>JARHVA010000336.1:1690000-2412500 GCA_037957365.1 Torreya grandis
TAGGAGAAATTTGTCAGGATAAACTTGCATCCACCCAAAGTGAGGTGAGAAATGACCATTTCAACTACACGTCACTTCACCAAAAAATCATTAAAAGAAGTTAATGAGATGGTAGCATATGCACAAAGATCCGCATTGAATGTGCATATAAAAGAATATTTTTGTAGATTTTATAGGTCATAGAAAATCCCAAGGAGTTTAGGCACTGTCATGCCATTAATCAACCACAATTAAGGCAATAGATGAGAGTAGAGGTATAAAATAGTGAAAAACTAGCTAGGTCTAGTTAAAGTCCTTGTGTTAATTTAAATTTCAAACAAAAAAATAGGGTAAAACTAATGAATCAGAGAGATGAAGCAAGGAAACCTTGCTACAGTGAGACCCTGAGCACCCTTAGACACCAAAAGTGAATGACTATGTAAGGAAATGAATTATGTTCCTTGTGAGACTGGTATAGGAAAGTAAGGGCACAAATTGGGTGAGAACCAGGCAGCTAAAAACTAAAGTGATGTTGAGGCCACTAATTGCAGCACATGAAGCTTGAGAGCTGAACACATAGTCACAGACCTTGTGACTGTGTGAAGCGCCAATAAAGATTGAAGGCTTAAGCAAGATAAATAGACCATAGTTTAACACCAACGGGTTCAAAATGGGGAAAAGCGAATGAGTTCAATCCCGTAGTAGGCACAAAAAGATGCCAAGAAAGCATGATTAACAACAAAAGCTGCTACCACAAAAATAGTAGCACCACTAGTAAAAGGAGTTAGCATCGCCCAAATAAATCTAGAAGCACTTGAAAAGATGTTTTATCATGACATGTAGTTTCCTAAAGAGGTTTTGATGGGAGAAAATTGGGTGTCATTTGTGCACAAATACCACCTGAAAGAATACAACCACCGTACGTTAAGCAATATGCAAGATCTAGTGCAAGACTGAGTGATAGACACAGGGGTAAAGACTCTAGGATGTGAAACACTATTCAATGTCTCAATCTAAGACAAAATGGCAACCACCAGTGTGATGTAACTCTATGAGTTACCAAGTTTTGGGAAGCTAGAGAAAATCATGTAGTTCCTCCTCTCATGCATCCACAGGGATCAGTTCTACTTTGTAGGGAGGTGCATGAGGCTATTTGTAAACCTTATTAGCAGAATAATCAGACTCCCAAGTTCTAGTGTATAAATCTACCAGATGATGGTAGATAATGCTGAAGTCAAAAGGGTCAGGAAACTCCTAGGTCACTATAAAGGAGGCTTTGTATTCTCGATCAAGGACATCAACGATCTTGGGATGAGGGCAGCTATGTGCTTGGTGAGTTCAAAACTATGTCATGATAGTCGATCAGTGGATGTAATGAATACCTACTTGTGTATCGCTTACCACATGGTTCAGAGGGAGAAATTCAACATTGTCAAATTCATCATAGAAAACATAATAAATAATGTGCTCAAATGTCATATAGCACGAGAGGCCTTCCGATGTGGGTCCATGTTGATATTGATTGTGATGGAGGAGATTAGCATGCTTGATGGTGAGGATAATAACCTATGGGTCTTCCTAGTGCACAATAAGTCCCTAGTGTTGAAATATTAGAACTACACTTACCCCCTTCCTTCACCTTGAAGTATAAATCCTGAGTAATGGGTTGGTGCACATGATAGATTAAAGCATTTGAAGAAGAATGGTGCATCCCTGAGAAACTCCCCCAAAGTCTATTTGAAATGTTGAGTTTCACCGTTATGAAACACTTTTGCATCGTTCAATTGGCACTTGTATATGGGAATCACTCTAGTTTGCTAAAAATGCCTTATGCATTTTTAACCAAGTACTTCAGAGAGGTTTTGTAAAGAATCCCCAATGCGTAGCAGGTGAATATCTTGGTAAAGATCATGGATGCAGAAATATAGAAGGTGACAAATAATTATACATGAAACATAATTAATATTTCTGTTTAATTATAAAATTATACCAATAGGTCGAGGGAGAGAAATCCTTGTCCAATATATCAAGTTTTATCCATTTAAATATATTGTCTTGTTTTGGCTGAGGAGAACAAAAATGAAAAACCCTAAAATCGTAATAACTTGATAAAAATGATCACATGACCTATTTTTTTTACTATATCTTCCTTGACTAATTCTCCAACTTCAGTAAGATTATGCATTTTTAACCAAGTACTTCAGAGAGGTTTTGTAAAGAATCCCCAATGCGTAGCAGGTGAATATCTTGGTAAAGATCATGGATGCAGAAATATGCAGGTTGAGGCACCAATATGTGTCCCTAAGGGGTAAAGCAACCAAAGATGAGGAGGATAAATCGGATGCCACTGACATCTATTCCCTCAAAAGAGAAGTCATCCTTGGGCACATCCATAGGCTCTTATATGAGATGAATCCAAGGAAGAAGGGCATGGAAATAAACAAAGATGATGACCTCTACCTTCATTTCAGTGAAGGAGAGTTGCCATCAGTGGTACCAAGCAAATCCCCTTAGAGGAAGTGGGGAGAAACCCTGGAGGAAATACAAGAGTGCCGCCAATTGAAGATTGGCTCCAGTGATAAAGCTACCCCTTCTGCACTAAAGAAGAAGCATGTGGTCTTTACGCTAGGGATTGTGTTGCCCAAGCCAAGAGAGAAGAAAAAGAATTCCAAGGGGCCAGTGGTGATTCCCATGATAACCTTGGCAGAGATGGAGGCACAAGAGGTGTGAGAGGAAGAAGTACATGGGGTGCAAGAAGAAGAAGAAGAAGATGGAGGGACAAAGGTGTACATCATCCAAAAAGAAGAAACAGAGGAAGATCCCAACACTACAAAAATTAATGAGTCTCTCCAAAGTAGCACTACTACCATGCTTGGGGAAGTAGAAAACCCATCAAGCACCCTAACCACATAACCCACAACATAGCCTCCACAAACTGAGGAGGAGAAGAGGCATTGATGGACAGAAATGGGCCTTGATAAACACCATATAGAGGCGGTGTTAGAGATGTATCAAAAAAAGGAGGCCATGAAAGCCAAAGGCATGACCCAAGCAGATATTGATAAAGCCTACATTGAGGAGATAAGGGCCGAGGAGGAAAAGATAGCTGTGATAGTGAAAAAGAGGAAGGCAGAGATAAAGAAGGGCCAAAAGGAAAAGGCCAAGAGAGAAATGGAGGAAAAGAGGGTTACCGTAAGCATGGAACCCATAAAAGAGAAAGTAGCAGAGGTGCCTAGCACTCCCACCAGCATAGCAGAGGAAGCCACACCACAGGCATGCCCAAGTAGTGAAGGGTTGCCTAGAGATAAGGAAGGTGATACTAGTGCCTTAAAGAAGCAAATAAAAAGCATTGTGGAAACCCAACAAACATAGGATGGCAAAACTGGTGCCAAAGAAAAGGAAGAAGCAGATGAAGGGGATAAGTCCAAGGAAGAACCCTTGTTGTAGGAACAAGACAGATCAGAGGAAAGCACCGAAAAAGGTGCTAGTTCCGATGAAGAAGAGCCATAGCAGATGGAGCTAGCCATCCAAGGAGATGAATGAGTCAATCCTGTGAAAGAAGGTGCAAAAGGGGTTCACAAACAAAGATTATAATATGATGGAGTATATTCCCCCTAGAACTACCATGATACTGACGCATCAGCAACTATCCTTTACCTTTGACAATTATATGGATGAACCTCAATTCGAGGTACCACAAAAGGTAGTCCTCAGTGTAGACCAACTAGAGGAAGGGCATGACTCACTTCTTATCAACCCTTGCACAATGAATCTAGTAAGGTTGGCTAATTCCCTCATCTGAATGGCATTTGAGGTAGCACAAAAGAAAATCATTAATGATGTTAGCGGATAAGGTGTGTGCGCTAGTGGAGCAGATGTTCCCAAAATCAAAGGCAAAATCAATCCCATAATAAGAGGAGGACCCTTGTGCCACCATAAAACAAGATATTGTCAAAAAATTCAAAGACATGGAAGACCTCTTTGTGAAGCTTGAAGAGGGCATAGAAGAGGTCGACACAATAGTTTTCAACTCTCCACCTAGGCATCAATCATCAATGAGCACATCAAAAAGGCAAAAAGGGAGAAGGATGCACTAATGGCATAGGCATACATTGTAATCAAGGTTGAGCGTGCTCAGATAATGGCACATGTCAACACTTTGAGTACCCAAATCAAGACCCAAGAGCAGGCCCTGGAAGAACTCTTTTGTACGTTACAAATAAAGGCCTATGAGCAAGGAGTGATCCTCAATGGAGGCATAACAAAGGTGAAGGAAAGGTTACAAGCCTTTAGGAAAGAGTTGGAGAAAATTGCCGTGCTCATCCTCAGCATCGCCTAAACAAAAATAGACAGCACTGCAGAAGAAATCAACCTCGTAATCTAGGGTTTTGAGGACTTCAGAGTAGAATTAAAGGAACATACACCTAATTCATTGGAAGATTAGTCTGAGGGCGGACTAATAATTTTGTATGGGGTAATGTCAAGCCTCAAATCTATCTAAGTATAGTATTCGTGCCAACACAATAGACACTTGGGTGCAAAGCAATCACTTGTCAGATTGTTGTTTTGTCATCTTCTGGCACTAGTTGGCAGGTGACTAACTAACTCCTTTTTGGCTCAATTATCATTGGGAAGCAGGTGCACGGGACAATCATAACTCATTGGAGGCAGGGTAGTGGAGCTGGTAGAATGATTACTTTTATCACCAACTCAGTAACTAGCGTGTTCTACTCCCCATAGCACTAAGATGCCTCACAGCACTATAAAAGTGAGTTGAGTCAAGTTAGCAAGAAGAAGATTAGATTAGCGAAGCCCTGGAAGATTGGTTCTAGATGCTATGTTCACCATTAGAACATAGAGTTTTGTTTGGGATGCCTTTATTGCTCCCCATTGTAATGCCCAAGCTTGTCTATGAGCCTCTGGGCCTTTAAAAGCTTAAGATGAGCATTTGCTCAATTCTTATTGATATATATGTATTATTGTTGAACGTTGTTTAACGATGAAGGGATTTGTGCAATGTTCAATGGATTGAATGCTTAAATTTTTAGTACGTATGTTGAGCTCTCATGGGATTTTGACCTAGCTCATCTTTGGTGTCCCTATAGCTCATGAGGACTCAAGCACCTGATATAGGAAATGATCTAAGTATGGGTAAGACCCTACACCTCATAATGATACTTGCGTCTAAGTATGAACCTAAGCCTAAGTCCCTCAACTAGGTACCCTAGTGACCCTTCAAGTCCCTGAGTACCGTTAAGCCAAGGGAACCATAGGCTTGCACCCATGCAGCTATATACCTTCTTCATATCTGCTTGCACTTGATAGACAGTTGGTTTTCCCCATCCCAGGATGGCATATGTCTATGAATATACCATTGTCATTGCACTAACCAAAGTCCCTGAAGGATAGAGTTGTGCCATGTCATAACTAGCCTAACATACACCTCGGTCCCTTATTTGTTACGCTTCAGGTGAGCGCATAAGGCTTGCACCTTATGTGAGGTGATGCCAATGCAGTTGAGTGTCAAATGTTGAGAGTTATAGAATTAGTCAAGGCCTATACCACATTGGAATAATTCTAAATCTAACTTGGATAGCTAAATAAGCACCTAACAAGGCCCATGACTGAAGACACCTACTTTTATACAACATTACCACATCATTCTATCCCATCCTCTTTTGTACATATCATCTTACCTAGTGATGTTTGTACATATCCCTCATCTTGTATTCATTCCACCATAGGCTACCATACCCATTCATCATATCCACTCATCATTGACCACATCCCCATCACCATCCTTACCTCATCATCCTCTTGTGTACACTATCTTGTATCCCATTTCATCTTCCACATCCTTGTCATTGTCCTATCCCATCTACCATCTTGTCTCTATCCCATTCTAGTCTAACCATATCCACCCATCATTAGTCATCACCCCATCCACTTACATATCCTAATCATCATCTTGTATATCCTAGTCTTATCCTCTTGTAAATATTTCGCTTCTCTTGATCATAGCCTAATCACATCTTGCCTCGTCATCCATGCCCTATCTTTAAGTCCACTCTATCATTTGTCTTGACCTTATCTCCACCACCCATCTAAGTTTAACCATGTCCTAGTTAGATTTTTAGGTCACATATAGGTCTAAACCATCCCCATCCCACATCATCCTTAATCATTCCATCATCACCTATCGTCATACTTGTCCTTATCCCATTACCTTTATCACCTAATCCTACCCCATCCCATCTTGAGAAAATTGGTCTAAGGTTTTGAGCTAGTCTTATAATCCACATCAACTTATCATCCTAATCCACCGTCACTTACCATCCGGTCAGATCTCATACCTAGTCAATATTCCGCTAACATCTTGTACATCTTTTTGTCTTGTATATTCTTGCATCTTGTCATTTTTGTCATCATCCGCTTATCCACCTTGTCTTAATCTCCTCCTATTCTAATTGTATCCACTCATCATTAACCCCATCCTATCATCCATTTGTCTTGTATATCCTTGTCTTACCCCCTTGTACATATCCTTATTCTTTTGTACATCCTTGACATATCCTATCCTATCCTCTCTCGTCATTGGACATACCCCCACCTATCCTAATCACATCTTGTCTCATCCTCCACATCTTATCCTAAGTCCATCACCCATTCTTTGTCTTGATCTTGTCTTCATCACCCATCTAGTTTATCCTTGTTGGCACCTTAAGTTATATATGGGTTTACACCATCCTCATCTCATCTTACCCCCTTCATCACTTCATCTTCATCTATCATCATACTTGTCATTGTCCTATCATCCAATCACCCTCATCATATCATCCTATCCATCCCATCTTGAGCAAATTGGTCTAAGGCTCTTGAGCTAGCCCTATCATCCACATTATCTTATCATCCTATCGCTTATCATCTGATCAAATATCATACCTAGTCAGTAGCCTATTAACATCCCATCACTTTGTCGATTTCATTCTAGCAAACCATCATCATCAATATAGTTAAATCATCCTTGCCTACACATAACTAGCACCCATCATATCATCATCTTGCTAGTTTTGAATCTAGGCACCCATCAACTCCTTAATCATTTTTCTAGCTTGATAACTCGGCATTGTTGATAGGTCATTCGCACCTATTGTACCATTGGTCTAAAATTTGATCCTAGTTCTACATCATCTCAATCACACCCTCATCAACACCTATCATACTAGCTCGGTCCTTCGACCCAATTTGTTCAATAAATCACCCCTAATTCATAATCTAGCTCATCACCCCCCATCATCATCCAACTTCATCTATCCTCATGGATTTGGACCCAGTTCGCGTAGACCAATACATCTTGGCCAACAAGGATGATTCCTTTTGTGAGCTCTAGAAATGGGTGCTCACCTACCTTCCGACCTTGATCCCATTAGCCCCAAACCAACATCCCATATCCCACCTGATTCACAACTCCCTAGCCCATCAAAATCAATCCCCGCATTCCTTGATGCAGTCAACCTAATCAATCAATACATCACAAAAAATAAAGACAAATTCCTCCTATGGCTATTGAAGATGGGTGCCCGCCTTCTCAATGATGTTGAGCCCAAAAGTTGAAGGCCATCTCCCAAGCAAATTCCTCCTCAATCCTCATCCCCATCCCATTCCATTCCACCATCCACTAGTCCTCGTTCCATCCATGGCCTTTCTGATTCACAAATTTACTCATTTTATAAATACCTTGATGACAACCCACAAGTAGTTTTTTTTATGGCTCCTTGAAATGGGTGTCCAATTTCCCAAAGACCTCAACCCCGTCCAATTCACCTTACCCTCAAACCATCCCCATCCACAGTCAAACCCTCCATCCACTCCTCATAACCAATCATCCACCCCTTCCTCTACTAGCAAAGGGAATCCTATCCTAGCTACCTCATCTACTACCAAACCATCCACCCAGTCACATCACCAACCATATAATCTAAAGTCCAATGCTTCCACATCTGAATCACACAGTGAAGTGGGTCCTTACACTCTCCTTCCTATATCTTTGGAATCCCTTTTCCAATAGCTAGTTACCGCCAACATGATGGTCTACCCACCCATATCACATCTCAATCCCACCAAGCCTAAGCCCTCCTAGTACAAAGCAAACCGATACTGTCTGTATCATCGAACTTGGGGGCATTCCATTAAATGATGTCAAAATTTCTGACATTACGTCCAAGACCTCATCGACTGTGGTGACATAGTGATTGGGGAGGAACTAGATGAATTTCTCTCTCAGGGTGAATAATATGAGGAATGCCAAGATTCCATTCTCGATCATGATCAAGCCCTTCCCCTTCCAAGCCAAGGTCAAGACATCCTATCCATCCTCTATGATCCCCCCATCTTCGACCACCCATCCATTCAAAACAAGTCTATTCCCCATAAGCCTAGTCCTCCCATATCCCATTATTCTTTTCATGGACCTATCTTTGCTCAGTGCATTATCCCTTCATCATCTTCATCTCACCCATCGTACCAAAAACCTCATGTTGAGAGGATAATCGTGGACAACCACTCCTTTACTCGCAGTGTTGCATCATGTACGTCAAAGTCAACATCGAAGTCAAGACAAGTTTTATCTGCCTCAGGTTCATGTGTAACATCAATATTAGAATCAAGTTCCTCATCAGAAATGTCATCCCTCATTGATGTTGATAATGCATGTCCTTTTGAGGGTACCTCTAATCTAGAAACCTCCATTACATCACCTAGGCATATCTTTTGATCCCAATCAGGGGGATGAAGTCATCACTAAGTTCTTGAGCACTTTATCTCTCAAAGATGGCCATAGCAAATCTGATCCTACTTTGGATGCATATACTACAATTGGTCTTAGTAATCCTTTTCAGATTTTTTAGGACACTTTCTCCAACATTGAGACTAGGGCTCTTAGCAACCTTTATGATGACTATGCTTCCCATTATACCCTTAATCCATCACCCAACATTCACCATCCACCTCGCCTCCATAATTCCTATATCCCACTCCATGAAGGAAATGAACAAGAACATGCATCATTGGACCCCCTCTATATTTAATATCACGTGCCACAAATACAACAATCCAAGACCATATTCCTAAAGTCATAAATCATGATCAAGTCACCTTTGATCCCCTAAATCATAATCAAGAAAAGTCAAATCATCGGCCTAATCAAATAATGTCTTCCCCTAGTTAAGCCCAACATCAGGCACTAGGGGTCATCAAAGTCAAAATAATCATTTTATATCAAGTCAAAAATCAATCACCTATGGTGAAGCCCAAAATCCAGCACCAGGGGCAGTCAATATCAAATCCAATCAACAAATAGTTATACAGCGGACCATCCTCTTAATACTTGGATCAAAGAATCAACAAATCAAAAGGTCTTGGATCCCTTAATCTCATGGCATTAATATACAAAACTCCCTCCACCATATCCAACGGTGTATGCAACTGTCGAACCTCAATTCCGTTCCCCATCCTATCACATTAACCGTCCCAATCACGTCCTTCATGCACATCCTATATCTCATCATCACATTCATTGCATACCCCCATCCATATCATATCTCACATCCCTAGGCAACATTGCCCCTTGTAGGGGTCATGAAGACCCCTGGTTAAAACATTCGGAGGGTGTTAAATCAAGAGTCAATAAAGGTCACCATCACACAATCCTAGCATCACCTTGCTCTAAAATAGGGGTCGGCTAACGTCTTCATCTAGCATCAACATCCTACATCTCGCCCATCACCAATAAATCGAGATGCCATACACAAGTCAAAAATCAATTTAAAAAAAATCCATTCATCCAATGGTGAAAACCAATCTTCTGGTGCCTTAGGCAAGTACCATGATGAAAACTGGTTTTTGGCATCATGGTAAAATAATCTATTATCCTAATTATATCTCAATAATTGAGGGCACAATCCATCCATCTCATCCATCCCATCATCATCTATCATATCACGCATCCTATTGTACTAATCATCCCTTTCAAGTCTTGGTCTTCATAAGGGAATGGAAGGTGTCTTGAGCAATGTTCCCACAACCATCTTGGCATATCTTCCAATGGACACTCAGAAAACTAAACATCTGGTTCCTTCACGATGTGGTCATTAGCAACCCCTCGTCCTTTCTTCCTTGGTCCTCATCCTCTTTCCATATCATCCTCATCCCCTTGTCACTCATCCATCATCTATCATCCATCCTCATCCTGGTTGCTAGGCTTAGTATTCCCTTTGCTAATAACCCAACCAGTTTCTGACGTCATGGGAAAATAATCTATTGTCCAAATTATATCTCAATATTTGAGGGCACAATCCATCCATCTCATCCATCCCATCGTCATCCATCATATCACACATCCTATTGTGTTAATCATCCCTTTCAAGTCTTGGCCTTCGTAAGGGAATGGAAGGTGTCTTGAACAATGTTCCCACAACCATCTTAGCATATCCTCCAATGGACACTCAGGAAACTAAACATCGGGTTCCTTCACGATGTGGTCATTAGCAACCCCTTGTCCTTTCTTCCTTGGTCCTCATCCCCTTTCCATGCCGTCATCATCCCCTTGTCACTCATCCATCATCTATCATCCATCCTCATCCTAGTTGCTAGGCTTGGTATTCCCTTTGCCAGTAACCCTCTCAGCCCCCGTCACCTTCCCCCCCCCCTCCCCCCGCCTCGTCATTTGTACAATCTACATATCTATTCCAAAAAGCCCTAAAAATTGAAATATTCCAAAAATCATAAAAATTGAAAAAGCCAAAAATAGTCCATCGTGTCTTGTCTTATCCCCATCCCCTAGCCACATCCATCTCCATGTCATTCGTCTTTCATCACATCTGATATCCATCTCATATGTTCCTCTTCCCATCTTTGGATGCACCATTTGGTCCTGAACCCCAATTTGAGTGGTCACCCATCTTCCCATATCTTCCTCGTTCATTTGACTAAGTGTTATTAACATGCATCACCTCATCAAAGACTTTAATCTGGCACCCATTGCTTCCCTATCAGTGCCTTGTCACATCTAGCACCCATCCAATCACTCTTTGCTAGTGTGAACAGTATTTGATCCCATTACCTATCAGTGACTTTTCATACCTAGCACCCATCAAATGACTCGATAATATGAAATGTATTTGATCCCATCATTTCCTAACTCTCCTTGCTAGATTGAACTCTTCCAGGGCCTTGTCTATTGATAATCCTTGGTCACTTTTCGGTTCAATTTCAAGACCAAATCAGTATTCAAAGACCTTATCACACCCCATCACATCATCCATCCTTCTATCTTCAACTAGGGGCATCATCATGTCCTCATCCTAATCATAATCATCCTATCCTAGTCCCAGTCTACCTTTAATCCACCATCCTATCATGATCATCTCAATCCATTATTAGACAAGACATTGTGACACTACATGTAGATATTTGTGTGCTTTGTTTGTCTTGTTTGACTATCATGTATATATCTTGATTGTCTTGTGTTTTGTTTGCATCATATCTCTTTTTGCCTATTGGGCAATGAAAATGTATGATATGAGGACACCTAAAGTGACCTCGAGGATGCAAAGTTCGCTACTTGCCCATGCACTTTGGCACGTCCTTTTGGTCGTGTCTATATCATTGGTTATACTACCAAGTGCCATATTTAATGGATTACTTAGATTATGATGAGCTCTATGACATTTGTGATGGCTTGATCATCTACACCATCATACATTCTCATCATCACATCATCCTTATTCCCATCACTAATCTAATCCTCTTGACTCATCCAACTAACATCCCATCTTTTATCCTTATCATCTTCATCTCATCATCCGAATCATATCCTTCAATCACTAACAAGTCCAATCATCCTTATCATCATCACTTCCTAATTATTAATCATCATTATTGTCATCATCTCCTACCCAGAACTACATTGGTTTGAGGTCTTTTAAGACTATGTAGATAGCACCTGGTCCCACTTTTTGTGCCCATGGATAACTCGACCACCATTTATCCCTTATCACCATTTTGTCTTCCGTCTAGTCACTCAATAATCACAAGTCACTTTTATGCCTCGAATCTTTCAAAAAATAGTTCTTTATCACCAATCAACCATCCTCATCACTCTGCTTTTTTTTTTAGCTTGCCCTCGCATGTATCCTTGCCATGAGACTTATCATCAGCTCGAACCCATCATATTTAACTCAATCTTGTCCTATCAAAACACTTTCTAGACACTAATTAGTCATTTGTCTAAGACCCATCACTTGAGCTACTTTATCCCCTTCACTCTTGGGGCATATCAATTGTCAAATGGGGCATCCCAACCCCTTCTTATCGTGGTCTTATCCCACCTCGAGATTTCATTTCGAGTGACCATCCAGGTCATTTTTCTCCCCGCATGCTCCTTCAAGGGACATCGTATCCTACTCACATCCAATACCGTCTAACATCATAGTTTTTCTTTGAAAGATCATCACTCCTTTCACGTCACTCCACTCGCAATGCCCTTTCAAAGAGGGCCAAAATGTATGCACTAAATTATACTCTCCTCGTTAATTATACTAATCTCCACTAATTTAGTCTAATTCCTATATTTCCTAACTAAAAAAGCTAAATAGCCTAATAACTCACATCTCATTCCTATATCCCACATACCTTTACCCCATCCTAAAACCAATTAATCTCCTTATTAAAACCTCTAATAAAACCTATTACCAACTAACCTACTCTCTAAACCAACTAACCAATTTTAAATTCATATTTATTCACCTACCACCCTAGCTACCCTATCACCCTAGCCATTCCTACATCCCTATGAATCCTAAACTTCATTAACTTCCACCTAAACCTCCATTATCCCCTAGACTAATTCAGAAGCCTTTAGAACTAAAGAAGCTCCTCTAAAATTCTAGAAGTCTCTAAACTAAAGACTTCTAAATAATTTTAAATTCTCCTAAAATTCCCTCCATTATCCTATAAAAAGCCATGCTTGGGTTATGGCAAATCAACTAGCAAAATCCTAAAGCTTCCATGTCCAATTATCCTTTCATCAAGCATCTATGATCAAGCAAACAATCATGTTATCACTATATCAAATCTGAGTCTAATATACAATCACAAATCTGTAATGGAGTTGTAAGAAAGTAAGAATGAAAGTGAAAATATTCTTGTTAATCTGATTTGCCTCTTGTATCCATTCCATTCTTATTGATGTCGTTAAGTTTTAAGTATTTATTACTAATTTTAATAATATTAAGCAAACCTGAAATTTGGTGCACACTTCATTAATAAAATTACTCGGTCCACAAAGAACTCACTCAAAAACAATTCTTACCTAACCAATATTCAAAGCTCGGAGCTTTCTTCCATCCCCACACGCACAAAATTGTAAACAAAACTTAGATACATACAACAAAGAGACATTCAAGTTAACACTTGTATACTAGTCCATTTATAAAACGAACTCATTGAAATAAGCATACAAATAATAAACAAGAGCACACAATGAAGGGGAAAACAATATTTTCAATCGAAAATGCTAAAAGAAAAGCTTTTTTTTTTGGGCAAAACCAGGCTCTCTGTACATGCAATTCCGTGCCTATCTACAGGGTAGTTTACAGCATAAAAGATTACCCACTTACTGTACTTAGACTATATAAAACACATGCCCTACTTTCACAGGGTTGGAACCTTAGACTATAGAAGAAGACACATGCCCTACTTTCACAGGGTCGCAACCTTAAAAAATAAGAAACAGGATTCGGACATGTAAAATAAAAACCAATACATTAAATGATGAACCGCACCAAATGTACATCAAGATCAAAGTCATTTTGAAGTGTTGTATATTTTTTCATTGTCTGTGAATGACAAAATGCTTATTAGTGGTAACATGGCAAGGCGTCAGAGCCAATATTATCAGCACTACCAGTATACCAATAGGAAGCAGCAATAGTATAAAAGGAGGCGGCGGCAGCGCCGGCAATATCAAAGGAAGAACTACTAATGAGGCAGTCATCCAAAATAGTAGCAATGCAGATTCAATACTGAAGTAGCTAAAACTATACAAACCCTTATTTTGCCGTACATCCCCTGTCGTGCAAGGCACCTCCACAAATGAAACACTATGCTGTCCATTCGTCATGTTTAGGGAACACTGTATTCACCGATTCCACCTGTTTGGGAATAAAAAATCAGAGCGCAAAAAGATAATAATTTTTCCGTCAATCCCTTGCAATTTTCAGAAAATTTCAAGGTTAGATATTGTTTGGACCGAAATAAACCGGACAAACTTGTAAAACGGACGGCCAAAAGTCAACTCAAGCAAGTAAAGCATCCTTTCAGCTTTCGGAACACAGCATCTGAAGCAAAATCCAGACAAAGAGACTTCCAAAACGCGTCCAACGGACAAATGTCCTTCGGTTTTTTGTCAAATAGGCGCCATCTGTCTTCATCAGCGGTCTAGCCGTTAAAACTTTCCATCTTACCGCAAATTTTCTCCAAAATACAATGAATCTACCAAAAAAGAAAAAATCACTGCTATTTGAAATCTTTCAACAAAAAATTGGAGTTCTTTCTCATTTCGTTGAATTGTGGAAACAAATCGCTTTGAAAAATGCAAGCCAAAAATGCAATATGCAAAGGAAAAAAATGCAATGCCTTGTGACACGCACCTTTTTGAAAACCGCGTGAACCATAGCAAACGCCTTCGGGTTTTTCGCCGGTTATAAATTCAGAGGAAAAAAAATTCTAAATCCGCAGTAAAAATTAACCGATTTGAACAAAATAGAGCTCGTTAGAATCGCCTGGATCGGGCGGAGGCAGCTGTATGATCCGATTTATAAGCTTTGCAGTCCTTTGTGGAGTTTTTCTGCACTGAATGTAAGCTTCGAACCCTTACTCCTTGACTTTGAAAAGGATATTTGCGTTTTTGTATATCGGGGTGAAAGTTTCCTTCAAAAATTACTGAATTTCACCACCACTGGGACTGGAATCGTTATACACCGATAGAGAAACAAGCTTGTGCAAGACAAGAATCGTTTACCGTAAAGCTCAAGATTGACTTTTACATAGAGATTATCCAGGGTTTAATTAAATTTTCTTTGACAAACTACCTATGTGCTGAACAGGCATGGGGCCTGATCATTTAATCGTGTTGGGACTCGGGAGGGCCTGCCAAAAAGTTGGCAGGAGAATGAAATTTTGGCCAAATTCATTGGAAGAGAGCGCATGCCACGAGGAACAGCTTTCTCCGTACATGTTACCATTATTTTTATTTATGTTTCGGTCAAAGGTTCAATTACACGCTTGTATCGAATTTTCCTTTCAAGTGGCCTTTTTTTCTCATCATAATCTTTATATAATATAAACCAAAACAAAGGACCAGGGAAGGGAAGGGAAGATTTTATCTTTTGAGAGCGCATATAAATTAATTATAGTATTTTTGGAATGATTGTGTTTTCGAGGTGTATTTATTATTTTACATTTTATTTAATGAAGGATCATAAGAGGTGTATATATTATTTTACGTTTTATTTTATTTGATGAAAGATTATAGGTAGTGATCTGAAATATCGAACAATAAATAGAAACACAATTAATTTAAAAGTATTATAATTGATAGGAAAAGGAAGATAATGAGATCTCCTAGCCACAATGAATTTAATGTTTAGTGTTATTGCTTTGTCTTGAATGTGTATTTGATTTTATAGAGTTTTTTTCGAAATCATGAGATTTTCCTTCTACATTTATTATTTCCTTTTAAGTAGAGGCGGACTCTTTGCCTATATAATATCTCACACTACTAGTTAAGTTGTTCAAATTACAATTGGACATGGTGTTCCAAGTCAAGAAACTACAGAAGTTTGTCTCAAAGATCTTCCATGAGGTAATGAAGTTTTGCCCGATATTATTTTGTTCACTTCTAAATGTGCTAGTGCATTAAAATGGCTAATAAAAAAAATTACAATTGGACATGGTGTCCTAAGTCAAGAAACTTCAGAAGTTCATCTCGAAGGTCTTCCATGAGGTAAGAATTGTTACCTTATATTATTTTGTCCACCTCTAAATGTGATAGTGCATTAAAATGACTAGAACAATTTACATTAGTAAGATATCTTATCTAGAGAATTCCCTTTGTAAGTATGTTAAAAAGATAAGTACAATTTGCATGGACACCTTATGGCATTAAATTGGACATTGCCCAAAATATGAGTAAAGGTTTTTTCTTGTTTCCTTTTGTCAACCCTCACCATGTTGTCGTTGTTTTGCACTGGTTATCCTCCTCGTATGTGTGTAGCTCTTGTTTATCTTACCTCCATGGATGTATGATTTTGTTTTCTTTGAATAGTTAAGCCTTAAGGTCCCCATTTGGGTAGAGTTCCCATGTCTTGTTGGAATTTCGTGGCCCAGTTGTGACCATTGACCGATTCATTTTCCATCAACTACTTAAGTTTTATTGTGCTCGTCCTAAAAAAGGGTATACATGTCGAAATTGACATATCGCGTGACTTTAAGGAGATGATAGACATTCAACTATATAACTCATCATATTTAGAGGATTATGTATAATAATTTTCCCTTGATACTTATCTTTACTGTCAATCTTATGAACATGAGATTAGGGATTGTCCTTTGTTTGCCTTGCAAAACAAAATGAATTCAAAGCCTTCAACTAAAAATGCCCAGTGTAATGATGAGAAAGGTTGGACCATTGTGGATAGTCGTAAAAATGGTTGCAACAAGGGTGTCACCTCAAACCCTAATGTAGGGACTTCCAATATTAAAATTATTATTTTAAACCCTAGTTTAGATAAATGTTTGTAGGAAATGGGTAAGGGAGTGGCAATAACTCAATGCTCTTGCCCTTGGGAGCCTTTTCAAAACCATGTTGAGTCCTAAAAGAGGTAGAGAAGCCAATGTTTTGTAGTACACCTTTGACTGCTAATGCAATTTTGGTTTCCCAAACTACTACTCAAAATATTTTTCAAGGTTTGCATCCAATTCTCCAAGATGTTTCTCCATGCAAGCCATTTGATCGACACTTTTGTAGTCCACCTTAGCAATTAGAAGATAGAGAATATGTGCCTGATAAACAACATGCAAATTAGCGAATTGATTTTATGCAAATAAACCAACATCAATTTTTACATAATAGATTTTGTGCCTTTCAAGGTTTAGGATCTGAGGACATGTCCCTTAATTCCCATGATCAATGAATTATTTCTCATGACATGTAAGGTTTCTCACACACTCACCTTGCAAGTTTGTTGTGCATAATTTTTGGTAGCGATTTCCAATTATGGATGTCCTAAGCTTGTAATAAATTTAGGTGGCAAGATTTTTACTCATAGCTCTCGTATAGTTATTTGGTCAAATAGTCTTTCCCTACCTAGCATTCATGACCCTATATGTGTAGGTGTAATCACATATATCTCTCCAAAGTGTGGCCATTATGTGGTTCATGGATGTGACTGCACCTACCAATCTTTATGGGTTTTATTGAATATTGAAAATCATTCTTTGGAATAATCAATATTTATGCCTCTAATGATGCAATGGAAAATGTCTTCCTTTAACATTAGCTTGATGGCGAGTTGTTAGATGTGCATTGGAAAATTTGTGATGACTTTAATATGATTGAGCTAGCAACTGAAAAACTTAGGTGTATCCTGATGCGTTGAATAGTTTACCAGCGAGAGGACTGGTATTATACGAATAATAAATTTGGGTTTTGTAAGCCCAAATTTTCAAGTCATCCCACTACTGATGTATAATACACATGGTCAAATCTATGTTGTGGAGCTGAAATATTCCTTAAGCAACTTGATAGTGCCATGATGTTAATTAAACCATATTTCTCACTCTCCAACTAGAGGCTTTTTCATATATTATCCTTTTTGACCATTTACTAGTATGGTTTCATATTCTCTACACATAAAATTAATCATTAGTTCAAGTGACAATATTTATTCTTGGCATCCTTACCTTTACTTGGTATATCTATCATTTCGCTAACTCACAATCTATAAGAGATCCTTCACCATCTTGTAAACATTGAAAATATCATACAAAGATCCATATTTCAATTGCATTCATCCATATTTAGCCCATGAAATCCTATCAGAGTTCTCCCCGTAGTCTTTGGTCTTTTGGGACAAGTATGCACTTTTCGGATAGGACCACACTCCAGCCTTGTCCCATAGTGTAACCTTATCTCCTAAAATCATTGATGACCATTTTGTTGAATTAAGACGTTATACAACGATTCTCCCATGCATCTTTTCAAGTCAGTTAACGAAATTATTCTAAAGATTCTCTTATAAAATCACATCAAGGCTAATCATTCTATCCCCACTAAATGTCTCTAACAAAGGCATTGCACACTAGGTAAAAGAGCATTATTTCTAACCATAGCTTAATTTACTATTTTTAGCAAGTTTATAAATTATGTAGTTTATTGTATTTGACCATATTTTCATATCAGATCAATACATATCATCATTTCGATTTTAATAGTTTAATTCAAATTAGTTTTAAGTCATATTAAATTAAAAAGGGTTAAACATTTTGGTGAACCCACTATTTTTATAACTTGATTGTTATTTTTCCTTGATTTTTGGGATAAGATTTCTTTGAAATTTCTATAAATTCTTGAAACCAAAATAAATTAGCCTTTGACCTTTGATAATATCTAACATCAAATGATCAATTTCTTTAGCCTTGGATTAAATCCAAATCTGAATAAATTATCTTATCACCTTGGATCATTTTGACACATAATCTCTTTATTTTTACCTCGAGTTGAAATTTGATTGATTTATGAATACAAAAATCTCTCACTTTTATTTTTCAATTTATTTTTCATTACTTTTACTTGTTTTAAAAACTATGTTCTGATAGTTTTAAAACTACTTAGTGACTATCATGAAGGGCTATGCAACATTTATTTACAAAAACTATAGCATGAGGGCTTTAACCCATTATTCTTAGCCATAGTATAACACTTAACACAGAGTTTAGTTACCACGTGGCTCATAATATGTGAGAAATGACTAGGGTCCCTCATTTACACTAATAGAAAGCCTCTTTTATCTATCTAATTTGTGGTGTAGCTGAGAGGAACATATCACCCAAAGAAGTTACTCTCAACTTACCCTCGAAAATGGGGTTAGTGGGCTTTAAGCATGGTTCTAGCTCTATAGTTAATGCTTTGAAACATTCGACTGCCACTAGTCAACGAATGAGAAAGTATATATGAGCGCTTAAAAATCATTCAAACCCTTGACTAGATCATCCTCATACCTTGATTTTGCTTGTATCATATTCATAGACATTAGCATTATTTGATTTACATTATATTGTATTCATAGCTAATAGCATTGCATATATTATATTGTAACATTGTTTGATTTATATTTCATTATATTTATAATGGGTTCAATGAATGAAAGTCTCTCTCATATGTTACATAGGATTATGCATTTTCTTGTAAAATGTTCTCATAATTTCCAAGATGTTATTTATTTCATTTTTACATGCTTAAAATTTGATAATGTTCCAAAACCTACTTCAAATAAATTCATAAATTTCAATCAATATGGTTTCATATTTAAACATTACAAAATTTTAAGTCTACCATTGGGCAAGGATTAAATAAATATGCTCAAGGAATTTCCCATCCTCGTGTTCCTTCCAGTAACAAAGCATATGCAGGTCTTAGGTATAATGTCATGTCCCTCACTCATGGACTATGTCAAGTCAAACCATATTCCAAAATAATTTTTACTATTGTTCATAGTCACAACATCCAATCTAAAAATAGAGAAAACATATATCACAAATTACATCACATAGGGAATTTAAAGCTACTTTTCCTTCCTCACTTTGCACCCTATTAAAGGACATATCATGTTAATTGTTTTAGAATCTAATACTCAAGAAGAGGATGATGATCCAAATGATAATACATGTTTCCTAAAATATATTTGTGAGCATCCTAAAATGGTTGATTAATTATTATATATGTGGATAGAGATGAACATAAAAAGGTTCCCAAGATGGTCCTTATAATGTTATTACTTATACTATTGCATATATTCCAATTACTACTTCTATGGCACCATCTCTTGATTTGGGGACATCACTTGGTCTCCAATATATATCCATGCCTATGCCCACTCATGCTAATTACACTCCTTTTATTACATATTCTAATACTAATCTAGATGATACCATTCTTGCATTATAAGCTAAGTTGGCCCATATTGAGTAATCCATTTCTCATGCTATCCCTTCCATGGACTCATGTTCCTTGTTACATAACCCTTTGGGACTTGAAATTGTATTTTATCCATTACTAGTTGGTTTTGTGGCTCCCAAGCTTCCTCTTTATGAAGGTAAAGGTGATCCTAAATAGCATTTATGTGCTCTTAGATGGTTCTATGATCTTCCTCTTCAATTAGTATTTGATTTTAATTCTTTGTCAAATTATTTTTTGACACATTTTTCTATCAACATTGGGAAAAATTTATCCTATGCTCAAATTTCAAAACTCAAACAAGGGTCTAATGAAACAATCAGTGAATATGTTCTAAGGTACAAGACTATGCTTGCCAAAATGACAACTCAAATGGTTGATAATGAGCTTCAATATATTTTTACACAAAGTATGCTCCCTCCTCTTCAAGGGTCCATTATGTTTGATTAGCTAAAAACATTTGATGAAATATGCCATATAGTCAAAGAGAATACAATAAACTTGCTTACTTTGAACAAACTCAAGTATGTTTTAAATGTTTCTTCTACTTCAAATGTCAAGTTTAAAATCAATCTAAATTATAAGATCAAACCAACCGAAAGCAAGAATGAAGCAAAAGTTACAGTTAATGTTATATCACAACCACCTCAAAATTTTTAACTACAAGCTTCACCAAGGAGGCAATTCTCAAGGTTTCCATCACCTCCTCATGTTTTGTTGTAAAATCTCATAAAATGCAATGTAATCACTCTTCCTCCACCAATGGAGATAGATATATAGATCCAAATCTTAAAAAATTGATGACAATGCATATTATGACTATCATAGATGTATTGGTAATTCTACAAATATATGTTTCAAGCACAAGCACAAGATTCAATATCTCATTGATGAAAATATTATAGATATTGATACACCTATTGAAGAGGTTAAGACACAATTAAATGATAATTCAAATCTCAAAATGTACAAATATCCTTTTCCAAATCATGAAGCAAATAATAAGGATGATTATGAATTTCATTATGCATACAACACTCACCCTCCTCCTTATACATATGGACATCCACTTGATATCATTATTGGTATAGTTACAAGCAAAAAAGCATCTCACCCTATGATCACATTTGATGATAGTGAATTAGTTGGTGATAATTTAGATAGAAATACAATTTTTATTCCAACATATGTTAATAATCAATCCATCCATAGTGCCATGATAGACAATTGAGAGTGAAATATGTGCACCATAACACTCCTTTTTTTTATTATATAAAATAATATTTACATGATACTTTTAGAATTATCAAAGTATTTGATGGACATACACAAGATACTATTGGGTATATAGTGTTTCCTTTACATGTGGGCCATCTCATAGTGCCTACTCCATTTCTAGTTCTACCAAGCATATGGGTCTTTGATATGTTATTAAGACACCCTTGGATACAAAAAATTAGAGCAATACCTTCTAAAATATATAAATGTCTCAAATACATTAATAATAATCAAATGGTCAAAACTTAAAGAATTCAATATGAATATTCTTTAAATAAAATGACATTTAATTAT
Source organism: Torreya grandis (assembly GCA_037957365.1). Lineage (NCBI taxonomy): Eukaryota > Viridiplantae > Streptophyta > Pinopsida > Cupressales > Taxaceae > Torreya > Torreya grandis. The sequence goes on from JARHVA010000336.1 coordinate 1,711,845, forward strand.
TTATGGAACAATTACCTGGTGCAATTATTGAGCAACATGGTAATGAGCTAATTTATAGAACTTTTCAAGATCATAATCTCATCTTCCAAAGCATAATAAAATTTATAATGAGTATGAGCATGTTACAAATTAAATTTCTCTATCTTATCATAAACATGATTCAATTTCACATGAATTCAGTTTTTTTCACAGAGCATGGTACATCTTTCTCAATAGAAAGTAACACACATAAAGAGGCCTCCACATCCTAAGGAAAAATAGGTTAGTCAAAGAGCTTCACAATAGGTACATGTATAGGTTGTTACATATCATTCTCATACATATGAGGATATATGTTTACATAAGCATATGAGTAGTGATTAAAAGGGTTATATTACAACATATGGCTCATACTCAGATTTAGAGACACCTATAGTTGACACTTCTTCTTCACAAAAAGTCATTTATTTATATCATGTCATGGGTTATACATACATGCACATCACTTGTATCATTGGTTAACTATTTTCATTTTACTTGTATTCTTTTCTTTTTTGTAAATTATTCTATCCTTTATCCAACCATTATTCTATCCCATTGGCTTTATTTTTCACTTTGGGTGCTTACCCTCTTGATTTTCAAATCGATTTTGAAAAATCCAAAACACATATATTTATGGCACTCCATTTATTACTATTACATATCTTACAACATATGGCACTTACATGATCTCATATTTCTACTTATACATGAGCACATTTATCCTCTTACACATTTTTGAGGAGCATGTACATTCCTACATATTTGCACTACATTTCTATGAATTAAAGTTACATATACATTGGGGCACATTTCTTACCTTCCATCTTATAATGTTATGCTTTTTCACCTTGTTGAGGATTATTCAAATCCTCCTACTTTCTCTATTTGCAAAGTTTTAATTCTTAGCACTTCTTTCACAAATCTCTTTTAGCATTCAAATATTGGAAAAAAATTAAAAAATAGACATATATTTTAAAACTTCAAAAAAATTTAAAAAAATTCAAACTCAGGACTTAAAGAATTTTCAAATGTTCTTAACTTACTTCTTTTCATATGTTGTTTAGTCTATATTAAATAGATAGTTTATTCCACATTTCAATACACAATGTTTCTCACAAGGTAATTGAATGTGGTACATGACATTGTAGACACCTAAAAAGTGTCTAACCCTTGGTCTTCCTCTCTCCCCTTGGTCCCTTGCCACTTCGACTATCCCTAACCTACCTAGGTCTTATTAATTGAAAATAATCATCTATTTTTAATTAATAAGTCCCTTTTTTCCCTCTCCTTGCCACCTCGCCACCCTAGGATACCCTCCTTGGATCCCCTTTATTCCCCACATGGCCATTTAATGCCTTAGACTCCCATTCCAATCTCTTCACTCGCCCATTTAACCTCCGTCGACCGTTTCATCCTCGCATTCATTTGACCTGGCGGCTGGAAAACGGATAGAAGGCTATTTTTAGCCTTTTTCCGGCCTTTTAGCCGCCGACGTCGGTCAGCCTTCGACCGACGTCGGCGATATTGCCGGCGTCGGCACCCTTCATAACGGTTTTCTTCACCGTTATCTCGTCTCTCTGTTCTTCTCTTGGCTCTTCTTCGCATCTCTGCGTTTCTCCCTGGCATCCCGACTCTTGAACCTTCGTATCAGACCCTTGTATCAGTCCTTTCACTTGACCTATCTCCCAATCAATCTGACTCTCTCCCTCAGGTACACAGCAAGCTTCTGCAAGTGAACAACAGGGATTCTTCATCAGCAACAGGCTTCACATTCGGCATCACCAGCGACGACCAGATCAACACTTTCTTCAGCAGGGCACAGGTAAGTACTCTGTTTGTTTTCTTTATGCTTTCTAGTCATTTCTAAACTAGATTTAGCACTTCTTTCCCTCAGTTCTGACTGTCACCCAGACTCGGATTCCTATCTCCCTGATTGGCTTCCTCTATCTCTGTCCCTTTCTATCCATTTGACTCCCCTGTATCTCTGCACAGACCCCCTGACTACCTCAAATCAGACCTCAGACCCGTCCACAGACCATCCTTAAACAGACCACAGACCAACCCCGAACCATCCACAGACCAAGCCTTGACCAGGAACCTGACCAGACCCGTCTAGAGGCCTATTGCCCCGACCGACGCCGGTCATTACCCCCACCGACGTCGGCACACTAACCGACGTCGGCAGACCCGACAACCGACGCCGGTAGGACCACCGACGCCGGCGACTGAAACCAGGCCGACAGCTTCTTCCAGGTAAGCCTTTGCTTTCTTTTCTCTTTCAGTTTGCTATCATTTCAGTCTATTTTAGCATTCTGTCATTTATCAGTCATTTATATTTTATCAAAATAGTGGGTTGACCTCCCTTAAGGAAGTTTTCACACTTCCGGGAACAAGCTTTCGCTTGGCAACCCACCGCCTATCCATCTAACATTTTCTTGTCCAAGTTTCTTTTTCCTTGCAGGTGTCATTCCTCCACAGCCAAAGAGGGGTGCTCACAAGCGTCTGGATTACGGTGCGCAGACTATATCCAGGTACTTCATGCCTTGTCCATTATTCTTTAGTTTCTTCTCTCTCTTTATAATCTGAAAAAGCGAATTAGCGATAGAAACATTTCTGGCACGCCCGGTGGGACACTAGGTTCCTCCTGGGTTCCTTTTTCTTCTTCATTCATTTAGGGGAATTAGGTTCTTACCTTTTCTCCTCCTTCTTTTCTTCTCAATGACACTATAATCAGGACTAAAACGAATCTTTCTTCCTTGCATTCTAGACTAGTCTAAACATCATACTCTCAACCCTTTCTCAAACTTGTCTTCATAACAAACATCACATTTCGACTTGGGCATTAAAATGTATTGCACTTTCATTTCTGCTTGTGCTTGCATTAGTCCACATCTAGTAACTTAAATCCGCATATTGAATAAATCGTAGACACTTGATGTTACACTACCGGACCACATGCACTAAAACGAACATAAAACTTACTTGAGACAAGGCCCGACTGGGATTTCATCCCCCAGCGGATACCTTACCCGTCCCGGTGACCCTACTTGGATTTCATCACCAAGGGGGAAGCCCACTCCGTTCTCTGGCAGAGGATAAACTCTAGGCGAGGTATATCTTGGCTAAGCGAGACCAGCTAACCACTAGAATCGTGAAGTGAGGGGAGCTTGCTCCTTAGCACCAGGCCACGTACCAGACCCTAACACAGACTTTGAGCACCTAAAACAAGACCCGAAACCAACTCTAGACTGCCTCTTCTAGGACCTTTCTTAAAACCCATCTCCCCAAACATTCATCTAAGGCATAAGCCACAAGTTTCTAAGGTTAATTCCTAGGATTTATCGCTTAGGCTTGTCTGTCTCTCTCTGTTTTCCTCTTCTCATCTATTTGTTTGAGTGAGTGAGGACGCTTTCTTCATTATTTTCCAAGAATCTTTAGGTTCTCTGGAAAACACAGTCACCGGCATCGGTTCTTCCACCGACGTCGGCTTTCCCCTGTTACCGGCATCGGTTTTGACACCGACGTCGGCTTTCCTATATTACCGGCATCGGTTATCTGACCGACGTCGGCCACATTTCTTACCGACATCGGTTTTTCAACTGACGTCGGTCTCTGTCACTGTCCTTTTCTTTCAAAACCAGCAGCCTAAAACCTGTCCGTTCTCTATCAAAAACCACATTCTGGTTTTCTGAGACTACAAGAACACAGTTTCTGGAGCCAGGTCTCTCTTCTTAACCACTTTAGCCAACAACCGCTTCCGTCTACCCCGTCCCTAACAAGTCCTATCATGGAGTTCCACTCGGAGACTGAAAGAACTCCTACAGGACTGACCCCGACCCCGACCCCGACTCAAATTCCCATCATCCCTGAAGGGGACCAAGATTTTGAGAGATTCTTGGACCTCAATACCGCAGCCCTCCAAAACTATCTCGCGAGAAACCCAACGCGAGACCTTTTGGGTGACATGGCGACGACATCCACATCATTCGCCACCCAACCTTTTGCGACTCAGCCTTTCGCCTCAACTATTAACCCAACCATGGCCAATACGCAAAGTTTGGCCTCCCCGCCTATTTTTAGACCGACCTTCATCGGGGTTCCATTACCCCCTCAACCACCTGCAATTCAACCAAGTTCTACATCATATCAGAACTTGATTGTCTCGACCCCTCATACTCTTGCACCCACAAATGTAGGCGTGCCAACCTATCTTTCTACCAGTGCCGCCATTCAACCACCTTTGGTGGTGCCCAGTCAACTTATACCTTCAACCTTCATAACGCAACCACCTCTAGCCTCCACTTCTGCCCCTGCGACTAGTCATCCGTACATTGTACAACCGACTATGTCGCACGCCTCCTCTAGCCCCTTCCAAGCGCCTTACAACCTAGGGGGCGCTCAACCCGCCAATCCGTCAGCAGATCTCATTAAGATGCTGATGGATAAAATGTCCAGTCTCAAAGCCTCCATTTCCGGTTCAAGCAATACTTTGTCATATGAGCAAATTTGCAACGAGCCCATCCATCCTTCCGTCCCTAATCGACCATTCCCTAACCATTGGGAGCTTCCTAAATTCACTCGCTTTCAGAGTAAGGAAGACCCACAACAACACCTACGGGCATTTAGACATGCATGTTATCTTATTGCCCATGACGATGCGTTGCTTTTACGCACGTTCCTTATGTCCCTTTTTGGCCCTGCCCTTGACTGGTATAGTTCTCTTGCCAGACACTCTATCTTTTCATTCGTTCAACTCGCCCAACTATTTCTTGACCATTTCTCAATCAACATCACCAAACAAGTCTCAATCACAGACCTTTACTCCATCAGGCAATTTGACGATGAATCAATTGTCAATTTTATCGCTCGTTGGATAGGTCTGATCAACCAGCTCTCCTTCTCTTTGCCTCAACCCGAGCTCATCGAGCTCTTCTCTCGAGCATGTGCCAGACACATCTCTTCTACCTTGCAGATTCATTCTGTACTTTTGATGAAGCTTTCACCATGGCTCGAAAGCTCGAACTCCGCACCCTTGAAGAAGATAAGGTCAAATTGCGTAATACCAACGCAAAATCTACCAATGGCCATTCTTCTTCCAGACCTTTTTCTTCTGCCAATTCTGAATCTAAAGGAGTGGCCAATACTGTGGTCGTTAGATCACCATACTCGACGTCAACTAATCACTCTCAACCTTCGACATCTCCAAGCATCACCAAACAATTCCAACAACGGTACATTCAGCGTTCTTACACTCCACTTGGAGAACCATACGCTTCCATTTTGGAAAAACTTCTCAAGCAGGGGGTCCTCAATCTCCCTCCAATCTGACCACCTCAATTTGACTCTTCAAAAGCTATCCCTACGTGGTATAGGGAGGCCGACTTCTGTCCCTTTCATTGCGTCCAAGGCCATGACATTGACAACTACCGAACCTTCAAAAACATCATCCAAGACATGATCGACAAGGGGGATCTTATTTTAGATAACCCGAACGCCCCTCCTAACCAATGTATCGACATTTTCAAACACCCTTTTTCAAATCATCTGCCTACTCAGAACAACGTCCAGACTTCGACCAATGACCCTCAAGACCATGACATTCACACGATTAGCACTATCTTGCCTCTTGTCCTTGACCAACCTCTTCCATTAAAGGATGAGGAACCTTCTTCTCCTATTAGTCCTCCATCTACCTCTCTTGTATTGGAAGACGCTTTGACCACATCAACACCATTAAGCCCACCTCCATCCGAAGACCCTACCTTGCCTACTCCTCAACTACAAGTAGAAGGCACGATCATCCATGCCCTCTGCCCACTCGAGGAGCCGCTCTCTCTTATTTCTTCTCCACCAAGAGAAGAACCAGTCTCTCCACCCATTTCAACCGAGGAAGACCCAGTCACGATTTCCTCCTGCCCTCTGCCTAAGATTTCTACATCTCGCTCACCTCCATCCACATCCAAACCCAAACCCATATCTAACCTCGCCTCACACAATAGTGGCCCTCGACCTAAACACGCGAAGACCACTAGACCACATCGGAGGATTCCTCCCCCACCTTCGTCATTGCCCTCTATCTTGGGCCCGCATCCATCCACTTTAATAGGAGTGCTTCCCACTCCCATCTTCCACAGAGGCACATCGCCTCCATTACTCTCTCAACCCATCAGACATACATCTCATCCAAACCCTCGACCTATGCCTCCTTCACCTCCCAAACCAACGTCATCAACCCCCACTGCAATAAAACATCCAGACCCGTTAGCAGGTTCATATGCCTTCCTCTTACGGCAATTGTTGCAGTCCTCTCGCCTCGACCTCCCGCCTCTTAGACCATATCACTCTCTCGGACCAAAACCACCTTGGTTCGACCACACTTGCATTTGTGCGCCTGGGCACGACACGGAACATTGTCATGCCCTCAAGGTCGTCGTTCACCAATGTTTGGAGAATGACACCTCTCTTCTCGACCACATCATCAACAAACCTTCAACACCGCCTCACTCATCAACTCTCGGATCAAGACCCTCTTGGTTCGACAACTCTAAATTCTGCCATTATCATCACATTTCGGGACATGACACTGAGCGTTGTTGCGCTCTCAAAGCTGTCATTCGTCAGCACCGGAAAAAGGATTCCCTTCTCATCAAGGATCCTCTTGACCACCTCTTCGACAAAACATCAACCCCGACTCATGCCTCTCCAACCTCATCACCTAAATCGGGATCTCCACGCTGGAGTATGGTCCCTTTGCCACCTTTGACCCCCTTATTCGACATTAACACCGTCCATCTGACCACTAAACCTCAACCGACCTTAACCAATCTTTCAAACATTCTCCCTGCCCGCTGGGGGAGTTCATCCTTCATCCAAACCTCGACCAACTCTTCAACCCAGTCTCTACCACATATCAACCCCTCATTCAATCTTAAATCTCGACCAAGTGTCCATCGACCCAACCCCCGACCAATTATTCGACTAGTCTCAACCAAACTTCAACCAAATATCAATCAACCAAACTTCTCGACCAAACATTCAACCTTTTTCAACCAACCAACGACAATGTCAACCAACTTCACATCCATCAATCAACACCTGACCAATCTGGAAAGAGGCAAATTGGGGCAGGTTTGCTCCTAATTGACTTGGACCTTATCATAACATACAAGCATGACCCAGGATCTTTTTAGACCTTGAACCCCTTTTTATGTCTTGCATCTTCAACCTTTCTTCTGTTAGTCGAGTACTCATCTACTTGACACGTAACTTGAGCTCGTCCCCTGAGCAATCCTCGTCCTCTTAATCCTCATCCCTTTCAACCCTATTCCCCTTTAACAAGTCCTCTACGACCCTTTTATGATGCATGGATGCTTTGTCCTAATAAAAAGGGAGTCCTTGAACTTCTATAGCCTTGTCCGTGACTCTAATCAAAAATCAAAAAATACAAATCAAGATGTCAAAACATATCCAAGGTCACAAACTCAAATTCAAAAAGACAGACTGATCCCTCGAAGGATAGTTGTACTATCATTGCTGTAGCTAGTAGACTGATCCCTCGAAGGACAGCTACTCAAACTTTTTATATTAAGCAAAAATATAGACCACTCCCTCGAAGGATGGCTATGACTAAATCTTGCTACAAACATCACCTTTCTTAGAAGCTTCCCGCATTGATCAGCTTCGCAAACTGACCCTACATCAAAAGACATCTCTATGTAGGCTTCCCGCATCGATCAGCCTGCACCAAAAAAAAAAAAAAAAACGAGTCACGGACTTGGCTTGTAGCTGTCTCAGGGTCTCCTATAAATAGGGGCAAAGTTATCTCTGCTCTTAAAACGGGTTACCCTCTTTCCTCCTCCTATCACCCGCTCAAGGGACTTCGAGCTCACTTTAATGTCAAAGTGATTCGATTACCGCTCTAACTCAACACTGGTCAATGACGTAATGCATGAACGGGGCTTTTGTTCTAATAACCCCTATCTATGCTCCCTTTCTGGTCCTTGTCAATGAAAGAGCAATTCACCTTTCACCTTTTCTCTACACTTTGGTCACATTTAACTACATCAATTGTCGACTCAAACCAAGCTATTTCTCATCCTCATGGCATCAGACATCATCCTCGTCCATTTCACATAGTTTCTATGGACACCAGACCCAATTTATGTTAAGCATAAACCAATACTTGCTGAAGCATAAATAGACCTTTATTCATTTTTAGCATACATCCATCACGACTATGGAAACTTGCTAGGGATGACAGACTCTCGACCAATTCTACAGAATACACCATCTGTAGCATCATCTTATCCTCATCTTACCCTCATCATTTTGACACTTGACCACATCCAATCATCGACCAATCTTCTCAACAAGTCTGAACTACATTGGTCTGAGGCCCTATGACCAGGGCTATGTAGGCAGCACTCAGATACCACATCCTCTGAGGTTAGCTCGACCACCCCCGTTTGTTCATCTCTTTGATGGACAAACCTTCTCTTCTGCGACCTTGACTTTGACCACGACCAACTTTGACCAAGACCTTTGACCAAGACCAATCATCGACTTTGACCAAGACCAATCAATTTCTTTGACCCTTCCTCCCTTTTTAGGGAGAACTACATTGGCCTGAGGCCCTTCACACAAGGGCTATGTAGGCAGCACTCAGATCACATGACATTTTCTGAGGTTAGCTCGGCCGCATCCTTCGTCCATCCATCCTCTTGACCAATGACCATTGGAGATCATGCCTATCTCCTCCGACCTCGACCACTTCCAAGCCAATGTTGCCTTGGCTATTTTTGCATGTGTGCTACCTCATGGCTGGTTAGCAGAATTGTCCGCAGACTATTTTTGACTCCTCACAAGTATAGGATCGCAAGCCGGTTGATCCCTACTACTTGTGGCTTTTTCGTGTTTTCTGGGAGCACTTCCTGAGCCTAGGATACCTGGAACACAATGACTATTTGGAGCTTCAGCTTAGATTGAGTGACCCAATCAGCAGACGACTAAATGCTGGGGCCCGGTTACTTCAATTTTGGCACTCCTCGACCCTTGACCTGCGACAATTTGACCCGACCCTCTCGTGAAGTGGACTACGCGCAATCACGACTTTTGCAGCGTTTTCACTCACTTCTCTCTTTCTCATCCACCTTTTGTCAAATCAGCACCCGACATCAGGTTCCCTTCCCTCGACTCCCGCTTTGAGGGGGAATACCTCATCCTTACTTCGGGGCAATCCACATCATCCCTCACCTGGGGCAACCACTCCCTATTTTTGTCTTGCAGTTCGTTAAGAACAACCAACAAGACAAAAAGGGGCAAATGTAGACACCTAAAAAGTGTCTAACCCTTGGTCTTCCTCTCTCCCCTTGGTCCCTTGCCACTTCGACTATCCCTAACCTACCTAGGTCTTATTAATTGAAAATAATCATCTATTTTTAATTAATAAGTCCCTTTTTTCCCTCTCCTTGCCACCTCGCCACCCTAGGATACCCTCCTTGGATCCCCTTTATTCCCCACATGGCCATTTAATGCCTTAGACTCCCATTCCAATCTCTTCACTCACCCATTTAACCTCCGTCGACCGTTTCATCCTCGCATTCATTTGACCTGGCGGCTGGAAAACGGATAGAAGGCTATTTTTAGCCTTTTTCCGGCCTTTTAGCCACCGACGTCGGTCAGCCTTCGACTGACGTCGGCGATATTGCCGGCATCGGCACCCTTCATAATGGTTTTCTTCACCGTTATCTCGTCTCTCTGTTCTTCTCTTGGCTCTTCTTCGCATCTCTGCGTTTCTCCCTGGCATCCCGACTCTTGAACCTTCGTATCAGACCCTTGTATCAGTCCTTTCACTTGACCTCTCTCCCAATCAATCTGACTCTCTCCCTCAGGTACACAGCAAGCTTCTGCAAGTGAACAACAGGGATTCTTCATCAGCAACAGGCTTCACATCCGGCATCACCAGCGACGACCAGATCAACACTTTCTTCAGCAGGGCACAGGTAAGTACTCTGTTTGTTTTCTTTATGCTTTCTAGTCATTTCTAAACTAGATTTAGCACTTCTTTCCCTCAGTTCTGACTGTCACCCAGACCCGGATTCCTATCTCCCTGATTGGCTTCCTCTATCTCTGTCCCTTTCTGTCCATTTGACTCCCCTGTATCTCTACACTGACCCCCTGACTACCTCAAATTAGACCTCAGACCCGTCCACAGACCATCCTTAAACAGACCACAGACCAACCCCGGACCATCCACAAACCAAGCCTTGACCAGGACCCTAACCAGACCCGTCTAGAGGCCTATTGCCCCGACCGACGCCGATCATTACCCCCACCGACGTCGGCACACTAACCGACGTCGGCAGACCCGACAACCGACGCCGGTAGGACCACCGACGCCGGCGACTGAAACCAGGCCGACAGCTTCTTCTAGGTAAGCCTTTGCTTTCTTTTCTCTTTCAGTTTGCTATCATTTCAGTCTATTTTAGTATTCTGTCATTTATCAGTCATTTATATTTTATCAAAATAGTGGGTTGACCTCCCTTAAGGAAGTTTTCACACTTCCGGGAACAAGCTTTCGCTTGGCAACCCACCGCCTATCCATCTAACATTTTCTTGTCCAAGTTTCTTTTTCCTTGCAGGTGTCATTCCTCCACAGCCAAAGAGGGGTGCTCAAAAGCGTCTGGATTACGGTGCGCAGACTATATCCAGGTACTTCATGCCTTGTCCATTATTCTTTAGTTTCTTCTCTCTCTTTATAATCTGAAAAAGCGAATTAGCGATAGAAACAGACATACTTTCACATTATTATTTGATGTTGGGCTTATCTTATTACCCAACAACATTGCTAAGTTTGGGGCATTTCTACATTCTTCTTGAACACTTATAAAGGTTGTATTTATCCACAATATCTCTAGCATGTTGAGCTACATATCATACAAATGTCTTGCTAAAATTATTCATATTTTTCAAATGTACTACATGAAATATGCTACTTGCTAACATTAAAATTCATACATATGATTGATTTATACTAAGTCTCCTTTTTCGACATGTTTTAGTTTACATTATTACTTTACTACATGATAGGTTAGACTTTCTTACTTATCATGTGTGTGGCCCTTAGCCTTGTATGTTCAAATTATTACTTGTATGAAATCATTGTGCTATCTATGTGTGGCCCTTGGCCTTGTGTGTTATGTGAAATTAACAACTTTATTTTATGTGGCCTCTTAGGCCTTATTCATGCTAAATTAAATGACATTACTTTAATATTTGTGGCTTCTTACTATGGTGCCATGATTCATGTCATGCACAACTTATATACTATATTCTTATTATAGTGCCATGATGTATATCATGCATATATTGATTCTCTGCTTCAATGATATATATTTATAACACATTTTTCATATGAAAATTCAATGATATATTCAAATAATATGAATGTAATCAATTTTATATATTCAAAGTGATATATCTTTCACATGTGCTTTCTTTTGAGATAAGTGACTTGTAGGCTACATCTCTCATATCAAAAGGGGAGCATCACAATAGTGTTAATTAGAAAATTTAAGCTTCATGAGTAAATTTTAATATTTGTAGAAATATAGAGTTTGGCACTATGATTCAACATTTTAGATTCTTGGGGAAAATGGTATGCATGTGCTCTCATCACTAAAGTTACAAATTACAAGTTTCAAATAGTTTAAAAAGTTACAAGTTACGTAGTTTCAAAAGGTTTCAATAGTGTAAAATCTAAAAAATTAAAATTTACAAAGCTTCAATTAAAGTTTCAAAATAATATTTCAATACAATAAATATATAGGGGCATGATATTCATTCATGTCCACATTTCTAATATGGCATTTCAAAATTCTCAAGTTTCAAAGTTGCAAAGTTTCAAATAGAATATAGATCCATATGTAGTGGTGTGATTCTTCTCAATGGAAAGTGGACCATATCAGAGTTTATTGACACTCAACATTTATGGATTCACCTTTTTTATATGTAGCAAGCCATATTTTTTGATTTCATTTCCTCAAATATTTTACAGAATACATTATACACTCAAATGAGAGTTGGAGCATACAACCTTTCTAACTCGAGAGCATTCAATGGTTGCCAAATCGAGACTTGATTGGTCTCAATTCTATACAGTCAACACTTCCCCAAATTCCCAAAAGGGAACATTCAATTCGCCATCTCTAAAGTTACAAGATACTTTTCTATCCTTGCTCTCTTTTCAAGTTACAAATAAAATTTTTCGAATTTTCAATTTTAAATATGAGCAAACATTAATTTTAATGACATTGTTAGATGTTTCTTATACTAAGGGGTATTTCACAATCAACCTTCACATCTAAAGATAAATTATGTATACACACTTAGGTTTGAATCTACTTTACTCTAGCAATTTCACTTTGTGTATCACTAGAATAAAGTGGCGTAAAATGTAGACATGTAACATTAATCATTAGTGCTTGGAAATATTTATTCTTGGCATCTTTCTCTTACTTGGTATATCTATCATTTTGATAGCTCACAATATATATGAGAGCCTTCACTATTTTTTAAAATTTGTAAATATTATACAAACATTCCTATTTCAGTTGCACTCATCCATATTTATCCCAAAAGCTCCTATCAAATTTATCCCCCAAGTCTTTGGTCTTTTAGGACAAGTCCACACTATATAGATAGGATCATATTGTGGCCTTGTTCCCTAGTGCAACATTGTCTCCCATGCTTCAATGATTACTCTTTTTAATTGATACATTACACAATAGCTCTCCCACACATCTTGTAAATTTACTTCAAAAAAATATTCTAAAGATTCTCCTATAAAATCATAAGGCTACTCATCTACCCCCACTAAATCTCTCTAGCAAAGGCATTACACACTAAGTAAAAGAAAACTATTTCTTCCTATTTCAACTATACAACATTCTAATAATCCATAGGCAAGTTTGGAAATTATTAATTTTAGGTCAAACGCATCTATTATCAAGATTTTCAATCAATCATCTAGCTTAAGCATTCTAGTTACATAATCACATATCACACAATCACTCCAAGAAGGAGAACTACATTACCTTAAATCCCATTTGGAATATGTAGCCAATGCTCAGTCATAAGAGGTTTTTGAGGCTAGTTTGGCTATCCTTTCTAACCCAGTTTTACTCCTTTTTGTTATATAATTATCATCTAGTGTATGGAAAGGAATAAAATTTGATATTTTCAAGTCTTTTACACAACATATTAGTAGACAAAAATCAATAGTCAAACTTCAAAATTATTTTCATAGGGTTATATCCAAAAATTAGGAATATAGACACCCAAAACATGACCACAGTTGATAGATAAGGATGTAGTGCACCCCTATCTACCTTATGTGGACTTGTCCCAATAGACTGCCAATGACTATTTTCTAATATGACTATGTTTATAGGTATTTTTATATAGTTGTCACTCATAAAGTCTACATAGTCAAATCTATTACTGTTTTAAAGGATACTCTCTTACCCTAGCTTATTTTACTATTTTTAGCAAGTTTCTAAGTTTTGTAGTTTGTTGTATTTGACCATATTTTCATATTAAATCAATACATATCAACATTTCAATTTTAATAGTTTAATTGAAATTTGTTTTAAGTCATCTAAAATTAAAAAGGGCTAAACACATACTGAATGACATTTTATTAGGCCCCAAATTTTAAAAGACGTAGTTTTTCTTAATACTAAATAATTAACTCATGACCCCACTTTAACTCACATTTAGGGGCTTTGGAACCTTGTGCCATGTCCAAAAGGAAATTTATACTATATTGATCGGTGTTCTAATGCCATCAATGCACATTTTAGTTATTTAACATCTATTACAACTAGTAAGCATGCATTTGCCACAAGAACTACTTTTCCAAAGTTAAGCCATGCTATGGATGCTTTAGAGCAAGTTCCTTTTCAGGAAACTCTACAACTAAAAGTTGTGTCCTTAAGACAACACATTTAGATTGTAAATGCTTATAGTTCTTAGAGTGTTCAAATAATTGCTAAGTTTCATTAGCTTAAGCTTGAAAACAAAGTCTCTATGGAATTATTCCAAATGTTAAATGTTAAGCACCTTGCACAGTAAATCAAAGACATTAAGAAAGCTAACCATGGGATTACTAAGTTCCAGTCTAATCTTTTTTCTACCATTACTAGTAGGTTTTCAAAGATTAGGATTTCTCTCTTAAATGAGGACAAGCCCTCCAATAGTGTCTATTTGTGATCCACTACAAAATTTATTGATTTCAAATAGTATTATGTTGTACACACATAATTTTGGTATAAGATCATTGTCTATGATGTCTTATCTTTGTTTCATCACAATTGTTCCACTTGGGTATATTTGGATATTTTCAAACACATTTCAACCCACAATAGAATTTATCTAGGACTGTTTCATCTTGATAGTCTCATATTTATTTATTTTTATCAATTTTTAAATCTTATTTATCCACTTTCTAATCAGCATTATCTCATCTTGAGTATTTATTTTACTTGGGTCAAATTTGATGTTCCATTGAATCTATCTCATATGGATTTAGTGTCTAACTAAATTTGTCCCCTACCTTTTTTTGGGTGGCCTAACTCCTGCACCATGACTTTCCCTTATTTCATTCTTCCATGGTTGACCATCATGTGTCTTGTCCTAGAGATCCCTATATATACAAATCAATCCTTAAAAATTTAATAAATAAGGATGTCAAGTAAAATATGACTTCCTCCCTTCAACTTTGAGTCATTCATTGGTCAAATATATTATTACATTTTCCATAAATCTTGCACAATGAACCAACATTATTTTTACATCATCTTCAAGTCTTGTTCCATCATCATCTTGTACCAAAATATGGGTTTAAGGAATATGCATATAATTGCATTGGATTTTCCTATGGAGAGAAGGTGAATCCTTTATCTCCATTACATTTCATTCGCATGCATAATAAAACTAAATTGACTCTTATTTTGAGTGTGTGGGATATGTATTTGAAACTTTTTAAGAGGTTTCCAAGGTCAACTAACTTTTCACACTTGTATTATTTATCCTTTTGAGGGATAAGTCAATGAGTGAAAGAGAGATAATTCAACACAATCTACCCATAAATTCTAAATAATGATTGGACAAACCTACTTATATTTTGACAACGCACCTGCCCATAAAATTCTATAATTTTAAATAGAGAAGAGGATGAATTCGGTTCCCATGTACATATTTAGTGGCAAAAGATGGTGCAGATTTTGTGGCCAGCCAAATTTGACTAGTACAAATTCAATATTATGTTGATTCTAACTCAGTATAGTTAGATAGTCAAATTTTACATAGATTGGTGTAATTACTTATAAAACCCAAATCTAATATTATAAAGGCATAACAAAACTCAAATGTGTTAGAGTTTATCCTTCTTTTTATTTTCATTATTGTTGTTTATTTTAGTTATTTTCTTATTTTGTTTGCTCATATTTTTAGTGAATTATGGTAAATATGATTGTTGTAATTTATTGGTATATCATAGATCTCCCATGTGCTATAGAGTTTTTGTTTTTGCCTACAATAACTACACTTAAACCACAAATAATGCAAAACATTTTGGTGAACCCCACCTTTTTCAAAACACTTACACCTTCTAGGGTTTCCCCTGATGGTTTGATTTATGATTTTACATTTTCATATCTAATTTTAAAATATGCACTTATTTACATGGATCAAACCTTAATTTAATCTTTCCATTCACATATATCTTCTTTTAGATTTACATAAATTGGTGTGCACATCCTTTCTTTGAACACCTACACCTTCTAAGGTTCCCCCCTATCTTTTGATTTACATTTCAAATATAATTTTCAAACTTGAATATTTTATCTTCTTATTCTATTTCTTAATCATTAGCCTTAGCTTCCTTCATGGTGTTTTTATAGCTTACACTAGCTAGGAATCTTACATCTAGACATTCCACTAGGTAAAGTGCTAGATTAAAGGGTGTTACTTTTGATTTGACCCAACTTCCATTGGTTGTTAATCATGATTCAAAAATTCCAATCTTTTATAAAATCCATCCTAGTAATGATGTTATTATAAATGGGAATGGTTAAAATAAATATGATAATAATGAGATGTATTTCTATTACTATGCTTCTTCTGATGATGAAAATGTTAAAGAAGATAATGATAAATTTTCTATTGTTATTGATGAACTAAATTATGAGGACATGGATGAAACTTATTTTGTAATTTATCATGAAATAGTCCCCAAGGAACTTGATGCTATGATTTATCTAGTTACCGAAGCATGAAATAAATATATTAGGGATACAAAACCTACACTTGATGTTATTCTCATAGATCCTTTGAATGTTTCTATTCCACCTATTATAGGTCCTACATCTACATTGGGTGGTGAGGCTATTGATCCTAATTCTCATAATCCTACTACGCCTCCACCTAGTGTTACACATCCTTAGGTTATTCCTAGTATTCCTATATAATATAATGCTTCTTTAGTACATTATATTTCAAATCCAAATATTAATTTTCCACCATGACTTGATTTATATGTTTCATCTCTTGGTCTTCAATAGTCAAAATACCAACCATGCCTCTATGACTACTAATGTTAATCATATGAAGGAATCCATTCCTACATATACACATGTAAATGCTAATCATGATTAAACTCATACACCTATTTGTGCATCTCAAGTTCCTTTGATCCAAAAAAAACTTTAGTTTATACAACCGAAACTCATGTAACTATTAGCCAAATTTGGCTACCATAGGCGAGTCTAATTTAAAACTTGATATTTAGCTCATTTTTAACTTTGCTGATAGACTTGAAGGGTGTTTGTCTAGTTCATATCTTGTATTATCATGGTAAGTTGTCTTGTTGTCTTAGCAGTGTTAGAGGTATCCTAGGGTGGCATAGCTAAATATGAGGTCAGGGTCTCAAACTTTACTAACTAATGGTCATTTATTTGATCCTTCATATGGTGTTTATCAAAGTTTAAGGTAATTTTGATGGTTTCATTATCCTATGCTTGCTTATAGTCTCTTTTATGCAAGTCTTTATTGTTAAAGGCCATGAAGATATGATATCATGTCAGGAGTTAAATAAAGGTATTTTAAGTCATTTAATGTTTATGTGATGTCATGATATGTGTGTTTGGTCATTAACCTTTCCCAAAGTGTTTTAAAAATCCTTTTCTAATGTTAATATGCTTTTGTAACTACCCATTATTTATTTATAACATACAAATAAGATATAATGAATAAATTGTAGAGGGAAAGAGATGAGGAATGCTTTGGTATGTTTTCACAATTCTGTAATATTGATTACTTCAAGTATATCATAGGGGTGGTCCAAAGTGTCTAAGAGACACTACTCATTTCTAAACTCAGAGAATTCAATGCATGAGTTGTAGGTTATATATTCAAGATATTAGTGATGGAATAACAATAGAACAAATGAACTATTTCATAATATTTATAAAGATTCACTGTTGGGAGCAACCATGGATTATTAGTCAACCTTTATAAATGAGAGTAATCTAAGCTAAATGAAGTGAATTATGCTCAAATAAATAAATCTAAGCCTAAGCTAAGATGAATATCCACAATGTAGCTAATCTAAAGTGAATTGATCAAAGAAAAGGTAAAAGGAAGGGTAGGGTAGAAAAGAGACATATTCATGTCACTGGTATTTAACACAAATGTTATGATAAAGTTCAATTATCATCCAAATATTCACTCAAAGAACCAATATACGAAGTGAAACTACTTAAGCTCAAATCACAACACATATCAGGTAAACACCTAAGGAAATAAAAGAATGTAGATAAGAACTTAGTTCACTTTAAAGATTTACCATTGCAAGTAAACAAGATAAACACATTCACATGAAAGGCAAAGATAATTAAATGAACCTAAGAAAATTTAATCAACATAGAATTAACACAAGTTAACAACTCTGCATAAAGAAGTTCACATCAAGAATCAATAAGAACCATTCAAGTCTGAATTGCAAACCATACAATTAAGAGAGAAGCCATGATAACAATTCACACAAGAAAGTATAGATAAAATTTGTAGAACTCCTTGCTTATATTAATTTCTCAAAATTTTACAAATGGTTTTTGGCTCCAAAAACTCCCTTTGATAGTACCTCTTTATATAGATAATTCATGAGGTACGTTGGTTAATCATCTCAAGTGATAAAGACAACTATCCTTTTACAATCATTATAGAACCTTTTAGACACTCTGAAATGACTAACCTATAGGCAATGTGCTCTACAAGTTGCACATGTATTTACAAAAATAATATTCTATTTTCAAATATTATACAATGGTCCTATACAATAAAATATTCCTAAGTCAACTAATTTGACCTTGAGACCCTTGTGTTGTTACAATATTTTTCTTTTCCTGTAGGATCTTCATCTTATAATGTTGCTCACCAATACGTTGTAGGTTGACAATAGGTCTCATGAAAATCTCCCTTTCTTGATCCTCTAAGCCACTGAGATCCTTTTCAGCTCTTTCCAAAGCTTGTTTGATGCTTCTGACATCTCTTATCTTTTCTTCAGATGATAAAATCAAGCCCATGATCCTCTTGTTATCCACACTTGTCTTCTCTTGGCTTTGATTTCTCACCTCCTTTATGAATTGAGTGATCCTATGTTTAAATTCCTCATTAGTGATAAGACCCAATGGGTTGAGTGTGGTGGGCTCTTTGATTAGGCTGGTCAATATATGCAACATCTTATTTTTTAGATGCTTGACGTCTTTAGAAATGTTTTCCATTTGCTCAGACCAACTACTCAGGGCCTTGATCTTATCTATTAATATGGCCATAGCCATATTCAGGTGGGCTAGCTATTTGTTCTAGACTTAGGAATTTGATTTTTGGTTAAGACCTTGATCAAATCCTTAACTTGGTAACTTGAGGTTTGACATTGGCCAACTTGCCCTGTAGCCATGATAATTTATTTATTCACTGCCTCTTGCCCAATCCTGATTAACTTTAAAGAACTGAAGAAATCATCCATGGTGTCTTCAAATTGCTTGAACCTATCTTTTGGAATTGATAAGATAGCTTATTCTTCTAAATTATTCTTTTGATGATGTATGCATCTGAGGGTATATTGTAATTATTTTGTTTATGATTGGGCCAATTCAAGCACATTTTCCTCAAATATTGGATTCTCTCTAGGTATTTACCCTTGTACTTGAGTCAAACTAGTGAATGACTCTAATTTCTGATAAGCAAACTCTTCACCTCTTGTCATGACCTTATTTTTTGTGACCATTTGCAAATAGGTAGTTATTGGATCAAACTTGACACCTATTAAGGATTGTGTGTACTTATGGAGCTAAAATCTCCATTTATGTTCCTCTTGACTCTCTTAGAGTAACCAATCTATTATCATCTTCCTTTTGTAGGGCCATAATCCATGGCTTGAGTTCTTTATGTACAGGGATATTAGTGGCTTACATCATAGCCCAAGGATGATGTCGAGTAGGGACTTTCTATAATTTACCATAAATAAACCACTATGGAATAACTGGACCATAAATCAAGTTATCTTCACTAAAAAGACTGACTTCACTCAAAGGATGGGTGAAAGTAACTTTAGGATTCTTAGTCTTTACTGGGACCATAACCAACTCAACTTTTCTCTTAGGATTATCCATAAAAACTAGGTTCAATGCTATTTCCTTCCCCTTTTCTTTCTTTGTCTCCTCAGCTTGAGCTTCCTCTTCATTATACTCATAAACACTAGACAATATGTTAATTGCATCCTCAATTATCTCACCAGGGTCTAATGATACCATGTTAATTTCCTCAACAAGTGATCATTGCTCCTCTGCCTGGGCTAAAAAAGATGCAATCTCATCAGGCCTTCTTTCCCCAACTCTTTGTTCAACCTATGCCTCAGGTTTTTTCCCTACTTGGGGTTGAACTGATGGAGGTATGGTGGGTGCACTACCTATAAAATGATATTACCTTGGCCCTAGTTTCCATCTCTCATCTCCTTTTTATTCCCTTAACATACTAGATTCAGGTTTGAGGTTATGTTCTTTCAATTTCCTAGTGAAATCAAAGAATGAAGGTGATTTTTTGTAAATAGGGTCAAAAGGACCAAGTTGATGATCATAAGGGACATTGATTCATTTGGATTTGAAATGTTCTTTAACTCTTTCGTGTGGATCCCACCACCTCAACTCATCAATTTGCAATTTAAAATATGTTCTATGTTTGGATGATGCTTATATGTTCTCCCATTACATGGGTAGCTTGAGAGGTTAGATATGAGTCTCTTCAATTATAATGATTGTACAAGCTGGGTATAAATAGATATCACCCATAGTCTCAACATATTTCTTGACTAGTGGGCTAACCCTTTCCATGGGATGACCAGCTAGAGTCTCACTAAGTGCCAGATAAACATAGTCACAAATAAATTTGATGCAATCTATGTACTTGAATATGTGCAGTTTAGAGTAATTATGTGAAACTATCTATGTTCCACTAGGTGACCATTTCCTCAGGTTGGGAATCTTGGTTATAGTAAGAAGGGCATTCATAAGTTATGACATCATCTAAAATTGGGTTTTCTTCCTCTTTATGATTACAAATATCCATCTACTTAAAGTAATGCTAATTACCTCACCTAAAGGAGGGGTGATTTGCTTTTTAACCATGAAGTAGGCAAAGGGTACCCAAATTTGGTCTCATATGTAGTGGTTTCATTACCACACAACCTATTCACAATTATCATGATCATTCGAATCCTAGGTTTGAATTGACTAATGGGGATGTTGTTATGGAAGTTTGAAAACACCTAGTTTCTAGAATACAACCACAAGGAAATGATGCTCTTTAAATCATTCTCTTTGGCCCAGTTGTTGATTGAGGTTAGGTCTATTTGTGGTTTGGGCAATTTGTAGTAGTTCTCAAAGGCTATGGGAGAAATTTAGGCCATCTTCTTTTGAGTATGTCCATTAATTATAATTTTTTTTATCAACTTTAGCATCCTTAGAAATTGGATTAAAGATATCTATGCAATGTAGTACCTCAGGTTTTGCTATTGCATAATGTAGGCCTGTCATTTGGATGACAACTATGTCATAGTAGA
The DNA here is from genome assembly GCA_037957365.1 of Torreya grandis. Lineage (NCBI taxonomy): Eukaryota > Viridiplantae > Streptophyta > Pinopsida > Cupressales > Taxaceae > Torreya > Torreya grandis. Next base: position 1,733,044 of record JARHVA010000336.1, read on the forward strand.
GCCTCTTTGTAGACACGTTCTTCTCCTCTCTTGTAATGGTTAGTTGTTCTTCGATGGTCTAAAAAATCTTAGACAAATTATTATCAAGCAGTGGTATCAAACTCTATGTCCTTGAAAATCCTCCCTTTTACATCCAAAGTCAAATAAATCTCCACATCCTCCTTTGAAACACCTTTTTGAGCTACTATGGCTATGAATTTCATTAAATTTCTCACTAGTGAACTGCACTTCAGCTTTGGATTGAATTATCCTTACAATTTTATTCTCCTTGTCTCATTTTCAATGATCACTGGGTCAAATTAGGGCTTCTATTTATGCTAGGGTTTTTCTAAAGGTCTTTATAGAGCTTTAATGGTAGTAACTATTTGAATTATGCAAGTTTTGTGACTTAGATTTTACTCAGATTTACATATTTATACCTTTGCCTTTCTAGGTCCACAAAATATTTTGAATTGACATGTATTCTAACATGGAATTACCATGTCATTATATTTATTAACTTTTGAAATATAATATTACCTCTAGGACATGTGTCAATACCTCATTGGGTCTAGATCTTTGAAAAGTCCACCTAAAATCATACTATTGGATCTATTTGCATGGATCATCGTGGTTCATTGATCTTGATTTGGGAGGTTGAATGCCATTAGATGCTTTACTATATTCCCCATGGTTGTGACACTTGTCACTTTTGCATTTGTGTTGAGCTTCATTAAAATGTCAATGTCAATCTCGCACTATTGATCTCGATTACATGGATCAATTAGGCTCCATCGATCTTTATCCATTCGTTCTATCCTTCACTCTACATATCGTTGGATCTTTGGTAGGGTTCATGAAATGGTGAAACTTATCATCATATCGCTCATCTTGAATCTTCATTAAAGTTTTGACTTAATACATATCATCAATTAGATTGTGTACACTCAGTCGTATAGCATCAATTTTTGGGGACATGCTCGAGATTTAATTGCGAGTCATGAATTTGACACTTATCACTTCCTCACTTGATCTGAGTTATTTTTAATTGTTAATGTTGATCTTTCACCATTGGATCCTCTCCACCTAATTCAATGTGCACCATTAGATCCAAATGCTTGACTTATTGAATTTGTATGCATTATTAGATCTACTTTGCTTGATCAAATGTGTATTAAATGCATATTGTCAGATCCTATGGATAATAAAATAAAGTATGTCAAGTTTGGGAAATGTATGGAACTTAGGATAAGTCTTAAGACTAAGGTTTTAAATCCTAATAAAATAATCTCACAAATAATAAAAGACATGGCATAAATTTTTAGCCTAAGGTTTTTATTATATTAATAAATATAATTAAAGTTTTAGGGTAAAGCTTTGGGCCAAGTTTATAACAAAAGAGACCCTATAATTGTGATCTAGGAATTTGACTCAAGAGAGGATGGTTAGTATTGTGTTAGTTCTAAAATGAAAACAAGATGAAATAAACACACTAATATCATAACATCTCTAGGCCTAGACACTAGGGAGAGCTTATTTAACAAAGAAAATGACAAGCACAACTAAAAATCAAGGAATGAAAATAAAAGAATTCATTTTGCCTTCCTTGGATGTTCCAAATGCCTTTTTAATGGTGGCTTGCTCGGCTTGTGCTTCAAGAGGTCTTCTTCAATGGAGTGTGGCTACCTTCATCTCCTCTTGGCACCTTTGGCTTGTGGCTTGGCTTGGTTTGGAATCAATTTGGCATGGTAACACTAGTTGTATGAATCTTTTAGAACCAATCTTGTATTATAACTTTGCACTAATTAAGCTTAGAAACGATGTTGTGAGGCCTCCTATTTATATATTTTTGGATTTGCTCAGAATCAACCTCAACCATCCATCTCAAGATTGAGATGTGTGGTTGAGGATTAATTCAATTTTGAAATTAAAATTTGTAATTATCCTCATCATGACATTGGAAGAAGGGACAATTAAGAGGCATCATGGAAGGCATTGATTAGGCATAGAGGGCATGAATCCTGATATTTGTAGCATGTATGGCCTAGGGATGTCTTCCCAAGAAATGAGGTCACTTGATGATACATATATTCAATATTCATTTCCAAAAATAAGTATTCAACAAGTTTCCATGGAATTATTAATTAGGCCTTGATTTGGTTAATTAGCTTTCAAGAATGATTAAGCACTTTATGCACAAATTACTCAAATTGATCAAAATGCCTTGTTACTGGTCCTAAATTTGATTATATTGGAATTAGAAGTCCACATCAAATGCATTGGATGCATATTCCCATTGAGGATGTTTCCAACAAAAAATAACAAAGGCACAAGTATTATGCAAAAGATTTGATAGGAAAGAACAGTCCAGAGTATGTGGGTGTAAAATTGGCATTTTGACTCGAAAAGGACTGATCAAAGTTAGTTGGCCCATAAATTGCATTGCCCTATTTAGGGATACCTTGGGCAAAATCGGCACTTGAATATGTCAGTTTCACATCATTTTGTGTGTTTTAGTGTTTTTAGGCCAAATTGTGTATTTTAGATAGAAATTGGCCAAAACTTGATTGGAAGTTATCGATGGCCAGTTTTAAGTGTCTATAGTTTGCCCCTATTTAGGAAGGCATTACAAGATATAAGCACAGTAATGTCTTCTCAATAATGAGAAATGGCATGTATGCCAAAAAGAAGATGATGGTCTAAGAACAAAGCTCCAAATGGTTTTGGGAAGCCAATGATGATTCCTCCTCGAGGAAGTGGCCATCACAATTGTTGATGGACAGTCCCTCAAAAAGAAGAAAGAAGAAAGGTGGAATTAACCCATGGTTGAAATTAATCCAAATGAGAAAATGCTTGCATGCATTGATGCAAAAAGGATGTTGATTTGCACAAAGGTAGTTATAATCAGGAATAAAAGTCAAAATAATGATTTGCCCATAGGCATTTATAATCATTAAGCAGACCTGGATTGGCTAAAACTAATGGTGGCCCAGTTAGGGCTGATTAGCAAGCATAACTCAAGGATATAACTTGGAATATAAATTAAATATGAGTGAGTACAAAATGATGAAAGAAATGGATAGAGGAATGAGATTGATCAATAGAATGATTTAATTTTATGTGTCAATGACGAGATGCTCGTATTCATTCACAATGATACAACTAGAATGGTCAAATAAGTTATATTGATCAAGTGTGGGATGAAAGTATTTGCCAAGGTGCCAAGGAGAAACTTCTATACATCCATTGATTGTAGATCTTTGTGAAGCTATTTTTTGCTGTAGCATGTGATGGTAGGCTTTAGGATAGAACACCATGAAGACTTGGCCAAAATATGCATAAGGACTGACTCCTGATCCAATAAACATTCAAAAAATAATGTAGTAATGATAAAAACCATGATGACAATGTTAATGGATGAATATGGATGGACTCAAGAATAATGTGCACAAGGAATCACCCAATGAACACATATAGACTGAGTCAAGACAATAGTGCTGAAAGCAAATAAACAGGAAAGCAAATAAACAAACAAACAAACATAAAAACAAAAAAATAAACAAATAAAAATAAAGCCCAAAAATAAAAGAAAAATAAAGCATCTTAATAATGACAATGCCCCAGTAAGGTGGATCGAGGATAACTAACTAAGCTTAGACAGGACAAATATTTTTAGATTTTTTGAAATGTTATGAATATTCTTAAAATTTTGAGGTATCTTAACTCCTTAGAGAATGAAAAGATACCTGCTCATAAAATGGTGAGAGCATGGATTAGTTTGTTCATATAATAGAGAGAGTGTGTCTTAGGTTACTCACAAAATGGTGAGAACGTGGCTTAGGTTGCTCACAAAATGATGAGAGTGTGGCTTAGGTTTCTTGAAAAATGGTGAGAGCATGGCTTTGGTTACTCACAAAACAATGAGAGTGTGGGGAAAAGGGTGACTGAGCTGACCTCAATAAGTATTGAGTGCTGCCTACATAGTCCCAGAATAGGATCTCAAGTCACTATAGTTCCACCCACACAAAAGGTGAGGAAAAACCAACTAGGTCTCAACAAGTTCTCAAATCCAATAAATAGCCAATCAAATGAAAATAGCGATGGCATGGTGATGCAACAATGCATGATAAATAGGTGTTTCCTCTACTTTGCCCATAGGTGATTATAACTAGGATACAATGGCATAGGTCAATAATATTAATTTGCCCATAGGCGGTTAAATTAGTAACAAGACTAGTGAAACACTGATTTGCCCATAGGTGGTTATAATTAGGCTCACATAAACAAATTTGATAGGATGAAAGATATCTTACCAGATCAATTGTCACACTACTTTCATAGACCGTCATTGAAACACAAATTGGATTGATTGTTAAAACTTGATTGGAATCCCCCCACAAAAGGTGCGAGAAGAACCAAAGTAACCAAGATCAAAATAGAATTGGGTAGGATGACTAAAAATAGGCTTTGGTCTAGATAAGAAAGGAATGATAGGATGGAATGGCATTTGTTAAGGATAATGATGGTCTAGATAGATTGGATAAAATGGTAGGGTAATTTGACAATGACAAATGGATATGTAACAATGGTAATGGCATGATAATGAAATGGTATGGTACATGTTTTTGGCGTGGGTGTGGTTTTTGATTCTATTGTTCCTACTGATGGGGATATGCATGTCCTAATCAACAAATGATATAAATAGAATACTTGATCATGTTAATTGTTATCCCAAATCTCATCTGAATAGATGTTCCATCAAGGATTGGATGTAGATCTAGTTGTCAAGAATGTTTTTATGATCTTAGTTGGTCATTGATTTTGATTCCTTCAAGCATCGAGACAAGGTATCTTTGTATCCTCTGCAAAGGAAAGTGTGTCCATAGATGGTACATAAGGACAAATAATGGAAGGAAGGTTTGATTTTGAAATGGAATGACAGATGATAATGGAATGTATAATGGTGAGGACACAAATGAAGATCAGGACTTTCAGTCACATGTAATGTTGTTGATGCTAGATTCAACATATTTTTGGTTGTGATGGGGCTAAAGATCTGTTCTCTCGAGAGGACCACCAAATTTTTTTGTTATTTGATCTTGAGAGTAGCTACCATTTTATTAGGTTGTAGATTGGAAGCTACTTTGATTTGATCTTTGATTTTGTCTTTATCAATTAGTGAAGAACTTTTATGCTCAGCTATTGGTGTTTCAAAAAGGTTTTCACCAATAAATTTGTCTTGATTATCCCATAGCGCCTTCAAAAAGGTTTCACTAAAGAATGTATAATTTTGAATTTGATTGTCTTCTAGCACTTCCAAAAAATTCTCCCTAGAAGATGCTAAGTTTTAAACTTGATTGTCCCCTAGTGCCTTTGAAAAGGTTCCTCTAAGAGAGTGTTCTTTTGCTACATGAATGTTGTCTTGGCCTCCTTACTCTTCTTTAACTGCTATGTTACCATGGATGCAATTCAATAAAGTGTGATTTTGTTGATCCTAATCGACACTTATGGGAGATGGAATGCCAATAATATGGCTATTTTGGTTGATGGTAATGGCCTGTGGAATGGTAATGAAAAGGGGAGGGGCTACATAATCCTTGTAGAAGATACTAAGTGAAATTGTGTCGATGTTGAAGTACTCATACTCAAAAATCATAGAAGGATCACAAATGTATTTGAATTGATCTATGAGGCATGCATAACCAATGTTGTAATAGTCATGAACATATTCTTCTTTTGAATCTGATTTTGACTCAAGGGACTCTGAATCTAATGTTGAGACTAATGTTGATTCTGATTCTGATGCTAAATTTGATGTCAGTTCAAGAATAGAACTTGACTCTAATTTTGATTCTTCATCTAATGGGTAATCTATTACAATGATGTCTTATTGAATATTTGGTATTGGATAAGTAACAACCTGTAATGGCATGATGGGCTCCACAAAAACTGGTTAGTCAAAGTAAGACTCCTCTAGGATGGGAGAAAGGTCAAGAGATAACTCTTTAGAGAGTATTTTATCAATATAAGGCTCTTGAAAAAGAGGCACATAGTCAAGGTAATGATTTCCCAAAGGTGGTTATAATCATTAAGAAGTGACTCATCAAAGACTAGCTCATTAGAGTGAGACTCCTCGATAATTGGTATAGGATCAATAGGCAGTTTATCATAAGTTGACTTATCACAAGTGGTTGATTCAACATAAACATCTTGGATTGGTTGGTTCTCTTGGTGTTGGTTTCTAATGAGTTAGAAAATACCAGTTCTAAACACAGCTTGGTCTTTAAAAGATTGGATCGATTGAGGTTTGATTGAGATTGGTATTGGATGAGGAATGGCTCATGGTTGGATAATGGTAGGGAATTGGGGAGCATGATTGCTCACGCAAGCTAAAGGATAAAGTTTTGAGATGGTAACAAAGGGGCATTATGAAGCATGATTTCTTTCAAAATCCAAAGGACTAGGTCCTGGTATGATGATGGGGTGTTGTGGAGCTTGATTGCTCACGCAAGCCAAAGGACTAGGTCTAGGAATGGTAATGGTATTCCTTAGATATTGAGCAAATTGATAGCTCATATAATCCAAAAGAGGGTTAGTTATAGTCAATGATCGGATAGAAAGAGGACATCATAAAACTTTATTGCTTGCATAAGCAAAAGCATCCAAGTCTTCCTCATAAACCAAATCATCCTAGTCGTGAGTTAGATCATAAGCTGGTTCTTGACTATTTTCATGTACTGATTATTGTAAAGAGGGTATGGATTTGTGTCCCAAAAAACATTATTTGTTTTTGGGTCTTCAAAGTCCTCCTCACAAGCCTCTTCATACCAATCGAGGTCTTGAGTTGGATCGTAAGTTGTTTCGTGACTTTGTTCTCATGAATGATTAATATGAGGTAGATAGAAATCTATCTCACAAACCATATTATCATCATTTGGGTCTTGAAAAAAGTGATAAAAATCATTTTGTGTGGCCATTATATCATAAGTTAGATTGCAAGTGACTCCACTATCAGTGTAGCGTGACATATCAATGTAAATGATGAAGACTCTGAAAACAAAAAGACTTAGAGTTCTACAAACTTTGAAAAACTATGTCCAAAGGACAAATGGTTCAAAATTAGTCTAACTTGGTTAAAGGGGTGGAGTTGTATTTCCAATATGGTTTGAAAGTAGAGTTGTATCTCCAAAATGGTTTGTGCTAAGACTTAGCATAAAATAGCCTAACATCAAATGTCTAACATCAAATATCACATACACAAAAGTTCAAGCATTTGAATAAAAACTGACATGTTAAAGGTCTAGGTTAAAGTGTTCCAAATAAGTCTAAACTAGGAAAGGTAAAAGTTGAGTTACTAGGTCTTTTGTCCAAGTGTGGAGTCAATAGCTAAGCTCAAACAAACAGGCATGCTAGGAATTTTGGCCAAACGACATCAAAAACTAGACTTGAAATAAAGGTTGATGTGATTTGATTTAATTTAAAAAGTTTGGAAATAGCTTTGACATAAACCCAACACATATAATCAAACATAAACATGATCAATTGGCATAAGTCATATGACAAAATGCTCTTTGAGAAACGTTGTGTTCTCCTAAATAAAGGCACAAACAGTGATGAGGATAGGCTTTAAACAAACAAACCATCAATAGTTTTTAAATTTGGGTAATTGATTAACCAAAGTTATGCAACCCAAAAGATAAATATCTATGTATTAGCCCCAAAAATTAAGGCCTAAATAGAAATCGATCAATGTTTGAATCCAAACATAACAAGGCTAATTGAAAACTCAATGTTGAAAACTAGGATTTGATCAAACAATTTAGACAATATTGGGAAGCATGACAACAGAAGACAATGGTCCAAATTATATGCATGACATGGTTTGAAACAAATGGTTTTTATCACAAGGTAAACTCATCTTTAAACAAATTGAGTAGCCTAATGGTGTAAGTATGCAAATGATGTGATCTATGCTATGTTTGAAAGACTCAAAGGCAAAATAATTTGACATGATTTAGGAAACATAACGCTACCGTCTGCAACTCAAATGACACACACAAACAAGTTTAGCAAAAATTTCAAGGCACAAGTGTGGTGTAAAATGATTAGCATAATGCCTCTTTAGACAAAAGAGTGACATATAGATAAAATAGTTTTGACATGATTTATACAAAAACAAACAATTTTCAGTCTCAAAACATACCAAATGAAAAAATGACCAAAATACACTAAGTATAATCATCAAATTCCTAGTAAGGGTATGGCATGTGGGGTTGAATAAACTAGCAAGGTTTTGATCATTTTAGGGGAATTAATTGCATAATGAATTTCATGCCAAACAATGCAAAAGAAAAGCATGGATTTTGGGTCTGTATCACTTGGCTTGTTGAAAAAAGGTCTAGTCCTTTTTACAACCACTACATCTTGTTGTTCGCTCAATGTAGTGTGATGTCCAAAGTGCCACTACATCTCGTGTGCAACTCCAAAGGAGTAAAATGAAGTCAATGTCGGGAGATGAGACCCTAGGTCAAAGCTTCCCTAAAGAACTTGTGGGAGGTGATGAAGTCCCCCTCGTAATCCAAGATGCATAAATAAATAAATCATGAAAATATAAAGACTTTAGGGTCATTTTGAAGGTCACCCAAACTTTGATGAGTTTTTGGGGAGTGCTTTAGATGACTTTCTTCCTAAGCCTTGGACTAGGATATTTGCAATAGGAAAGGAATTTTTGATTCCAAGGGTTCCCTATAGGGGATAAATAAAAGGGAATACATGCAACATTCCTCTTTTTGCCAAATAAAATCTAATTAAACAACTATTGCAAGCAAAAATTGACAAGTGTATTTAATTTTAAACCCAAATGAAATACTTAGTGGTGTTCATTTGACCCCTTGCTCTTAGTTTTAAACTTTGAAAAACATTCATCAAAAACACCTAAAATTTCCTTGTTAAACACCAAAACAAAGTTCCTAATCCAATTTTAAGCATGCAAAGGTGATTTCAACATGTTTTGAGCAAAAATCCTACTTGGTCTTGTAACAAAATTGTTAGCATGTCCTTTAGCTTTGAAGCCCTTTTGAGTTTGAAACAACAAACTTTGAAAACATAGCTCTTAGGTTTGTGTTTTTGGGAAAACACAGTGACTGATGTTAGTCAATACCACCGATATCAGTTACAACCAATCGAGATCTGACCAATGTTAGTTCTGCTAACTGACGTCGATTAAGCCAAGTAACCAGTGTTGGTATTTCTATCGATGTCGTTTACTATGTAAAAACTATGGTAACCAAAAATGGAAAAAGAAATTTATAAAACCAATTTTCAAGAGTTTTAAAAGCTCAAATAATTTTTTTAAGGTTGCAAAAGGATCTCCTTCATGTGTAGGATGCGTCTAGTCCCATCGAGTGTGGCATTATGTGATCTAGGAATTTGACTCAAGAGAGGATGGTTAGTATTGTGTTAGTTCCAATCTGAAAACAAGATGAAATAAACACACTAATAACATAACATCTCTAGGCCTAGACACTAGTGAGAGCTTAGTTAATAAAATAAAATGATAAACACAACTAAAAATCAAGGAATGAAAATACAAGAATTCCTTTCACCTTCTTTGGATGCTCCAAATGCCTTTATAATGGTGGCTTCCTTAGCTTGTGCTTCAAGAGGTCTTCTTCAAAGGAGTGTGGCTACCTTCATCTCCTCTTGGCACCTTTGGCTTTTGGCTTGACTTATCTTGGAATCAATTTGGCATGGTAACACTAGTTTCATGGAGCTTTTGGAACTAATCCTGCATTATAACTTTGCACTAATTAAACTTAGAAATGATGTTGTTAGGCCTCCTATTTATAGATTTTTAGATTTGATCAGAATTAACCTCGACCATCCATATCAAGATTAAAATTTGTAATTATCCTCATCATGGCATTGGAATAAGGGACAATTAAGAGGCATAGAGGGCATCATGGAAGGCATTGATGAGGCATGGAGGGCATGGATCTTGATATTTGTGGCATTTATGGCCTAAGGATGTCTTCCCAAAAAATGAGGTCACTTGATGATGGAAATATTCAACATTCATTTCCAAAAATAAGTATTCAACAAGTTTCCATGGAATTATTAATTAGGCCTTGATTTGGGTTAATTAGCTCTTAAGCATGGTTAAGCACTTTATGCACAAATTACTCAATTGATCAGAATGCCTTGTTATTGGTCTTAAATTTGACTGTATTGGAATTGGAAGTCCACATCAGATGCATTGGATGCATATTCCCATTTAGGATTTTGCCAACAATAAATAACAAAGGCACAAGTCTTGTGTAAAAGATTTGATAGGAAAGAGTAGTCCAGAGCACGTGAGTGTAAAATTGGCATTTTGACTTGGAAAGGTCTGATCAAAGTTAGCTAGTCCATAAATTGCATTGCCCCATTTAGGGATACCCTGCCCAAAAATGACACTTGAATATGTCAGTTTCACATCATTTTGTGTGTTTTAGTATTTTTAGGCCAAATTGTGCATTTTGGATGGAAATTGGCCAGAACCCTGATTGGAGGTTATCGATGGCCAGTTTTAGGTGTCTACAGTAATTAGTTAGACCATGTAGAGATAGAAGGAATAAAGGGGGGATATAGACATAGAGGACCAAGTATAATTTTTTAGACTAAGGTTTGGTCATGTTGATAAACATGACTAAGCCTTAGGATAAAAATTAAACTGAGTCCATGACATAATCAATTATTCCCATGCAAATTATTCCCACATAAATTTGAATTTAAATCAAAATGGACCTAGGTTAAACATTCAGACTACGGTTTTTAATTGATGTCAATGTAAACCTAATTAATCTTTGATAGACCAAAGGCTAGTAAAAGATCAATTTCTCATTGAGGCACAAAACCCTAAGCATGTTCATTCCTGAATGAGATTCTATTGAACATGAAATATAGAAAGATAGGCAAAAATCATTAAAAACATTAGAAGAGGTAAAATAACGATCACTTTAAATTATGTCAATCAATCCAAATGAGAACCAGGTGTGGATGATCTTCAAATAAAGATAAATTACAACATGCTAATGACAATTTGATCAAGTGAATTTTAAATCTAGGGCACAAATTTGCAAAATTTGAAACAAGGGTCCCCATTTTTTAGATATGGGGTTATGTTGACCTCAACACCTACAAGTCAAGGGAAAGCTTCATGATTGTCTGGTTCATCATCTTCATTAGTTCAAGAACGCAAAATGGGTAGAATCTTTAATAAAATAACCTTTTGGATGTTTTCTTGCAAGAAGTTTCCATTGAAAGACAATGTAAAGAATTATCTAAGGCTCACATCAAGTCCTTCATATCCAAATCCATTAAAGAGAGTGGGTTTTTGGTCCAATCATGCAAAAAAACACTTCTTTTCTTCCATCGAGATCTTAGTAAGCTTATAATGATTATTTTTAGATGTTTGGTAAGATAGGAGAGAGAATATCAAGTCAAAATATCATAGCCAAATATGGTAACCACTATGAACTTTCAAATCATGGTTATAGTTAAGATTTTCATGGTCTAGGATTTATGAATAAATGCTAAGAAGGTAGGGTGGTCTAAAACCCTACAAAATGCCTACTAGCTCAGTTTTCTCCTTGTAATGTTGTTTTGAAGCTCATTAGAAGCATGAGGGAAATTAGAGATGATATAGAGGGAATTTAAAATCCTTTAATATGATATTTGAAGCCTCACTTGGCATGTGTGAGCTCAAAGAGGAAAGAAATCTTCAGTTTAGAGTAGGTTGTAGGTTGAAGACATGAAATTCTTGATGTTTTAGGGTTTTCAAGTAGTTAGGAAAACATTGTTGGTGAAGATATCACAACTCCTACACACCTCATTGATGATATAAAAGTTCATTAAATCTTTATTAAATTCCTACATGGGCATAAATATTCATAACATGATAGTGACCTATAGTTTTCCACAAGTATTCATCATAGACCAATGTTGCAAACATAATACTAATAACATGAGAGTCTTGCATTGTATTAAAAGAGAGAGAAGTAGAATTTTTTTGTATGTTTGGTTTCTTAAAAATCACTCAAACCTTATAAAATATTTTTTAAAGCCAAAAAATCCAAAGATATCATATTCTCATGTTCATTAAGGGACTGTGTATAACCTATAGGTTTGGAGGTCAACATGGTCATGAGTTGTGAGCCTCAAGAAACCAATGAAAGAATTGATTTCATATAATTTATATAGTATAATATAAATTAAATTTATTACAATAATATGGATTAGATCAATACCAACTTATCCAAAGTGAACCTATAGTGATCTTAAGTTGAAGAATGTGTACAAATCTGCCTATACAAGAATGAACCAAAGAGAAAAACCTTACATTACTAGTGATGTATGAAGGTATAAAACCTTATGAGAATTATTTTAAAGTAATGAAGAGATGATTTTAGGGATAATATGACTATAGAGTGATTCATAAATGGTTTAAAGTGATAAAATGTAGACTTACAAGTCTGTAGACCTGTAGGTCTCCATTTTCAAGAGATTGCAATAGACCCTATTTTGAAAGATGAGGTTTAAGGACTAAATATGTTGTGTAAGACATGGGAAATAATTTAAAATAGGTTTTAAGGGTATAATAATTATAAACAATGAGTTTAAATCCCACTCTTGATCTCCAACAAGTTTTAGGCCAAGAATGAACACCTTCAGGCCTAATTGTGACATATAGGTTTGTTCTTAAGTTGTGAAGAAGACATGTAATTTTTGCATTGAGATTAGGGTTTTTATGATAAATAAAGGCTTGAAGATTCATAAAATAGGTGTTAAAAATTATTATATATTTTGGATGATGAATACAAACCCAAAACAAGGCCATTAGGGTTAGTTTGGCCTAATTGCCTACAAACCCTCAAAGTATAAAAATCAGTTGTAAAGAATTTTGGAGGGTAAATGCATATTAGAGGTCATAGAGTAAAATGGTATAGAATATTATAAACATATTGGATAAATTTTAAAATAATAAAATTCACTTTGAATGTTTAAGTCCAAAAAATTCTCTCTTTCAGTTTCACACATAGTCTTGCAAGCTCAAAAGGCTACTTTTAAAGATTAGAAACTCCACTAAGAAAATACATGGTGGAAAATGGATATTGGAGGAGTTTAGGGGGGTATAATAATTCCAATTCATATAATTTGTTTGTTGATCAAGACACTATGTTTTATGAACAATGCTTAAGAGTTGAGTCTACTCTACCCTTCTGTTACCTTGTGAAGAGCCGAGAAAGCCTAAATTCTTGCTCAGAACTATAAAAATAAGATGCATGGTGACACAAGATATTATTGAAAATTTAGGACCTATATATAATAAAACATAATGGTATTATTTCAGCTATTAGGTCCCTCACCTTTATGAATCATCATTAAAAGATGATAGGCCACTTTAAACCCTGCTTAAACTCTTTAAAGGACCCAATGGAGAAGTTTGGATTTCTAAGTTCTCAAAATGAATTAAAAATTATATAAACTCCTTGAATGACCCTTTAACACATAATACACATGAGTTAGTCACTATTTTTGCATTACTGAGGCATGCTTATATGAAATTTGTCCTAATAATGACTATTATAGGCTTAAAAATGCATTTCTTGAGGGTTCTTCATGGAAGTTAGATGAGTAAGACCTAGTAGAGTATCTTGAAAGAATACATGAACTAGAAAAGGAAAGGGAAGATGTTTCAAAAGACTCATTAAGAGGTTTCAAGACACTTAAATGTCCATATGAGCCAGTTTCATTATAATGTCTTAAAAAACATATTGATAGATCTATATGTCATCAAGAGCTATAAGAGACTAGATCCTAATGCACTTGTACCTTAGTGTTAAATATGGTTTTGAGTAGGAATAGAGGTATAAGGAATAATTAAAAATTACTTGAGAGGTATTCAAGTTGTGGTGATATCCCTCAAGCAAGAACTAGGCCTGGGATTTAATAAATAGACTTACTATGGTGGTCTTCGCTTGGACCAAGTGAGTTTGTAAATAAAAATATAGGTTCCACCACCTTTAATACACTTGAGACTTAATACTCATCTCCATCAAGATGAGAGAAACATGGAATTGGCCTAGGATGGCATTGGATATCTCAAGGAATCATGATCAAGAGTGACACATGGCAAAACATAAACTTATAACTCCTCTAATCCAAGAATGGATAGTTTCACATGAGGTTAATGAGTCATCAAGAAGGTGAAGAGTCTTCAACACCACCCTTGATGAGTGAAAAGATAAGATCTAGCATACACATGTTTATGAGAAGATTCATGACTTCTTATTTATAGTATTCTTAATTGTAACTTGTTTCTATGAGATAACACTTGTCATATGCATATCTTACACTTATCTCTCTCCTTAATTTATCCTATATATTATACCTTAAATGGCTTGTTAGGGTGTGGAGCTAAAAGCTTCACCAAGGAGCATACTAAACAGGTTCGGGTCTACACAGACACCGGCGTCGGTCAGGAGCGACCGACGTTGGTCAGGTGCAGTTGCAGAGGCGCCGACGTCGGCAGTGGGTCGGCCGGCGACGGTCACAGGCGAACAGGCAGGAACCGACGTCGGTTACCTGTGTGTCTAGAAAGCGATTTCTGAGGATAGAAGCGAGTGTTTGCATGATGAGTTTGAGTTGTAGTCTCAAGCTCGCGTCTCTATTATTAGCAATATTATTTTTAGAGCCCTTGTTCAAGAGGCTTAACTGTTTGTTGTAAGAGCATGCTCAAGTTTCCTAATTCTATATGTAGGAAAGATCTTCTTAGCTTAGTATGTTGAATGTGTGAGTATGAGTAGAACATTGTGAATGTTTGAAGGACAGTACTGAGTTGCATCAATCCAGGTTGTTGGATTTGAGTGTACTTGAGAGAGAGAGCTCTTGAGGAATAGAGATATAGTGAGAGATCTTGTGTGCATCTGAGAGAGGTGTGGAAGAAAGAAGTTTCTTCATTGTATTCCTTTTGTAAAGAGTTTTAATACAAGTTTTTAGGGTGTTTTCTTGTATCTCTTGTTCTGTGCTATTTATCATTCCAGTTGCTTATCTATCTGATTTATTTCCGTGTTTATTGCTTTCACAAGTGTAATCCATTGTTGGTTGATCCCCAACAAGTGGTATCAGAGCTCAGGTTCACTAACAGGTGGTTCAGATCTGTGTAGTGTGTTTGGATTACAGGTTGCTCACAGGGATTTTTGCAGGGATTTCTGTTTGAGTGGGAGAAGCAATGGCAGAAGAAAGTAAGTTGAGAATGGAAAAGTTCAATGGCAAGAACTATCAACATTGGAGAATGCAGATAGAGGACTATCTGTATCAGAAAGATCTTTACTTACCGTTAGGTGGGATTGCAAAGAAGCCCAAGGACATGGAGGATGAAGAATGGGAAATTCTTGACAGAAAGGCTCTGGGGTCTATAAGACTGAGTCTGGCCTCCACTGTGATATCTAATTTGTCACAGGCTAAAACTACGATAGAGTTAATGACTACATTAGCAAATTTGTATGCAAAACCCTCCACTTCTAATAAGGTATATCTTATGAAGCAGTTATTTAATTTGCATATGCAAGAAGGTGGATCTGTTTCTAATCACCTGAATGATTTCCATGGTATTGTTAATCAATTAAGTTCAGTCAATATTGTATTTGAAGATGAAATAAAAGCTCTTTTAATATTATGTTCTTTGCCTGAAAGCTGGCATGGCTTGGTAATGGCAGTTTCTAATACTGCTTCTGCTTCGAATATTTTGAAAGTAGAGGATGTTGTTAGTGTTATCTTGAATGAGGAAATTCACAGGAAAAGCACAGAAGAGACATCTGGGAACGCCTTAAATCTCGAGAGCAGGGGAAGGCAAAAAGAAAGGAGCAAGAGGAGATCAAGATCTAAGTCTAAGGGAAGAGGCAGATCCAAATCCAGGAATGGCAGAAGGCCACAATGCTGAAACTGTGGAAAGTTGGGGCACATAAGTAGAGATTGCTGGTCAAAGCCTAAGGAGGAGAATCAACACGAAGGAAAGGAAGAGGCAAAGGTTGCAGGTATTGCACAGGATGCTCTTATTTTCTCTTTGCATAATAATATAAAATCTTGGGTATTAGATTCTGGTGCATCTTTCCATGCTACCCCTAACAGAGAATATTTCAGTGACTATATCCATGGAGATTTTGGAATAGTGTACTTAGGGGATGATGAGCCTTGTAAGATTATTGGCAAAGGTAAAGTGCAGATGAAGATGCAGAATGGAAACACATGGGTGTTGAGAGATGTGATGCATGTTCCTAGTTTGAAGAGAAATTTGATTTCTGCAGGTAAGCTAGGGGATGAGGGTTGTACAGTAACTCTCACAGCAGATTCTTGGAAGGTGACCAAAGGTGCACTTGTTATGGCCAGAGGTAAGAGAGAAGGTACTCTCTATTTATGTAATTGTGTTACTAACAAATCTCCTTCCATTTTATCTACTTCAGATGTGGATGCTAAATTGTGGCACTCAAGGCTTGGCCACATGAGTGAGAAGGGGATGTCAATTCTTAAGTCTAAAGGTATGCTTTCAGATTTGAAAAGTATGGATCTAGAATTTTGTGAGCATTGTGTATTTGGAAAATAGAAAAGGGTTAGTTTTCTCAAGACTGGGTCTACTAAGAAAAGGCATAAGTTGCAGCTTGTTCACACAGACGTGTGGAGACCGGCTCAAGTAGCCTCTATTGGAGGATCACGGTACTATGTTACATTCATAGATGATGCTACAAGAAAGGTATGGATCTACTGTATTAAAAAGAAATACGATGTTTTTGAGACTTTTAAGATTTGGAAGGCTATGATTGAGAATGAAACAGGCAAAAGATTAAAGTGCTTGAGATCTGATAATGGCGGTGAGTTCTGCAGTCTTAAGTTTAACTGGTATTGTTACACACACAAAATCCGAAGGCAAAGGACGGTTCCAAGGACACCTCAGCAGAATGGCATTGCTGAAAGGATGAACAGGACAATTATGGAGCGTGTAAGATGTATGAGATTGCATGCTGGGTTGCCCCTAGAGTTTTGGGCAGAAGCAGTTGACACTACAGTGTACCTGATTAATAGAGGACCCTCTACAGCTCTGGATGGTGGAATTCCAGAAGAGGCATGGATAGGTAAAAAGGTAGATCTCTCATATCTCAAAGTTTTTGGTTGTGAAGCCTTTGTGCACGTAGATAAGGAAAATAGAAAGAAGCTTGATGCTAAGTCTATGAGGTGCACGTTTATTGGCTATGGCTCAAATGATTTTGGTTTCAGATTTTGGAATCTAGGAACTAACAAGGTAATTAGGAGCCGTGATATTGTTTTCAATGAAAGAGTGATGTACAGTGATCAGATAAGGAAGCTGGATCAATCTGGGCAGAGCAATGGTGAATTGGACAAAGTTATGGTCCAAAATGAGCTCGCGGGAAAAAGAAATAATCACTTACAGGAAAACACAGAGACCGATGTCGGCAGGTTAGGAACCGGCGTCGGCAGTACAGAAACCGATGTCGGTCATACAGAGACCGACGTCGGCAGAACAGGCACCGATGTTGGCCAGGAAGAACTGGCGTCGGCCAGTAACAGGTCTACAGGTGGCTGAGGTCGGTCACTGTCAGAAAATTTGGGTGGACAGCGTGTTGAAAATGAGTCCATGACACCCATCAGGAGGTTAGAAAGGGTGAGTAAGCCTCCTATTAGATATTCTCCTTCCTTATATTATTTATTACTAACCGATGGTGGAGAACCAGAGAGTTTTGTAGAAGCATTACAGGCGGAGTCCAGGAGTAAGTGGGAGCGTGGCATGGTTGAGGAGATGGAGTCCTTGAGAGAGAACCAAACATGGGATTTGGTTGAGTTGCCAGCTGGTAAGAGAACACTGAAGAACAGATGGACCTACAGGTTGAAGGAAGGTGAGGATGGAAAGATGAGATATAAGGCCAGATTGGTAGTGAAAGGATTTGCACAAAAGCTAGGTATTGATTTTGGTGAGATTTTTTCTCCTGTTGTTAAGATGACTTCTATAAGGGTTGTATTGTCTTTGGTTGCTTTTGAGGATTTGCATCTTGAGCAGCTAGATGTTAAGACAGTGTTTCTTCATGGAGATTTGGATGAGGAAATATACAATTAATATCTAGAAGGTTTTGAGGTCAAGGGTAAGGAGAAGTTAGTGTGCAGGTTGAAGAAAAGCTTGTATGGCCTCAAGCAAGCTCCTAGGCAATGGTATTTGAAATTTGATAGGTTTATGACTGAGCATGGCTAAAGTAGGTGTCAATCTGACCATTGTGTATATTTTAAGAGATTTGATAATGGTAGATATATTATTCTATTGTTGTATGTAGATGATAGCTGGTTGCAGGATCACACATGCAGGATATCTCTGAGCTTAAGGTGAAATTAGCTAAAACATTTGCTATGAAGGATTTGGGAGCAGCAAAGAAAATCCTTGGTATGAGCATTAAGAGGGACAGGAAAAATCACAGGTTGATATTGTCTCAAGAGGATTATGTGGACAAGGTGTTGAAACAGTTCAATATGCAGGATGCTAAACCGGTAAGCACACCTTTGGCTGGACATTTTAAGTTGAGTAAAGAACAATGTCCTAATTCACATGATGAGGTAGATTACATGAGTAAGGTTCCATATTCTTCTGCGGTAGGAAGTTTGATGTATGCAATGGTGTGTACTAGACCGGATATTGCCCAAGCAGTGGGAGTTGTAAGTAAGTATATGGCCAATCCAGGAAAGGAACATTGGAAAGCAGTTCAATAGATCCTTAGATATCTGAGAGGAACCAGCAGTAGGCACTTGTGCTATGGAGGTTCAGATACTTCTCTACATGGTTATGTAGATTCAGATATGGCAGGTGATTTGGATGGCAGGAGGAGCACCACAGGTTATGTTTTTACTGTAGGTGGAATGGGGGTTAGCTGGATATCTAAGTTGCAGAAGGTTGTTGCCTTGTCAACTACAGAAGAAGAGTATATTGCAGCCACAGAAGCTAGCAAGGAGATGATATGGATGACACGGTTCATGGAAGAGCTTGGAAGGGAGCATGGGAGTTGCAGATTGTATAGTGACAGTCAGAGTGCAATCCATTTGGCTAAGAACTCAGCTTTTCACTCAAGAACCAAGCACATACAGCTAAGGTACCACTTCATACGGCAGGTATTGGAAGATGGTGAGTTGAAGCTGGAGAAGATCCATACAGATAGGAATCCTGCTGATATGCTAACAAAGCCGGTTACAAAAGAGAAGTTGAATCTTCATTCAACTTCTGTTGGTCTTCATGATTGAGTTGAAGATGGAGGAGCTAGAAGATGTTGATGTACAGGTACTGGTGCAGCTGTTTATCTCCAAGTGGGAGATTGTTAGGGTGTGGAGCTAAAAGCTTCACCAAGGAGCATACTAAACAGGTTTGGGTCTACACAGACACCGGCATCGGTCAAGAGCGACTGACGTCGGTCAGGTGTAGTTGCAGAGGCACCGACGTCGACAGTGGGTTGGCCGGCGACGGTCACAGGCGAACAGGCAGGAACCGACGTCGGTTACCTGTGTGTCCAGAAAGTGATTTTCGAGGACAGAAGCGAGTGTTTGCATGATGAGTTTGAGTTGTAGTCTCAAGCTCGCGTCTCTATTATTAGCAATATTATTTTTAGAGCCCTTGTTCAAGAGGCTTAACTGTTTGTTGTAAGAGCATGCTCAAGTTTCCTAATTCTATATGTAGGAAAGATCTTCTTAGCTTAGTATGTTGAATGTGTGAGTATGAGTAGAACATTGTGAATGTTTGAAGGACAGTACTGAGTTGCATCAATCCAGGTTGTTGGATTTGAGTGTACTTGAGAGAGAGAGCTCTTGAGGAATAGAGATCTAGTGAGAGATCTTGTGTGCATCTGAGAGAGGTGTGGAAGAAAGAAGTTTCTTCATTGTATTCCTTTTGTAAAGAGTTTTAATACAAGTTTTCAGGGTGTTTTCTTGTATCTCTTGTTCTGTGCTATTTATCATTCCAGTTGCTTATCTATCTGATTTATTTCCGCGTTTATTGCTTTCACAAGTGTAATCCATTGTTGGTTGATCCCCAACATGGCTTATTTTGGATCATTCAGCTACGTATGGCAAAACCATGCTCAACTAAACACTTTTAATATGCCTTCTAATTTTAAATAAAGGTGTTTCCTACTTTATCAAATGATTAAAACTAGTGTACTTGTGTGATTATTGATGAATGCTAGTAATAGTGATTTAAATCTCTCTCATTTGTCCTCGCCTACCTATTTTCAAATGAATTGTCTTTTTGTAGGTCAAATGGTGAATTTGAGGTAGCTTTTCATAGATTTTAAGTGGATTTTAGTCATTAGTGTTTTTTTAGACCTCTTGATTAACCCTTCCATTCAATACTTTGTCTATGACCTCTTTATTGAAACACTTATGCTTGAAGGTCCTTGTTGAGTAGTATGATCAGATTCAAGCCTAATTCATGATATTAGTGCATGATAGTCAAGTAGAGGGTTTTAATTTGGTACATCACCTCCCTAGTCTAGTTTACTTTCAATTCTCTTACTCTTTTCCTTTGTAAGCAATAGGTCTAGTAGTAGTTTAGGGTGATATCATCAAGGGAGCTAACTCTATCTATAGATTCACCTCACTGATTAGGCCACCCATAACCTATAGGTGTCTCCATGCTATCACTTAAGTGAGAAGGCTTGAACAGCCTCTTCAAGGGTGCAAATTTTGATGATAATAGTAGCCATCTCAATAGCCTAATCATGTGGTTACATCTTATGGAATATTACACAACACATTTTTTATTGAGGTTCCTACTAACCCTTTGAATCCTATTTTTTCAATTGCTAAATTTGACTTATGATTCATCTCTTGGTCTGAGACTTATTTTACTTCCTGTTTTGGTTTTATTTATGATTATTTAATTATGGCTAATATTTTCCATATTAGTCTCATAGACTATGCCTTTGATTGGTTCTGAATGCTACCTTTGGCATCCATATGTCGATTTAACAATTTGGATAATATATTCATAGCTTGTTTTTCTATAAAATTTTGTTAAAGGGTCACTTTTTTTCAAATTGCCTAAATAAAAAAAGGAAATGGTGAGAATGTCGTTGACTATGTTCTTGTTGTGCCCTAACACACCCCATTTTTAGAATTTAAATAAGCTCCCATTATTGGTAAATAATCCTTATTCATGGTCCAATCAACCTTAGGAATTCTAATATTGATATAATGTGCACAAGCCTAAGGTTATTTTTAAAATTTAATTCTATCACAAAGTTCCAAAAAATGAGAAAATCAAAGCTTGAACATTGTTCATGAAATATGTTACACGTGATTCATTTTTCCTATTTTTGAATGTGTATACAATATTAGGTTTTGATTTAATCAACTAACACAACTAATGATAACATGTTAGTGTATTTAAGCTTTGATGTGTAGTATCTTAGATTTTAATTTTTCACTAAGCCCTTTAGATCATGAAATTTGTCAGGATATCATTCACTCATAACATTTGATGTTAAAATTATATTCTAAGTCTCTTGATTGATGAGAATCGTTCATGTGTCAAAATATCATTAAATCAGGACACAACCAGTTTTCATGAAGAGTTCCAAGTCTTCCAAGTTCTTGAAAACCTAAAACTGCTCCATGTGGAGACATCTCAATCACTCAAAGTCTTCAAAAAATAAATACATAATCAATATTCAAAAAGTATTCAAGTTCTAAAGGTCATGCCAATTGATAAAATCTCATTAACTCATAACCTAGAAGATCAAGGCAAGTCTAATGTATTCAAAGCTCCTATATATTTGAGATCATGCCAAATGGAAAAATCCCATTCACTTGGGATTTATTAGTCATAAGTACAATGCTAAAATATCTAAGTCTATAGATTAATGAGAGACATCCACGTGGCACAATATAAAAAACTTAGAGCTTATCATTTGAAGGTGCATAACAAGAATTATATTTTCTCCAAATTTCCCAAGACCTTGTATGTGTTGTCATCTTATAATCTCAAGATTTGTCAAGAGGAAGGTATAGAAGCAAACTATAAAAATTTCCTTGGGGTCCCTAGATTATTCCACATGGCACCATCCTATGCACATAAAGCCTTCTAGAAAAGGTACATAATTTAAATTCTAGAAGACCCTTGAGACCCTAAGATCATGATAGGTGGAAAAATATCAAGTCATAGCTCATAAAATATATCAAACATAATTATAAAGTTGAGGACCCTAGATAAATAAGATCAAAACAAGTGTCCTAAAATCATTGATATATATTCAAAATAAAAGTGTGAGAATTAACAACTAGGAAAAATATGAATAAATGAGGAATAGACACCAATTTTAAAGTGATGACTGAGCATTTAGAATTAGCAAAAATTTGCCACATGGTAAAAAAGACACCCACCAAAGTTGACTTGTTAATTTCATATCAAAATGGGAAGTAGAGCTAAAATCCATTGATGCATTAACATCACATGAACTTGGCATTCAAGTCTCAAGATTTAAACAATATATGTAAAGCCCTAAGAATATTAAATCACTTTGCCATTAATCAGTGAGTTACAAACTGTGAAATCAGCCATTAAGCCTTTAAGAGCCCTAATTATCCTACTAGAGAATTTATGAATCAATCTAGCTAAGCTTTCTATAAATTATACTATACAAAAATTTCTTCTTCATCCTAAGTGCCTAACTAGCCTCCTTCACAATATTATATTGCAATAGCAATTAAGTACTTAGATATAACTTTTGACAGAGGGGTATTACCATTTCCCCATTACTCTGCTCTCTAGGATGAAATTGATAGCATCAATCCATATTCAGCCCAACATTAGATAGACAAATATAATAAAAAATACGTAGATGATTTACTACTAGTTAAAATAATGGGTTTTCATAATGCGGTAGTGAAGTCCAAGGTAATGTTATGCATTGACTTAAGTCATGATTTATTATTCAATGGTGCTATTAATAGAAACTAATTTCACGTAAGACTTCATAGAAATGTGGTTACTTATATCTCTGGGGATGATTTTGAGAAGTATCTACACCTATTTTTGCCAAAAATGACTTGTAACCAGGTCACAACCAATGCCTAGTTA
This sequence comes from Torreya grandis, assembly GCA_037957365.1. NCBI lineage: Eukaryota > Viridiplantae > Streptophyta > Pinopsida > Cupressales > Taxaceae > Torreya > Torreya grandis. Next base: position 1,756,184 of record JARHVA010000336.1, read on the forward strand.
GACCATAACATAATCAAGGGCAAGATCAAATAGTGGCTAGAAAAGGGGAAAAAATTAAATATTAGATGGGTTGTCTCTTTAGTATCCATAATCAAATTCATGATAGGAATTAGGATAGCCATGGCCTTGTTGAATAGTTTATATGGGTTTGCTAGCATCGCCTATATACATGAGGTATGGGTCCCTTTACTGGACATAATTCTAATTTCTGATAAAATCATGGCACTTGGAGAGGTTATCAATGTGTGGGTCAAGGAATAAATGTTTAATTTCATGAAAGGCCATATGATGGTAATTTTTACATGATGTCATATGTAGTAGATGCAATCATGGGGATAATGCACATGACCTACCCTAAGATCCATCCACATAATATGTGAAAAATAGGGTCTATGATGACTTATCCCTACTAGATGTTTACAAGTTCAAGAGATAAATAAAGAAAACTGTCTAAGAAATATATCCATTGGTGTGCCAAGCCATTTATGCCCAAGATTTCTGAGAAAACAAGGAGAAGCAATGCAAATATGAGATACTAATGGGACTATCTTGATTGCATTATAATCAGGATAGAGGAAACTAGGGATCATCCTTTGAATTTACCTTGCTTCATTCCTAACAAAGTAGAAGAAAAATAAATATATTTGTATATTTATAATAGTGTGGATGAGGATTTATCTACCAAGCACCAAGGGTATTATCATAAGACCCATTTGAGCATTATCCAGATGAAATATTCACTAAGAAGGAACCTCAACTTAGTTGGGAAAATCAGAACCCAATATGGCCTAAATCAAGCATAATTTAGAGATTGGGATCCCAAGAACAAAGTGAGGCAATACCTCAATTACCTTATAAATAAGGGGGTCCATATCCCTTATGGCCACAAGATCTATGAACATGATCCAATATTTATAAACTTTTTAGATGATTATGAGGTTTATACTCAGATTAATAAACATAGAATACCTATGATGGTAGCTTGAGTAATTCAATATGAACTTTAAATCATAAAAGATCAAGAAACAAGATAGTGGAGGAGGTAAAAAAGGTCGTAAGTCATCAATAGCCTGAGCCTCAGGTTCAATTATCACCTGAACATGGTCATCCATCCACTCCACAACAAACAAAAATTGGCCCAATAGAGGAAGTTCCCCTAAGAGGGAAGTAAATACCCATATAAGAAGGAACATTCTTAAGGGACTTCCAATCCCTCAACCAAAAATTACGGTGTCATCTCTTGTTATAACTACAATAACTTCATCTCGTATAAGTATACAAGCAAAATCATTTTATTTGTCACCTTTGTCTCCATTTACTATTGCTCAAAAAGTAAGTCTCCATGTAATCTTGAAAAGTTATTTTTCATCAATGCCTTCTACAATTCTAGTCTCAACTCCCCATCCTCTCCACCTATGCTTTTTTTAGTCTTTGTACCTCCACCCTCTACTTCTCCTACCATTTCTAATTAACTTCCACCTTCCACTACTATAGTATCTTCATCCCACAATCCATCCACTTTAGGGTTAGTCCCACAATTACTAAGCCATCCATTGTCACTTATAAAAGGAAGCCCAAGGTTCCTCTAGTTTCACCTCTAAATGTACAATTAGAAGAGATACATATTGAATACCTATATCTCAAAAGGGGTCTAATATAAGAGGAATCAAAGGAGGAAAAGAAAGAATTAAAAATATAAGCAAAAGGAATGGAGCCTATACAAGTATTGGATAGTGATGAAGAAGACAAGAGATGGGGAACTAAAGAAGAGTGGGTGTTAGGAGAAGACACATAGTGTGAACAAGAAACATATTTCTCTAAGGATAAAAATGAAGAGTAATTTGGAGATACAAATATATTGGGAGAGGAAGAAGAGTGGAAGAAGAGAAGGATGACTCATCATCCACTGAATTATTAGTGTAAGGCAGGGTGCGAGAGTCAAACACATAATATTTATTGAGATAAGCTATTTACTTAGGACCTACTAACATGTCTACAACCATAGCTCATAGTCCTTCCCCTGAAACTTTTATTTCAATGTCATTTGTTCTAATAGATCCACTAGCTATCAGATTCAGCACATATATTCTTCCTAGTGAAGAAAGACAAGCTATAAATAAGGTAGTGTCTTCCCTTACTTCATTACAGTGGTAGATTCTTAGATGATTAAATTTTCATCTACTAGTTTAGTTTTTACCCCACTCTCTCCTCATCAATCACTACAAGAGTATTGTTTAAAGACTAAGTCATTATATCCCCATGCTTGTGTTGAGGAAGGTGAGAAATAAGCTTCTAATTATTTGTATTCTTTAATTCATTCAACCACTACCCCAATAATGGCCAAGCCCTAGGACCAACAAAAGAAAGTTCATTTTGAGGATTTGGTGACTATCTCCATTTTTAATCCCTAAGCTCCACTTAGACCATCCACCTGATTGGACTTATCTATTTAGCAGTCCGCTATAATTGAGTCTTGTGTAATTACTATCATAAGAACAATAGGGTAGAAAAATATGTCATGGAGACCACACCTCAGAGGATCACCTCATAATGGAGTAGGTCCCTTCTTTCATTTCATCACATTCATATCTAAATAATTGCCTACATGTTTCCACCAATTTTCATACCACCTTCCACTAATATAGAAACCACTTAGCCAAAAGAGCAGGAAGAAATCATTGTCCATACCTAGGTGGAGGAGTCTCAGGAGAGGAATAATGATATTATGGGCCTAGTACTTACTAAATTACCCATAATAAGCACCAATTTTGACAAGAAGAGTGGTATAATCCAAAGGGCGAGGAAGAATAAGGGAGTATATAGTAACACATACAAAAAAGTAGTGTTGGAGTAAAGATAAAATCTATTCCCTTTAGCCAAGAAGCTGAAGAAGAATCCAAATGACCCCATTAAGTATAAAAAGGATTTTTTTTCTTTTGTAGATACAATAAGGAAGGCAATGAAAGAGATGTATAGAAGATATGAGCAAGCTAAATAGATACTTCTACATCAAAACATTATTCAAGCTCCCAGAGAGATTGTGGATAACGTCCAAAGTAAAGACACTAGTTTATACAATATTTTGAAAATAATTAGGAATTATATGAGTGAATCCCAACCTAAATGGGGAAGGTAATAAAATTTTGGAACCAACCATAAGAACTTGAGAATATTCTCAATTTCTTGGTTCAATGCATGAGGAAAAACACATATAATCATTTAAATTTAATGACTGCTCAGGAGGTAACTTAGGCTTTAAATTATGCAATTCCAAAGAGAGATGGTTCCTTACATTGGCATACTTAGATGAAATTTTTGGTGTCCCAACTCAAAGCCAATAAAAGAGGCCATATAGAGTTTAAAGGATATGAGTGTAACAGGTGTGATAACCTCTATAGGATAGTTGATAAATAAGCCCAATTTTAAAGCACTTATTAAAGAAGTTGTTGATAGTTTCAAATCAAAATTTTTTATATTTAAACCTTATATGCTCAATTTTGATATTATTAATAAAAAATTTGAGGTTGCTTATGTATTATTTAGAAAATTGAGGGCTATTGAGGAGGTTTCTAGGATAGTGTCTAATACCAACCTATCACCAACATTGATAATTCATCCTCAAAGGCCATTACATCATGTAGTGTCTATTCCTTCTTAGCCTACTGGTACTTCATAAATGATAATGGTTACATCATCTTCTCCTTCACATGAAGTGCCTCTTGCTACTTTAGTTTCCATGATGAGCATGCATTCTGCTTCTTCTTTGGGTAGTGCTGAGAAGGCACTAGAATTAAATATGAATGCATATAGTTTCATGTATTCTATTATTATCAAGACTCAAATCTTCACTCTATTTTCATATGTTTATATTGTAATTATGTAATTTAGGCCATTCATTTTATCTATACATGCATAATGGACATGAGTTCTAAAATTGGAAATGTAAATTTAGACTCAAACTAGAGGATGAAGCAACCCCTCCCAAAGCTTATAATACTTGTATCCTCCCAATTCCAAAGGGAAGATAATTTTGGCTATTGAGATAAATAATAAATCCTAAAAGTTGTCTTACAAAGTTTGTCTTAATGTGCAAATTTTATTCTTCTCCAAATCTATGATTCATTGAAGATGTTTCATCATCCTGGTATTTTAGTCTTTGGGTTGTGTTTAAGTGTTTGTTTAATACAATTATTCATATTTTGCAACAACTAATTTAAATGTTTTGTGTTTAATAATCATAATCTCCCTTTGTAGATGTGTAATTATTATCTTACAAACGTATCAACCTTTGGTTATGTGCATTTAAGTTCATTGTATTTTATTTCCTTATAATATTAACTGTCTTTGTTATTTGTGTGCTAATAGTAACTTGTAACAACAATTAGTTTCTTAACTACTTGTCCAACCCTTAGTTCAAGATCTGATTTATAAGTGTTTCATCTTATTTTGTATCACAAACCTTATTTTTTACCATACCCTTCTCTCTTTTGCATTTTATTTTGATCCTACCCACCTTAGGTTAGATTCACCATTCATCAATCAATCTCAAGTAGGTATATACTCACATCATATCCGAACCATCTAAGGTAAACAACCACTTTGCTCACCGTTGTTCCACCGCTAGGTTTTTTACAAAACCCAATGCCCTAAAACTCATGCTTTAGAGTGAATCTTTTTCATCATTTCTATAATGTTAGAGGCTACCTTGTAAGGTTCCCAGTGCACATAAAACCCACATAAATAGTGATTAGATTCAAGATAATGCTTACAAAAATGTCACATCAAATCCTTGATATAAAACTTCAAAGTATTTTCTCAAATAGTTTGCTTCCACCACTTAAATATAAGGTTATGTTCATAACTTATCAATATTTTGGCAAAATTTTCCATATAATTCACAACATTGAGATTAAATTTTTAGAGGCCAATATGATTAATTATACATTTACTACCTTTAAATCTACTACCTTTAAATACCAGGTAAAATAAACATTCAAAGCTAATACTAATGATGTGACAACATTTTAAGCTAAGAATGAGGTAAAAACCATAAACATGATTTCACAACCGCCTGATAGGTTAGTCCTTCCATCTTCTAGTAACATTTAATTACGTACAAGATTATTTGAGCTACCTCACAAATTGCTTCAATGCTTACTTGAATATAATGTGAATAAGCTACATGAGACTTATCAATTGGATACTTATCAACCTATGCCTAAGGGATATGAAGCCAATAAATATTATGATTACCATAGAGATTCAAGACATTTTAATAATATTGCTTTAGATAATGACATAAGATTCAAAATCTAATTGATAAGAACACTATTCAAGTTGATGCCCATAATTATACATTGATTGAATTTGTCACAACCCCTAATCAACACTTGAAATTTTTAAATAATCCATTTCTAAATAATGATACTAAGAAGAAATATAATGTGCATATGACAACACCATAGATGACATTATATGACCATGGAATTTCACACAATGATTCAAACATTGGTCCTTTAGAAATACATGGTTTTATGGATTCACATCCTATTGATCACACATGACATAATGGTTGACAATGGTTAAAGCCAAAGTTTATTTTCAATTCCACTTCTAACTAGTCAAAGTTACACTAAGAAAGATTTAGTTCATATAACTATGATACTTTAGAGTTATGATTGTATTACACGCACACCCCTAGGTGGTATTACATTACTCACAATAGTTGGTTCTAAAAACATATTAGTCTGGTTATACATAGTGTTAGATAATGATGTTTAAAATTTATTACTTGGACACCCATTATTGAATCAAATGAGATCAATATTGTTTGTATTACATAATTATATTAAGTTTGTGCATAATGATAGAACTCATAATATTTGTGGCACATATTTTGAGTTACCTATCCCAGCTTAGAGACAACATGAGATACTACCTCAAGTGCCTAAAAATAAAATCATTCAACTTCATGTGACATATGTTGCTATTTCACCACCTATGGTTATGGTTCCCAATACACTCTATTATCTAAATTTGACATCCTGAGTCATAGCTCCTAGAGTTAAGACTCATATAATTGCCTCTTTGATTCATAAATACCTAATCATCCAAGCCCCAAGATTGATTTTCAACCTCTTTTAGTGGATTATATTCAAGAACCTATATTTAATTAAATTTCACCATGATATATTTGAACTAATCGGCATGGTTTTCAAGAGGTTTTAGTAGCTCCTTGAGCCCACTTTTTGTATGCATGGGCTAGGATGACCTACAACTTTCATTTTTATCTCAATAAACTAAGACTTGAATAAGGTCAATCAAATAGATCACATGTATACTTGGATGAACATGTAAGGACCAATGATATCCTTAAATTCAGAATAGGGTAACCTATAAATCAAATGTCAAGAGGAAATGGTTTTAAAGCCTAAGCCTATGACATGAAGATATAGCTCTCACTAGTCCTCAACAAAGGTAAATGGTTGTAATTATGATTGTAATATACAAGTAAAGTAAATAGTTATAAAGTGGTACAAGTAAAATAAATGATGGGTAAGTGATTTCAAAGAGGGTAAGGTGAAATGATCAACTAAATGGGGTTCTATGTAACCTAAGATGACAAATGGCAAGCCTAAGTAACCCTTTATCTATACTAACACATTCAGTGTAAGGAGGAGGCTAAACAAGGATAAGCATACACATCCATGAAGAGATAAACAACATTTAATCTAAAAAGTAAAGAAATGAGTGTAAGGATATAAATATTTACCTTTGGGTGGATCCGTCGATGCTTCAATCTCCCCCTTTAGCTTAATTAAAGCTTTGTAAGAGACTATTGTAGGTTGAATACCTCAAATGGTTGGATGAAGACCTAGATATCCTTAGTTAGGAACTCATAATAACCTCTCTTATTGAGATTCAATGACACTTCTAGATAAGACCTACAAGATAAGCTTCTAAGCCCTCTAAATCCTCTTTAAATGTGAGATCAATAAGAGAAGATGAGTGTGATTTATCCTAATAAGAATGAAATATGAGCCCTATATATACTATTCCTATACTCAAAACTAATCATTAACTCTAAGCCCATGGTATCCACCACGTCAATATAGTTAGAAGACATTAGATGGCACAATATAATTTTAAATAGGCTAATATAATATAGATTTCACAAGATAGAATTATAACTGTATCGAGTTAGCTGATACAGTATAAAGGAGACAAAGTCATAAAACAAATGGTATTGACTAGGCCAATATCATAGGATTTAGGGAAGCTAGTAAATCTAAATAGGAAGTAGATAGAAGATAAATATGAATAGGGACTTGAAGGAGGTCAATTGATAGTAGTGATGGTGTAATGGGATAGAATGCAAACATATCACAAAGAACCGTGATTTGATCCCACACCATTATTGATGATCCCCTTAAAGTATGCAATCAAGGAGATTGATGTATCAAAAAACCAATAAAAAAGAAAGAAAGATAAGTGATAAATTGAAAATATTAGCTGTATACATATGCCCCACTTGAAACTCATCACATGTCATAATAGTGTAACACAAGATTGTGCTTTGGGAAATAAACATAGCAACGTAGAAGAGCATAACTAAAAATGAATGCTAAAAAAATTAAAAGTAAATAAAAAGAAAATACATACCTTCACTTAACTTGTTTATTTTAGATAATGTTGTTTATATTGTAGGTGATAACAGGTACCCATCATAAAGAATAAAAGGTGGGCCTAAAAAATTAGATAAAAACTCAATTTTTTGTTAGAACCTAAAAAATATCTATCTTACTAGGATTCTAAGGCTTCTTTTAGTTCATGAAAAAGATCTACAAAAACAAGGATATGATATAAAAATAGAATCTTGTAGTAAATAATTGAAAGTTCCAAAATATGAACACTTAACTATAAATAGGTAAGAACTATTCATTTGCACATTTGCTATTTTTAGAAAACCCAAACTATGTGTGACTAAATTTAGAACTTTGAGATATGATATCTCATAGATGAGGAGACAGATGTGTTGGGGAATGTATTGTAGCTACAGTTAGGCCCTATAGGTAAGTGGTCATTTATTTTTTATATTTTCATTTTCTAGTAAAATGAACTAGATTAGGAAATCTATGTGTGAGGGAAAATATGTGTGATAAAAAAATTCCCTAACAAACTTTAAATAAATATAGATTTAGGATAAGTAATGAGCAATCAATGAAAATAAAAAATTAGCATGAAAGAAAGAAATACTACCCCTTAGATAACTATATCGGCCAGGTTGATACAATTTGTAAAGGGAAAAATAAATCATGGTCGATATCATAGGGTATGGCCAATACAATATTAAATTTATCAACTAGACAATATTATAGGTTATGGCAATTAGTGTTTGGTAGATAAGCATCGTTGATGAAGTTTGGCACCAAACCAATGTAGTATAAAATCTCAACATGGCTGATACTTTAGGGTATGGTTGATGTAGTTGGATAATTATATGGTCGATACCATATGGTATGGTTGATATAGTTTAATGGTGTCCTAACCTGAAACCATAGGGTATTGTTGACACTACATGGTATGGTTGATATAGTATAATGGTATCTTAGCTAATACCATAGGGTATTGTTGACACTGCATGGTATGGTTGATATAGTATAATGGTATCTTAGCTAATACCATAGGGTATGGACAATACCATTATAAAAATGTTCTAACCAATATCATTATAAAAATGTGTTGGACTATATTATATGGTATGCTCGATGTATAAATGTTTCCTTGACTCATACCATAGGTTATGGCCAGTGTAGTAAAAAATATAAGCATGGTTGGTGCAATGGGAATATTTGTCAATATAGTAGAAAAATTGGATTTTTTTAAATTTTATGTTTTTCTTTAGTTTTTAAGTTTTAATTTCAAATTTTTGGATCAATATATAATTTTTTTTGTTTGATATTTTTCAAAGATGATAGAGATAGTGGTAGAGTGCAGATGCTAGTTTACTACTATATATGCAAGAGATATTATTAGTAAAAGATTGAGCTCAACTTATGACATTGGTATTTAGAGGTATTATGTAGATTTATCACATGCCTCTTATCAGCTCATCATTATGTTATTAAGGTGATGGAAGAGGACCAGTAACACTTTTAGGTGGGTGGTGGATGGGGATATTATTTAGGTGGTGATCACCTTAAAGGATTTCCATGACATTTTTAGGTTGCCTATTACATGCACTCTTATGGTATATGACACACGATAGACTATAGAGGAGCGAAGAGAGATAACATAGTGGGCTACTAGATTGAATCGATATAATGAGTGTCAGGTCATCATATGGATTTTTCTTATATATATATCTCAGGTATTCAAGATATCCAAAAGGCCCTCATTGGACTTATGACCATATGTGTGTTGTGTCATAAGTTTGATGGAGTTATCCTGATATAATATAAATTATAGGAATGTGTCAATTTATTATAGAGTATGGGATATTTTATGATATGGTATCTTTCATATGGGTGCAGTTGGTGTATGATTTTTATAGTGTTTTGAGTTAGGGGAAACAAACAATGGGCCCCATGTTTTTTTTGCTAATTATATATACAAGAGGTTCCCTATGTATAGGTTGATAGGGTTACCTCATGTGATTTATGATCATCTCCAACAAGTGAGGATATGGGTTCATAACCAACTATTTAGGCAATCCCCCATGTGCCTACACTAGAGACCATTTGGAAGGATCAATAGTGTGGATATAATTATGAGGCATTGTGAATGTGTAGCCTTCATGGATAACTACTATGTAGGTTAGGGGATAAATATGAATTAAACATCACTACACATGATGGGTTGAGCCAAATCCATGTGATCATATCCTTGGGTAGTTTATACTAGCACATCCTGCAACATATTTGGTAATCCCATCCTATTGGGATAGACATGTCAGGGAGCCATGAGTGGGGGGGGGATGAAGGGTGTCATATATGGTCTTAATTATAAGATATTCTTAGCCAATTATGGCTAGATGATAATGATGATGCATCATGCAGTGCTAGGAGAGGGTAGAGGTGGGCAATAGTAGCCATGTTGTAGAGGTATAAATATCCCCAAGCTAGCCTAGAATTGAGCTTGACTAGAAAAAGGAGAGCACACAGATCAACTTGATAGATTATAATAGAGGGTATGGTACTATTATAGGTATGTGAGTGTTAATTTTATGATATCACTTTTATTTTAATAGAGGTAGTGATATACATAGTAGGTATTGGTGATAGATATAATGTATATTTTGATATATATGAGAGATCTAATTTTAATTTCATTTTACATTTTATAGATGTGATAGCAAAGGAGGAATGATGGAGGATTATATTGGATTAAATTCATGATTATATTTTATACATATATTTACAAAACACAATACCATGGGGATGCCCAATCCCATATCACCTTCAAATGGAGCACACACAAGCTGGTTTCAGTTGGGTGAAGTAGTTAATAGGGAACTTGAGCACTATGAGTAGGTTTTAGCTCAAGTGGTGGTACCGACATGGGTAGGAAGGGATATGGTGACATCATGGTAGGCCTTGGCCACATAGAGAGTTACACACATGGTTGTGGTGGAATAAGTAGTAGTTTTGTAGGCATAATTGGCTCATCTAGAGGGACAAGCCCAAGGTGTGTAGTTGTAGACTTGGACATAGGGAGAAAGTTCATAATTTTTTCAATCTAGAGATTTGATGGTGAAAATGGGGACTCTCCCACATGGTGGTGAAGGTGATCCATATGCCTAGGGCCTACATTGTACTCATTTATATTTTCTATGTCTATATAGTGTATCGAGATGTATTTATGTCTAAAATTTAGAAATTGATATGGAGATATATTTTTGTGACTCATTGTGTTATCTACATGTATGGAAATGATGTATGATTTATTTAATTTTATCACACATTTACATTTAAATTTCATGTTATGAGAAAATGTGATGTATTGTGATGCATGTTTTATTATTTTTTAGCAAAAGTGAGTAAATGCATCATACAAATAGATATCTTAATTAGATATAAAAATCAACAAACAAAAGATGAAAAACAAATGTAAAACATACAAAATCTTGTTACAAAGTATGTATAGCATTTTAAAATTAAAAATTAAAACAATAAAATCAAAGCAAAAGAATATAAAAATCATAAGATGCAAAAAATAATTGTATAAAGAAAATATCCAATGTAAGAAATTGTGAAACATAATAAAATAAGGATATGTATGAAAAAGTTTTCATCCAATGTAATACAAGAAAATTCAAAATTTTATCAAACATAGATAAAGACATGAATGATTGTAAAGTACATCAATTATAAAATCAGTAAAGTCAACTTAATCAATGCTTGTTCTAAAATTTTATATAGGAAATCATAACCATCTAAAGACATGACTATGATGACTAAGATGACATTAATGTGAATGGTGATGGAAATTTGTGATGAAGGTATAGTTGTATTCTCTAAGGTCATACAATCCAACTCATAAATTGAAAAACCAAGTGGTATTATAAATGGTTTAAAATTCAAATATGAAATGAGTAGGAAGGGACATGATCAAATAACAATGATATTTGTCAAGGGGATATCTAGAAGATATGATGGAAGTTTAATGAAACAAGGTACCATAGAGGTGATGTATAAATCCTTAGTAGAGACAAGACACTCTAGTCAAGTAGGAAAGGCTAAGAGCTATTAATACCAAGCACCTAGGGAGCCCCACTTAGCAAGCACAAACTTAGGCTAACAATTGAAGTATATATATCATCCCAAAGAGGCTATATGCATAAAAAGTAAAAGGATCCTAAATTCCCATAATGTGTTCGCCACCCATAAAGAACTCTTACAGGTCTGTTAGTATACTATGTAGATTAGTTACTTGTGTGAGAAAGTAGGTGGCACTAGAAAGTAATAATATAAATAATAATGAAATGATACCCCTACCCTAGTCTACTGTCCTAACATACCCCAATGGACTTCAACTCTATATTGAGGCCAAATGTAGAGTTTGAGATTTGAATAGAATAGGAGATGTGTTTTTAGTGTGATTTAACTCTTAATATTTTAATTTGTCTCTTAACATTTTCATTGCTTAAAATTTGGATTTTATTTCTTTTGGATTTTTCTTTTTTTCTTCATCCATGTGGATCTAGAAAAACCAAACATGGGTGCCAAAGATAACTATCACAAGACAGATTACACTTATCTACTAAAGAGGATAACCTAAAGACCAAAATGTCTAAATACTCCTAGACTTATAGCATATGAAATAGTGTAATCTTGAAACTGACCTATGTGTGCATCAAGTGAAAGGAAACAAAAAGATGGGGATCATACAAAATCCATCCATGTGAAAAGGGTGACACAATGACTAAAATTATATTAGTAAACCATAATAATGGAGAAATTTGCTTCAAAAATTATTAGGCTATGCTATGATAGTGATAATCATGTCACTAGAGAATCAATTCTAACATACATAGGGTCTATCAAAATCACTAATAGGATAAATCATCTTAAAAGAGAGGGAATGCAAAATTAAACCAAAGAATTACAAGGAGACTATGAAAAACTAAAAAATGGTAATGATGTGATAAAATAAGCCCAAAGGTGATACCTAAGATCCATAAAGAAATAAACATTGACTATAAAGTGATATAAATGTTAGAAACAAAACCTGATATAAGCAAGATATCTATAACAAGCATCACATTATGCTAAAAATAATAATATGAAATCCAATCATGTGATAATGCGAAGTAAATGATAGGAAATAATTTTTTTCTCATAAGTGTCATGAAATATCTTGACATACATCATCAATAAAATTTGTTAAATCTTGTTGCAATTGATGTCTAGAATGGATCATGGTATAAGCAAGATATAAAGTGTTGAAATGTAAAAGATCATGATATAAGCAAGATATCTATAACAAGCATCACATTATGCTAAAAATAATAATATGAAATCCAATCATGTGATAATGCGAAGTAAATGATAGGAATTAATTTTTTTCTCATAAGTGTCATGAAATATCTTGACATACATCATCAATAAAATTTGTTAAATCTTGTTGCAATTGATGTCTAGAATGGATCATGGTCTCTTATACTCTTTATAAATGTCATGTTAGGACTACCTGACGTTCGAGCTCTAAGGAAAAATTAGGCATGTTATAATAAGGAGATTGTGAGGCCTTCTGATGAGAAGAATCAATATGGTGAATATGCAGTTACATAACACACATATCTTATAATAATAAAAATATGGCTACAGTCATAGAGGATCCTACTTCTCTATCCTAGATGGACCATGTGAGAATTGTTATGAACTTGGAGGTGGGGGCCTCAAAAAGTATTTGAAATGATTTTGGAGAGCTCTACATCTATCTGTGCGATGCGTAAAACACTGGTACCAAAGACAATATAATTATCCATGTTTAGGGATGAAATAATGTGTAATATTTTGTGGTGACATATTGGATATATTGGGAAGCTTAGATTCTTTAGGATGAAGTGTATCAAGATATTAACAAAGAGCTTGATAATGAGTCAAATAACACATACTAGTCCCATAGAAGCAATAAAAGTAATTAGTATTAGTAGACCAAGATGGTCTATTGTACATGATGGGATTTAGACCTTGTGACTTCTATTGTGCTAATTTTTTTGATAATATATGTACTTTTTAGCTGAATGATCATATACCTTGTGAAAATTGTATATTCTTCCTCTTAGGTCGATGTGCATGGTTCCCCATCTAACCTATATAGAGAATCATAATGGGGGTTGTCTAAAACCTTATCAAATAAATCATCATTATTAAAGAATAAAATGGTTATCTCAGGAGCTTGATTTTGTTTCATTATATCTTTGGTACACTCTACAATGTTTTTGTGAGTGACTATAGATGTTATAGAATGATCAAAATGGTGGTATTATTTTTTTGGGAGACATCCTTGGTATGAGCTATTGAAGTTTATCCAACATACCGATAGGAAGTGAGGTTGAAGGATCAAAAAATCTAATGAATTGGTATGGTCCAATATTGGATCTATAGTTAAGCATTATCTGAAGAGGATTATAAGTAATGAGACCTGTATGTAAAGTAGAAGATTAAATTCACTCCATCTCAAACCTATGAGCATAAACCGAAGGGGTGATAATGTCAGAAAAAATTATGAGGGATGGATCAAATGATGTTAATTAACTTGATGCTAGAAGATAAATATTGCTTAAAAGAGCATTAGAAAGAAGAACAATACTTAAATATTTTTGCATCCTTGGTTTAGTGTATCCAAATAAGTAGGGGTCATCAAGGGTGTAACTATCATTGTAATTAGGAGTGGTAAGATCTATGGTAAAGGATTATAATACTATATTGCTAGAGGATGTATGAGAAGTGGGATTCTTATCAGGGCTTTTTTTAGTGGCGAATTTTGTTAGTTCATGAATATTCCATTTTTTGAATTTGGTATTTGGCAATTTTGTGGGCTAGCTAACAGTGTAGGATCACCTAAATTTTAGGGTAGAATTTAAATTTAAGGGTTAGCTCACCTAATTTTTAAAATAAATTTACTCTTATAAATATTTGTCATTGGTACCAAGAAAACTAATTCGATGGCATTTACCACTATATATTATATATTAAACTTTCTACCCTCAAATATAGTACTAGGTGCTAAATGATAGGAAGAAAGCATTGGGTAATATCAAGTAGCTGTTAAGTGACCACAACTTGAATTACCTACCAAGTGACTACAATCAAATAAAAAAATGACAACTAGGTGACAAATGACTGCAACTATAACATGATTACATCTAGCTATCATGTGATTACATTCAGCTACCAAGACACAATAACAAGCTATCAGGTGGCATTCTTTGGGCTAAAACTATTGGGCAATTTCACCTAGTTGTCAATCAAATTTAACCAAACATAATTTATCTATAGAGTTGATTCGATGGATTATGCTAAGAGTAGTAAGGCATCAAATAAATTTAAAAAATAGGACAACCTATTATCTATTAGGAGTGGAGCCTAATTGTCTTCCAGGATTAGAGGTTAAAATCTTGATGTTATTTCAACTAGGTTTTGGATCTCATTATTTGTATCCATGATGGCATGAGGGGTTGCAGGGGAACCAAAAATTTGTATCCCATTCTTTGTATCCTTGATGGTACCCTCAAAGCAAATGTTTTATTTAAATTCCCTCATTAAATTATATTTTCATAGTCAATTTGGGCCATTGATTATAGGTTTTTGAATCTGATGGTAGAGGTTATGTTTACGCATTTTTTACCCTAAAATGTATTGATACATGGTTGAGATGAATAAGGTAAATTATTATACATAGAAAGGAGGCAGAAAATGTAGAGAGGTGTAATAGGGTTTGTTACAGGGTTTTGTTTCTCCTTTGTATTACTCGAAATAATATACTGAACAAGTTTGGTGGATGTAGCCCATCTTGGGTGAACCACATTAAATCTGGTGTCTCTTGTTTCATGCATGTTTATGTTCATTTTCTATATGTTTGATTAATTCATTTCATAGTTTCTCTTGTTTGCGACTTGAGGATAAATATGGGTTTTATTTATCCTAACAAGTGGTATTAGATCAAAGATTTTTTACATAATTTTAAATCGCAAGAAGAAAATGGTTTAACCTTGAGTGGGAGCTATGACAGATGAAAATAAATCTAAGGTGGATAAGTTCAATGTTTATAACTTTAGATTGTGAAAGATGTAGATGGAGGATTACCTTTACCAAAAGGACTTTTATTTACCATTGGGAGGGCAAGCCAAGAAGCCATTGACAATGTTAGATGAAGTTTGGGAACTATTGGATTGAAAAGCCCTTGGAACCATATGGTTATGCCTTGCATCTTCTATAGCATTCAAAATATCACAAGAAAAGACAAAAAAAGGTCTTATGAGTAAGTTATATGAAAAAACATCTGCGTCAAATAAAATATTTTTGATGAAAAAATCATTTGATACAAAAATGTCTGAAAATGGTTCAGTACCAGATCATTTAAATGAGTTTAAAATGATTGCTAGTCAATTACATTTTTTAAATATTAACTTTGATGATGAAGTTAAGGCTCTTCTTATTCTTTTTTCCTTGCCTAAAAGTTGGAATAGCTTGGTAATGGCAGTAAACAACTATGTGTCTAATAATGCCGAACTAAAGTTTGAAAATGTGAAGGAAAAGCTTAGGTGAAACATACATATCTATAAATTGATTAATAATGGAGTACATAAGAAGGCAAAAGAATATAGGAAGAGGAAACTATGGAAAATCAAAAGGGGGTGCAAGATCTAAATCAAGAGGTAAGATGGAATGTTGGATCTGTGGCAAGCCATGACACACAAAGAAAGAGTGTTAGTTTTGAAAGGATAAATTGGGTAAGGAACAACAAGAAGGTAATAGAGAAGCAAATGTTGTAGGTGATATATTAGAAGATGCTCTTATACTTTCTTTGGATAATATTATTGAATCTTGGGTTTTAGATTTAGGTGCCTCTTTTCATGCTACCCCTCATAGATATTATTTTATAGATTATGCTCAAGGTAATTATGGGAATGTTTACCTTGGTGATGATGAACCTTGTAGTATTTTTGGAAAAATAAGTGTTTAGGTTAAATTATAGAATGGAAACACTTGGGTGCTGAAGGATGTTAGGCATGTTCTAAGCTTGAGGAGAAATCTGATCTCTATAGGGTAGTTGGGTAGTGAGGGTTGTATGGTCATATTTACAACCAAATCATGGAAGGTTACAAAGGGTTATTTGGTGGTTACAAAAGGTAAGAAATTAGGCACTTTATATTTGACTACAGATAATGCTAATTAATCTTGTGTTGTAGCTGATACAAGTAAAGATGCAACATTGTGGCATTATAGACTTGGCCACATGAGTGAAAAGGGAAAGAAGGCCCTACATACAAAGGATACACTACCAAATATTAAAGAATTAGATTTAGAATTTTGAGAGCATTGTGTATATAGAAAACAAAAATGTGTGAGGTTTTTTAGCATTGGACCAGTCAAGAAGGAATAGAAGTTAGAGCTTATGCATATGGATGTGTGGGGACCAACTCAGGTATTTTTACTTGGTGGTTCAAATTATTATGTTGATTTTATTAATGATGAAACTAGGAAGGTTTGGGTATACTGTATAAAAAGAAGTCTAATATTTTTGATACATTCAAGAAATAGAAAGTCTAAGTTGAAAATAAAATAGGTTTAAAATTAAAATGTCTTAGATCAGATAATGAAGGTGAGTATTGTAGTAATGATTTTAATGATTACTATTAATTAAATGGTATTCATAGATAGAAAATAGTTTTAGAAACACCACAACAAAATTTTGTGTCAAAAAGAATGAACATGACTATTATGGAGCATGCTAGATACATGAAATTATATGCAAGTTTGCCTTTATAGTTTTGGGTAGATGCTATAACTATAATAGTTTATCTGATAAATAAAGGATGTTTGAGTACTTTGGATGGTGGAATACCAGAGGAGTCATGGACTAGAAAGAAGGTGGATTATTATTTTCTAAGATTTTTTGGTTGTGAGGCATTTTATTATATTGATAAAGATCATAGAAATAAGTTAGAAGCTAAGTCTTAGAAATGCATATTTATTGGTTATGGAACTGATGACTTAAAAAAACATGTCCTAAATGTTTCTAATCAAAATGTGTAAGAGGAATAGGTACCTCAAAACCCTGCTAGAAGATCTACAAGAGTAAGTAGACCACCTGATCATTTTTATCCTTTATATTATTTATTACTTACTAATGGTGGTGAGCTAGAAAGCTATGAATAAGTAGTGCAGATTGATGCCAAGGATAAGTGGGAGAAAGCTATGGATGAGGAGTATGATGCTCTAATAGAAAACTAGACATGGGATTTGATGTAGCTTCTTAAAGGAAAGAAAGAATTGTAAAATAAGTGGGTATATAAGATAAAGGAGAAAAATGAAGGTAAAAATAAATTCAAAGCCAGAATGGTGGTTAAAGGTTTTGTACAAAATAAAGGTATATATTTTGATGAAACATTTTCTCTAGTTGTTAAAATGACTTCAATTAGAACTGTTTTAAGCTTAGTAGCTATTGAAGATTTACACTTAGAACAGTTAGATGTAAATATTGCTTTCCTTCATGGGGATTTGAAGGAGGAAATATACATGGATCAGCCACAAAGTTATGAAGTTAATGGCAAGGAGAATTTGGTGTGCAAATTTAAAAAGATCTTATATGGCCTAAAACAAGCTCCAAGATAATGGTACATTAAGTTTGATAGTTGTATGATAAAACAGGGTTATTGCAGATGTCATTCAGACCATTGTATATATTTTAAAGGATTTAAAAATGATAGCTATATTATTTCACTTTTATATGTAGATGATATGCTTGTAGTTGGTTCCAACATGCACAATATTAATATACTCAAAAAACAGTTAAGTGATTACTTTTCTAGAAGGATCTAGGTACAACTAAATAGATCCTTAGTATGAGGATAACTAGAGATAGAAAGAATAAGAAGTTGTAATTATCATAAGGATAGTACATCAGTTTTTTTGGGAAAGATTTAATAAGCAGGATCAAAATTAGTTGGGACAACTTTGACTACACACTTTAAATTAACAAAGGAACAATGTCTTAAAACAAAATAAGAAAAGAACTTGATGTCTAAAATTTCATACTCATCAGTAGTTGGTAGTTTAATGTATGCAATGGTGTGTATGAGGCTAGACATTGCACATGTATTGAGAGTGGTGAGTAGGTTCATGAGTGATCTAGGAAAGGAACATTGGAAGGTAGTAAAATGGATCCTTCGTTACTTAAGAGGGACCATAGATATAGTGTTAAGCTATGGTGGATCAGATGTGACATTATAGGGATATGTTGACTTAGATATGGAAGGTGATTTGGATGGTATAAGAATCATTACAAGGTATGTGTTTATAGTATGTGGTACAATAGTTATTTAGGCATCACAGTTACAAAAGGTTATGGCACTTTTAACCATAGAGGTTGAGTATGTTGTTACTCAAAAAATAAGATAGGAAATAATTTGGTTATAGAAGTTGATGAAATAATTGGGACATAGTCAAAAATGATGTACACTATATAGTGGTAGTCAGAGTGAAATCCATCTAGCAAAAAATTTAGCTTTTCAATCTAGGATAAAACATATTCAGTGATAGAAGAAGAGCAACTAAAATTTGAGAAGATACATATTAGTAACAATCTTGTGGATATGATGACCAAGGTAGTTACAAGAGAGAAGTTAAATATTTTTTCAACTAAAATTGGTCTTCATGGATGATAATTAAACTAACTTGTCCATGTCTAGATAGTATAGTGGATGCAATAGCAGTAGAGTTACTGCAATCAGTCTCCAAGTGGAAGACTGTTAGGTGTGGATCTTGATTGTCTTCTAGGATCAAAGGTTAAAATTTTAATGTTATTTCAGCTAGGTTTTGGATCTCATTCTTTATATCTCTCATGGCATGGGGGCTTTCAAGGGGGGAACCTACCTTGCAGGGTCCCTCATGTCTTGGTGAGGGTTCGTTGGCAGCGCCCTTGAAGAGAAAATTTTATTTAAATTACCTCATTAAATTATAATTTCATAGTCAATTTGGGCCATTAATTATAGTTTTCCAAATCTGATGGTAAAAGTTAGTTTAGGTATTTTTTACCCTAAAATGTATTGATACATTGCTAAGATAAATAATGTAAAGTATTTTACATAGAGAGGAGATGAAAAAGGTAGAGAGGTGTAACATGATTTGTTATAGGGTTTTGTTTCTCCCTTTTATTACTAGAAATAATATACTGGATAAGTTTGGTAGATGTAGCCTATCTTGGGTGAATCACATTAAATCTAGTGTCCCTTATTACATGCATGTTTATGTTTATTTTCTATATGTTTGATTAATTCATTTCATAGTTTCTCTTATATGCAATTTTGGGATAAATCTGGGTTTTATTTATCCTAACATTTTCTTATTTCAGCCACAAGGCAAACACAGGTATAAATATTAAATTATATATTTTTATTATTTATCCATTCTTATTAGGGTTCAATAATAATTAATATATATACAACTATTTTGATTTTAGAACCCATTGATAATAATATCAAAGTTATGCCTCCACTTAAATATGTATTTGGGTATGAAATGCCAAACATAGGTAGCAGGGTAGAATCCAAATATATGCTTGCATGGGAAGACTTACCTAGGTATGAAATTCCAGACTGAGGTACTAAATATTATTTGATTTACTCTTTTGTTACTTAATTTCATTTTTATTACAATATTTATTAATAATTAGTCTACAACTATTTTGCATGCAAAACTCAATGATAATAGTATCAAAGATATGCCTCCACTGGAAGATGTCCTTGGATATCAAATTCAAAACAAAGATACTAAATATTATATGATTTAATGTATTGTTAATTATTTATAATTTCATATTAAGGACCAATTTTTAATAATAATTATAAGATTTATACCTATCTTTCAATCAAAACCCACTGATAACCCTTTTGAAGATATGCCTTCACTAGAAGATGTCCCTGGGTATGAAATGTCATAAGCAAATTTAAGGGGACATCATCAAGGTGTCAATGATGAGTACCCAAAACCACTAGATGATATTTCTACTTAGCCAACACAGTCTTTGGTTGAAAAAAGTACAAAAAATCTATGCAAAATAATAGAATTACATGAATAATTGGAAGGTCATTTAAGTTTGACTGGATAACTAAATACCTATTCATTAAAATTGTACAACATGGAAACAATATTAAAACACTAATATAATGAAAATATATAATGTGTAGATGGAAACTTGAAAAGGACCATAAAATGCAACTCAATTTAGACATGGTTGAGAAACATTATGGCAAAATATAGGAGTTGGTAAAAGATAAAAATGGACAAATCAAAAGAATAGTGAGATGTAAAAATGCAAAAGAATGTATGAATCAATGCTACGTAATAGAGTATGAAAATAACGAGAGACATTAATGATATCTCACTGAGAAAATATGAATAATTACATCTCTATTCGGAAAAGTTGTTCAGTCTAATCTACTTGGCAAAAATACATAGTTTTCCACTTTATATCACATTTTGAAAAGAGGTAGACCAATCTATGATTTTTTAGATTATAAGATTTTATTTTAGCATATTGGATTGTATAACATTTCATAGTCACATTGGTGATATATTAGTGCTTGGGATATGGCAAAATGCCTCACAATGATTGAAAAGGAGGATTTGAAAGAAAAAATACAAACAAGATAGTTTATCAGTATCCATTGATGAGGTAACAATAGTTGACAACACATCATGGGTTTGCATGCATGTTTATACATTTGAGAACCATTTAAGAAAACCTCACACATTATATTTAAGTAAAATGAAATAAAATTGTACTGCTAAGAACCTTTACAAATTAGTTATTTCTAATTTGATAGATATTATTGAGATGAATTATTATGATATAGGTACCGAGTTAGTATATGTTGGTGCAGATGGTGCATCAGTAATGTAGGGGAAAAAAATTGGTATGTGTATTTACTTACAAAAAATAGTTTCCCTATATATGACTCCAATCCACTACATGGCACATAGAATGAATCTTGATTACAAAATTGTTAGCATATTTTAAAATGTCTCAAAATTGAAGGATCTTATATGTGACTTGTGTTAGGTTGTGGAGCTAAAAGCTTCAACTATGCAGACATGGAAGAGGTTGTTGAGTTCCATGGATACCAGCGTCAACAGTATAATTGACGTCGATCATCTACAGTACAAAAAGGCAACCAGCATCGGCAAGAGGTCGGCCGACGTCGATCGCCTGTGCGGTTTCAGAACTGTTCGTTGCATGAATAGTTAGTTCGTTGAACCGAGTGTTTACATGAAAAGGCTATTTTTGGTCTTGAGTTGCGAGTCTAATTATTTTAAATTAGAAGTCTAAGTTATTGTTTAAGTGTGGGATCTATTTATAGACCCATTGACATGTATTGTAAAGTGTGTTAAATAGCCAGTGTGCTAGTTAGAGTTGAGAAAGTGTAGCTCCTTCTAGTTCTACAGATGAGCAAATAGAGGAAGGCAAGGAAGATCCTTCCAATTTTAAGAACAGGGTGATCTGCAGGTTGTTGCAAGATCAAGGAGAAGTTCTACATGTGTAAGTAAGATCATTTGAGTTGCAGGTTGTTGCAAGATTATGGGAGATCTACTTGAAGTACTTTGAGTACTTGTGTACTGGCAGGGTTATTACTGACTGGTTGGAGGTGAACACCAATTTTGTGTGTGAGTTGTGTGTTGGGACCATTTTTGGTAGGAGAGTGAACTCTTGATTGAGAATTACTGGGAGCCCTTGAGGTGTGGGAAGCCTCTGAGAGGTGGAAGAAGAAGTGGCATCTTCTTTATTGTATTTTCTTTCTGGATGAGTATTAATACAGTTTGTGTTGTCTCTCATATTCTGTGTCATTTGTGAATTCTAGTTACTTATTGCTTCTGGTTAATTTCGCATATTTAGTTGCTAATACAAGGTAATTATATTGTGCTCTTATTGAGGAGCAAGATCCTAACAAGTGGAATCAGAGCTGTTTGTTGTTCTTGATTCCCCATCATTTGGTATCAGAGCTTTTGGTTGGGTTACTAACAGGTGTTTCAGATCTGGTTAGTGTGTGTTGATTGCAGGTTACTCACATGGGTTTCTGTTTGAGTGGGAGCATAACAATGGCAGAAGAAAGTAAGCTATGAATGGAGAAGTTTAATGGCAAGAACTATCAATTATAAAGGATGCAGATTGAAGATTATCTGTATCAAAAATATTTGTACTTACCCATGAATATGAAGATTGAGTAATGGGATGTTCTTGATCGGAAGGCTCTGGGATCTATAAGGTTGAGCCTTACATCATCTATGATTTCCAACTTATCTCAGGCTAAGACAACGGTAGAGTTGATGGAATCTTTGGCAAATTTATATGAAAACCCCTCAGCTTCGAATAAGGTATTTTTTATGAAGCAATTATTTAATTTGCAAATGTTGGAAGGTGGATCTGTTCATAGTCATCTTATTGATTTCCATGGTTTGGTAAACTATTTAAGTTTAGTCAATATTGTTTTTGCTGATGAAATTAAGGCTCTCTTAATCTTATGCTCATTACCTAAAAGTTGGGAGAGTTTGGTAATGGCAGTTAGTAATACTGCGCCTGCTTCAAAAATCTTAAAAGTGGATGATGTTGTGAGTGTAATCTTGAATGAAGAAATTCATAGGAAAAGCACAGGGGAATCATCAGGGAATGTTTTGAGTGTGGAAAGCAGGGGAAGGCAAAGAGAGAAGATCAAGCATGGGAGATCAAGGTCTAAGATAGGCAGGAGATCCAAGTCCAGGTATGGCAGAATAACCTGCTGGAAATGTGGAAAGCAAGGGCACGTAAAGAGAGATTGCAGGTCGGATGAAGATCAGCATGAAGGACATGAAGAAGCAGATGTTGCAGATTTCATTGCATAGGATGATCTAGTATGTTCTTTGGATAAAGTAGAATCTTGGGTTTTAGATTCTGGTGCCTCTTTTCATGCATCCCCAAATAGGGAATTTTTTCATGAGTATATCCAGGGAGACTTTGGAGAAATTTATTTAGGGGATGGTAAGCCTTGTCAGATGGTTGGCAAAGGGAAAGTGAAGCTGAAATTGCAGACAGGGAACACATGGGTGTTGAAGGAGGTCATGCATATCCCAATCTTGAAGCAAAATTTGATTTATATTAGAAAGTTGGGTGATGAGGGTTGCACAGTAACTCTCACAGCAGACTCTTGGAAGGTTACCAAGGGTGCACTTATTATAGCAAGAGGTAAGAAAGTAGGTACACTTTATCTATCTACTTGTATTACTGATTCTCCTTCTGGTTTATCCACTTCAACTATAGATTCGAAGATGTGGCTTAATAGGCTTGGTCACATGAATAATAAGGGGATGCATGTTCTTGAGTCAAAGGGTATGCTTTCGAATTTGAAAAGCATGGATCGATATTTTTGTATACAGAATAAGAAAGTGACATTTCTTGAGAAATTTGATGTTTGTGACAAGAACAGAAAAGCCTTGGTTTTCAAGGAGAAAGTGACAGACAGAGATCAGTGTAAGGGGCTAAAGAATTCTAAGCAGAGCAAGGTTGATATAGACAAGGGTTTGATCCAAAAGGAGCTCACGAGTAAAGGTCATCACTCATAAGTAAAACACAGAGACCGACGTCAGTTAGAAAACTAGCATCGACATCCAGACAGGGACTGACGTCGGCTATGTGCAGCCTAACATCAGTGACTCCAGACAGATAGATATCGGCGTCGGTCAGGGGGAACCGACGTCGGTGATGAGGCAGTCACATGAAACTGACATCGGTCGGGTGCAGACTGAGATGTGACTGACATCGGTCACTGAGACATATTTTGGGCAGACAACAAGCTGTCAAGGAGTCTCAAGCACCCATATGGAGGACTTAAAGGGTAAGTAAGCCTCAAATTTGTCATTTTCCTTTTTTACACTACTTGTTGCTCACTGATGATCAAGAACTAGGAAGTTATTAAAGAAGCAGAGCAGGTAGATCCAAGAAATAGTGGGAGCTTGGCATGGATGAAAGATGTGATTCCTTAGAGAAGAACCAAATGGGAGTTTTTTGGGTGGAGTTGCTAGCTAGAAGAAAGCACTGAGAGACGAATGGATGTTCAGGATAAAGAAGAGCGAAAATGGACACGTGAGATGGAAGGCCAGGGTATATGGTCTTGTGTAAGCTACAGGACAATGGAGGTTTGACCATTGCGTTTCTCTTTACCAGGTTGAATAATATTAGTTACATTATCTTGTTACTGTATTGTGTGTTTGTTGCAGGGTTACACATACAGGGAGTTGCTGAACTAAAGGTAAAGTTAGTTCAGAGGTGTGTCATAAGGAATCTGAGAGCAGCAAGATTCTTTGGCATGAGTGTGTTTTAGGGACATGGAAGGTCACAGGTTGACTTTGTCTTCAGATGATTGTGTGAAATTGGTTAGCACGCTGATGGTTGGACAGTTCTATGAATAGTGTTCTGATTCACATAATGAGGTTAAGTGCATGGTATGTACTAGACCTAAGTTTTCCCAAGTAGTGGGAGTTGTCAAAAAGTTTGGAGCCAATCTGGGAAAGAAGCACTGGAGGGCAGTTCAGTGGATTCTTAGAGGGACCAGCAGCAGGTGCACATGTTATGCAGGGTCAAGTTATTTTCTACATGGGTTTGTAGATGCGGATGTGGTAGGTGATTTAGATGACAAGAGGTGCACCATAGAATTTGTGGTGGTTGGTCTTCAAGAGTGATCTTAAAGAGGGATACAAAGCCAAGGGAACAAAATAGATGACGTACAGGTACAAGTACAGTTGCAACTATTTATCTCTAAGTGGAAGATTGTTAGGATGTGGAGTTAAAAACTTTAACTATGCAGACATGGAGGAGGTTGCTGAGTTCCACATATACTGGTGTCGGCAGTATAACCAACGTCAGTCATCTACAGTGTAGAAGGGCAACCGGCATCGACAGGAGGTTGGCCGACGTCGGTCACCTTCAGGCAGACAGGGACTGATGTTGGTTGCCTGTGCAGTTCCAAAACTGTTCATTGCATGAATAGTTAGTTTGTTGAACCAAGTGTTTGCATGAAAAGGCTATTTTTGGTCTTGAATTATGAGTTTAATTATTGTAAATTAGAAGTCTAAGTTATTGTTTAAGTGTGGGATCTATTTATAGACCCATTGGCATGTATTGTAAAGTGTGCTAGATAGCCAATGTGCTAGTTAGAGTTGAGCAAGTGTAGCTCCTTCTAGTTCCATAGATGAGCAAATAGAGGAAGGCAAGGAAGATCCTTCTAATTGTAAGAACATAGTGATCTGCAGGTTGTTGCAAGATCAAGGAGAAGTTCTACATGTGTAAGTAAGATCATTTGAGTTGCAGGTTGTTGCAAGCTTATGGGAGATCTACTTGAAGTACTTTGAGTACTTGTGTACTGGCAGAGTTATTACTGACTAGTTGGAGGTGAACACCAATTCTGTGTGTGAGTTGTGTGTTGGGACCATTTTTGGTAGGAGAGTGAACTCTTGATTGAGAATTACTGGGAGCCCTTGAGGTGTGGGAAGCCTCTGAGAGGTGGAAGAAGAAGTGGTATCTTCTTTATTGTATTTTCTTTCTAGATGAGTATTAATACAGTTTGTGTTGTCTCTCATATTCTATGTCATTTGTGAATTCTAGTTACTTATTGCTTCTGGTTAATTCTGCATGTTTAGTTGCTAATACAAGGTAATCATATTGTGCTCTTATTGAGGAGCAAGATCCTAACAAGTGGGATCAGAGCTATTTGTTGTTCTTGATTCCCCATCAACTTGCATGTGTACATGTCAAGTAGTCTAAAAAGGTTTTTAAAGATTAAAAAATTTGTAATTGGAGTTACTGATGGTAAAAAAACTATTAAAAGATGTTGGTATAAGATGAATTTCCATGTATGATCCTTCATGTAGAATATTTGAAGCATATCAATCATTGACAGGTTTTATGTTTAAATATAAGATAGATGTTGATAACGCAAAAAAATTATTATACCCTTTGATAGTTTTCAAAACCATACTAACATTGTGTGGTATTCTATCCATGTGTAAATAAATTTATTTTTTGATGAAACATGCATAAGAGAGATCCATATATATTGTTGACTTCATACAATTGAGGAGACATGTTTTTCAATCTCTTGATATTTTATACTACTCAAATGAAAGTTTTAAGGGACCAATATTTGAAAATTGAGAAATTTAAATAGATATTAAAGACCCTAAAAACTATTTGAAATTCAATATTAATGATCATCTTTGTATTATCGTTAATGGAAAGGAGATACCACTACACACTTTCCAAAGATGAACTCATTTAGTTGAAGTATAAATTGAAAAAGTTCATATATCACGGGTTCTATATGATAATGTCACAGATGAGACATGAATGAAATTGATAAACATTTCAAAAAACTTGTCTTCTGAAATTTGAGATTGATTTCAAAGGAATGAGTTACTTGAAGCCATAGGAGTGGTGAATCCTATATTTTAGAATAATCTATAGAATGAAGAAATAAAAAGTAATTCATTTATCAAATACATGGGTACTCTTATTAATCATTTTATTAAGTCCCTAAAAATTAATGGAGTTGAAGTTGAGGGTATTTTACCAAAGAATTCACTAAAAAAATAGTCAATGAATCTTAGAACTATGATGGTTAAACAATATTAGTCCTTAAATGAACCAATAGAAATAGGTGTTATTACAAGGATATGGAAGAAACTATATCCTAACAATGTTCTACAAGAAAGAATTATCAAATATTTTGAATTATATGAATTGAGCCAAACAATGATCTTGGAGTGGGTGGAAGATGAAAGTGTATTTATTATAGTATCATTTGTCAAATCCAAACTTCAAAACATATTGGATAAAAATTTTGATACATATTTAAGGTTATATGTTTTAGGCTATGCAGTGGATGAGTTTCCATATGAAAGAACGATTTCAATTTTGAGTTCTCTTATTAAAAGAAGAGGAGCCACTAATACAATGACCAAAGAAGATATTGAAAAAGTCACTGAGAAAATACATACAAATGTCAATGATGAAGCATGTGTTGTAAAAGGGTTATTCCAACTATCTAGGTTTTAGTTTGTATGTATTTAAAATATACTTGAATTAAATTCAATCGTGATCAATTTTTATTGTTTTTTGAGCAATATTTTCTCTTTTTAATTCATAAATCAATTATGTATAAGGTAGTATTGTATTCAATAGTACTTCATATGCTCAATTATGTTGTTTATGAATTTATGAATTTATTTATTTACCAATAATATGTATGACACTGGCATAATGATAGGAAATATAGATAGACATCTAGCCCCTTAATAACTTTAACAATTAGCCATTTACATTTTAATCAAATTAATTTATTTTCCTAAAAACTCAACCATAAAAACATTTTTACTGTAAATTAAATTAAAAATCAACTCTCAGATTTTAAAAACATATATCATACATATAGTGTACCTAAATTAATTAAAAAAAAGAATAACTTTTCAAGTTAATATCTAACACATCATCAACTACAAGCCATTGAACAAGTAAAAATCCAATGCATCTTTTAAAATCCATAAATACAATATATATTGAGTTTGAAATTCATTGTCTTATAATATTACAATATTTTCACTATAAATAAATATTACAATTGACATTAAATCATCATTTTCAATTTCATGTGAAGTGTTTGTCTTCTTTACTATTGTAGAAGGCACTTCCTCTCTATAGCTCGTATCATCTTTTAGGATTCCTAATTGGAGAAGATCCTTAGCTATAACATGAATGTTTTCAAGATTTGTCTTTTCATCTTTTACTACATCTCCTACAAAAATCAATGAGGGATCTTCATCAACTTTCTGCTTGAACAAAATTTCTAAATCCAATCAATGTTCTTTGATGATTTTCTTCAATGTATTATTTTGTTTATTCAACAAAACAAATTTTTATTTCAAGGAAATAGTTGAATTTAAACTTTTTCATGTTGTTTGGAGGTGCATTTCAAGTGCCTTCACTTGATTCTTTAAATTATCATATTTTGATTAAATTAAATGATGAATATTAATTAGATAAAAACTTAAAAGAATTAAATGCAAATGATAAACAACTTAGAATGAGTATAACTTATTGCATCTTTTCCCTTTCTGCATCAACAATAATCACAGATTTTGTCTTTTGCCCATTTATTATAGTATGATTAGGCCTCTACATTTAAATTCTAAAGCATGTTCAACATTATATCTAAAAATTTATCATTGTAATCATTACTAATATTCACTGCTCTAAAAACAACCTAATTCAACAAAATATCAGTTTTTGTTGGTTGATTTTCAACTAATTTGTACAATTGGTTATGTTGGGAGTGATTATGAAATTAAGCATTTATTTCTGGTATCAAAACTTTATCCATTACTTTCCATATCCTCAAATACTCAACTTCACTAAGAATAATGTATTTTACATTGGTGACTGTATTATCTACCAATAAATTATCTAATAGAAAAATGGTAAGCTCATCATCAGTTTTAGGAATCTCAGGATCAGGTTGGGGAGGGAGTGAGCTAAACCTCAAAGAGTTAGATGTTGGTAACTATTGGGAATTAGCCTCTAGCAAGTTTGGCTATGATCCTTGAATAACATCATGGAGATTTAAAAATGTATATTTATCCCCACTCTCCATCCCTAAAAATTCATCATCGAGATCTATATGTTTTAAAATAGTGGTCCCTGAGTTGGGCATACCACCAAGAAAAAGGTTTGGAAACTCTAGCATTTTCAAATAGATAGTGCCATTGCTTGGCAACTAAAATGATAAATGTTTTCCCCTGATAACAACTTGGTGAGATGGTGGTGGTGGTAAAAAATGTTGCCTTCGATAATGGATCTCTACAAATTGAAAAATAGATTAGATAACTACTAAATGAGACTAAATTTAATATTTCATAATTATATTTCAAAAAAATATAATTATGTGTGTGTATATTATTGTTGAGGACACGTTACAGATATTTATTTCAAATTAATACTTAGAGGAGGTATTTAGGAAGATTGGGGGGATGATTCAAATGATACTATAAAAATAACATTAAGTTAATCAGACACAATATCTATAATGTATAATTAAATTATGAACAATATAAATAAGATAATGGTATTACCAGCAACATGAGAGAAGGTTTGAGTTTGTCTCAGTTTAACTAGATGGGGTAGATGGACTAGAGGCATAATAGAACTCTATAATATTTTTTATCTGGTCAATGGAAGAGAAGATGATTCAACATCCATATATAAATCTCTAGAGGTTTTAGGGGGTTTTCGACCTCTTATTGTTACTTTTCTTCTGGAAACTAGTTAAAAAATTCTTTTATGTGAGGACATAATTACTTCTATCAAATACTAAACATTGAATAAATTTTCAATCATCAAATATATAACATAAAATAAAGGATGCAATCACCTCTTGTTATGTAATTAAAAGAGAGGTGAGTTGTATTTTTTATTGAAGAGAATTTGGAATATTCATGCTCTCCATTTGTAATTCATGAAATTCCTAATTATACAAAGCAATAATATAATTGGTACATGTAAAAGTAAAAGTATCAATGGTAAGAGCAAAATTTAAATCATTAATAATTTTGTTAGACAAATACAAACACCAATCAAGTTTTTGGCCACTCGAAGTACACAAGATGTACACCATAACCTAGATCAGTATGTCTAATGCTCTTCCCTACATAACAATTCTAGCCTAAAATATTTGTGTCATGGCCAAAAGAAAATGATTGTTAACAAATTGTATAACAAGGGCCCTACTGGATTTATGATTCTGCCCACCTGTATGAAAAGTAAATACACTAGTTGAGAGAGAATTGAAATTTTAATTGATGATCATAAATGGTTCACTATTAATAATGTTTAGTAAATGCATAAATTTTAAAACAATCTATAAATTAAAAAAATCAACTCAACAAACTATTGCAAACCCTCAATCAATAGATCAAAGTGAGACTCTAGATACTTCTTATCCTGATTTGTTAGAGATGCATGGGTGGTCACAAGTTAGCATTTATGAGAAGGATCCTCGTTATGTGGTGGATGTCTTTTGGGCCAACCCCAAATCTCAAAACCCATGATTTTACCTTCATTATGAACATGGAATTAGCATGGTTGTAGCTCCTAAGCAAAGAAGTGGTGTTTGTGTCATACTGGGGCATCTTAACAAGCCCCTCCAAATTGTACTTTCTAGCCCCATCTGTGTATGCATATTTTCATTTCAAAATTCATAGTATCTACAAGCACATGAGGTTCATGTATAATATTTTAGACATGGATGATATTGGGGTAGCCATTGTGGCATAGGTGGTGTCTAGGTAGTGTCTAGGAGGTGATTTGCTTTGCTCTAAATCATGGATCTAGGAGGTTAGAGAGGAAAATTCAAGGTTAAAGTGTGTAAAATAAAGTAGCTTGAATGTATTTATAGGAAGTTGACATCTATGAAATAGCAAGTAACATCCATGAACTTATAACTTGCATCTATGGATTGATAATTGGTATCCATGAACTTACAGTTGGTGTCCATGAACTGGCAGATGTGTTGGTGCTTGATAATGTAATTTCCATATATTAATCACATTCACACTATCTTTTGATAGCATGACTATTAAATTATAGTGGTACTATCATTTGAAGGATATGTCGGTATATGATAGTTTAGTTATTTTTTGACCACCATGTTGTCAATCGATATCCCAACTGCTAGATGGTAAACATGCTAGCTGAACTAGGTGACCATCTATAACATGTAGATGGATGACTAGATGATGTATTCTGGTGACAACATCCTATAATTAGGAAACTATAGTATGAATTCTATTGACTACATGATATAATTATCTACCTCAATTATGCATCTGAAAGATTTTATCCAATAGTCAATCCTCATAATTCTCCTACACTATTGTACACCTTCCAACCTGATTCACCACCATTATGAAATTGATTTGCATAATGACCTCCAATATTTTTTATTATAGGCCTACTTCTTAGAAATGACAACATAATCAATAATCTCATCAGTTATATTCTTATGAGAATGAAGACATAATATGGGAGGAAACTGAGCTATGATTTTATAGGGGAGATCCATTATTTTGATTTTCAAACTACTTTCATCAGTCTCATGATTCTCATAATCTACGAGGTTAGGTGGGATGTTGCCTAGCTTGGGATGATCACTGTAATTGTTGTTTGAGTTGAAAATTTAATTAAAATGTTGGTATTTATCAAAGGGAATGTTGGGTAAGGGCTCAAGGGCTAGTATTTTAAAGACACCATATTTTTGTAATTTTTTAAAATTCTAAAGGTTATTATCACCTTGAATCTTTTAGATATCACCCTTGTAATTAAATTTTATGCATTTACATGTGAAAAAGGCCACAAACCTCATATAATGAGTCTAGGGGTGAACCATTAAAATGTTTTATGATGAGTAAATTTTAAAATCGTAAGCTTAACTCTAACTTGACATGTGGTACTTTCATAGCGAGATAAACACATACCAATGGAGGCATTTTTATTTGGTAATATCCTTGTCATCTGATTTTGGTAGACTTAAGATTAAATTATGGGCATCCTAAAGTTTTGATGAATTTTAAAGAGGTGAAACAACTGCCAGAGCCTTCATCTATAGAGGCTCGCTTGATGTGAATGCCACCAAATTAGATGCTAATGAATAATAGAGGATCATCTGCACAAAGTAATATTTTATCAGGAATCATAGTTGATAAAGGGAACTTTAATGAGAGAGAAACATCTATATTTTGATCAAACTAGATGTAAATCTCTTCGCATTGATATAAAATTATTTCCTTAGACCTGGGCATGGTAGCTCCTTGCCCCATATGTGTTGGTCAAAGAATACTCATGTTAAACAAAAGTTGTATAAGTTTATTTATATGACATGGAGAATTCATCATGAGCTCAAAGAATGGAATTTGGGATGAGAACTTATAAATTTATTCCATAGGATCCATTTTGTCAAAACCATTATGAACTAGATAGGATTGTGAAAGTGAATTCTAAAGCATATCAGTTATAGAAATAATTAGGCTATACTAAATCTGATTGGGAATCAAAGTGTGTGTTCTTGAAACTACTAGTATATTTGACACATGCTAAGTGTAATCATATAAAATTTGAAATTAGATGACTTAGGTATGACTGATATCACCCAACCTATAGGTCCTCTTTCTTGCTCACTCAACCCTTCTCGACTAGACGTTCACTAATTTCTAGTCACTCGTAGCTTCTCAGACTTAGCTTTATGAGACCCAGGCAACACTCTCAGACCTATATTCATCCCCCAAGGTCTTAAAATCCTAGGATAATATCACCCAATTTGGATAGGAGCACCGGAATTAAAGGGTGTCCTATTTCTAGCACTGTTTCCAAGTTCATTTTTACCTCTAATGGTCCAATTTTATCGATTCCTTATCTTTTTCCCTAACATCCTAATACAAGTGTATTTAACCCATGATCATTAGTTTCCCTATAAAATTCCATTCAAACTCTATTTATAAAGGTTGACACTCATTCACAAGAAATAAGCAAGTACACTCAAGAACTCTTCCCTATTCTCTACATACAACCTTCTAAAATCAGTTCAAGATTATTCAAGCACTCATACTAGTCCCTGGTCATCTAGAATACATTCTAATTTTACATCTAGTTACATACATCACACAATTTCACCAAGCACTTCAGCATGGGATAACTGCATTAGCTTGATCCCTCTTCAGAGCATTGGTATATAGGCAGGGTGTGAAGTGCATCCAACATATCCTTTACATACTAACCCCTTCTCTCTTTCCCAAGTTGGCTAATTGAGTTTGAGTACCAAGAGTTCCTAAGGGTTTTTAAAGATTGAATCAGACACATAATGAGCATTACATAGAATTAGGCTTTGATATTTCACTACTAGGGTGTTACATGCCTATTGAATAAAACCTAGAAAAGCAAGACTTGAGGACAACAACATTAGAAGTGGACAACAACACCATAAGTGGAAAATAGTTCCAAAAAGTGGAATATAACACCAAGTAATAGGGTTTATTTATTTTTACACTCCTGTCCAATCTATAAATAGAGTTTTGGGTCCTGTTTATGACAGTCTGCCATCCCTACATAACAATTTCTAGATCTTGAATCATCCATTTTGACCTAGAATAAGATAATTTTGATTTCTCTATACTTTTTGCTATTTTAAAAAAAGATAAAATACATATTTGTTTGCACAAATTATTAGGCTAATTAAGACACATTAATTACTAATTTACATTTACTCAGACCTTTATTTTCTTAGGAATTAAACACCTAATTCCTATAAAGAATAAAACACTAAGCCAATGATATCATCCTAGTTGATGCAGTTGGTTACACAAAGACATTATAAACAAATTATATTGTCATGGATGATATATTAGAATTATAATTAAGGGTAGAAATAAACTGTACATGCCTAGTAGAGAAAGTAAAAATTTAACTAATTGATGAAATAGACTATATCAACCTGGCTGATATAATTGGACCTGATTTGGGAATAAAATAATATACCATATTAGTTGATACATTTTGAACATATGTTAATGGAGAAATATATTACACTGGGATAGCTATTATAGTTGAAGGTATGGAATTAAACCACATTGGCTGAGTAGTAGTGAACAAAGAAAACTATACCAAGTTTTTTGATATAACTAGGTTGTCTAAAAGCACAAAAAGTATAATTTCTTTAGATTTGATGCCCACCAAGACA
This sequence comes from Torreya grandis, assembly GCA_037957365.1. Lineage (NCBI taxonomy): Eukaryota > Viridiplantae > Streptophyta > Pinopsida > Cupressales > Taxaceae > Torreya > Torreya grandis. Next base: position 1,790,718 of record JARHVA010000336.1, read on the forward strand.
TGTGGATGGATATCCTACACTTTTCATTAAGTATGATAAGTAATATGAGTCTAAAAATGATAGTGATCAATATAATATATTACCCACTTCATGTGGTTCGTATTCACCTAATTTTCCTTATCATTAGAATAATTAGGATTAAGTATTGTTTCAACAACATTGGCAGTTTGTTGGAAGGCATTTGATTTTGATTGTTAGGCTATTTATTTTGAGAGTGGATTAGAAGTGGATTTAATTAAATGGTAAGGTGAGTGTTGGCTTGGTGAACTATGTTGCAATTGGCCTTAGAGTCATGAGCCTTGGATACCATATCATATATTTATGTCATTATTTGATCATGAATCATGATAAAAGTTTGGACCAAGTAAGAATTACAAAGTGAGGTGTTTTAGTTGCTTGAAATTATCATGGGAATTACCCCAATTTGCATGGAACTATCAAAAAATTTGAGGGTCATACCAATGAGCACTAGGATGGGAAGTGTAAAACTCTCTAGGTGAGGGTATATGAAGGTATTTCGTAAGCTCAAATATGGAGAGAGGTTGATGGATTTAAAAATTATTAAATTTTTAAGGAGAAGGAATATGTTGGAAGGGATTTCCATTTAAATGTGGGGAAAGAATAACTTCATTGGAGCTTCCTAAAAAAATAGTATTGATGGTTCTCCTAGAATCATAAACATTCTGAGACACCATTGTCTGTAGCATTCTTATTTTTAGATATCAAAAACATTCGATCCCAAACTTGGGTTAGGAAATATTGAATTGTCTTGTAATGAAATCATGGCCTTTATCTTGATTGAGGGATTCCTCCAATGATTTTTGAGAAAGAGTCCTGATGACATATTGTAGTTTGGTATTAAGTGCATTAGTACAAAGGTGGAAGGTTGTATTCTAACATGTTATTATAAAATTTGTTCAGTAAAACTTTCCAATGCTTGATAAAGGCTTGGGAAATCTCATTGACTCCTTATTTTGTAGTTAATGAAGTGAGAAAAGTTATTTTTAGGGAAATCATTAGATTTAAATTATTGCACCAATGCATTAACTAAGTTTTCCAAGTTAGAGATGGATTTTGACTTTATTTTATTATACCATCAAAGGCATCACCAGAGATGGTTTTGGAAAGTAGCCTGGTAGCAATAAATGTGTTGAGCTTGATCAAGTATTTATAAAGGTTGAAAAAGGTCTTGAAATGCAAAGAAGGATCAATGGATCCATTATAGGTGATTATTGAAGTGATGCCACCTATGTCAATGTTTACAATTAAAGGGACCAAGGGCTCATTTTGGAGATGTTTGATGACTTTATTGTGAAGTGGTGGTTGCAAAGTGGGATTACAATGAGAGTATATAAGGTTGGGGGAATTTGGATTTGTCACTTATCACTAAAGTTATTGAGGGTGATTTTGAATTTTTAAAAGTAGATTTTTCATTTACACCATCTGAACACTATTGTTAGCTTGAATATTAGCCATTTGGTTTATTACTTGTAAGATTATTTGATTAGGATCAAAAGTATTCTAATTAGATGTGAAGGCTTGATTATCATATTGGGATACACTATACATGGCATTGATATTGGTATTAACATGGGAACTCTGGGTAAGCCCACTAAAATAAAAGCTTTCCATGTTAGTAGTAATACTAGGCATGGTGGATGAAGAAGGAAATGAGGAAGATGCAAATCGATTTTCCCCAAATCCTATAGTAAAGTTATGAATATGGGAAGGTAGACATTCTAAGTGATGTTCCATCATGAGATGATATATGACCAAAGGTTCATTTCCCTTATGTCAATAATGTCCATGGAGATATATTACCATCTTATCTATACACTCAATATGACATTCTTCTTTGAATTCATGATCTTGAAGTACATGACCTCATCTAGCAGTCTTAGGATTGTTATATGGATCATAGTTTTTAGATTAAGTGAAGGATTGATGAAATTTTATTATATTTCAGTCTTGATACATGGATAAATTATGAGGCATGTAGGTATTTATAGAGACTTTATCATGATTAGTTAGTTCTATAACATTAGGATCATTAAATAATCCTTGGAAGTCCTAGTAGGTTTTCTCTTTAGATTAGTCCAAAATATATTCCATAGTAGAAGATAAAAGATTAATTATACTGAGCTATTCTATGCAATAATTTTCATAGGAATGATATAAAACAATTTTATTGGTTTTCCAATACAATTGAGAATTAAAACTAGGGAGAATCAAAATATATTAGGCTAGCCAGTATAATTTGTGATGCAAGAGCATCACTCTTAGGGAACAATTTTTTTCAATTTTTGGTTTGTTTTCATTGATGTAGGTTGAATAATTCCTTGGATGGATTTATAAATCCCCAATAATTCTTATATTTAAATTTTTTAGTCAAGGAATGCATCTAGGTTGTCTAATTTTCAAATCTAGGATTTTCCTGCCAAAACTAGTGTAATCAAAAATTTGAATTTTCTTGTGTGTTTAGGATTTTCAGGGGTATGTTAAGGCTTTAAATTTTTTTATAAGAATGTTTTAAATGTCATTTCAGACCCTTTTACATTATGGATAATGGTCTAAAATGGTACATGCTTAGAAAAATAACTTTGATGCTTTGTCACCTTTCTAAGTTGTCATGTAAACATTGAAAAGACTCTTCCAAGGTAGTTACAATTAGTTACCTTGATACAAAAGGTGAGAAATTATAATTAGAGATATTTATTCATGTTTTTGGGAGAAAAAAAATTTGAAGGAAGGAGAAAATAAATCCCCTATTTTTGAAGAATCAAGATTGAGACCCCTGTTCTAGTGTTGTCTGGTTTTCTGTTACAGACTATGTTCTCAAGACTATTTCATTTGTGGCTAAAGATAAAAAATAATTTGTGAATTATTATAATTTTTTTAAAATATTATTGAATTTTTTTTGAACTTGTAGATTCAAGGACTAATAAGTCATTTGGTGATTAGATATCTTTTACACAAGCACTCTGTTTCCTGATATATTCATGGTGGAATAGACCGTATGTTATTTCTTATGAAAAGATGATCATTGGTCCTATCTACAAGGTATCATAAGTGTATTTATAGGTTCTTGGAGATTTTTTAATAATAAATACATTCAATGGATTGACAATAAACTATTATTTCTTGGGAATTGATTTGAGGACTCTATTTTCCTATAACTTTACAATATTAATAAACTGTATGTTTGTGTAATCAATGAATGTGGCCTAAACTCAATTATAGTCACCTCAAATCATTAAGACGAGTTTTTTTTATCTTATAAAAGTTTTAATGAATTTATTTATTCTTGAGAGTAGTGCTTTTTGGTGAGCAGAGTTACAGGCTTGTATTTGTTCAGGAAACCCATGTAGTCAAGAACATTTTGACTTGGGTCATGTAGATAGTGGATCATTCAACACCTAAAAAAGATTATAAAATTTGATCAAGTTATAGATAGACATTATAAACAAATTTTAATCTTTAAAACCCTTCCAAAATGTCTATGGTTGAATTGTTTTTGCTATCAAGTTGTCAACAGCTTCTAAAAGCCCTAATCTAGGGTTTTAGCAATATCTTACATTTTAACCATCAAAATTCAACCAAAATTTTTAGTCTAAGTATTTTTGAGGTGATTTAACTAATTTTCATAGTTATAGGTTTTTTAAAATTAGGTAATTATGGTTTTGAGAAGTTCAGGTGGATTTGGCCTAGAAGAAGCCTAATTGAGTAGGCCAAAAGTGAGAAAGTGGACCTAGGGAAAGAATAAGGCCACCAAATTTACACATGGGTGTGTATTGAAAATAAAAAGGATAATTAATCATTAGTAAGTCAAATATATTTGTAATTTTTCTGTACTAGTAAGAAAATAGGGTCTAAGGGCTAGTAGAAGGGGTTAAAAGCATAGGATATTTGGTAAAGAGTTATAAGTTGAAACTTTTTCAAAATAATCACACATCAATTTTTAATAAAAAATAAATATATCTAATTGTTAATTATAGTTTTTAGGAAAATGGTAAAACCAAAACTATAATAAACCAGTTGATGGAGTCAGAAAGGCACACACAACTATATCAAGCTAGCTAATATAGTTAGGAATACACACATAATTGTATTAGAATAGCCGATGTAGTTGTCACACAACATAGAATGGCATCATGTTGGTTGATAAATTTTGTAATATAAGAAAGCTAAAAATTTAACTAACAACCAAATCAAAGCATGGAGGTATAACTAAACATGGTGTGTTTGACTTTTGGGATCTAAGATACATCGATCCCAGACATAAATAGTGAACATGGCTGCAAGGGCACTAACAATAAAGGAATTCACTATCTAATGGCCACACTATCTCATCTTTGAGGTACATTAAGAGTAAATTCTAGGAGCTAACTAGTTATTAGTACACTAAATAATCGATGGCTGAAAGGTTTCCTAATAGATGAAAAATAATAAACCCTAGGCATTTTTATTAAATAGTGAGGTAATGGAAATTAAATTCCATATATAGTGTTTTTAATGGCTTGAATATTAGGGTAGTACCTCACACACAATGACTTAGGTATAATTGATGCCACTTGGCCTAGCATGAAAACTTTTTTTTGTTTGACAAATCAAAAGTAAAGATGCAATCTAAATTTATAGCATGTAATTAATTAAATAATAAAAAATAATGGTATCAGGTTGGCTGATTTATTCAAAATTTAAAAATGATCAAATAAAACAATATCAAGTAGCTGATATAGTTGGAAGCACACACATAATTATAGCAAGTTAGTGGATATAGTCTAGAAACACACATAATGGTATAAAGCTGGCTAATCCAATAGGTCGATAGCATAAAATGGTATCGAGTTAGCCAATATAATTGTTAAAATTAACAAATGATATAGGATCAATTGATATAGTTGGATTGAAATGTATATGATGTTTTGAAAGATGTTATGAAGAAGTTAAAATGACAAACATGAAACTGATCCAACCAAATAAGGGATAATATTCATATTAGGCTCACCATAATGTATGTATAGGCTAGGTTGACCTACAACTATCCTCTTTCTCTCAATAAACTAGGACTCAAATAAGGTCAATCAAATACAACCCATGTATAATTGGATAAGGACTAGTGATATCCATAGATATATAAAAGAGGGTAACCTAAAACTCAAATTTCATGAGGAAAGGGTTCCAAAGTATAAGCCTATGACACAAAGATATGTCTCTCATTGGACCTCAATAAAGGAAAATGGTTATAACAATGATTTTAAAGATGTAATTAAAGTAAATGATGGGTAAGTGATTGAAAAGAGGGTAAGGTGCAATGGTCAATTAAATGGAGGACTATGCAACCTAAGGTGATAAATAATAAGCCTAAGGATTCCTATATTTATACTAGTTTATTTGGTATAATGAGGAACCTAAAGAAAGATACACACATACATGCATAAAAAAATAAACAAAATCAAATCTACTAAATAAGCAAAATAAAGAGTATATAGATATAAATACTTACCTTGGGTGGACTTATACTATACTTTAATCTCAATATTTGTCTCAAGTGGATCTTTGCATGAGATTTTTATTTGTTGAAGACCTAAAATGGTTGAATTAAGACCTATATATCATTAGCAAGGAACTCCCAATGACTTTTTCTATTGATCTTTAATGACATCACAAGACAGGACCTCCAAGATAAGTTTTGAAACCCTCTAATTCTTCATTTTAGTATTGTAGAGCATATATATGAGTGAAAGAAGAAAAGATGAGTGTGATCTATCCTATTAAGAATGAAATAGACCCCTATATACATTGTTCTAATACCTAAAACCAACCCTAAGTCTAAGTCAATGGTTCTAGATAAGTTGGTACAATTAGAATATGTCATTTGGCATGGTACCATATCAACCACACAGATATAATACAAAATTCATATGACAAACTTAGAATAATATCGGGTTGGCCAATAGAATATTAGAAAGATAAAGGTATAAAATGTACAATATCAACTAGGTTGATACTGTAGGATATAAGGAAGATATCAAATATAGATATGGAGTAGATAAAAAGGAAAGATAAATAGAGACTTGGAAGAGGTCCAAATGATAGTAGTGTTGGTGTAATAATATAGAGTGGAAAAATATCTCACAAAATACCATGAGTCCATCCCACCCCATTCTTAGTTTGCCCTTTAAAGTGTGCACTTAGGGAGATTTTTGTATCGTTAAACTGATGCAAGAGAAAGTGTCAGTAAAGTGATAAAGTCAAAATATTAGGTGTATATACTATACATATATCTTACTTTGGTATGAGGATTCATGTTAGTACACCACTCATGATTATATTTCCAATACTTCCAATGATTCATCAAACTTCCCTCTTCTATGATATCACATTGTAGATGAAATCAAAAATTATCCATGCTAGCCTATCTTTTGTGCTTCATCAATACATCATTATTATAATATATTTTACATAGCCTCCTTTCTCTTATGTGTATGTATTTCATGTGCTTTCTCCCTTTAGTTTTATTTCAAGCTTCATCTTTCTTATAGATTAGTCATCTTGGTGTTATATACTGCCTGTATATTTCATTTATATACTGTTATACTTAGTTTCAGCATACTTTTACACTATGCAACACTATTTGGAATTGTTATTTTTATGTTTTTCAAGTATTGAACAAAATGATAAATCTATTGTTTTATTTTTGTATATGAGATAGTTGGTCCTAATATTTGATTTTTTGTGTAATGTTATTTAGTTCTGCTTGCATACAATTATATATTATAGGTACTATTGATTCCATTTGTAGGTGGAAGATTAGGTGAAATGAGTTAGGATGGATATGGATTTTGATAGTTAGGGTAAAAGGAATACAGGTAGTTGATATAAGTAAAAATGGGTAAAGTAATGAACCAAAAACTTGTAGTAGTTCATCATTTTATATTTTTTGTTTATATCATCTTCTTGCCTTGTCTGTCATGCATTTTGCTTGTATTCACTTGTCAATTTGAATGATTTTAGGATTGCTTATGTTACTTGTATGTGTTAATTTCAATTTTTTTTCAATCTTGTTATCAATGTATGCTTATTTCACTCTTGTATAAGTTTAGGCATGTTGATTCCTTACTTAGCTTATTCAATGTCATGGCTCCATGTGTCTTGGCTCAATCTAGAATTGTTATCATTATTTCTTTTATATTATTGGATTATTATTGTTTGCTTGCTTAGGGTGCCTTGGCATTGTTCTATAACCCCCTCTCTCATCACTCTGTCCCTCTAGGCTCCTATAAAAGGGACCCTAGTAAGTAAAAATTGGAAATAATGTTATTATTTGACAAATAAAATATTTTACATTATCACCATGGATCATGGGACTTTGACCCAAATCCAAAACATATCATTACATTTTTTTATCCTTATCAAAATTATATTTTTTCATTAATGGCTTAGGTGACTTGGGAGGCTCCTAGCTTGACCCCCAAAGCCACTTCATTTGTTGGGTTGATAGGGGAGTTAGGGAGAAGGATGAGAGAGAGGGAGGGAGGTGTAGAAGGGTTGAAGAGAAGATGAAAACCCTAGGGAATCCTAGAGGAGATTTAGTGTATGATTTCCCTACCAAGGAGAGATAATTGACCTGCTTAGCCATAAATAGAAAAAGGGGAGGTGTGGTAAGGGAGGAGAGTTTTTTTCATTCCACAATTTGGAATGCAAGTAATAAAAAAATTACTTATAGGTTCATAAGGAAGTCACATGACTTATTGATGAACCTGCAAGGGTTTGTAGAGGGATTTATTTTGTAAAATTATCCATTACTCCTTCAATGGCTACTAAAAAATATGGTTTTATATTTTGGGGTTTGTAAAATTTATTTGGTTTTAGTCAAATCCTTGCTTTAAAAATCATGACTAGGTCATTTTTTATCATTCTTATTTATATTTTATTCCCCTTGTTGGAAATGGCAATCTAGTTCAAACCCTATGTAGAATTTTGGTCTTTTGGTTTATCCATTTCATGGGTTTTATTAACTACCCAAATTTTTGCATTTGCAATTCAATTTTAAGGATTGTTATTCTGGTAAAAATTTTGTGCATAATTTTTTTGGGTATTTTGTTGAATAACTGATGTTGGTGATTGGGGCCTTTATAAATCTATGTCCTAGCTAAATTTATATGTTTAGAATTATTAAAAAATTATTTAATTAGCATACCTATAAATGAGGAATTATTGCTAGTAATCATTGAATTTATCAAAATTTATGTTTTTATTGATATAAAATTGAACTAGCTCTTTGATGACCAAACCTAGAAAATTGTCATGAGGGCACATTATTTCAAATGACTAAAATAGCCATTTTTGGTTAGCTAGTAATAAATATGTGAAGTGTTTAAAATTATAGTTATGGATATGGGTTTAATTTCTCTTTTTATGACTACATCTCATTTGAACAAGGGTTCTATTGTTTTATGAATAAGATTAACTCATGAGGGTTATATGAAAAAGAAAACCTACCTTCACAAAATATGTTCCCCACTCCTCAGGAACTCTTATAGTGTCATCAATTTAATGTGAAGATTGGGTACTTGTGTGAGAAAGTAGGTAACACTTATATATTTTTCATTCTCCTATCCTATTCTACTGGCCTACCATACCCCAATGGAACTCAACTCTATCATGAGGCCAATTTTTGAGTTTGAGTTTTGATTAGGAATAGGATATGTGCTATGAATAATTACCTTTTGTTTAAATGATTTATATTTTAACCTTTTTATGGATTTTATTATTCCTTCTCCATATGAATTTGCAATAACCAATACGAGTGATAAAAGTGATACACACAAATGAACTTTAAACTTTTGTTTAAAGGAAACCAAGTAATCAGAGATATGATTGACTAAAAACTTAGACTTACCTGTGAACAAATATTTATCTCTAGTTTCAATTGTATGTATGCTTAGTATGTGAAAGGAAAACAAAGGAAGGAAGGAGATCCAAAATAGATCGACATATGGTAGTAGTACAATGACAATTTTTGTTTGTTAACTGATCATATGACATAGATAGGATACTAAGGGAATCAAGGTGGCATAACCAAGTCATAATAATAATTATCTAATTTTTTAGTGTGATAAGATAGAAAATAATCATTAAAAAATGGAAAAAAAAAGAATCCATGAAAGAAGTGAAATCATAATCATAAGTTTGCATTAATAAAAATATTGATAAGAAGACATAAGAAAAGGTAAAAGAGAATGAAATAATATAAAACACATAAATCATAATATAAAGATCCATGTAAAATAGATAAGTGAAATCTAATTTAACACATAATCAAGTGTTTAAGAGATATAAAAATGGATCACAAATTGAATCCAAATTATAAAGTAAAACAATGTGAAAGAACATCATGCCATGTTCACAAATACTGATATATTTGACCACAAATATTATCCATAACATTCTAAATAGGGGATATGATATGAAAAATGGGGAAGTTTCGTAAAAGGATCTCAATCTTCATAACCTATGAGAGGATTGTTAGATATAGGTACATAGTGTTACAAGAGCTTCTAAGACGAAGGGTTGGAGATATAATTGAACTTGTGTTGATAGGGTATGGTTAGTATAGGATGATTTTAAATGTATTGAGTTACTTTAGGTGATTTGGTGGTTGGTTGAAATATTTTTTGTGATTGGGTAGAATAAATACTATTAGAAGTTTGGGGTATGTTGTCTTGTTGTGTGATGTTGGGGGAAGAGTAGAAATGGTACGATAGGTATAATCAAGTTATGTGGTTAGAGGTGATACTTGTATGGGTATAGGTTCCTCTTACCCCAATTATATTAGATCGAATGGGAAAGTGTCTTGAATGATGTGGAATAGTTTGAAGGTGTGATGCATATGTGTTAGATTTGAGTCAATAAAAGTAACTACTCTTCTCATGTTAGTCATATTAACCACATTTCATCATTGGTAGTAAGGTATATAACACTTTCAACATTATTAGTAGTAGGAGTAGGTTTTCGATGTTATCTTGGTGGTCAAGAAGAGGATCCTTGTAAATAATGAGATGAGAATTATATTGGTTTAAACATTGGTTTTTATTTTGCATTTCATGAGCTTTTAAATCTATGTTATATGCTTGTTGATGCTTTCGAATAAGGGTTTCATGATAAAAGGTAGGACCAAGAAGAAAATCAATATCAAGATTATGTTATTTATCTACAAGTATCATGAGAATGGCCCCAACTTACATGAAACCAACAAAATTTGTTTGGAGCATACCATGATTTCATAGGATGAGTGGGGTCAAGATCTCGTAGTACAGGTCTTAGAAGACATTTTTTTAATTTCTGCTAGGGACAATGGTTTGTGCACATAGTGTCATTTAGTTGAGAAAATTTAGGATTAGGAGTGTTGTTAGTAGGGGGATTATGCTCCATGTTGTTGTTCTGAGTAATTTATTAGATGGTATATATAGTTTTTTACGTGTCAGTAGCACCATCATTGGTTGCATGATAGTTTTTATTTTTGATGAGTATGCAAGTTCATATTGTAGGTTGAGGCAATTCAAATTTATGCATGAGGAAGTCTTATTATTTAGCTTGGTCAAGAACTTCTTCCAAAGGTTTTAGAGAGAGGGTCCTAACTCGATATTGTAATTTGGGATATATAGAATTAGTGAATAGGTATCAGAGATTGTCATCCACCATATTATGTTCACATTTTTTATACAAGTGTTTCCATCATTTGATGAAGGCTTGTGCCATTTTAGTTTTGAGTTGTTTGATTTATAAAGTGGGATAAGTTTTTCTTGAGAAGATCACTACTTTGGAATTATTGGACTAATGAGTTGACCAAATCTTTGAGGCTAGTGATAGAGTGGGTTTTTAATTAATTATACCAATCTAAATCATCTCCTAAGAGTCTTTTAGCTAATATTTTGATAGCAATGAAGGTGTTAAGATTAACCCAATATTTATAAAGGCTACCAAATGTCTTGAGATACAAGGTGGGATCAGTATATCCATTATAAGTGATGGTGGGTGTGATACCTCCTATGTCAATGCTAGCAATTTGAGGTATTAGAGGTTCATATTATATATGTTTGATGGTTTTATTGATGAATGATGGTTATAGTATAAGGATACCATGGGAATCCCTAAGGAGGGGTGAGGGGACATTAAGATTTTGTACTCCCCATGAAACCTATTAAGGTTGGTTTTGGAGATGAATGAGATGATTTTACATCTGAATCATCTAATTTGCATTATTGGTTTGAAAGGTATCCATTTGGTTAAGTGTTTATAACAGGAGTTGGTTAGTTTGAGTAATATTTTAACTAGTGGATGCATCATGTGATGTATTAGTGTTAGTATTAATATCTTGAGTTATTCTATGAATGTGGGATGAATTATTAGCATGTGTTACACTAGTGGCATGAGTAGCATTGGTAGCAAAAAAAGCACTAGTGGCATGAGATGCATTAGTAGAAGCATTGGTAGTAAAATATGTACTTGTAGAATGGTTATGGGTATGGGTCTTTTGAAGAGGCCAACCAAAAGTTAAACCTACCATGCTAGTACAAATACTTGGCATGGAAGTTAAAGAAGACATAGAATATGATGCCATGGTGTGTGAAGGAGACATAAGAGTGGGGAATGGTTGGAATGCAAAGAAAATGGTTCCCTCAAATCCATGGGAAAAGGTAGGGGAGGGTGAATGGGGTTCTCTAATATTGGGAACCATCATGAGATTATAAATGGTTGTAGGATATTTTCCTCTATGTTAAGGATATTCATTGATGAAAAAACATTCAGTAGTGTGCTCTAAATCATGCTTATCTTCTAGTGAGAACAAAGGGTTAAGTGTTGAGGATGAATGGGGAGGAGTCCTATAGTTGGTAGTGCAAGTGGAAACATGGACATTAATTTGATCCATGGTGGGTGTCATAAGATGTGTCTTAGAAGGTCTTTTTGGATTGGTAAAACTCATCATGTTTGATTGATTCAATTTTGTAACAAGAAATTCATGATGAAGGGAGACTAAATAATTATGTATAAATAAGGATCAACTGGTAAGATACAAAGTTAAACCAATTGATATTATCTTGTAAGATAATAAAAAAACATGATATAAAGGACATAGTTGAATTGGTCGACTATGTGTTATAGATGGATAAATTAAAAGAGTTTGAAAGACATGTAGTCATACAGGTCAACTATGTACTGAAGATAAATAAAATAAGTAGCTTGTAAGAGACTAAATTGACATGGTTGACTATGTTTAGAATATAGGGAATTTTTTTTTAATATAATAACTAAGAAAATTCAATTGAACACACAAGTAGTTAGATCAAATGTGTTTGATCTAATTACAACATACATCACAAACCTTGTACCAACGTTGGCTAGTACGAGTTTTGAAATAACAAACATAATTTTCAAAGAGTAAGCAACAAAAATGTAAAATAGAAATGCTAATATAAGTGGTCGTTCCTAAATGTTTAAAATTATAATAATTTTTGAAATAAATGTGATAGGGAGTTGGCTATAAGAAGGGACTGGAAAAGTAATCAATGGATATTTTTAAGTAGCTAGAGATGAAAGGGATCTATATTAGTGATGGTAATGGCTTGGTATTGGGGCCTACCCCTAACTTCACAATCCCCCAATGGTAAGGATGTTGGGTGATTTTCCAATATATACCATCAACCACATATTTATACTTATCCAAGAAACCAAGTCGGCTTCCCCTTTGGTGATGAAATCCAAGTAGGTAAAACTTGGGTATAAATTGTTTAATGTTTTTGGTGTTATGTGATTTGGAAGTGTGTGAAAAACAAAAAAATAGTGTGACTAAATTTGTAAATTAAAAACCTCCTATTAGTCTATGTTTGTTATTCTAAGCAAGTAAGCAACAAAAGTGAAAGTGAATTAATTACTAGCAAGATAGGTCACTTCCCTTTTTTGAAGATTATAGAGTCAGTTCAATGATTATATGAAAATAGTCTAAAATGGATTTTATAGGGTTGATATTCTCTATTGAAGCAAGATCTAGAAGAACACAGTCAAATAGGTTGACTGAGTCTTATAGATAGGAAAATAAGCTACATAATTATGTCAGTCTAGTCAACCCACTTCACTATAAGAATTATAGTTTTATAGACTAAAAACTATGAAAAACATGTCTGTGAGTGAACATAGATGACTAAGAAGGTAAGAATGAACTTGGTAATTTTTAAATATTCTAAATTTTCTATTTTTATGTTGTGTTTCTCAAATTCTAATTTTTATTCTGTTAAAAGAGTCGACTAGATCAACAAGCTCTACATAATTGTATGCTAAAAATAACCTGCTAATAAAGTTGACTAGGTTCACTGAGTCTTCAAATTTGTGGTTAAAAAATATAATTTAGTCTAGCTAATCGATCCAGTTACCTATTATATAAGATCTAAATAGATAAATATAGAGTTGATAGGAGTGACTATGTGTTAAACTTGCGCACATAATGTTAAACTGTATCGATAAGTTCGATCCAGTACTATAAAAATAAAAATATATAATAGATGATAATAAATGAATGCATGAAATAAAAACTGCAAGGGTTAAATTCATGTTGGGTTAAATAGAATATATACAAGGGAAAATTAAGTTTATCTACAAATCAATTCTATCTTAGAGAAGATAAATCACATTTACCCTTTTATTTATTAGTACATTTAGATAATTGAGGTCATGACCAAGATGGATCTACTAGACATAACCAAGGGGTCCCTTACCATAATAATATCAATAAAGAGGGTTCCAAAGCCTCTAGTCAAGAAACACCATGTAATAACCATAGCTAGGTCCTATGTTTTCTTTTTCACAAAGTAAAGTAAAATCTAACATAGTTCTCACCAAAGCTTGTGACACAAAATGGGGGTAATAAACATAAAAGTAAATACACATAGAATATCTCTACTCAAGTTAATGTAGATTAAGTCCTAATTCATGAGAGAGAAGCATATATGTCAGCAAATGCAAATTTATATACTTTAATAAGGAGGAACAAGAATTAGGAATACTTACCTTTGAAGAGGAACCCATCGATCCTCAATCTTTCCCTTAGCCAATGTGATTTGTAAGAGGTTTTTATGGTATGTAAGGATAATAAATATAGGTAATATATAGAATACACAAATTCTCTTATGCATCCAAAAGACTTCTCCAAAATAAAATATTAGTATCTCTAAGTGTAGTATTGAAACCCTAAATAATGTTTCTCAAGTAGAATGGTGGATAAGTAGATGTGCAAAAAATGACTTACTTCTTTTTCTCTCTTAGAAATGGTAGAAATGCATGTGTATATATATTTGGATATAACCCTAAACCCTTTCTAAATTTTATCCCATAGAGTCAGCCCAATTGAACCTGTATCATTAATTACTAAAATTAGTTAGGTTATGGATTAGGTTGATTGTGGCCAAACAAGTCCTATAACGTCTAATATATTTTAAGTACATAGTCAACATAGGCAAATTTTATTCGGTAAATTATCAAAAAATGTTTTTGTTGGTTGCAAGTGGTGGTATAGTGGATAACAATCTTATGAAGCACTAATAGTCTTCTCACCCCTTTCTTAGTGCATCATTTAATGTGTACACTCAAAAGGATTGAGACTCAACGGGTTCCTATAAGAGAGAAACTATGTGCTCACATCATTGACACTATTAAAGGAGACAATAAAAAATTTGTGTGGAATGAGAAAGTAGAGAATATTTTCCAATATTTGAAGTAAAGAATCATATATCAACCCATATTAACATTGTTAAACTTCAACAATGTGTTCCAAATAGAGTGTGATGCAAGTGGTGTAGCCATAGGGGCTATCCTAAGCCAAAAGGGTAGACTTATAACCTATTTTAGTGAGAAATTTAATGATGCCAAGAAGAATTACTCATCTTATTACTTGGAGTTTTATGCCATGATGTAAGCATTGAAGAAATAGAGGCATTATCTTATGCCAAAGGAGTTCATAGTGTATATAGATAACCATGCACTTCAATTCATCTCTAATCAACCTAATTTTAACCAAAGACATGTGAAATGGGTGGAGTACATGAAAATTTTCACTTTCACCATTAAGCATAAACAAGGACAAAATAATAATGTTGCAGATGCATTAAGCAAGAGAGTCTTATTGGTGCATGAGATTCAGTTAGAGAGTGTTGGGATTGAGGTGCTCAAATATTTGTATGAGGATGATGAAGACTTTAAAAAAGCATATCATGCATGAAAGCACCCAAGTACACTCAACAATGAGCCATGGTTGGATTATGTACTTTAAGATGGATTGTTGTTTAAAGGAGTGCAATTATGTGTGTTAAAATGCTCTATAAGAGGAAATCTGATCCAAGAAAAGCATAGTGGAAGCATGGTAGGCCATTTAAGGTTTGAAAAGACATTGGATTTACTCACTTACTACTATTGGCCTATAATGCAAGTAAAAGTATAGAGGTATGTGTAAAGGTGTAAAATTTGTCAATTGGCAAAAGGAAAGAGTACTAATGTAGGTTTGTGTCAACCCCTACCAATCCCAAATAGGCCTTGGGAATCTATAAGTATGAAATTTATGATGGGATTGCATAGAACACAAAGGGGTTTTGATTTAAATTTTGTAGTTACTGATAGATTCTATAAAATGTCACATTTCATATCATGTAGAACCACTCATGATGCAACACATGTGGCTAATTTGTTTTTCAAGGAGGTAGTGAGACTTCATGGACTACCCATGAATATTATTTCTAATAGAGACACCAAGTTTCTTGGTCACTTCTAGAGGACATTATGGAAAAATCTAGGCACAAACTTGAGTTTCAATTTAGCTTACCATATTCAAATAGATGGGCAAATTGAGGTGGTGAATATAAGTTTAGGAAACTTATTGAGGTGTTTATCCAAAGACCATCCCAAGTAGTGGGATATTGTGTTACCTAAAGTAGAGTTTAATTACAATAATTCTACCAACAAGAGAATTGGTATTATTCATTCTGGGTAATCCATGGCATGCATCCTAGAGGTGTATTTGAGGTTAGATACATCAACTATATAGCTAAGATAAGTGTTGAAGGTGAGGAGTTTGCAATGGCAATGAAAGAGGTATATGAACAGGTAAGAAAGCCATTAGAGTCTAGTATTGACAAGTACAATAAACATTCAAATTTGAGTAGAAAAGAAGTGAATTTATAGGTTGGAGATTTAGTCTTATCTCATCAAAAGAAGTAAAGGTACTTAAAGGGTGAATATAACACGCTGAAGACGAATAAGATAGGTCCTTGAAATATTCTCAGGAAGTTTACAAACAATGCCTATGAATTGGAGTTTCCTAGTGGAGTAGGAATTTCACCTATCTTCTATGTTTCAAACTTGTACCCTTAAAAATAAGGATATGAAAGAGGGAAAATAGTATATGATGCATCTATAGTAGGGCTAAATTGGGCACAATAGTTGCCTAAGGCCAAGACAAAAGAGATGGAGTGCATATTGGACAAGCAGATGATCAAAAGGACTAGAGACAAGCAATATTTCAAGTATTTGGTCGAGTGGAAAAATAATCCAATATAAGATGCCATGTGGATGACTGAACATGATATACATAAGTGAGGGAGTACTCTGGAAGCACTCATGGACAACAGTCCATGAGTTTTTTCCTTCCCCTGGGAGTATGATGCAGGAACATCACTCTTAGGGAACAAATTTTGCCAATTTTTGGTTTATTTGCATTCATGTAGGTTGAATAATTACTTGGATGGATTTATGAATCCCTAATCATGCTTATATTTCAATTTGGTAGTCAAAAAATGCATCTAGGTTGTTTAATTTCTAAATCTAGGATTTTCCTGCCAAAATTAATGTATTCAAAAATTTAAATTTTATTATGTGTTTAGGACTTGCAAGGGTATGGTAAGGCTTGAAAATTTTTATAAACATGTTTTAAATGTCATTTTATATCCCTTTGCATCATGGACAAGGTCCTAAAGTGGTACATGCTTTGAAAAGCAACTTTAATGGTTTGTCACCTTTCGAAGCTGTCATGTAAACATTGGAAAGACTCCTCCAAGGTAGTTACAATCGATTAAATTCATAAAAAAGGTGATAAATTATAATTACAGATAGTTATGCATGTTTTTGGGAGATAAAACATTCGAAGGAAGGAGAAAAGAGATCCCCTATTTTTAAAGAATCAAGATCGAGACCCCTATTCTGGTGTTGTGTGGTTTTCTATTATAGACTATGTTCTCAGGACTGTTTCATTTGTTGAATATCAAAAGGAATTTGTGAATTTTTCTAATTTTTTTAAAAGATAATTTAATGTGTTTTGAACTTGTAGATACAAGGAATAAAAATAAGTCATTTTGTGATCAGATATCTTTTATGCAGGGACTTTGTTTACTAATATATTCATAGTGGAATTGACTATATGCTATTTCTTATGAAAATATGATCATTGGTCCTATCTACAAGGTATTATGAGTGTATCTACAAGTTCTTGGATATTTTTAAAGAATAAATAAGTTCAAGGCATTGACAAGAAACTGTTGTTTCTTTGGAATTGATGCGAAGACTCTATTTTCTTATAGCTTTGCAATATTAATAGACTATATGTTTGTGTAATGAATGAATGTGGCCTAAACTCACTTAAAACTACCTTATATCATTAAGGTGAATTTTTTTTTATCTTATAAAAGTGTTATTAAGTTATTTATTCTTAAGAGTAATGCTTTGTTGTGAGCAGACTTATAGGCTTGTATTTGTTCAAGAAACCCATGTAGTCAAGAGCACTTTGACTTGGATCACATAGACAGTAGATCATTCAACACATACCAAATCTTGGAAAAGTTTATAAAGGTATAGATAGATCTTATGAACTAATTTGGATATTTTAAACCCTTCCAAAACGTCCACAGTTGAATTGTTTCAGATCTAGGGTTGTCATAGGCTTCTAAAAGCCCTATATAGGGTTTTAGAAATATCTTACATTCTAGTTGTCCAAATTCAACCAAAATTTGTAATATGAGTATTATTGAGGTTAGTTAACTAATTTTCAAAGTTATAGGTTTGTAAAAATTGGGTAAGTATGGCTTTGAGAAGCTGATATGGATTAGGCCTAGAAGAAACCTAATTGAGTAGGCCAAAAATGAGAAAGTGGACCTAGGGAAACAATTAGGCCACCAAATTTGACACATAGGTGTGTTTTGAAAAAAAAAAGGAGAATTCATCATTGGTAGGTCAAATATATTTTTACTTTTTCCTTACTAGTAAGAAAATAGGGTCTAAGGGCTAGTAGAAGCTTTTAAAAGCATAGGGTGTTTGGTAAAGAGTTACAAGTTGAAACTTTTGCAAAGAAACCTCTTCATCAAATTGTCATAAAAAATAACTATATCGTATTGTTAATTATATTTTGTATAAAAATATTAAAACCAAAACTATAATAGGTTAGTCGATGAAGTCAAAAAGGCACACAAAAATATATCAAGCTAGTTGATGTAGTTAAAAATACACATAAAATTCTATCAAAATAGCCGATGTAGTTATCATACAACATATAATGGTATCATGTTGGTTGATAAAGTTTGAAATATAATCAAGCTAAAAATTTAACTAATTAACAACCAAATTAAAGCATGGAGGTATAACTAAACATGGTGTGTTTGACTTTTTGGATCTAAGATACATTGATCCTGAACATAAATAGTGAACATGGCTATAAGGGCACTAATTATAGATGAATTCACTATCCAATGGCCACAATATCTCATCTTTGAGGTACATTAGGAATAAATTCTAGGGGCTTACCAGTTATCAGTGCACTAAATAATCAAATGGCTGATATTCTTCCTAATGGATGAAAAATAATAAACCCTAGGCATCTTTAACAAATAGAGAGGTACATGGAAATTAAAGTTCATATATAGTGTATTTTAATGGATTGAATATTGGGGTAGTACCTCGCACACCATGACTTAGGTATAAATAATACCCATTTGGCCTAGAATGATAACTCTTTTTTGTTTGACAAATCAAAAGAAAAGATGCAATCTAAATTTACATTTATTTAATTAAACAATAAAAATAATGGTATCGAGTTGGTTGATATATTCAAAAGTTAAAACTCATCGAATAAAACTATTTCAAGTGGCTGATATAGTCAAAATCACACACATAATAATATCAAGTTAGTGGATATAGTCTAAAAATACACATAATGGTATAGAACTGGCTAATATAATTGGTAGATATACATAAAATAGTATTGAGTTAGCCATTATAGCTATTAAAAATAACAAATGATATGGGGTTGGCTGATATAGTTAGATTGAAAGATATATTATGTTTTGGAAGATGTTACAAAGAATTTCAAAGGATAAACATGAAACTGATCCAACCAAATAAAGGATAATATTCATGTCAGGCTCACCATAATGTATGTACAGGCTAGGATGACCTACAACTATTCTCTTTCTCTCAATAGACTAGGACTCAAATAAGGTCAATCAAATACAACCCATGTATACTTGGATGAGTGGATAAGGACTAGTGATATCCATAGATATATAAAAGAGGATAACCTAAAAATCAAATTTCAAGAGGAAAGGGTTCTAAAGTCTAAGCCTATAACACAAGGATATATCTCTCATTGGACCTCAACAAAGGTAAATGGTTGTAACTATGATTTTAAAGATGCAAGTAAAGTAAATTATGGGTAAGTGATTGTAAAGAGGGTCAGGTGTAATGGTCAACTAAATAGAGGATTATGAAACCTAAGGTGATAAATATCAAGCCTAAGAAGCCCTATATTTATAATAGTTTATTTGGTATAATGAGGAGACTAGAAAAATATGCACACATACATGCATAAATAAATAAACAACATTCAATCTACTAAATAAGTAGAATAATGAGTATATAGATATAAATACTTACCTTGGGGTGGACCTATACGATACTTTAATCTCCATCTTTGTCTCAAGTAGAGCTTTGCATGAGATTTTTATAGGTTGAAGACATGAAATGGTTGAATGAAGACCTAGATATCATTAACAAGGAACTCCTAATGACCTTTTCTATTGAGCTTTAATGACACCACAGGACAGGACCTCAAGGATAAGTTTTGAAACCCTCTAATTCTTCATTTTAGTATTGAAGAGCATATATGTGAGTGGAAGAAGAGAAGATGAGTGTGATCTGTTCTATTAGGAATGAAATAGACCCCTATATACATTGTTCCAATACCTAAAACCAACCCTACAGTCTAAGTCGATAGTTTTAGCTAGGTTGTTATAGTTGGAATATGTTAGTTGACATAGTATGATATCAACCACATAGATATAGTATATATTTCATATGACAACATTAAAATAATATCATGTTAGCCAATATAATATTATAGAGATAAAGGTATAAAATGTACAATATCAACTAGGTCAATATCGTAGGATATAGGAAAGTTATCAAATATATATATGGAGTAGACAAAAAAGAAAGATAAATAGAGACTTGGAAGAGGTCAAAATGATAGTAGAGGTGGTGTAACAATATAGAGTGCAAAAATATCTCACAAAATATCACAAGTTGATCCCACCCCATTCTTGGTGCACCCTTTAAAGTGTGCACTTAAGGAGATTGTTATATCATTAAACTGATGTAAAAAAAAGTGTCAGTAAAGTGATAAAGTCAAAATATTAGGTGTATATACTATACATATATCTTGATTTGGTATGAGGATTCATGTTACTAAACCACTCATGACTATATTTCCATTACTTTTAATGATTCATCAAACTTCCCTCTTCCATGATATCACATTATAGATGAGATCAACAATTAACCATGCTAACCTATCTCTTATGCTTCATCAATACATCATTATTATAATATAGTTTGCATAGCTTCATTTCTGCTATGTGTATGTATTTCATGTGCCTTTGTCCATTTAGTTTTATTACACACTTCATCTTTCTTATAGATTAGTAATCTTGGTGTTGTAACCTGCTTTCATGTTTTGTTTATATATTGTTATACTTAGTTTCAACATATTTTTATAGTATGTAACACTATTTGGAACTATTATTTTTATGTTTTTCAGATACTGAACAAAATGATACATCTAGAGTTTATTTTTGTATATAATATGGTCCTAATATTTGATTTTTTGCATAATTTTATTTATTTATGCTTGCATATGATTATATATTATAGGTACTACTAATGCCATTTATGGGTGCAAAAATAGTTTGAAATGAGCTAGGTTGGAGATAGATTATGGTAGTTAGGGGACAAGGAATATAGGTAGATGACACAAGTAAAAATGGGTAAAATAATGAACCAAAAACTTACAATAGTCTATCATTTTATATTTTAAACTTTGATCATCTTCTTGACTTGTTCGTCATGCATTTTGCTTGTATTCACTTGTCAATTTGAATGATTTCAGGATTGTTTATATTGTTTGTATGTGTTACTTTTGATTTTTTTATAATTTTTTTATCAATGTATACTTATTTTGCACTTGTATAAGTTTTGGCCTGTTTATTCCTTACTTAACTTATTCAATGTCATGGCTTCATGTGTCTTGGCTGGATTTGGAATTGTTATCATTATTGTTTTTATCTTATTAGATTATTAATGTTTGCTTACTCAGGGTGCCTTGGAATTGTTTTATAACCCCCTCTCTCATCATTCTCTCCTTCCAAGATGCTTTAAAAGGGACCTAAGTAAGTCAAAATTGGAAATAATGTTATTATTTGACAAATAAAATATTTTACATTATCACCATGGCTCATGGGACTTTGACCTGAATCCAAAACATATCATTACATTTTTTTTAATCCTTATCAAAATTAGATTTTTACATTAATGAGTTAGGCAACTTGGGAAGATCCTAGCTCCACCCCCAAAGCCACTTCATTTTTTAGGTTGATAGGGTAGTTGGGGAGAAGGAGGAGAGAAAGGGAGGGAGGTGTAGAAGGGTTAAGGAGAAGAAGAAAACCTTAGGGTAACATATAGGATATTTGGGGCATGATTTCCCTACCAAGAAGAGATAATTGACCTACTTGGCCATGAGTAGAAAAAGGGGAGGTGTGATAAAGAAGGAGATTTTTGTTCATTCCACAATTTGGAAGGCAAGTAATAAAAATATTAATTATAGGTTCATAAGGAAGTCGCATGATTTCTTGATGAACCTGCAAGGGTTTGTAGAAGGATTTATTTTGCAAAAGTCTCCATTATTACTTCAATGACTACTATAAATTATGGTTTTATATTCTAGGGTTTATAAAATTTATTTGGTTTTAGTCAAATCCTTGCTTTAAAAATCATGGCTGGGTCATTCTTTATCATTCTTATTTATATTTTATTCCCCTTGCTAGAAATGGAAATATGGCTCAAACCCTATGTAGAATTTTGGTCTTTTAGTTTATCCATTTCATGGGTTTTATTAAATGCCTAGATTTTTATATTTGCAATTTGATTTTAAGGATTGTTATTCTAGTAAAAATTTTGTGTATACAATTTTGTGGGTATTTTTTTGAATAACTATTGTTGGTGATTGGGTGTTTCATAAATCTATGTCTTGGAAAAATTTATATGTTTAAAATTATTACAAAATCGTTTAATTAGCATACCTAAAAATGAGAATTTGTTGCTATTAATCATTGAATTTGTCAAAATTTATACTTTTCTTGATATAAAATTGAACCAGCTCTTTGATGACCAAACCTAAAAAATTTGTCATGAGGCCACATTGTTACAAGTGACTAAAATAACAAGTTTTGGTCAGCTGGTAATAAATATGTGAAGTGTTTAAAATTACAGTGATGGAGACTGGTTTAATTTCTCTTTTTATAACTGCATCTCATTTGAACATGGGTTATATTTTTTTATTCAATTAGTTATTTGGAACTTATGATGAAGGAAAATGAGGTCAACTAGATGAGTAGTTGACTTCTAAAATCCTTCAAATGAATGTCAGGCTGTCAAAGATATATATCAATAACTATATTTGAAATTTTAATATGAAATTTTTATTGTTTTAACTATTGAAAGTTAAATGGTTCATTCCCTTAGTGTCTTCACCTACATTCTTGAAGTCTAAAAATTGGGACTCCATCTCCCAACTGATGGTTGGGGGTGGTAAGGGCCACTAATTAGGGGGCTCATAGGATGGGTTGATAAGGGATGGCTCATGTGAGGATGATAAATGCTTTCAATTAGCTGGTTTATTATTGAATTTTATGATATTAATACCCTGCTAACATAGTGATGCAACATGCTTTGTAAGCAACTTATTTAATATTTCAGTTGAAATCATTTGCTATTGCTATAGGTCTATGTCTCTTTCATTAAGTTGTATAATATGAAATTCATTTCAATATATTTAAATTTTAATTGCATTACTTAAATACTCTTACAAATTTTATTTACCTTATTTAATATTTAGTTTGGAAGTTTTACTTTCAACTGTAGGATTATGTTTATTTCAATGAGTTGTATGAAATTAATTTCAACAATTCTAAATTTAAGTTACAAGGATTAAATATACTCTCATATATTCATTTTCTCTAGTAGATCTTAGATTGGAAATTAAACTTACAATTGTAGCTTAATGTTTTAAATCACTAGGTTATGTCATACATTTTGTAAGAATGTGTTCATTATATACTAAACTTAGGTGTTCTTATTACTAAGTATAAAGGCTTATTTAAGCTTGCATCATCTATATTATATGAGAACTTAACACTTAGAGTTCATTAACTGAATGAACCTTCTATATGTTGTGATTGTATTTATTAAATGAGTAAATCCTATACCTTGATAACAAGCATGACTATTTTTGCCTAAAATGACATTATACTCCTTACCATGGAGTAACTAGTTGTTATTTTCAATTTTATGGCTGCAATTAAATTTTTTAGTTTACATTTGGTTCTAGAAGTTTACCTACATGTGCATTTGATTTAAATATAATATTGAATTTAGTTCAAAATTCAAATGGTATTTTACAAGTTATTTCACCATCATATTTAGCTTGCATATTTTAATAGGCAGTTGATCCTTTATTTTTATAACTAATGATATAAACTTGAAAGCATCTATATTGCCTAAGGCAATGAGATGAGTAACAGATTAGAAAGGAGTTATCTTTCAATTCAGCGTTATGCTTAAATTATTAACATTTAAAATGAAGGCAATTCGAAGGGATAGTATATCAATATTTATTACCAAAAATATTAGAATCCTTAAATGAAATTAATGATATTTCATTTTCAGCAAGAGAACACTTGTCTAATTTCTTAGTTACTAATGATTCTAAGTCAAAATAGTTACAAACACTATTTATTTTCTTTGGTCACAATGACTTGGTTATGTCATTACTCTCTCAATAAGTAAATTGGTTTAAATAGTTATTCAGATGTAGAAAGGCCATCTAAAATCATATTGAATTTAATTCAACTATTGGTAACTATTGTTCCAACCTATAGTTTATACTCTTTCATTACCTAACTAAGATTTGATTATAATATGCAAAACATGATACAATGACAAAGAGGTTGTTTTTATTGAATACACATTTTTAGCAAGATAACAAATACAATAAATCATGTTTAAATTAATTAGAGGATTTTTATTATTTTAATTATGTCATGATAAGTACAATCAATATTAATGTTCCTAAAGGAATAAATTTCAGAAGCTAATGTGTTATAGATTTATATTTTTAAATAAAGTGGCATAAATTATTAATCTTACAATTATGACCAAGTGACACATAAATATGACTAGAGAAAAATGAATCTCTAGAAGACTATTTACATAATGGTCTAGTGAGAGTATGATGACACTATGAGTTAAGAATATCATATTTGCTTACAATCAACATTATCTTGGCAAGAATTATAAATTAATTAGTTAAAATGATAATTTATTTTTTGAAGTGAACATATGAGGTACGATGACCCCGTAACCATAGATCATGGTACAATGATCTAAAAATCAAGGGTAGTACCCTTTAGATCCTTCACATGTATCAAGGACATTAATATTCAGTTGCATCTTAAAATTGCATAGACGTACTCAAAATTCTAAAATCTATTCAAACTAGTACCATTACTTGAATTAGATAGAAAAAAGAACCTAACTTATAGTAAATGCTTGTTTGAATAATATTGATGACCTACGTGATTAACTTGGCCAACCCAAGATCGAAAAAGAGTAAGTTGACTACCCTAGCCTATATTGGGTTTCTATAGATGTCGAACACTTATGTAGGATAATGACATGTAGATGGTTCTATTGGGAAGGTGTCTGCTACCGTGCAATCCCATATATATCAATATGGATCGCATATCGATACACCCAAAATTACATGAGGATAATCCCTAGGGTAACAATCTTCCCTGTAGAATATTCTATGGGTAATTACCCTAACTAAGGGTTTCATCCATGTAAACATGACGATAAGTTAAAAAAATAAAGTTTTAGATTATAAAACATTTCATTTTCTACTACGAACTCTAAAATAAAAGACACTATTTTTTTGGTCATTTCCCTTGGCCCTTGAATTTTGTTTGCATTGACATTCTTCTAGTCTCTTAGTTTACGTTGCTAATTATGTTGGACTAACCCTTGGCATTTGTTTTTTGATCATGTTCAAAACATTTGGAATATATTTCATGATGATGAAAACATATATATTTAGACATTCCATATTAGCATGTTTTGAGTTCTGATGGATTTTTTAGGTTTTTTTTAATACACCTCTTCATCTTTATTTTAGGTTTTTTCTACTTGACTTGATTGATTTCCTTTCTTGGCTTCCTCCTAGTTGTGTCTCTTGGTTTTTTATATTCTTGATTGAACTACCTTGATTCTTCTTGTGTGCACCCCTTAGATTTATCTTTAACTGATCTAACTACTTCTTATAGAATATTATGAAAGGGAAAAAACCACAGAGAATTTTATTTGAACTCATTAATTTATTTTTATTTATCTTTGTTGATGGATACATATCATTTTTATCTACTTATGCTAGAGGTTTTACATATGCATGTTCTTCTCATGGTATTCTCTGAGTGGGTGAGATGCATGATATACAATTTTCATATGATCATGGATTTTTAGATGTTATATGTCTACTTTCATGCCCATGCACTGGGGGTAATTTTCACATTCATGGTATGATTTTCATTGGGGGTATCTTCTTAAAGAAAATTTTACAGTAATATCTTCCTTACTTTTCATTTATCATATAGATCTATTTACATTGATTGCGTCATATCTTGTTATTGCCTACATGTGTATTACATGAATATATACATTTTATTCTTTGTGATTATTACATTATTGCATTATGTATGTTCTTATGATTTTTTGATAACCTACATTGTATGCTTATGTGTGTTTTTTATCAATGTCTTGTCTTCTCCTTGTCCACAAAAGATCCTATAGTTTCTATGTCATGTTGTCATTTCTTATGAGTCATATTCATGTGTGATGATTTCTTATATATGATTAAATACATGTATGCAATATATCATTATATATGCCATGATCCATATTATGAAGATTACTATTTTTTGTATATTATGTTGGCTGCCTAAATTATCATGGTATTTACTATGCATCTATTAGGGCATACTTCTATTATGTGTCTACATCATTATTTTATTTAACCTTCCTAGGGGGAATTTATACATTATTAGCATGTTCTTTGTCCCTATATTACTTTTACATTGGAGGCATTATACCCTTACCTATATATATAAATCTTACATTGGGGTTTATTGTTTGTCCCTATATTTTTAATCCTCACATGAGGTTGCATCTTACTATTCAATAATACATGGAAATATTTTATGACGGTTATATATACATGTATTTTTAGCATTTTTTGAGGATTATAATTGCTTTAGATATATTACTTGATGAAAAATGGTGCACATGACTCTTTATTTCAATATGAGTTATTGCATGAATGGGTTTTACAATTGCTCACTTCAAAAGGTTGAGTATTCACATCCCTGATCAGGAAGTGGAGTTGAGTTGTTATACATTTCTCTAAAAGTTACAGTACCTAAGGAAAATTTGAGAAAGTGTTAGAAGAGTGTGAAAAGGTTTTGTTTTCAAGTTATGGTAGCATAGTTTGCTTATCATTAGTTGTATCCATTCCTACACTCATTTTGTTTATTTATTTATTTTCAGTTTATTTTCTATATCTGATATGACTTTTTATGACATTAAATGTGGTATTTTTTGGAGGAGCAATCCATATTTTTCCAATATATATAAATTCTTGTGAGTGGAGTTTTGAATTTTGTCAATTCATCCATCATTTAATAAGTGAAGGTAAATGAATTCACATCACATTCACAAATCAAAATAGGGGCATTATTTAGACACCTAACTTTGGTACAAGACTCTTTTTTGTTTTGTCCTATGTAGTCTCAGATTCATTTTTTATCATCTTTCAAATCCTAGTAATCCATTATTTGATCAGCCTCATCTCATTCTAAGCATTTATTTTGCCTAAGTTGGATTTAGTAACCCACCAAATTTATCCTATATATATTTTTAGCACACTAAATATATCCCCTACCTTTTTGGGGGTCATTTTTCTCACTTATTACTCTTCCATGGTCAGCCATCGTGTTTCTTGTCCTACGTATCCCTATATATATATATAAATCAATCCTTAGTCATTTAACAAGTAAGGAATTAAACTACAAGAGACCTATTCTATTCAAGTTTGATCCATTTATTGGTCAAATATATTGACACACTTGCCATGAAGCTTGTACACTGAGCCACCATTATTTCTACATCATCTCAAAGTCATGTGTAAATATCATCTTGTACCAAAAGAGGGTTTAGAGAATGTTCATGTAATTTCATTAAATTTTCTAAGAAGAGAAGTTGAAGCCTTTCTCTCAATTACACTTCACTCACATACACAAGATAACTATATTGAATTTAATTTTGATCATGTGAGATATGTAGCTAAAACTTCTTAAGATTTTTTTTGAGTCAACTAAACTTGCCCACACTTGTTTTATTACTAATTTTGAGCACTAGGTCAAAGACCAAACGAGAGATAATTTAATGCATTCTACCCATTAATTTTGTACAATATTTTCATAACCCTACTGGGTATTTGAGATTTCACTTGTTTAAAAAAAAACATAGAACCCATAATAGATAAGAGGATGAATTATATGCCTAATTATAGATTCAAGAAAAACATTGCGTGTAGATTCGATAGCCTATCGAAGTTGACTATATGGACTCGAAATAACATTAATTTTGACGGTAGAGTTAGATATTCAAATTTCATAAAAAACATCATAGTCACTTTCATAACCTATATTTATTATCATAAATTTAAAACAAAACTTAGGTGTGTCAAATTCCATCCTTCTTTGTCTTTTCATTGGTCTTACTTGTTTCAATTATTTTCTTGTTTTGTGTGTTCCTATGTTAAATGCATTAGGGTAGATTTGATAAGTGTAATTTATTGTAATATCATAAATATCTATTATGAAATAGTTTTATTTATTTGTGTAAGTGTTAATTACCTTTAAATAACTAATAATGCAAAACACATATGATAGATTACTCACCATTGAAGACTTGCACAAGTTGGCATTAATATGTCCAATGAAAAATCTCATACATGTGGTGCTTTACCTTGTAAGTTTTATAATGTTATTTGAGATATAAATAGAGATGGCTCATTTCAAATTTAAATAGAAATGATTTATCCATCAAAACCCATTGGCCAATCTATTAATAAAAGACATAAAATTCATACCTAAGTTGGGTGATCCTAAGAATATTTAAAATTGGCACCTATCACACAACTTAATGTTTTTTACAAGTTTATAGACAAATATCTTTTTTTGAATAGCCACCACAGTTTTCATTTTATTGGTATCCCTGAGAAAATATGATTCATCAAAAAAAGATATATATTAGACTATATTATTACCGTATGGAGTGGGCATGTAAGTCTAGTCAACAAGTGTTACTCATCAAAATTGAATTTGAGAAAGCTTATGACCAAATTAAATGGCTATTTATTTTGGAAATATTATAGACATTATGGTTTTGTCCTAATTTACTCAACTAAATTTATATTCTCTTTGAACATGGCTCGAAACATCTCTCAATCAATGGTGTGCACTCATAGCAATTTTAATTATTTCACTCTATTAGAAAAGGTTGTTCTCTTTACCTTGCACTATATATGTTGGTTGTAGAGGGTTTTAGATATATTTTAACAAATTTTAAATCTCAAGGTCTTGTCAATGATATATTTGTTCCTTTAGGTAATCCTGCTTAACTTATTTATGGCCATTTTTCAAATGATTCTTTCCTCATTTTTATTGAATAAAAAGAAAACATCAAACATGCCATGCAATGCCTTGATATTTTTTGTATTACCTTGGGTTTTAATATTCACTAAAAAATTATTCAATGCTACAATTAATTCTTTCTAGTCTCTTTGGTTACATAGATATAAGTGGAGATAGATTCAACATGGAGAAATATTTCAATTTCTTGATATCCATTTTTGTGTTTCAAGTTACCCGTGTTAGAATAATTAATTAGATCATAGTCTAAATAAGTGATGGCAAAAATATTAAATGTAATAAGTGATTATTCAAATATTATATGTGCACATGTAAGATAGTCACACATGTCACCACTTTTTATAAATTCCACCATTACTGTGACTAATAAGAAAAGAAGCGATAGCTCTTGTTTTAGCTATATATACCCTCATCTCTATGTACTTTTATTATTATATTGAATACAATAAATTATAATTTTGCTATCATTTGGTTTCAGGGTAGGAACAAGGAGATCAAGGAGAAGTGAGAATTTTATTGACGAGTCTTAGGGACTCATATTTCTTGCAATTGAAAGGATAAATGATATATTGATTTCTTTTTCATATTTTTTTCCAGATATGTATTTGCTTTGTTTATTTTTTGAAATATCTCCAAAGCATGCCAAAAATTAATTTAGAGGATAGAAATCCATTAAAGGCATACAAATGATGAAAGAGATTAATTCGAGTTTCAAGAAACATGTGCTTTCATGTAGAAATCATCACATCCAAACTGATCATAAAATAGATCAAAGGAAGAATGAGAAGAAAAGAAAGAGGAACGCCATTGCACTTGAATTTTTATTCTTCATGTGTGCAAGCTTCAAGTGGTACAAGAATTTTATTATTTTCCTTTCTTTATTTATTTCATGAGATAAGATTTGAAAAATATATAAATCAATTTTTTCCTTGAAAAATTGGGGCATTTTTTGGAGATTTTTTAGAGTTTTTATTTTCAAAAAAATTGTGACTACTTTGTAGAAGTTTTTCCTCACACAAGTATTTGGTTCAAGTAATTATTTAACAGATGGAAAGAGGACTTTGATAACTTTCCAAAAAGTGGGAAAACACTAAAATTTTTGAGTAGTGTCAAGGGATATATCATGATCTAAAGTTGACCCTACGAACTTTATTTTTTATAATTTTTAATGCACGAACTAAAAAAAATCGTATCTTTTATTTTAGGTGAGAAAATCAAGTTTTTTTTAGAGTTGAAAATAAAAATTTATAATTATTTTTCTACATAATTTTATTTTCAGATTTGTGGCATAAAGCAAGTAAATTCAAAAAAATAAACTCTATAAAATTGTGCATATTTCACACATGCAGTGTTTGGTATAAGTGGCACCTCTGATTCACATTTATGAGTTAATTCATCTCATTGAACTACTACATCTGATACCTGACATAATCAAAATAATTACATTTGTGGTATCCTCCCTTTAAATCACCAGAGATAAATAAGGATCAAAATTTTATTTTTACCTTTCCCTTAATTACCCATTCATCACTATCGTTAGATGTAAACCTTGAAAGGATTAAATTCTAAGTATGTTGGGAAGGTATGTTTGCATACAAGGATTTATCTCTAAGTATTTTTCATTATATAAAAAATCATTTTCACTTATTGTCTAGGTACCACATGCCAATAAGCTTTAATGTCTATTTCATTTATCATTGGGTATATAGAAAGGAAAAGATTCTTTCACATACATATATGTATATATAAAGGCTGAGCATATTGATAGGTTTGGTACATCAATTTTATGGTATATATAATGTTATGATCTTGAGGTGTGGATTCACTAATGCCTCAAGATTTTGGTGTAATATTTCATTACTTTTGGTATCAGATCCTCCACCTAGGTTTGATGCCTCAAGGTTTTAGTGTAATGGTTAATTACATTTGGTATCAGAGCCTCAACCTAGGTTTGAATCACAAAGCAGGTGGATATGTTGGCATTATAATGTTCATTTGGGGTTCACACATATGGGGAACTTGATGTATAGTTGCAAAATCTAGCCCAAAGTTTGGGCTTCAAAGTGTGGTGGGATGTTGTGATCTTGATGTGAAAATACATTTATGCCTTAAGGTTTTTGTGTAATTTTTCATTATAAGTTGATGGATATACTAACATGTGGCACACATCCCCCTTAGTTAGTTATATTTATGTGATATATTAGGATCAATGAGTAACTTATGGAATGATACATTGGATAATGGTCAGCTTACATTGGGATTAGGAGGTTACCCATCTAATATTAGTTATATAGAGGTCTATATAAAGGAGGTGAATATCATTGTAAATGAATTAATCTAGTAAGTTTTGAGTCTTCTATTTGGTAAAACAATATTGAAGGTTTTCCCCCTCGAAGTGGAATCATGGAGTTATTCCTTCCTAAAGAAGCATCATATTGTGTTACCTTACCTTAAGGGTATTATTATATTTCACCTCATTTATATAAACCTATATTTAATTAATAATATATAGGTAACCTTCTAATCTAAATGTAGGCCAACCCAATGCACTAATCCCAAAAGTTACTCATGTATCATAATATATTAGACCCATATAACTAACTAAGGGGGATGTGTACCACATGTTGGCATCTCCATCAATCAATATATATTAATATATCATATCCATAGGTACATAATATTCCTTCCCTCTTTAGCATGTTTCATCCTTGAAACTTAAGAAGAAACCAAATAATGAGTGTATGTGATATTGGTAGGTGATAACTCTCCAACCTTATTTTCAAATTTCATTATGATACTTTAATTCCATTCATGATCATAACTATACCACCTTGGCGTCTATGCATAATGATTCCTCCTTTGATTGAATATACCATATTCTGATGTGCTACTCTGATTCCATGTAGGACCATAGTAGTTATTCTTCTACATATAGTCATAATGATTTCCCCCTTAATTTCGTGTTCCATATGCCACTGCATTACTCTAATTCCATACATCACCATAAAATTTCTTCTTTGGATTTAATGCATAGCCATAGTGACTATTCCATTGATTCCTTATGTAGCTTGGAACTCTAATTTCTTGTGTAGCCAAAGTGATTATTGTTATGACACTCCCTCATATGGATCCATGATTATTGCCTCTCATGATGATGTGGGTGTATATACCTCAATTTTTTCTAATACTTTGACCTTATCAACATTTTATTATACCTCTTACATCTTTTTATTTGGTGGTTTCTATATACAAGGGAAAGTGAAGTTGATCTACAAATCAGTCCTAACTCGAAGAAGATAAATCACACTTACCCTTCCGCTTGTTGGTACATTTAAATAATTAGGTTCATGACCAATATGGATTTTCTAGACATAACTAATGGGTCCCTAACCACAATAATATCACTATAGAGGGTTATAAAGCCTCTAGTCAAGTAACACCATGCAATAAACCTAGCTAAGTCCTATGTTTTCTTACTCATAGAGTAAATTAAAATCTAACCTAGTGCTCACCAAATATTATGGCACAAAATGGGGGTAATAAACATAAAAGTAAACATGTATAGAAGATCTCTACTCAATTAAACATATAGGAAATCCTAATGAATGGAGAGAGAAACATATAAGCTAATAAATACAAATCTATCTAATTTAACAAGGACAAGGAAGAGTTAGTAATACTTACCTTTGAAGATGAACCCATCGAGCCTCAATCTCTCCCTTGTCTAAGGTTCTTTGAAATATGTTGTTATGGTATGTAAGGATAACATATATAGGTCAAATCTAGGATACATGACTTCTAATATGCATCTAAAAGACTATTTCACAAGATAGAATTCATATCTCCAAGTGTAGTAGTAAAATTTTAAGTAATGCTCCTAAGTAAAATTGTGGATAAGCAGATGCACAAAAAATGACTTACTTCTTCTCTCTCATAAATGGTAGAAATGGATGTGTATATATAGTTGTATCTAACCCTAAACCCTTCTAAAAGTTTAGTCAATAAAGTCAACCTAATTGACCCTATATTATTAATTAATAAAATTAGTTAGGTCCCTAACTGGGTTAGTTGAGACTAACCTGGTCCCATAATGTGCTAATATATTTTATGTACAGGGTTGGCCCATACTGACTTTGTTCAGTATATTATTAGAAAGAGTTTTTGACTTAGGTATAGGTTGTTTAAGATAGTGAATTACTTAGAGGAGTATGTAATGGAGGTGTCAACTCTTAAGAAAGTGTATAAAAGAGGTTTGCATTGGTTTCAAGTGGTGTTATAAAGAACAAAACTATTTTGAAGTACCAATGGTATGCACACCCCTTTTCTATTGCACCCTTTAAGGATGAACTCATAGAGATTAAGACTCGATGGGTTCCCTCAAGAAAGAAAGCATTAGTAATAAATAAAGTTTGAAAATATTATGTGTATACATATGCCCCACTCACATCTCATCACGTGTTACTCAAGTGTAACAGGGGTTGGTGCATCAAGAAAAGAACATATCAAGACACAAAAATAAAGCTAAATAAATTGTAGTAAGAAGTAAATAAGGTAAAAAAGGGACAAAATTAAAAATACATACCTTTACTTACCTTAGTGTTGTAGAAGAGGAAAAAAGTGAGAGAAGTGTGAATGTGTCCAATGTAAGGAACATTACGTGAACCTATAAAAATAAGAAAAAAAAAATTAAATAAATATACATTTAATATGTGAAAATATTCTCTACAATGTTAGGATTCTAGAACATCTTGTTATTCAAAAAAAGAGCCAATAGAAACAAGGTTATGGTCAATAAATGGAATCTAATTGTAAATAATTGACAGGTAAATAATTTTGAATAGTAAATATAAATAGGGTGAAGAATAATTCATTTTTTTTCCTATTTTAAGAAAATATTTCTCTAAGAGACATAATTTGAGCCTAGAGATCGATCATGGTGAAGAGATGATAACTACGATGTGGAAGATGCCTAACGGTCATGATGGGTCTAAATAAGGTAAGTGAATCATTAATTTCAAAATTTTGAGTAATTTTAATTGAAATAAAGCTAAATATATAAAATTAGATGTTAATTAAATTATAGATACAAAAAATGACCCTAAGAAATTTGTAGATAGACTAGGGGTAGAATAGGGTACTAGGTAGGAAAAGATCAAACCAATAAATACCTAAGGTATTTATGGTAAATGGTCAAAAAGTCATTGTAAACTAAGAATAGAGATAGCCATGTTAACTCATTTTGTAAGGCATGATAAATCCAAGGGTTGATTACGTAACCATGAGCTCGATGTAGTATAATTAGATGTAGTAGAGGTTTGATCTAGTTTTAAACTAGGAAATGGCTAACATGGTATCTTTTGGCTGATGTAGTACATACTATGTGGCTAATATAGTTTTTTGAATGAGATCAACTACATGGTAGAAGGCTGATATAGTATGCCAAAAATAGGAAAAGGTCAATTTACTATCAAAAGGGATGATTATGTCTATAAGAATGGGTTGACTATGTAATAGAAGGTTGATGTATTATGGCAAAAATGTGATAGGGTTGATTTAGTATTAAATAGGTTGATTGTGTAAGAAAAGGGAAAAATAATACAAATCAAATGATAAAGTAGTTAATTTGTAATTTTTTGAGAATATTTACAAATGAATTTTATTATTATGACCTCAGGATCTAATATATTCTCTATTATTTGATATTTTGCCTAGGCAACAAAGATTTTGGTGTTTGGTGGATGTGTCTTGGCTATCAAATTTGTTGGAGCATTTGTCAGACATGGATCAAGCTTGAATAATTGCCTTGGGTTTTGGAGGCATCATGGAGATGAATCAGATCCTACTAAGTGTTGATCTCATTTTCATGTTCTTAGGGTCATGGGAATGGTTGACCAACACTTTCTGATGGGAGGTGAAGGGGAACATGATAAAGGTGAGTATCAACTTGGAGGATGTCCATGCTTTGTTTAGACTTCCTATTGATAGGATGTTGGTGATATGTGATACACTGAAGTCAGAGGATGAGAGGTGATCCCTAGTCTTGTGGGTGACATGATCAGATATGATAAATATTGGTGTACATGTTAGCTTGTTTGATGTTTATATCATGGCCATTTTGAATGCCTGAAAGGCCTTAATAGGGCTTGTGACATCATGAGTGTTGTTTCATAAGTTGGATGGGAAGGTATCATTATACACAATAACCTTGTGTTAATTCATCATATATTAGGGTGCCTTGTATGATCTCGGTTTTGTTATTTAGGTACATATCATGCATGATATATATGGGATGCTTACCCAGGGGTAGAATATGATGGGCTCCATAATTATATTGAGTACATGGATTTATAAGATATTTCATATATACCAGTTGGTTGGATTACCCCATGTAGTCAATGATAGGTTACCTCAGGTTATATGGTGGAGGTAGGACCATGTAGCATGTATCATTCCCCATGTTCTATATTTATAGACTATTACACAAGGGTAGATAGTGTGGTAGCCTTACACTCATATTGATGCTATATGGCCATCTTGGGCAACTATTGTTACTAGTTTGGCACATGTTCAAATCATGGGCCATTATAACTCATGGGTGAAGACACATCTAATGGATTGTGTACCTATATAGTTGGGGTTACCACATCTAGTGGCCCCTCTAGTAGTGCCTTATTATTAAACATGACATGATAGAGATCTAAGAAGGAGAGGAGGCACAAGGGTGTCGACTAAGAAACCTTTTATTAGGCCTTGATGAGTGAGACCATGGGTAAGTTAGGTAAGATAAGAGGAGGTAGTGAGGCCTAAAGGAGAGGATGCTATAGATGTAGATGTAAGAGGTGTAAGAGTTCATTAGGGGAAATAATAACTACCATGAGCTTATCAAAAATAAAGACACCATCGACAAGAGGAGACATAGGTGTTGGTAGTCACATAGGGTGATCCTATAATGGTTACATGACATAATTGGTCAGTATAAAGGCCACTAAGGAGGGGATCATAATGGGATTAGGTGATGACTTCCATTTTTGCACTTGTGTGGAGACAACCAATAAAGGAGGTACTCGATAGGTGAGCAAATAGAAAGACCAAGGTCAATAATACTAGCATTGGCAAGAAATGTTTGATTTATTTTAAGTTTTTGACATAAATCACTAGTTGCATCATTTTTTATGATGTGTGTGTGTGTGTGTGTGTGTGTGTGTGTGTGTGTGTGTGTGTGTGTGTGTGTGTTTCCCTTATGACTAAATTTGAGACAAACATGTAAGATAGAAGGTCTTACATTAATATCATGAATCCATAGTCTTCCTAGTAGAATATTATGGTTAAGATCATTAGTCATAATTTGGAACACTTTATCTATTTTTATAAGGCCTAAAATGATATTGAATGTGATTTATCCTAATAATTTATGATGGATGTTGTCAAATCCATGAATATTCATGTTTGAATATATAAGATCATTTGCCTCTATACCAAGTAGATTTAAAAAAATATATTGAAGATATTTAGTCTTGATCCATTATTCACCAAGACCTATTTGACTGCCTTATTTAGAACACATACTTGATAGATCCTATTTCTCAAAAGAGATACTTTACTCCATCCATCATAATGTATTAATGATACAAGCAACATAAGGTGGTCGTACATCACTTGGTATATTTTTTTCCCATAAGGACACATGAAGGATATCCTTATAGATTGGTGTATTATGGAGAAATTCTAACAAATAGATTTTTTTATGGTGTGTTCTTAAGTTTTTTTATGACATCATATTAGTTATCTTGGTTGGTTGGTTGTCCTTGTGGGAGGTGAGGGGGTATGAGGAGGAACATTTTGATAATCTCAACTTTTTTACTATAGGATAGGTCACCCTACCTCTTTGTGCTATAACAACATAGACCTTATAATCCAATATAATCCTAAGGTAAATAATGGGACCAGGATGATATCCATTATTATTCTAAGGTCTAAAAAGAGGAATAAAATGAGTCATATATGATCTTTGGTATTTAGTGGTAATTATAACCAACTCATATTGAATATAAAAACAATATGAATTATGAAGGGAGGCTAAAGATTTTTCATGATTAATTTCAACCTTAAAATTATCACACATAAAAATAACATATTTAAAAGTATTAAATATTTGAATAAAATATGTAACGATTATAATCATAGTCTAAGATTTAAAAAATTAGGAACTACGTATATCCATTATAGCCATGATTGATTTTTAAATGAGGGAAAATCAAAAACCATGTTTAAAAATCATATTTAAATTTAAAAATATGAAACCCTAAAAATAAGGATGAAACCTTATGAAAAAACCTAGGGTTTGACATGCTCAATATAAAGAATAGGTTCACCAATATGTTTTATCTTATTTTGGATTAATGAACCTAAAAAACATTAAATTTGAAGTATTCATATTGTATAACATATATCAATAACATACACTTATGAATGTTAAAATTGAGTATAATTGAACAATTAAAATTTATTATAAATAGAAAGGGCTGTTATGAATGACAAACAAGCATTTCAACCCAAGATTTAGAAGTGATAACTCCAAGAACATCACACATGAAGCTGCAAATAATTGATTTCAAAAAAAAACAATGCAAGTGTTATTTAGAAATATGATATGCTATCATAAAGGAATGCTCTTGCATAAATAGGCAAGGCAAAACATAGAACTAGCCTAACTAGCCAATGTGGGATATATTCTCACATAGGAAAAACTCACTAAAAACTAAAATAATTATCTAATACATTAAAAAAAATGAGAAATACATGAAATACATACTCTAGCATCCCCCCTCAAGTGAAGCTAGGGGATAACAAAAGCCAAAAAATAAATAATGGCTTATCCATATTATGAGTCCTGATAACTAGGCCTGATAAGGTACTCATGTATAATATGTATCCATGAAATGAAGAAGGAATATGTCCTCATGAACACCCCCCAAGGAC
Organism: Torreya grandis; assembly: GCA_037957365.1. Taxonomy (NCBI): domain Eukaryota; kingdom Viridiplantae; phylum Streptophyta; class Pinopsida; order Cupressales; family Taxaceae; genus Torreya; species Torreya grandis. The sequence goes on from JARHVA010000336.1 coordinate 1,829,105, forward strand.
AACTTCTGAAACCCCAAGCATGCCACATAACTCAAGGAAATGAGGTGATGCAAAAGGCTTCATGAAGATGTCTGTAACATATTGCTGAGTCAAGATGTACTCCAAGCTAAGAACTCCATCCTAAATGTGATGATGAATGAAATGCATATGTACCTCAATGTGTTTGATCCATTTATGCTCAACTGGGTTATGAGATATGTGTATTACACTTTAGTTGTCACACCAAAGTATAGTGAGTGAATCTTGCATGAATCCAAACTCTATAAATAACTAATGAATCTAAATAACCTGCTGACTCATTGTAATTTCTGCCCTATACTTAGCCTCTACAAATGATAATGAAATAGCCTATTGCTTATTTCACAACCAAGCAATAGGTGAAGAACCAAGACAAAATATGTATGTGTATCTAGAAGTGGAATGCCTATTATCAAGAGAACCTATCTAATCTGAATCATTGTATTTAACCAACTGAGTAAAACCCCTAGTGTATTATAATCCAAAATGAGTAGTGCCTTATAGATATCCTAGGATCCTATTTACAGCCTACCAATGATTGTCATGAGGGTCATGTGTAAACCTAGATACAATCCCAAATGTAAATTAAATATCAGGGCAAGTATTGGTCAAATACATAAGAATCTAAACCATCTACCAATACAATGTAGGATCACAAAGTGGAGTAGTACAAAAGACAATGAGAGTCACTCTAGACTGAAAAGGAGAAGGACTTGGCTTACAATCAACCATGCCAAAATGCTAAATAAGATCAAGGTTATATTTTTGTTGACTCAAATAAATCTTTGTATCTGACTGTGAAATCTGTAAACCAAGGAAGAAATGTAAAATCCCAAGATCTATCATGTTAAACTATGTTAAAAGTGCCTACTAATTAATCTAAATTTGAGATGAGGAGATGCCTGTGAGAAATAGATTATCAACATACAAGACCAAAATAACAATGTCCTCCCTTATACATTGAATATACATTGTTGGATTAGAGTGGTAGCAAAGAAAGCTAGTGGAGAGAAGAAATGAAGCCATTTTCTCATACTAAACCCAAGGTGCATGTTTGTGACCATAAAGAGACCTCCTAAGTCAAAAAACAAAAGAAGAATCATGAACAAAACCAGCAGGATGCTCCAAATAGATTTCTTCATGTAAGTCTCCATGAAATAAAGCATTTTTAATTTCCATCTAATATACTAGCCAACCCTATGATGCAATTAAAAAAAGTACAAGGTAAATAGAATAAATATGGACAATAGGCACAAAATTCTCAGATTAGTTAATACCTTCAACCTAGGAGAACCCCTTTGCAACAAGACGTGCCTTATTCTTATAAATGGACCCATTAGATACATACTTGGTGTGGTAAATCCACTTACACCTAACCAACTTTATTCCCTTAGGAAGAGTGACCAAACCCCAAGTGTGATTCTTCATGAATGAATAATACTCATCTGTCATCACATCATCCCACTCATGTATCCCATGAGCCTAAGGAAAATGGTGTGGATCCTTAAATAATGTCTGACACAAAAGTCTTGTACCCATAGAATGTGCATGATGATGTCAATTAGATGAAAGATCATGTATGAAAGGTGTTTCCCTAGAAATTATAGTACAAGCCTACCTAGGCATAGTGGTAACGTTAGTGTGAACATGATCCTCATCCTCTATATCCTTCTTAAGAATCTCTTGAGCTAGCTCCTTAAAGAATGAATCTTTGAGAGGAGGTGAATCATCAAAAAAAGAAGGCATGGGAAGTGATCATCAAACTATACATGTGTTTAAAAATGAATATCATGATTATCATGATCTAAAAGATGATAAGCTCTCATGTCCTCGTAATACCCTATAAAAATCAAATGTTTTATCTTCTTATCCAATACTTTCTTTTTCTTCTTATGTACAAACACCCATACAAGGATCCCAAAGACTTTAAAAAATGAGACATCAAGATTGGTTACATATCAAGCCTCCTCCAGAGTCATATGCTCAAATGCTTGATGTGGTGTGTGGTTATGAATATAGTTCACATAATTAACTGCCTCTACCCAATAGATAAGAGGTAAATCCTATGAATGTATCATGTAGTTAGCCATCTCCTTCAAAGTTTAGTTCTTTCATTATGTTAAACCGTTCTACTATGGAGTGTGAGAAACGTAATGTTAGTTAAAAATACCATGGACTACTAAAAAACCAAAGAAATCTCAACTAAAGTACTCCCCCCATTGTTTATACAAAGCTTCTTGATGTAATTAGAAGACTATTTCTCAACCAAAGCCTTAAAGACATTGAAGTGAGCAAAGAAATCACTCTTTTTCTTGAGGAAATAAACCCAAGTACACCTTGAGAAGTTATCAATAAAGGTAAGTGCATACTTAGCTCCATTGAAAGGAGTACAAAAGACCATCAAATAACTATGCTCAAGCTCAAGTGGTGAAGAAGATCTCATAGGCATACCCTCAGGAAATGGATCTTGATGTTTTTTCCCCAATGCACAAGTAGGGCAAACTCCATCAAGACATCAAACTATAGGAAGACCCTCTACCATACTATGAGTGTTCAACACCTTCAAATATTTGTAGTTTAGGTATCCAAATCTCTCATGCCAAAGTTGACTCTCAAAATATGCATGATAAACTAAACACATCCCTATAAGAAGAGTATCATCAAAACCCTCAAAATAGTATAGTCAAGAATGATGATCAATAACACCCTATGTAATAAGTGTGTATGGATCTAACAAAGCTCAAACTTAAACACCTTGTGGTGTGAAGGTCACTGTCTTACCCTGACCAAAATGGCAAATCTGATAAAATGAAAGTAGATTTATGGTGATGTATGGAACATATAATATATTAGTGATGCAACCACCATCTAGTTGTATGTGAAGCACCAGAATCTAGAACCCAACTATCTGAAATCGGTAGCTGTGATCTTTCAAAAACATTAAGTTCTTTCCCATGCTCATGAGATGGTGAAGGAGTGAAGAAAAAATCTTGTGTTTCTTAACAACATCCTCTAGGGCTTGTATTTTTTTGAAACACCTAGACTCTTCATGACCAATCCCCCCCCCCACAATAGGAAAAAGATAGGTTAGACGTATTCTTGGATTTGGAATATGGTTTGGGTTTAGATGTATTAGTGTTGGGCTTAGGTACATTTTGAGGTGGAAGAATTTTCTTCTTCTTAACCTTAGATTTTCCCTTAGTCTTAAGATATTATGAAATTAATGTTTCTTGAGAGGTGGAAGACTCAAGGTGACACAATTTGGATTCCTCCCTAGTAAGTCTCTCACAAAACAACTCTATATCTGGCATTTTGAATGTGGTACATAAGGCATCCATACTAGAGAAAAAAATAGAAGCAAAGATTTATAATGAACCACTCAAATTCGACAAAATCAAGTACACACACTCTTCATCATTTTTGTCTCATCCACTCCCCTTCAACTATGTCAACAAATACTTAAATTTAGTGAGGTAATATACAATAGAGGAAAAGTCATCTGAATTTAGTGAAGTAAGCTCCACTTTATACTGCATGGCTCTCAAGTGATCTACTTTCCCAAACAAATCCTTTAACTTAGCCCACATTTTGAATGGAGAATCACACCCATCAAAATGAAACAAAATATTTCCACTCACATAACCCCCAAACAATCCCATACACACTTCGAACTTACATTGGTGCTGAAAATTTTCAACCTCACATGTAAATTGTGGTTGAGTTTTGATTGTTTCCATTCAAGGACTCCATGTATGTTAATTATGTGTATTCAAAGTCTTATAATGGTCAACACCATAAGTATAATTCATGCTAATGAATCACCAAAGAGCAGAAATAATATAAAAGGGTGCACAAAATTGACACTGAAATAATGCTCTAAAACACTGTATTAAGGACCCCCCATAATTTGACACTTTATAAAAGTAGTAAATTTTTACAAATTAATGACACCAATGGATAGATGATCAAAAATCATGCACTTTTGAAAAAAATAGAACTCAAATCTGAGTAATGATTTAAAAGTTACAAGAATTACAATTTCTCATAAAAAATGGGTCAAAATATTAAAAAACACTACAAAATAAAATTTGAGACCAAAAATTAGAAAATAACATAAGTTTCTAACCACTCATTAGAACTATAATTAAATCACAAACTCAAAAATGCCAACCAACATGAAAAACAATCCTTGTAGTTACCTCAGTATGCATGCAAGTGAAGTTTGCTTCCTCTTAAGGTAAAAATTCAGTCTTGTAAAAGAAAAAAATGAATAAAGACATTGTTTTGAGAGAATTAAGATGGTTTTACTATTGTTTTTTTGCTTAGATACCTCCAGGAATATGCAAACATATATCCATACCCCTCCAAAAGGAATGCCAAGCAAGCAACTCTCCTACAAGTGCCACTTCAGCACCTCTATAAAATAATAAAGAAGATGCCTCCTTTCAAATTTGTAGATGGAAACAAAAAACACAGTAGAGTCCAATGCATAGAAAGAGAGTTTCAACACCCAACTAAGAATTCCAATGCCCAGCCAAAGTGAAAATGTAGCAGAAAAGGATGCAAAAAAACCACTGGTCAATGCCTAAATCAGATCAAGACACCTTGGACATATCTGGGATGCCAAGGTTAAATATGGTAGATTGGAAACAAGAAAATAAGCACCTAGCTAAATCATTCAATGCCTCTTCTCAAATATTCAACGCCATAGTAGAATAAGTGTAGATTTCTCACAAAAGTAGATGTCATATCTGGGCAACGCCTAGTAAGAGAGTTTCAATTCCAAGTTGAGAATGAAGAAGAAAAATGTGCCTCAACTCTCCTCAGTGCTGATCTTAGATACCAATGCCCAACAAGAGATTTTGATACAAAAAAATGGCACCTCAAATCTGAATTCAACGCTCCACCTTAGTAAAATTGAAGCAACAAATAAAATCCAATGCCTTTCTTTACCATGTACAAGTGCCTCTTATGTGGATCAACACATAGCTGGTGAATAAGTTTAATCTAGCACTTTTCCTTGGCATATTTATAATAATAATTGAAAAAATGCCTCATTTACCTTATACAAGCTCCACTCTCCTCATCAATAAAATGATCTAAGGTAGAAGCATTGCTTCATATCAATATCAAGCAAAAGCTTCAAAAATAAAGCAAGTATCTCTTCCTCTTCAAATGGAATGCTAAACTTTAGAAGCAATAAAATCTTCAAAAAGTCTTTAAGGAATGACACCACAAGTAGATCTCCATGCACACCTCTCTCCTACGCCTCCTCTATATAACAAGGGAAGAAGTAGCAGCAAGAGAAATACACGATAGGGGAAGAAGTAGTGACAAGGGAAATTTTTGAAGAAAATTTTAGTAATGTGGATAGGAGAAACACCTTAAAGCTCTAGTACCATGTTAAGAATGGTGAACAAACATTCCAACCCAAGATTCAAAAGTGATAACTCTAATAACATCACACATGAAGCTACAGATAATTGATTACAAAATAAAGCAATGCAAGTGTTATTCATAAATATGATATGTAAATACAAAGTAAAGTTCTTTCATAAATAAGCAAGGTGAAACACATAATTAGTGTAACTGGCCAATGTGGGATAAATCATCACATACGACAAACTCATTAAATGATGAAATAACTAGCTACTACACTAGCAAATATGAGAAATGTATGAAATACATACTCTAACAATGACCTAATGGATTAATATACTTAGCTTTTTTAGAGTCTGTATAGGTCTAGGATTGAATATAGGTGAGTGAATGGACTAGAAATAGATCAAAACTGACTTAAATTAGGAAAATGAGTATCTGGATCTACCTGGACAAGTATGTCATAATTTGGATGTTTGTATTAGGATGGAGGTCTATGTTTGTTGTTAGATTCATGCCATATAAGTTATGCCTCGTTATTTTGGCATAGATAGCTACACTTGTTTACAAACTATCTTCTTATTTGATATTAGATGTTTGTGTGCACAAATATAGGAAACTTGTCTCCTTTACTTTGAAAACATAGTTCCACTTTTGACATTGGGTTAACTTGTCAAAATGGGGAAGAGTGATGGGTTGAGATAACCTTAACCACTCCCCAAATAAATGGATAAGTGTTGCCTACATATCCAATACTATATTTGGATAGAAATAAAACCACATGTCTTTATTCCATTTAATTGAATGTGTGTAATTGCGATCCACAAGTATGAATGCATCATGTGATCTAGCTCATGAAACTTGGCAATGGAAAACTTGACTCGACTTAGGTGATTTACACTTGGCTAGGGCATGCCTATTTTGGTTGATTTATAATTTGGAAAGTTTAGGTAGTACCTATTAATGTACAAATGTGTATATGTGTCTCTTTGATAAGTGTTCGACATGGAAATAGGATTAGACCTATTGTGTATAAATATGACTATTTGGGTAACTTATCAGGTCACCTACATATAAAAAATATGGGTTAACCCATAAATATAAAATAAATTTGGGAATTAACTATTTCTTGGCATTGAGACAAGTCTGGTGGAAGTGGAAGGTTGATCCATAAATTAGGTGGATGTTCCACTCTAAGCTTCACCAACACGGATCCTATCACTCCTAGATCAACAATGATTGGAAGATGATTGTTATAGGATATTAAAAATATTAAAACATAGGTAAAAAAGTGTGTCAACTAAAATATATGACATATCACACATGAAACATGAAGCATAAGAATAAGTAAATACCAAGAGGAACACAAGAGTTATCTTGAAGAAACCTGGTGTGGGGAAAACCCCAGTGGGTGAGGCAATTGTTCTCCCATTACACTATGTAATTAAAGAAAAGTACAAGATACTTACAAACATGGAATTCATTCACAAATTTCTCACTATTACTTTATCTAAAACTTTTACATAAGACTAATCTACACTTATCAAACACTTATTAATACTCTAACACAACTGAACCAACCATATACAACTAGGAAATAATGAGACAACAATAACAATGACTCAAAATTAAAACTTTCAATGTGAGTCCAACTTATAGAATTATAACTTAATTTTTGGATGCCTTTTACCTTACACAAGACCTGTATTTATACTCTCAAAATTGGAATATAAATATGCTTAAACAAACTGATAATGAGATGAAGAAATGTTTGCAATTATTCAACTTCCATATTTTTGTATGGTGATGAAAATTTTGGTGTATGTGGAATGATTGTTTTGAAACCATGAGGATGGTTATGCAAATAAAACTTATACAACAAAGGTTACATGATAACCAAAGTTGTTGCACAATCACCACCCTACAAATAGTGGTAGTTCAACTATCTATGATAAACCCCTTCATTTCAAGAGCTAAAGATCATTGGCTCTATCACTTTGAAGATGTCCAAATTATCCCCACATTGAATTTGCAGCTATAACATATCTGATTTGATGTTTTGAATATTAAATGTCTTACAAAAGTGTCTTACAAGCATGAATTACATACAATTGAGCATAATGGAAACATCTAGTACACATGAGTAGTACATTAGGATTCAAATTTGGATCATACCTCGAAAATTGAGGCATTGAATTCCATAAAAAATTTAGGAATCATGTAATTGAGTAAATTTATTTCCCACATCTTCTTTGGAATACTATTTGTCCTTTCTAGGTAGTTAACCCTTTAACCCAACCAACCAATGTTCTTGCACTTCTATATGTGTTTTCCTTACCTTCTTCTATAAAAAAACATCCCCATCCAATTATAACCATATATATAGAGTGAGGTATACAATTAAAGGTAGAACCAACCTTTCATCTTCATTTTCTAACATAGTAGTCTAAAAAAGACATAAGTTCTCAACATTGGCAACTGAATAGATTTGCATATAAGGAGGAAAATCAAGTCTAAAAACATTCTTGCCAAAGTTTCCCAAATTTTCAAATGGACCATACCTAAGAGGCTTAAAATTATTATAATTACATGGGAGCCTTTCCCTACTCAATTACAACCATAAATTATCTCTAATAAGTAAACTATGCTTAGTCAAATGTTGATCATGTCTTGTTTTATACTTGGATTGTGACTCCTTTAACCCCTCCTACACTTGGAGATGAATTTACTAAATATTATCAAATAATTTATAAGTTTTTTGGGCCTCTAGATCCACTTTCCCATTTCCTTTATATGTCTATCTCAAAAAAACATCAAACACACATGGATTTAATAATCTAAAAAAGTTTCTAAAAGAGATTGACTAGTAGAAGAATGCACTGCCCTATTGTAGGAATGTTGAATATACACCATACGTTCATTTAAATACTTAAGATGCTTATTAATGTGTATTTTCAAGATTTATACCAATGTTACATTCACAACTTTGGATTCACCATTAGTTTTTTGGTGAAAATTGGTATATTTTTTCAACTTAGTATCCATCTTCTCCCACATTGTGGCCAAAAAATTCCGTAGAAACCTTGAGTCTCGATCAAAAACAATAGAAATAGGTAGTCCAAAATGAACCAACACATTAGTAAAAAAAACTCGACTACATCACTACCTTTGAGGGTCTTCTTATAATGAATAATAATACACATCTTACGAAACCATCCCATAACCACAAAGAGTTAGTCAATCCCATTCCTTGGCATAGGCAACCTGCATACAAAATCAGTGAAAATGTTTTCCCATGGTCTAGAATGAACTTGTAATGGCATACACAAACCTAAATTATTATTATTTATTACTTTTCCTACATAAGACACGTCCTCTTATTAACTTGGAAACATATGCTTTCATGTTATGCCAATAAGCATACATTTGTAAATGTGAAACAATATTTGTAACACTAAAATGCCCTACAACCTTTGAATTATGTGTTTCCCTCATTAGCTTAATTGTTTCCTCTTTGGGCATGCAAAACTTACCCAACTTGTAGATCAATCCATCTTGAAGATAATATATTTCTTGGGATCAAAACCTACACCTTGGGACTTCTCTAATTGAATAAATAGCTCCAAAAAATCTGCATCATGATCATATCTCTCTACATAAGACTCACACATAAAAGGCTCAATAAGCTTTATGTTTCCCATGGCCAAAAGCAAAGGAGGCATAAATAGCATATCAACTAATTTTTTAGTCACACCTTAATTATATTTTATAACTAAATGAAATTATTAAAAAAATCCCATCCAATTATAGTGTCTAGTTTGTTAAAGTTTAGTTTGAGCTTGAAAATAGTATAGAGGTCGATGATCCATATGGACAATAGTTTCCTTACCCATGAGATAGTTCTTCTATTTATTGATCCATTGAATAAGAGCATATATTTATTTATTGTATCCATAATGATCCGTAAACTCTACACTTAAATTTGAAGTGCAAATAGTTTATCTAGATATGTTAATAACTCCGTTTATTAATAATTTGAATTCTTGAAAATTTCAACTGAACTTGTAAAAATGATAGGAGTTAGTGGAAAACATGGTTTTGAAAAAAATGGATTGAAATTGTCAATGACTTGTACTTTCATTCACCATTTAACCATTTTTAATAATATTGTGTTATAATTGTCAAAATTTTAATCACTTGCATGAGTTCATTTACTAATTAAAATCAAATCAGCAAATTGAAACAAAAACATGCATCAAATGACAATTACCAAAACATGAAACGTGATAACGGAGTTCGGCTCAACAATTGATGCCTACGTCTCTGGGTTCACCAAAGGAGTGGACAATTTCCATTAAGGGCACTTCAAACACCTAGAAACAATAAAAAACTTTCCTACGAGCTGATAACTCAATGCAAAAATTCACCTTCACTGTGACTGATTCAAGCCCAGCACCTTTGAAATCTATGAGTCTTCATAAACACCTGAAAATTTACTCCAAAAGTCTTAAAAATCTCCTCTAACATTTAAAAAATACTCCTCTAATATGCAAATTGGCTAAACAAAGTACTAATACTGTGTATTATGGCCCGAGAATGGATAAAAATCCATTTACATAAGCTTACCAAAGCTTTTACAAGGTCTTGGCCTATTAAAATTAAAAAACAAAGTCAAAAATTGATCCCTTTCAAATATAAATTCATTACTTTATAGTCAATTCAAAACCCATGGCTTAATGGCTAAGCTTCCATTCTTTTTGCCACAAGGTGAGGGGTTCAATTCCATGGGTTTAGGCATCTCCACAGAATCCTTCTTGTATTATCCCACATGTGTGGGTGGAGAGGATTAAACAAGGCTTATCAAATCCTTTTGACCACCATTTCCTCCATGGGTTTATCCCACATGCGATGGATTATGGATAGAACAAGGCTTTAAAAATCCTTTAACCACCCACTTATCATGTGGCTTCAGCCACATAAGAGTCCTTTTGCTCAAGCTCGAGCTTAGGCCTGCGGACTTGCCAAAGAGCTCGGCTCCCATGTGACTCGACAAAGAGTTATATCCTACTCCCTCGAACTAATCTCCCTTAGTCTCACCACCTTTCTCAAGCTTCATGGTAATGAACTATCCTTTGAACTCACCTTGGACCATTGAGTCATCAAGCTCTCTAACAGACTCGCCATATGGCTCGATCAACGAGCTTATCACACGAGTTTAGTAACTTAACTCCACTTGGCATAAAATGTGACATGGCAAGATGAGTCACTTTAGTGATGTGGCATGTTGATAATGTGGCATAATCATCAAGGAGGCCAAGGCACCCCTCCAAATGTGTGTGCCGACCCTTGTTGAGGACCCCCAGCAAGCCAATAATGGGGCCCTTTTTTTTTTATGAACTGCTATCAAAGATCGGAGTAAAACATCGAACCACTTTTTCAAAAAAAAATTCAATCTACCAAGTGTTGACCTCTGATAGGTCCTCGTGCCAAATTTTGAAACAACATCGAAACACGTGCCATATGTCGCATTGCTTTAAGCAATCTTGTGACATTTATCGACCATCTTCAAATGACCATAACATGAGCTCCCGAACTCAGATTTACATTCTAAAAAATGTGCCAAAAAGCTCTCAAAGAGATCTACAGTGTGCCACCACTAAAAATTTGAATTGGAACCATTATCAAAACCCAATTTATGATCACTCCTCCCTAATGGAGGGCTTTTGGTCTCCAAAAGTCCAATATCCCCTGAAACTGCAAATTGGTATACTGCATCCATGAAAATAGAACCCAATATTAGTAAGAGATATTAAAAATTACATTAAAATGATTCACAATAAAACTATAAAAATGCCTAATCTAAAGGCATGAGTAAGTGAATCTGCAACTACCAAAGTGATTACAACATATCAAACTGCCTGCCCAAATGTCACATCTTGTAAAGCAGTGAATTGCCAAAAATTGAAAAAACTCCCAATGTAAGTGCAAGACAAGTTTATAATGCCGACAACATACAATAAATGTTGTGGAAATGTTGCAATACAATGCCCTAGTAAGGGACTTATATGCTAGGCAAATGCAAACAACCAAAAGTGTATGCTGCCTAACATCTAAACATGCCCAAAGGGTCTTAAAAAATGCATCTAAACATCTCTGGGCCAAAATAGATACATTCAAAATAGTAGTCTAACTGTCAAATGTTTTAAGGAAACAACTCACAACATCACTCTGCTATATCCCCAACTATTTCAAATGAGTTAATGTCTTATCCATTATTAGACTACATATACAGTATATTATGGAGATCTTAAAAACCTAGAGTTATCAAAAAGTGAGAATTGAAAAACTTCATATGGTAAACCTGTCTTGAAGTGTTCCCACCAACTCTAATCTACATTTATCAAAGCTTGTTCATTCCCTTAGGTGAATTCATAACCATGATTTGCAAAAAGAATGTAGTGATAATCCACTTAACCAATTCTTTCTTCCTAGTGAAATTGATTGCCTCTGTGGATTCATTATCAATTGCATACTTTATCAATTTGGGCTTTGCCATATGGAGTTGAAAACATTTTTGACTTAACCTCTTAAATGGATTTTCACTTGTAGGTTTTACCTTATCCTGGGTTGTATTGTCAACTACATTATAGATTGAATTAGCTTCATTAACCTTAGTGAGAGGTTTGTAAATCATCTTAGTTTTAACATTACTTGAATGTGAAGATGAATGAAGCTTAAAACATCTATCAATCCTATGTCCACTCACTTTAAAATGAGTGCAAACATCTTTCTTAGGTGAGGGTCCCCTTTTGCCAATTCCCAAAATAACATGAGAATGGTCTTTCAAACATGCAATCTGCTTAAACAAAGTTTTTCCTTTCCAACAAGTCTTAACACTATGGTTATTCATCCCACAAAAAGTGCATGGAAATGATTGCATTATCTTCTATACATTATATCCAAACTTCTTAAAAGTATCAATTGGATCAAAAGATTTAATGTAAGAATTAGGAGGTGGAATCTCAATACCTCTTTTACCTTTACACCTTTGAACTAGTGGCCTAGAACCTTCGCTATTGGAAGCTCGTCTTCCTTTAGCCATGGAAGAAACTTCTCCATCATCCACCTGCACACTACTATAACCCAAACCTACACAAAGAGGTCTATGCTCAACCTGAATTGGGTTAGATATACCTTGGCTATCTCTACCAAGTCCTCCTCTATTATAACCCATTTTAAACAACAACTTAGATCATATGCCCTTAGTGTATCTTTTGAAATCACCAAAAATAATATTACTAGAATCTACATCTGAAATGGTAGAAGAAGATGAAGATTCCTGTGGTGAAAAACTTAGAGTGCACTCAGTCATAGTTTCTACATTTGAAGTAGAAGGCTTTACCTTTTCACACTCACCACATTGCAATCTAATCAAGAGCTCATCCTTGGATTCGAGTTCTAATTTTAACTTTGCCACTTGTAATTCAAGTGCAAATTTCTGGCATCTCAAGATTGTGTTTTCATCTTTGATGGCCTCAATCTTTGACAACTTGCCCATGGTTTCCTGAAAACACCTAATTCCACACTACACACTGCAATATAATCAATCTACAAACCAATAATCCAACTACTTTGGAAGAAACTATCAACACACAACTAGAAGCAAACCCTACATTCTAACTACTCTGATACCAACTTGATTCGTAAACTCTACACTTAAATTTGAAGTGAAAATAGTTTATCTAGATATTTTAATAACTCCCTTTATTAATCCTTTAAATTATTGAAAATTTCAACTGAACTTGTAAAAATGTTAGCGAAAAACACGGTTTTGAAAAAAATGGATTGAAATTGTCAGTGACTTGTACTTTCATTCACCATTTAACCATTTTTAATAATTTTGTGTTATAATTTTCAAAACTTGAATCACTTGCATGAGTTCATTTACTAATTAAAATCAAATCAATAAACTGAAATAAAAACATACATCAAATGACAATTACCAAAACACGAAACGTGATAACAGAGTTTGGCTCAATAATTGATGCCTATGTCTCTGAGTTCACCAAAGGAGTGGACCATTTCCATTAAGGGCACTTCAAACACCTGGAAACAATAAACAACTTTCTTGCATGCTAATAACTCAATGCAAAAATTCACCTTCACCATGACTGATTCAAGCCCGACACCTTTGAATTCTGTGAGTCTTCATAAACACCTACAAAGTTGCTCTAAAAGTCCTAAAAATCTCCTCTAAGGTTTGAAAAATACTCCTCCAATATGCAAATTGGCTAACAAGAGCACTACGACTATGTATTATGGCTCGAGAATGGATAAAAATCCATTAACATAAGCTTACTAAAGCTTTTACAAGGTCTTGGCCTATTAAAATTAAAAAACAAAGTCAAAAATTGATCCCTTTCAAATAGAAATTCGTGACTTTATAGTTAATTGGAAACCCGTGGCTTAATGGCTAAGCTTCCATTCTTTTTACCACAAGGTGAGGGGTTCAATTCCACAGTTTAAGCATCTCCATGGAATCCTTCTTGCATTATCCCACATGTGTGGGTCGATAGGATTAAACAAGGCTTATCAAAGCTTTTTGACCACCATTTCCTCCATGGTTTTATCCCACATGCAATGGATTAGGGATAAAATAAGGCTTTAAAAAGCCTTTAACTTCCCACTTATCACGTGGCTTTGGCCACATAAGAGTCCTTTGACTCGGGCTCGAGCTTAGGCCTGCAAACTCGCTAAAGAGCTCGGCTCCCATGTGACTCAACAAAGAGTTATATCCTACTCCCTCAAACTAATCTCCCTCAAGTTCACCACCTTGCTCGATATTTGTGGCAATGAACTATCCTTCGAACTTGCCTTGGACCATTGAGTCATCAAACTCTCCAAAGGACTCGCCATATGGCTCGATCAACGAGCATATCACACGAGATTAGTCACTTAACTCCACTTGGCATAAAATGTGACATGGAAAGATGAGTCACTTTAGTGATGTGGCATGCTGATGACATGGCATAATCATCAAGGATGCCAAGGCACCCCTCCAAATGAGTGTGTTGACCCTCACTAAGGGCCCCCAACGAGCCAATAACGGGGCCCTTTTTTTTGATAAACCACTATCAAAGATCGGAGTAAAACATCGAACCAATTTTTCAAAACTTTTTCAATCTGCCAAGTGTCGACCTCTGATAGGTCCTTGTGCCAAATTTCAAAACAACATCAAAACACGTGCCACATGTCACATTGCTTCAAGCAATCTTGTGACATTTATCGACCATCTTCAAACGGCCATAATAGGAGCTCCCAAACTCAGATTTACATTCAAAAAAATATGTCAAAAAGCTCTCAAAGAGCTCTACAATGTGCCACCACTGAAACTCTAAATTAGAACCATTATCAGAACCCAATTTTTGATCACATAATAATTTATATTTTCATCATGAAATAACTTTGAATGGTAACATATTGGCTTACCTCTTTGAATTAGGAAAACCCTAATAGCATAATCACTAGCATCCATTTAATCCTCAAAGGGTACTTGCAAGATATGTAAAGCTAAAACCAAAACATGGAAAATATTAAATTTAAACATATCAAATATAATTTTTTTATTCTTACCCTAATTAAGTCTTACCATCTATTGTAATAAAATGTAAAGGTGTGACTATGGAAGATAAGATATTGATCTGCACCCACAAAACCTATTGTCTCGATCACATTATAAAGATTTGGCCAATTGATGATAACATATGCATTTTTTAGATCAATCCACAATTTCCCATCTCCAACCACATGTCCCAATAAGAAAAGTGATTGTTGAACAAACTCACATTTCTTATCATTCAACAATAACTTGTTCTCCTTCAAAACTTGTAAAACTTGTTTGACGTGATTGATATGCTCATCAAAATTCCTACTAAAAATAAGAATATCATCCAAATTTACAATGAAAAAAAATCAATAAATGTCCTCATTACCTCATTCATCAACCACATGAAGGTAACTAGTGCATTGCATAGCCCAAAAGGTAAAACCAACCACTCATAAAACCCTTTCCTTATTTTGAATGTTATTTTCCAAATGTCCTCTTCCTTAATATGTACTTGGTGATACTAATATTTAAAATAAACTTAATTAAATACTTAGAATGTTGAAGTTGATTATAAATATCATTAATCTATGGAAGAGTGTACCTTTCCTTGATAGTTATATTGTTAAGTGAACGTTCTCCATGAACCATATTTCTTAAGTACTAGCACAATAGGAGAACCACATGGAGAAGTACTAAGATGGATTACACCTTGATTAATCAAATATTATACTTGTTGTTTACCTCATTGGAACCATTTGAGGACTACCTATATAACCTGAGATTTGGAAGTAGATCATCGGGTAGTAAACGGATTTCATGCTCAATAGGTCTAACCAGCAACAACTGCTTATGCTCATGGAAAACCTCCTAAAAGTGCTACACTACCTATCCTATACACTATTAATCTTTGTTAGTAAACATGATATAAGAATTATTATGTGAAACTACTTAGTCATCTTGAATATCTCTTAAAATAAGCAAAGCAAACTTCCCACTAGCATTTATAAGCTTTTTAGCTCTAGAGGCACTTACCAAAGAGATAAAGACTCACCTTTTTAGGATGAAATGATGTATCTCTTACTATCCTTCACAAAATGGTATTAGTTGGATCTCCTCATGAAGATAACATCCCAGATATACAACTAAGGGTTTCTAAACACTACACCACACACATCAAGAGACACAAAATCCACTATAACTTCATCAATGAAATGTGAATTGATACCAAACTTATATTTACATTGATTTATCACCTTAATTTCTACATATTTATATACCCAACCCAAGGAATATATACTTGGATGGTTGAATGTTTTAAACCCCAAATTGTCTACCAATTCATTGCTTATGAAATTAGCTTGTGAACAAGTATCAAAAATAACATTCGATTTTCTTTTCTTCATTTGAATTTTAATATGTAAAATCTTTGAAAGTTCACTCTCTTGAGAAATACTACTATTCAAACATACCTCCCTATCAATAGAGGTCTAACACAAATTTTCATCCACATTGGATCTATAACCAATATTTTCACCTTGAAGACATGGTGTAGCCTTCTTATTCTTCTTTTTATTAAATAGATGTAATTCTATATGGAGCTTCCAACATTAATCCTCAGAATGACTATCAACATCACATTCCCCAGAAGGTATTTTAATATTATTTTTAGAAATGTAATTAGCATTATGCTTACCTTTCCCTTTACCTTTACCCTTTTGCTTAGAGTTGCCTTATTTCTTGGAAGTGTTTTGAGAGGTAGATTAAGACTTATTCTTGTCCATCTCTAAGTAGTGATCTTGAGAACAAGCCTCATATACATTCATAGGCCCAGTCTTCTTAAATAGATAAGGAGTCCACCCAAATACTTTGTCAAGATGTCATAGTCTGCTATATATTCTACCATTTGGATAACCTTTTTGTTGAACTCACTTATGTACTATTGCACATTTTAGCCTTGATTCTACCTAAGATATTTCAAATACATGGACATTCATTCCTCATAAAAAATAAGATATAATTTACTCTTGATTAACATCTTAAATTCATCTTACTTAGTAATAGGAGGAAGCTTCTTAACAACCAAAGTATGAACATAGATCTCAAACCAATTTAAAGCATTATTGATTAAATTTAAACTTGAAAAATAAATTTATTAACTTTTATTAATCTGATATAAACTAAAATATACCTTAATTTTGGATAGCCAATGGTCTAGCCTCTCTATATTCAAGTCCCCATTTTATGGTTGGATCTTTATATTTTCCTTAGCCTTGAATGGAGGTGAAGCTTGGTTGGCATGGAGTTGTTATTATCTATTCTCATTAGTAGTGGGAGTGTCCTCCTTGTTTACTTTCAATGCCTTCATAGAAACACCAAGATTATCCATGAGAATCCACATAATGGAATCCAACTAGTCAAGCTTGCTCATAAAAAGATAAATTCTAACTACTCCTTCAAGATTGTGAAATATCTATTCTTTTATTCGTACATATTATTCATTAACATGGGAAATACTATTAATATTTTATTTTCACTTCCTTGTGTAAATATTAGCTTCAAAGGGAACTAGGATACATTAATCACTAACATTAATTGCCCTAGTGACAGACATAAACTTGAAATGTAGTAACAAACACATAAAACCACATAAAGGAATGATATTAAACCAACTCTAATACTAGTATGATATGTAAAATAGGTAGATATTCTTCTCTAAGCTTAAACAACACCGATCCTATCACTCTTAGCTCAACAATGATTGGATGATTTTTGTTCTAGTATACTTACAATGCTAAAATATAGATAAACAAGTTCTAAAAATAAAATATACAACATATTGCACATGCAACATGAGACATAATAATAAGTAAATACCAAGAGAAACACAAGATTTATCCTGGATAAACCCAAGGTGGGAAAAACTCTAGTGTGTGAGGCCATTTCACTCCCCTTCTACTATGTAAATCAATAAATATACAAGGTACTGCTAAATAATGCCTTCATGGACCAAATTCTCACTATTAATCTATCTAAAAATTATACACAAGATTGATTTCCACTTATCAATCACTTCTTATTACTCCAACACATTTGGATCAACCATCTATAGCTAGGAAATAATTAGAGCACAAGAACAAAGACTCAAACTTGAAACTTGCAATGTGATTCTAACTTCAAAACTTCTCAATGCATTTTTTGGTGCCTTTTTCTTTGCACAAGGTCTGTATTTATGCTCTATAAACTTTGGAGTTCACTAAGAATCTTAAATGAACTGAAAATGAGAAGAATAAATGTTTGTAACCATTCAACTTTGGGCCTTTTCTATGAAGACAAAATTATTGGTATATACAAATTGGTGGTTTCAAAACCACCAATGTGGTTAGATAACCATTAGGTGGTTACACAATCTCCACTCATACACTAGTGGTTATACAACCATTTTATAAGTTATATAATGCCACCCTACAAATAGAAATAGTTCCACTATCTATGATAAACCCCTCCATTTCAAGAACTGAAACTCACTAGCTTCATCATTATGAAGATGTCCAAATCATCCCCACACTAACTTGGCTACCATGAGACATCTAATTTGATGTTCTAAATATGAAATATCTTACAATAGTGTCTTAAAATAATGAATTACATACAATTGGGCATACTATAAAAATCACATATATATTACTATTACACTGGAAACCAAATTTGGATCAACAGCCTAAAAAATACAAATCCATTTGATTATTATCAAAAGCATCCAAAAAGACAAGAATTTTTTTTTTGATGATAAAAAAATAGTTGGTTGTGATATTAAGTAAATTATACATAAAGTAGTGAATTCTTGTAGGTGACTAATAGCAAATTGAGAAGGTCAGACCTATAACAGATAAACATATATGAGAAAAGGTTGTGAAAGAGTTAAACATGTATGCACAAGTCATGTGAGGTAAGGATATGTCAAGATAGACATTTACAACTTAGTGTCTAATACTATATTTTAGTGTCTCATTAATAATGACCCTAATAAAATAGACAATTCACTATAAAAAACCAGCTCATAGGTCATCTAAGTCCAACAAAGAGAAAGAAGATAATTTACTAGACTTAACAAAGCTCCTCAATAAATTTTGAATAAATTAATTGAGAAAAACATTATAAATTTAACTCAAGTGAGACCATTAAATAATTCAAAGACCATTTTAAAAATGCTTTGATCCAAACACATTGTGTGTTAACCATAGAGTTCAAAGGTGTTCAAAAAATAGATGTATTGCATTGAAACATAAGATTGAATATTTCATTTGAAAGAAATCCAATCTAAATAGAAGAAGAAAATAATGCCACAAAAAATGTGAATCAATGTGTAACTCCTCTAAATAAATATTTGAAATTATTTATAACTTTTATTTCAAATAAAACCATGCACAAGATAACAATTGAAACATGCATGTGATTGAGGATAAGAACAAAAGCTATAACCAAGTCACATTTTATTATAGATCTCATCCAATTGATAACATTATGGGTACAATGAAATAAAATATAATGAATCAAGACCCAATCCAAATTATGCTTAATATTGAGTATCACTTCTAACTAAATATTTAAAATACATGTGAAATAGAGTAAAAATTCTTAAGTAATTATGAAAATTAATATGTAAAGGAATATAGAAATAAAAGGCTCTTATCTCATTTATGCATTGTCATAAATTTATATCCACAATTTGGACATGGAAATGTGCTCTAAAACCTATGCCACATGCCACTTTGAAATATGGAGCTATCTAGATAAAGATGCCAAGATTGTAAAAATGAACTTGAAAAACTTTCAAGAACATACAGACACTCTTGGTAAACTACTGCCACCTGAAATTTTATCTTCTAGATTTTCTCTCATGTTTTTGTTCTTCACTTCCTTGCACTAATTGTATGCATCATAACTCATGTCTTCCTTTAATGGGATAAAACTACATGACCTAGATTTTCAAGGAAAATAAATTGGGACTGTGCTAGAATATTGCACTAATTTATCAAGCCCATAGGATTAGAACAAAGATGCCAATAAATAAAAACTAGCATTTGCCCTGATGGTGCAAGGAACACTGAAAAGGATGTAATTTTTTATTTTTAGGTGTGAATATATTGGCAATATGGATGAATGGAAGCAACAAGATAGACTCTAGGACCTCAATGTATTATGTCCACATTAGTGACATTGTATCATTGATTCAAGCCACACATTAGAGGTGGAGTCTTATTGTAATAAAATCAATGCTCATGACATCCTCGTCCACCCTCAATAATAGAAAATGACAAATCAAATATGTCACCACCTTGAAATATATGGAACCCCTTGTAATGGGTGATACAGGTCATGAAAATCTAACCACTACCATAAATATGGGTTTGGTGTATAATATGCCCCCCCTAAAATATGGTATCACTTGAAATACCCTGTCATTATTACTCACCATTATTGCCCAACACACATTGAAATATTTCACCATTTGCATGTTCTTTATTGCCTTACCTTTTCTTCTTGGGGTCCGAGCTTGGTGTTTACGTATGTTGTTAAGCCTAATTTAACTTTTCTAGATGTTAATATATTTTTATCATGGATGAACTTAAGCTAAGAAATAAATTATGGTACATCAGTGTCTTGTCTGCACATAAACAACATTGTAATGCGAGATTGAGCCACTCATTAGATGTGGAGCACTATCACAATCAAATCAGTGCTCATGATGTCCTCGTCTACCCTTAACAATAAAAAATGGCCAATCAAATATATTTCCACCTTGAAAGCTACATACCCCTTTTCAATGTGTGAAAGTCATGTAAATTAAACCATTTTCCTAAATTTGGGTCTGGGGTATTATATGGGATCTATGGTATCTGATATCAAATGAAATACCATGTCATTTCCCCTCACCATCACCACCCATCTCACCTTGAAATATCTCGCCACTTGCATGGTTTGTATTGTCGAACCCTTCCCTACCACTTCGCCATTGGTCAAGTTCTTTGGGAAACAAAACGTCTCCTCCCTACACAACTCATTTCCATGTCATATGATCACATGAGGTGCCTAGTTTTCAAGTTCTCAACAATGGTCATTGGATTGATATACATCTCATTCCTTATTTAATAATCATAGACATTGGAGATTAGTTAGAAGTGATAAGCAAGGGAATATACTAGAGTGCATGGCATCATATTCTACCCATTGAGCATGGAAATCATTTATCTATGACATCATTTTATAATCCATCCAAAATAAAAAATTGTGTGATACGTGTTATCAACCTCATCTAATTGATCCACACCTATCATCAACCTCCTTCAACTTGTCTACCTTTATTCCAATTATCAATTGCTTCATATCATAAAACATAATATGTTTCTCAAGAGGAAATTTAGTTGTGTTATTATATGGTAATTGGGTTTTAATTAAGACCTTGCATTCTTAATTAATTGCCTAAATTATTATATTTATTATATATATTGATATATTATAATATAACATATTAATATTATATATATTTACTTATTTATGTAATATTATTATAGTATAAGACATGTAGCTCCTGTATAAAATATTGAATACTATTACAGTTAGGAATATTAATCAAATGTAACCATATATATAATGTACATATGGTCATATTGTACAAATAGATTCTTGCCTCCATGACAAGGTGAGATCTCCTTCAAAAACTTCAAATAAAACTCCATAACTACTAAAATTATTTTCATGGTCCTCCTCACACATAACGCACTAAGAAATAGTTATGATATTTGAAACACCATATCCCACTCTCTGAAACCTTCAGAAAGTTTGCTTTAGCAATGGTAGAATCCATCACAAATAGGATGCCCATCTCATCATCTGATGCACTCAAAAAGAAGCTCAATTCATTTTGTCTCTCTTCCACATCAAGGGATTGAATCTCAACTTCAATAGATGTTAAAATTTTACTAACGCTACAAGAAGTAATCTCTTCTTACAAATTTTTCATAACACTGCAAACAACCTCCTCGTCTACTACATTGAGCTCATATTCTATGTCTTCCAACATATTGATAAACTCTTCTACTTTAGAGATCAGCCCATGAAAACACTTATATGAGGGAGGTTCCCTCTTCATCATCCTAATCGTTGTTGTGTTTTCTCTCTACCATTTTAATCCTGGTAATGAAACATGGCCGAATAGTAACCATATATAGTAAAATAAAGACAAGTCATGAATGATAGGTGATGCGATGAATTCTGGTCATAAATATGATGCACAACATATATTAGTTACACAAATGTCATGGAAAAATGTCATTGACAAAACAAAAATCACATAAAAAATATCCACAAACAAATATGATGTAATTACATAATAGAAATAACTTCAAATTTTATGCAAAAATTGATCCATAATAGAATTATAGCTTAGACAATGATAAGTGCTCTCATAATTTCTTCCTGCATTAAATGAAATAAAACACTTTTCTATTAACAGGTGACCTTAAATTCAATAATATCATTAATGCCCATGCCAACTTCTAATCACTGGGACCTAGAAAGGGAGAAAGGAGAAGGCTGGTCCACTTGTATTAAATGGTAAGAAATGATGTAAGCCCAAGGTAAGATATGGGATGAAGATTTCAGAATGTTATAAGTAAATAAGATGGATAATATTATTTGATTTAAATGAAATTGCCTATATAGAGAAAAATGCATAAATATTCATAAAATAATGTGAAATAAAGATTAAGGGAGCATTTTGAGGTGTCTATTTAATGTTCCACTTTGAAGTTTATACTTGGCCATAAATTAGGTGGCATAAGTACACATTTGAAATTAATACACACATAAAAGTACATAACACATCTAAATCTTTGAGCCCTAAGATACTAAGACTTAGAACTTACAAAACTACTTATCTTCACTGCATAAATATGGGTAAGCATAAAAACATTTGATAATGTGTATGAACTTAATTGATATCAATATAAAATTTTCCCTCAGTATGCAATAATAGTACTACGGGTTTATCATACCATCAAAGGAGATGAAGTTGAGTTAGAAACTTGTATGTTGTCAGGTGATGGGTCTCCTCATCTAAAATAAAATCTGAGTCACTAACCATTGAGAATAAAATTTGGACCTTGTAGATACTAAAATATAGTCTTAGACACTTGAAAATGTCATTTTTGACCTACCTTCACCCTACATGACTTACGCATACGTATATGCATTTAATTTTTCATTCTCTCACATCCACATGTTAACTTTGGATCCCATCTTTCTAAGTTTTTATTTGTCACCTACAAGAACTCTCTCAATCTATGTGAAACTAATAAACTATCATACTCAGATCTTGAGATCATCATATCAATGCTCTTATCTCCCAAATAGAACTACCAAATTCAGATAGTGTCATTCAAATTTTCATGAATTTATCCTTTGCCCAAGAATGATTAGATTTTAAAATAAGATCATACCCATGGGTCGGTCCATTAGACTAGTGTGTCGATGGCATGAGAAATCACCCAAAGAATCACATATAAACATAAATAAGTCTAGACTTATTAGATCATTTGGCACTTATCAAGGTCACCTCAATAACACTACTACACATTGAGTAAAACTTTCCTATTCCTCACAAATTATAAATCAATCACTAAGATCAGTCATAAGGTAAGTCTAAAGCATACCAAGCCAAGTCTAAAGTAAGCATTATCAAGTGTTGAAATCTAGATCACTAGATGCATTCATATAGAAAAGGAGCACAATTCTACATTCACATTAAGAGGAAGAACTATGTGTGGCTTGGGTTCCCTCTTTGGAGTATTGGATACATAGACAACGCTCAATCATGAAAGAGGATGACTGGGTTTAGCTAAACTCATTTCACTTCCCAATCATTTAACATGTTTTACCCTTCACAAGTGGAACTAGGGTTTCAAATGGAGGAGATGGGTTTTTGGATATCGTGTACCTAATTAGGCCTCAGTTCATACACATAGTTGAAAGACAAATAGGTACACATGCATGTACTTGAATAGAAAGGTAACATCTATAGGGAAAGAACCATCCAATTTGGAACATAGTATCGAACTCTACCAGCTTGGCATGACGATATTGTTTAAGAGCATAAAAAGATCAAAAACCTATACCATGCGACTTACATTCTTACTTTCTACCTGCTACATGTCTTAGTCCTACATAGTACATGAAACCACTAAGTATCTTATCCCCTTGTTTTCCTTTCTATATTTAGTAAATACCATTGTTAAATCTATTTCAAGCCTTTACATTCAGATTTATTCTTAATTTTTATACTTTACAAACTGAATTATATTCAAGTTTCTATTTTAATTAGGAATACAATTAATCCAAATTAGGGTAAAATAGAATCCTAAAGTCATCTGGTGACAGGGTCTCAATCACATATCATCATGAATAATTTGGGTACACTAAGACATGATAAGTTCATTAAAATAGTAATAACAATAAATATAGAATATGGTTGTCCCCTCGAGATATTAGTGGATTGCGTGAAACATGGCAAAACTCGTGTATCGAGAAGAAATAAATTGCTCTTAAAAGGCAATGCTATCAACAGCGTGTCATTAGTATAGTTTGCTTCACCATCCCCTCAAGATATTAGTGGATAACGTGAAACATGGCAAAACTCGTGTATCGAGAAGAAATAAATTGCTCTTGAAAGGCAATGCTATGAACATCACGCCATTAGTATATTTTGCTCCACATGAATTCAAGATATAAAAATTACAATATATATCATTTAATCTGTTATAACACTAAATCATTAGAGATTGAAATTTTTTTCAAAGTATAATAACATTGAAATTCCTCTAATCTCGTTGTTATAGGTTATTTGGCACTTCAAAGGATTACTTATTTAGAGGATTTTCAGATTTATGACTCAACGTTTTGTTAGATATCTTATAACTGTCTTGTTCTTGTTTTTTGTTGATAAATAATTGATTTATATTACTAATCACTGTTGATATGTTCTTCCTCTATTTATACTCTTATTATCATTTTATTTACTTTAATATTTTGATTCGTTATGAAACCTTTTTGTACAAAACTCTAAAACCTTTACCTTTATTAAAAAACATTGTTTAATAATTTTTAAATATGTATGTATAATAATTTTTAAATTTTAATGTTTTGAATTCACTGATAAACACAATGCATGCTTAAAAAGATCAAGAGAACAATTAAGGGTAAAAGTAAAGATAGTAAAGCCAACACCTATTTTGCTACTTTTTAAAATAATTATAAAATATTAACAATTTAATATTAATTGAGGATAAGCTTAATAATTAATTAATTAAGTTGATTGATCACCTCATTAATTATGTGTGTTTCTAAAATAAATGTTGGGCTTTAGTCTTTGTTCAATAACTAGACAATCTCTTTGTTGTTTCAACCTTCTTTGATATTTCATTATTTTATTTATGTAGTGAAGAAGCAATAAAATCTAGATGGCCCGCTAGATCTTTTTAATTAAAATTAAAATCTATTGATCGTCAGGATCCGTACCAAACTTTATATTGATTTTATGGGATCTTTCATTCACTATGACATTTCAGGTATTTTAAGTAAGTTTATATTTATATATATAGATTTTATTTATAATATATTTAAGATATGATAGGTTATCACAAATGTAATGTAGGGAAGGAGTTCAAGGTCATATTAATTTATAATAGATTTATTGATCAAATTATATAATTATGATGTTTATGAAATATTTTGATGTGTTGTTTAAGTATTATTATATATAATTTAAAGGATCTTGTATATGTCTTAAATGTATTATAATTTTATTTTAAGGGAATCATAAATTTAATTTTAAAATATTATAAAGTTAACTTTACAGTGTTATTAATGTATTTTAAAGTTCTTGTAAATAAGATGATGTGTCTTAAGTTTGATGTATTTTTTATCGAAATTTAAAAAAATAAATAGATTATTTTTTTATTCTATCAAATTAAATTGTAAAATCGAAGATTAATTTTTAAAATATCTATAAAATTTTAAATGACATGAAAGAAAATGACTCCATTACAAATTCGTTGCCATAATTATATATGATTTTTTCTTAAATTATTCTTAACACATACAACCCTTATAAACCCTTTCACATATCTTCAACTACCCACACATTTATAAATTCCTAGCATTTTAATCATGAGTGTTTTTAAAGTTACACAAGGTTTGAATCCTGTGCATTTCGACCTATGATTTCTTGCACCCATATGTCATTCCTCTCCACTTCTCCCACATCACATTGTTATGTGATCACCCTAAAAATCAAGATAAAAATGAATATACTCACATAATAAATTCATATTAAAAATGTGCCCTTGTATTTTTATGAGGCATTGCAATGGTTTTCCTCTCCCACATCATGTTGTTATGTGATCACCCTAAAAATCAAGATAAAAATGAATATACTCACATAATAAATTCATATTAAAAATGTGCCCTTGTATTTTTATGAGGCATTGCAATGGTTTTCTTTTATATATAAGAAATGATGAGTATGCTCTGAACTTGTATAAAAATAAAAGAATTGGAATATGGCGTGATACCTAGTATACTAGAGAGGGGCTTTTTTTAAGATTTATTGGCAAGTACCCATTTCTCAGTGCCTTTATCATTATAGTTTTTTTTTTTTTTAAATTTCCCTTTCATTTCAAATTCACCTCTCTCAAATACCATCTAATATTGCACCTCTCTCAAATACCATCTAATATTGAAAGAGATAAAGGTTGACAAAATTATGTAGGGGAAGTAATGGTAATATAATCTTAAGTTATAATAAAAAATAAAAATAATATATACATATGTTGTATGTGATATTTTATTAGGAAATTTTTTCTAGAAAAAACATAACACAAAAACTTTCTTCTTTAGTGTATTAATTTAACAGTTTTCAATATAATAATGTGCTTCAAAGTTATATCTTACCTTAATACATATACAATTATTTGTAACTACATCAATAGTAAATTCTCCTACAATATAATAAGTACAAATCGTGGGATTAGAAATTTTGGTTCATAAACCATGTGTTAAAACCATCCATATAGACATGCAACCACATATAGGGACCTCGCTCAATACCTTAGGATATACAATCCATAAAGGGTGTGAATAATGTAAATTATGCAACACATATCCAATAATCTCCTACTTGTTGAACACTTTACATAGGTGGTCACATATGCATACTTTCAACAGCTAAGGTCCTCCATGTATATTAATATTTACAACGAGAAAGCTTAGTAGTACTCATGTAACCTTCATTAATGAATATGCAGCATTCTATAATGCATCAAACCTCTCAAAGAACACCTTTTTATTTTTGACCATGTCTCTAAAAAATTATATTTTAAATCGATATGCTTCTACTACAAATGATACGTGGGATTATTTTCCAAATAGATTGCACTTTAACTATCACATTCCATCCTTAACACAACTTATGTAACCATACAAATTATATACTTGTATGAGTAGCTGCTATGTACTAGGATTTTATAGTTGCAAGTGAATCTACTTCCTACTTCTCTCTCATCTAGTTGATTTCTCCACCAAACATGGTAAACATATAACCACTTGTAGATCTTAAATAGTAAATATCTCCAACCCAGTTAGCATAAAAAAAACCTTGTACATTTACTATATTATTTTTTCTAAGTCTTTTTTCATAGAAGATTGGATAATATAAATTATCACATGGATATCTGAAGTTTCTCTTCATAATAGTCCAATGTTCCTTCCCTCACTTGGACATATATTTACTCACATCTCTCATTTCATGGGAAATGTCAAGTTTGGAACAAACCATAGCATAGATAAGGCTTGCAACTACACTTGTATACGTAGCACAAGAAACATTTTCAATATATTCTTGTGCCATGGGACACTGTTCACTAGATAATTTTATACCATCATGAAAATGAGTACTCAGAGTTTTAAAATCTTTTATACTAGGCCTTTACGATATCAACTTAATATATTTCCTCTGATTCAGCCACATTTTCTTATTTGTGTTTTACCCTAACACACACATCCCATTTTAAAATTCAAATAGGGACCCACTATTAATTGAATTCCTTATTCAAGGTCTTTAGAACAAGAAGTCCATAACATGGAAGTTTGAAAAGTGTAAGCTTAAAGAATTTATCTGACACTAGGATTAGTTTATTTGGTCCTCTTGATTTTTATTATTTATTTAATGTGATCAACCAAAATTTATCTCATTGTTTATAACAAGTATCAAGGTTATAGGAGAATCAAAGATGCATATAATCTATATTATATGATTTATTTTTTACCTTTGATTTTATTTTAACCCATGCTTATATGTATGTTTAATTTATGATTTAACAGCTAACAAAGCTGATGTGTTATTTTGTTTAGTGGGTTATTTGCCTTTGTTTTGTATTAAATAATGATTCCATATGTATGCATTTCCTAGAACATCCCAAAGCTCATCTACTCTTATAGCATGACATTATTTCACTCACCTGGAGCCTAAGAGAAAAGTGCAAGTCATCATCCCACTAACCCAATGGTGACATCAATAGATGTCCTTGTATAGACTATCCCAGGCAAGCAGGCCACTGAGAGTCATCCACCTATCACCATCTCGCTAACCCAGAGGTGACATCAATTAAGTTTCTTGTATGGACCATCTCAGGTAAGCGGATCACCAAGAGTCATCCACATGTCACCATCTCACTAACCTAAAGGTCATTGAGAGTCATTCATGTGTCATCATCTCATTAAACCTAATGGTGACATCATCAAAGTTCCTTGTATAGACCATCCTCGACAAGTGAATCATCAGGAGCCATACATGTGTCACCATCCCACTAATGCAAAGGAGACATCAACATATTTTCATGTACTAACCATCTCAGGTAAGTGGGTCATTGAGAGCCATCCATGTGTCATCATCCTGCTAATCTAGAGGTGATGTCAACACAGTTCCATGTACAGACTATCTAGGGCAAGTGGATCATCGAGAACCATCAATGCATCATCATCTTGCCTACCTATGGCTAAAAGGACCAAAGTAAAATAAGCCACATATCAGCTAAGAGTGGAGTAGAGATACGTATACATGTGTCCACTCAGCCACATAAGTAAATAATAAAGACAGAAAAGCTAATCCTAAAAGAGTGGAAAAGAGACATATGTCACATTATGATGATTAAGCATCCGAGAGCAGGAAAAATAAGCCACATTGTAATAAAAATGCAAAAGTCATTGTTATGAAATTCAAATGAAAAGAATAAACAATGAGTGGATTAAAAGTCATTACTACAATTAATTCACATGATTGGTGAATTAATACATTCAGTTCTCTAGGCCAACACATCTAAATCAATATAATTTGAATTTCCATATTTAGTCCAATCACATTGTCTTCAAGTTATTGAGTGAAAACTATGAATCCATAACTCTATTATGACCAAGAGTTTACAAACTTTTTCATAACATAGACATTTTTAGACTAGATTTTCAATGGCTTCCTCATCTCGTACTCCATCTCCTTTTACATATTCAATCAGAGGACCAACAAAATACACTAATACATCATTTGATTTAACGTATTTGAACCATAATTTCAAACATTACTTTTTTATTTAGGATGAGGTTGATGCAGTCGAGCCATACAAGGCTAAAGACTAGTATTTAATTTTCACATAGAAGTATAAAGATAACTTACTAGCAATAAAAGCACTTAGCCTTCATAACGTTACAACTAAACTAGAGGTAATGCCATACATTGACCTGTTATTTGATTTATTTGTAAATGGAAAATTCTCTAAAAAATATTTCACTTTAGGCTGAGTAAAACTCTAGCAACATACATAAATGGGAATGTTTTTGAGAGGTACTACAAACTCTTTGTGCCTAAAATGACTTGTAGACATGATATGATGAATTCATGGCTCCTTGCCAACAACATCAGTAGTAAGTTAAGAGAATGGGATGGCAATTCAAGCAACTTTGTCGTTTAGGGCCCTAATTCTACTATCCCAATTGTTATCTTTAAACCAGGGGTGAGAATTGTCATGGCCCTACTAAACAAAATATATGATTTCTTAACCATTACTTATGTCAATGAGATATGGGTCCCCTTCCTAGACATTATTATAACCTATAACAAAATCATAGCCTTGGGGTAAATTATTAGCTCTAACCTGATTCTATGAATCACAAACCTAGGAAGCTTACTAGATGGTAACTTCTATATGATGTCTTATGTGGTAGATGTTGTGACTACAATTGTGCATTCCTGAACCCTTGCAACCATCTGTGGAATACCAAAACAATAAAATTTGTAATGAATTCAATGTAATAATTAGATTTGACACAAGAAAATATATGTTTGAATCCAAGAATGTAATGGGTAGCATAGCAGTGCCAAATGAGACAAAAGTTTATTCCAATTGGAAAGCATAATACCAAAAAATGTAAAAAGGATGGTTCAAAAAGTGGGAAATGTAACACCTTAGTGTGTGAATATGTGAACATGTGTTTTTAGACCTTTGTTTCTATAGCTTGACACACTTGTTTGGATGTGGTTCTAAACACAAAATAGGTTTTGACAAAATAGTCAAGTAATCATGAACATACCTTAGAAACTGGCATGGGTGTATGGCATAATCATTGATTCTTTTGATATTCTTGCATTTGATAGGATTAAAATTTTAATGGTTCATTAAGTAATTAAAAGTAATTACAGTGGCATTTTAATTCCACCCTTCTCTCAAAGGTTTGTAGGAAAAGATAATCTTTGGGGGCTGATACTTTTGCACCCATGTATCAATGAGAATTCTACAAAAAAATTGGTTTTTATTCTAAAGTTTTCATTTAACTCTTTATATGGTCATCGAAGTGCACGAATCCACCAATTGGATGTCAAGGACTAATAAAACATTCACCTAAGGGTCTAGTCCCTTTGTGACCACTTCATTTGTAATATCTCAATGACGTGCTACCAATTGAGCCAAGATCTGAGGGACACTCTAACTAAGATATCATTGATGTAGCCTCAATTTATATATCCCATTGGATAACATGGTTGGTACAAATGTTGGGTAATGGCATCCTAGTCATCACACCCTAAGAACTTACAAGAAGGTGATGAAGTCCACCCCACGCAGTCAAAAAATAAAATAAAAATGAAAGACGTGTTTGTTTCTGATTCTTAGGACCCCACAAATGGGCAAGATAAGAGCATACTTTAAAATAGTCATTTGAGTTGACAAGAAATCAAATAAACTATGTGTTTTTGGTCACCTAGGCTCCCTAAAGGAGGCAATGGGAGAGCATAGATACACTAGTTTTACACAAAAAAACAAGAAACCAAAAGTACTCTAAGAAAATAACAAAGTGCAAATGCTCTTAAGAGTGTGAATTCAAAGTGTGTGTTTTTTGTTAAGCACTAAATATAAAGATGAATGAAATTTGTCTTGTTAATTGTGTAAAACAGCCTTTTAAGATATTAAAACCTACAAAACAAAGGATGAAGTGTTTGAATAATGATTTTGACTATCAAAGGAAGTCATATTTTTGTAGTTTTAAGCCTCAAGAAAGTTCACACAGGGTAATCCCATCATTCTACAAGATAATCTCAATGTTCTATAGGTTGATCCCACTGATTCAAGATCAATATCACTAGTTTTTAGTGAATCAAAAATATAGTTTTGGCATTCCCACCGATAAGCTAGATGACCTTTCCATTTTATAGGATGAGTTCATCATTTCAATAAATGAAACCATAAAAAACATAGTTTACCTTTCCACGACCTCATCGATTAGCAGGTCAATCTCACCACTTTAGATCAATGTTGTTGATTTATAGGTCAATCCCATCGATTACAATAAAATATAGTGAATCTAAGAAATCAAATTCATCATTCAATAGGGTGGTCTCACTAATTGGTAGGGAAATCCTACCAATACGTAGGTCAATCCTACCATTTGTAAGAAAATAACATGAAGTCAAGAATGTAGCCTTGTTGATTTGTTGATAGCTTCGTTGATATGTAGGTCAATGACGTTGATGTGTAAGTCAATGTTGCCAATGTGTAGGTCAATCTCACCAACCTGTTTGATAAATGAAGAACACAAATATTAATAAAATATAATCCCATTGATCTATACATCAAATTCACCATTTACGGGGGTGATCTCATTGATTAGCAAGGTAATCCTATAGATAAGCAGAAGGTAAAATATGATAAAATTAGAAGACAAAAGGAAAAATCAATGTTAAAAAATGGTCTGATTATCTAATTAGAATAATTAAAAGGCCTGAAAAGAGATTTGTTGGGTACATCATCCCATCAGGCGTGTTAAATATAAATACATGAATATGAAAGAGGTTAGCTCTTGTTAGTATGAAAAACAAGCATAAAATAATAGCAAATCTAACTTCTCAAGCATGATCCTCAAATTGGGCAAGACTTGAAACAATAAAAAATAAATTAGAAAGCTAAACAAGATGCTTATACCTTTCATTTGGATGTTCCCTTCAAAGTTGGCTTAGATGCATGTTTGTGCCCAGATGTAGAGATCGAAATCTTTAATAATGTCTTGGTATAAGAGCCATCAACAATTTTCCATGCACTATCTAGTATGGTTTTTGGATAAATTGGAAGAGAATAGGTGAAGCTTTTGGAGGATTTTTTGCAGAGTTTCTTTTCACAATCAAGCTTAATTTTGGTATATGGTGGCCCTTTTATTTATAGGCTTGGAAAAGTGATGAATACCATCCATATCAAGATGAGGATCAAGGGCCCAAGATCATTTAAATTTGGTGGAACAAAGGCATTCAATTTTGGAGCTAATATTACAATTAATAGGTATGGCTTAACATTCTTCTTATTTGTTGTATTTATGTTGATATTTAGAATTCTTGACTTTTGTGACCAATGATGTCATGTTAATGTCACTATTATATATTTTTTTGAATTTAGAAGTTTAAAAATTAGATATTCATCCAATTACCATGGATTTTCATTTTGATTTTTTAATTAGATTTGTTTAGTTAAGTAATCCTTATTGGCCTTTTTATAATTCTTGGACTTTATTAAATTGTCATGCACAAATGGTTGAAAACATTAATTTGCTAGGTCATATTTGATTGTAGATATCTCAGAGGAAGGTGATGATTATTTATGATGAATTTCCCTAATTAGGGATGCATCAATACATTTCAAAAATTGCATGTGATGGGTGTGGATGAATTAGAGCATTTTAGAGGTACTTGGTCCAATTTGTTCATTATTGTAGGAAGTCATTCTAACTTGTAATTTTGACACGACAGTGGTAAAAATTAGGTGTCTACACCACTTTCCCATTGCATTTATATGGATATCTTAAAAAACCTCAAACACACATGGATTTAAGTAGTTAAAAAAGTTTCTAAAAGAGATTTATTAATAGAAGAATGCACTTCCCTATTGTAGGAATACTGAATATACATCAGATATTCATCCAAATGCTTAATATGCTTCTTAATGTATCTTTTCAAGATTTATACCAATGTTACATTCACAACCTTGGATTTACCACTGGTTTTTTGGTGAAAATTGGTGGACTATTTCAACTTAGTATCCATATTCTCCCACATTATGGCCCAAAAATTCCCTACAAACCTTGAGTCTAGAACTAAAACAATAGAATTAGTTAGATCAAAATGAACCCACACATTAGTATAAAAAAACTTAGTTGCATCATTACCTTTGAGGTTCTTATTATAAGGAATAAGAATATGCATCTTACTAAACCATCCCACAACCATAAAGAGATAGTCATTCCCCTTCCTCGACATAAGCAACCTGCTTACAAAATCAATGGAAATGTTTTCCCATGGTCTAGAATTCTAAAACCTTGTTCTGGTGATACTGACTTTTGGACAATTTTGTTCAGTATAAGTACTTGATTATTTTATCATTTTATGAATGTGTGGATAGACAAGATTATAGAAAATTTAGGTTATTCATTGACATATACTTATTTGTTAGTATCATTGAAACTTGATTTTATACCATATTGTCATCATGGCCACTATTTGGAGTTACCTTGTCTAGCATGTATTGTTATGATTGAATGATTACATTGAGACAACAATTTTATTGGGTATTTTACTACATTAAAACAATGACTTGGTTTATTATCATTATCAATGGGTTTTTCCATCTTGTAAAGCTCTCTTCATATTGAGCTAATGAATATTTGATCAAGTTTAAAGTAAGGATGGTCATTGACCCTTAACAGAAGCAAAATGATAATATATAATAAGAATCATGAGTTATTAAATAAAATATAATGTTTTAACCTCGGAACGCTTGGTCATTTTGAATCATCAACATTTTTGTTGTATGAGGAACAAATTTCTTCTTCTTTGGGGACTGCAAGCTATGCATATTAATTGATCATTTTATAAATGTAACCATCATTGTATTTTGTGATTATAATAATTATTTTATTATTAATAATAATTCTTATTTTGATGTATCCTAATATATATATATATATATATATATAAGGCAATAACTTCTACCACCCACTACCTCACTATGGTCCTATCAAAATTTAAAAAACCAAGGTATTGCTTTGTGTTGGTTAAAGTGGCATAGAGGAGAAGGAAGACAAAATTTCAATTGGTCACTTCTGATCTTGTCTTTGAGTGTGGTGGAAGTTTAGTGTCTTATCTCACCTAAGACATTTAATATGCCACCTACTACTCCATGTACCCTCCTTAATATATATGGTGCTAAAGGAAGTCTGGAGAAGGAATATGTGCTAATCCATTAGAGAAGAGGAGGAAAATTTAGTGTTGAGCAAATTGGGAATGATAGAAAGAAAAATTTGGTTTAGCCAGTAATCCAAGCAAGTGAATCACTCCATGTCTTCCAATCTGGTATGCAAAAAATAAAATGGTATTATAGGAGAATAGATTTGTCTAGTGTAACCAATAAAACAATAAAATCTTAGTAATATTGTTTTTTATTTATGATCTATCTAGATAGCTTCATTTCTAAAAAAATAAAATAAAATTTAAAGGACTGTGCCTTATATCACTTAGTACAAAACTCAAAATTTTAGGATGAACCTGCTTAGTAATTAGTTGAGTCTTGGTTTTTTGTTTTCCTCCCTTAACGCTTTCAACAATTGCACCTTTTCTTATAGCAATCCATTATTATTTATAGATTGAAAGTGTCATTAGTTCTCTGAACATGTTTTTATGTGGATTAGTATTTTACAACTATCTTTATTTTGAATAAGTGTTGTATATGTTGAGAGTGAGGACTCTCGAATTATCTTTTATTCTTCTTTTGAGTTGTCTCTTCTAGGTCTGGATATATAAATTATTTTGTACCTGATGAGTTTGTTATTAGTATGGCACTTAAAATATTTAAGAAGGGCATTTTATAATTAATATACTGAGCAATTACCTTTGTGATTACTTATCACTTTGGGAAGTTGATTAAATATGGCTATGGCATTTTGAAAGAGTAGTTTAATGATGTAATTTTGTCCTTGGGTGAGATGTAGCAAGTTGGTAAATGGATTTATAGGATGGAGAACATCATTATAGCATTCAATTCAGGAAGCATTTGGAATTGTATTTTATTATGTCTTGATTCAATATTCAGACCTGTACCTATTTCTAACCTTTGGTGACTCCTCAACCACCGTGGGAATGTGCTTCGAGATTATAATGCTTAGCAAATATTTAATAAGATGGGAGAAAAAATAATCATCTTATAGCTATATAATGTTGTGTCTTTTTTTTCTCTGAGTCATTTATTTTTTTTAAATGTTGAGTCATCTTTAAGCTTGGGTGTGACAGCTCTTAATAAATGTTTGGAGTCTATTTTGATCATTTAACCTTCAACATATATGTGGCATTAAATTATAATCCTAACTCATTTTATTTTGAGTCTCCTTTCCATTAAAACTGGTAGAGACATTTGATAAAGTTAGTAGATGGTGCTTGTTAACTAGATAGCCTAACAAATTCTAGGACCTCATATACGATAGTATGAAGGAAATTAGATAGGATAAAATAGTAATAGAATGACTCTTATAAGAGTCCCAATGGATTCAGTTTTATGTACGAGAGTATGTTAAGTGGAGATGGCAAACTAAGAGGACTAATTAAATGTCTATTCTAGAATAGTATATATTATTGTTTTAAAGTAATGAATGGCTATATTCTTTGAGTGTTGTGGTTGTCTTTTTCCTTAACTCAAATGTCTGATTGTATTTTAAACTATTTAATTGTTTACAACGAAGAAAATGAGTATATGTATTTTTAAGTGATTGTTTCCCACATACTATTACACTAGAGTTGTTATTACCCTATGATATGCTTATGTGTTGCTTATTATGATGTTATAATAAGTGGTTGACTCATATCATTATAATGATTCTTGGATGAGAGTTATGTTGTTTCTTTTATTATAATATAAACTCACATTTATCTAGATAACCTTAAATTAAAATAGGTATTTTGTTGATCATGTTTATCGTGTTTGTATAATATGTTCGAAGTTTTAATGGATTTCATTTACCATCATAAGTTGATGCACATATTGATGTGCAGGTGCAATAGGATACAAAATCATATGAGATATAATATATTGATTAGTTGATGTGTTGGTTGTATTGTTTGAAAAATATAATTTCTAAGTTCATTTGTAAATGAGGCAAATTGTATAATCTTCTTTATGATTTTAATGTAGAATTTTGAGTTAACCTATTATCGGAATGGTATTTATTCGTAATTACTTTGATTAATTAAAATATATAAGTATTTGTTTATTTATTGGATTTGTGACAACATTAGGATGTGATTTGTCTTACTTAAGAAATGAGAGATTATCTTGGTAAACACTTATTGGTAAATAAGTGAATTATTTGGAAAAGGAAAAGAATATTGACTTGTTCTACTTGTGGTAATATTAAACCAGTTGATAATAATGGTTGTTAGTACATATAGTTGTATTAATAATCTAAAAGGGCCTCCATGAGTTTAATGTGTCTCATCATCATACTTTGAAACAAAAGTGATGAGAAATTTGAAGTATGTTATGTCCCTTTGATCTGTATATATTATCATGAATGTTCTTAGTGTCTGACCACTTGTGTACCAATATCAGTCAAACATATTTTTGGTTACCTAATATGGTAAATAAACACCAAGATATGTTTCTAGTTTCATGCTTAGTAGATTTTCTTGAAACAAAGTGCAACTACATTTAAGCCTTGACAACTTTTCGAGGTTAGGGTGTTTAGTGGATGAATTTAGTTGCCCTGTAGACCCTTGTTGTAAACTATTCAAATGATGATAATACTAAGTTGAATAATTAGAATCTAACCTATATTTATTTGGGTATTATATATATAAATAATTTAATCATCAACCTAAAGTGGTGTAGAATTCCAAATTGATAGGTTGAAGTACCAGATCAATAAGCTTATGTGAAACCTTTCAACGAAGGTAAGCATGAAATTGAGATTTTTAAGATGTTATGAGAAACACACTGATGAGAGTTATCATCCATATGAGTTGGATGAAAAAATGTTGAATGTATAATTCTTCTGATAAAATTTTTGGTTTAATATGATAATTGGTATTATCATGTTACAAAATCAAACAAAACCAGCCCAAAATTGGCTTTGGATGATGCCTAAACGAAAGTTTTTATAGAAATGAAAGTTTGATACTTCTAGCCTTATCATACAATATTTATAATCTATCAATAATATTTTTATATCTCCTTCAAGTGCCTTTTGGTGGGTCCTTATGTGGAGGCAATTGTTGATTTTCTGCACCTGGTGTTCTTTTTCAGCTTGTAGAGTTGTTTTAAATTCAACATCCTAAAATAGATAGAGAAGACATTAAGTGAAACCAAAAGTTGATAGTGATTGGTTTTACCCTTGAATTTGTGAATAAACTTTGAATTAGATTTTTTGTATGATTTTACTATTTTAGCAGTTCAATTTTGAAGCCAATTTATCCATAAAATTACCTGGTAGGACAGTTTTTTGCATTAAAACCTATTTAGAATGCTAAGTTATTTTAGCATTTAAATTAAGGTAAATTAGCTTCGTAGGTTCCTAGTGGTATATTATAGATAATAAATTATAGAATAACTTTATAAATGATTTTCACCTCGTGAGGGTATTTTTACCATCACCATTTGATAGCCAATTTAATAAAATTGAGACTTGACTATGAAGTGAGCTAGTCAAGTTTAGATGCCTCGAGATTGGGTAATTCTACTTAAACATGAGTGTTTTGTATTTAATATCATACTCTTGGGTATTAAGATGATTATAATTGAGGTTAAATGAATTAGAAATTTGATTGCTTACTTAGTTTTATTACACTTGTAGTCATATTTGTAGTATCACCATGTCAACGAACCGTTTACGGATTTCATTCCATACCGCTAGGGATGAGCTTCAGTGTTGGTTTCATTGGTATAAAATAATTTATATCATTTGAGTATCTAATTCAAGTTTAGTATTATAGATTGATTCTAGTGTAGTTGACATAACTTAGCCATAACTAACTTATTGTATGCTTTGATGTATCTCATATTTCGAGATTGAAGGTGAGAAACTATGTAGTGGTAGATGTACATTGAGTGTGAATGCATTCCTTTAAGGTTACCTTGTTAATGGGCATGATTATATAAGATATATGTAATCAGAGTGTGCATGTGTCTAGAGGGGTTAATAGTTGGAGTGTTTACTGGTATGAAGTTAGTGTTTCTCAAGAAGAAGAAAAAATTAACAATGGTTTTAAGAGTTACTTAAGGTGAAATTTTGGGAATTACAAGAATTAACATGTAATGGCATATACAAACCTAAATTATTATTACCTATGTCTTGTCCTACATAATACACATCCTCTTATGAACTTGGCAACATATACTTTCATATTGTGCCAATTAGCATACATCTGTAAAAGTGCAACAATCTTTGTAACACTAAAATGTCCTACAACCTTTAAATTGTCTATTTCCCTCATTAGTTGAATTGTTTTCTCCTTGGGCACACAAAGCTTATCCAACTTGTAGGTCAATCCATCTTTAAAAATAAATGAAAGTGTAATGTGCAGAGTTGACCCCAATCACCCCCATGTTGATTTAACATTACCTATGTACCCAGATTACTCTAAATAGGGAATCAATCCAACATTGTTCTCCTATCTAGAGTGTTTAGTGCACTAATTCTCATTTTTATATATGTATACATCTAGAGATAGATTGAATACTTGATAATGATTTACTTGATTCAGACAGAATATGATTATGACATGGTTAAGGGATACTTCAAGTGACTGGAATTGAATTTGGATATAATAAGAATGCTTTGCTCAATGGTAAATAGTATAATTGTGCCCAAATAATGAAATTTCCAAGTGGTAGAATAAGTGGCTTAGATGTGCTTTTATAACAATCCAAACGAGTGAAACTTCATGCTACCTATCCTAAAAATATGGACCAACTTGTAAGGGAGGGTTTAAATTTTAGAAAGAGATATCACTGTGATAAAGGGTAAGATCAACCTATAATGTAAGGATATAGTACCCATCCTAACCCCTATGGGTCGATTTTAACCTAGGGAGGGTGATGTTTGATCTTAGGAATTTTAATGTCTATACAGATGCTTAGAGATGTTTTTAGTGATTAAGAATATTTATGTATGTGTAAAACATAAAATTAGAAGGGATGGGTATGTACAAAGACTTAAAATAGAGAGAGAGGTGGTGAAAAAGGACCAATTTAAGTGCTCAAGTCAATTAAGGTAAAAGTGGATAAAAAATGACACTATCAAACATTCACGACAAATTTGAGTATCTAGTTTTTCCCCCACTTTATATTTTAAATAAAATTATTAGAGCAAAAGAAAAGATATACATTATGGTGTACAACACACTTTGCCTTTAGAAGAAAGCTCCAATCATGCAAGGTGTTCCATAAAAAATATTGCAATGATGTAAAAGTAGTTAATGTTCATATGTGAAATTGAAAAATGTAATGTAACTTGAATTTTAAAATATTAAATAGAACAAAGAAGGAGTACACATGTATGTGTGAAACTGTTGTTGCTCTTGTAACTTTTCTTGAAGATGATGTTGTAATGAATCTTCAATATGCATTATGCAATTTAACTAATTCAACCACTATATATGGCATATAGATTTGATTGTCTCTTTGTTCCTTAGTTCTTGTATGTATGATCAAAATAGAATGCATAACATCCATACTCCTACCATAGCCTCAAATAAAAATTAGTAATGAAAGTATGACATGAATATGTATCATTCCCCAATGTGATAAATGTAAAATCTGTAACTATTTGTAGATTTTGTAATTTTATTTGAATCTTGTGCACATGTGCCCATGTATATGCACCCAACGTGTATGAATGTATTTTTTGTTCCTCTAATATGAATGCATATGCATAGTCCATCATAATTTGTATCAATAATTGAATTTTGAATCATTTTAAATTATTTGAAATTATATCATGTATTTGAAAACTTATTTTTGATAATAGAGGCTTATATCTGTGCAAAAAATACCATTTAAATGCCCCCATTTTGAGGTGAGAGATGTGTCTTGAAATTCATTCATTTCAAAATAAAAGTTAATGGTATCATGTATATCAAAATATAATCATTGAATATTGTAACATATCTAAAAATATGTCATCATAATTGTGTATGTATCATTCAAATCATATGTGTAACAAGTGAGGCAAGGCATAAAGTGTTGAATCTAAATAAATGTATCAATGATTCTCATAGTAGTTGTAATAGAACAAGCCTACATAATAGTTAGTGCATGATATGGATCATAAAACTCATCAAACTCAATAAGCTCAACAAGTACACACACACACATAAAAAATACAGTATCAAACAATAAGGTCAAGGGTTGTATACAAGGGACATGTTCAAATGTTTCATAAGAAAATATTGCACTCACTAGGCCAAGGGCTACAAGCAATGAACATGTTCAGATGTTGCACATACCAAACAATGATTTCATATAAATTATTAAGAAATTTGCATGCAAGGTCTAAGGTCCAAATGCAATAAATAATCAATATTAAGCCTATTATGTAGGATAGAAAAAAATATCAAAGAAGCACATAACTAAAAATATAGTCTACACCATATATATGTAATGTGATCATGTCCTAGAAAATAGAATATCCATGTACATAATGTAAAATAGAGTGTTAGAAAGAAATTTTTAAAGAGTATATAATTTAACACATTATAGAAGTTATAGAATGGTAAGACCTATAATTACCATAACCTTTGGATAAGATCCCCCCAACATAGCATGGTTGCTAGGTAGAGGAAAGTTCAACATCTAAGTCCATGTGAAATTTATATGTACTGCATAACACTCAAAAATACTAATGAAATGTATGTGATAGAAAAATATTATTTTATCTACCAATCATTAGATACATAACATATGAAAGTGATGTAAACAAGATGTATAATCATGTTTTGGGCCTGATTTTGGCTTTTTAGAATATTTTGTATTTATTCAATATTTGAACTTTTTGTACTTTTTTTTTATTTTGAAACAATAACCATAGAGACTAGGAGATAAAACATGGATTTAAAATTAGAAGAAAGAGAAGGAATCTGAACAATCTAAAATATGTGTCAACGTAAAGTATGCACTGAATATGATGGCATGTCCATGTATGAACAAGATGCTCCCATTTTTTAAGTGAATTTTAGCTGAAAGGTATGTAGGGGAATGATATTACATCCTTGTCTCATCAAATGTACACTTGTATATGTGTTTAATGTGTATGTATGAGTAATATAGTAGACAAAAGAATTATTTTACATGAATAATGGTGTTGTGTAAACTTAAACGACACTAGAAAGTATTGAAAATCGATCTTTTCTATTCCCAATCAATAACATATGTGATGGAAAATATATTTTACTCTTATTATACTATGAGAATAATACATTAAATGGGAACAAATGGTAGTATAAAATCACTATTTTGGATTTTTGAGATCAGGAAAGTCAAAAACAACAGCCAAGAATATTCAATAAATGGGAGATTGTTTGAATATGTTGTATATTTTCCATGTATTTATATATAATTCCATTAGTTGAAGTAATTTGATTGGCCACTAGCTAAAAAATTCATGATGTAGATGGTCACTAGCTAAAGTGCTTTGATGGAGATGGCCATTAGCTAAAGTGCTTTGATAGAGATGGTCATTAGTTAAATTCCTTTGATGGAGATGGCCACTAAGTAAATTTATTTGATGAAAATGGCCATTAACTAAATTACTTTGATGGATATGGCCACTAGATAAAATGTTTTTGATGTGGATGGCCATTATCTAGTTATTTAATATTTGGTCCACGGTTTTGGCCCATGGTTTTGATATCCATGGTTTTGGCCCATGGTTTTGGTCAATGGTTTTATTATATTTGTGCCTATATATACTTTCACAT
Source organism: Torreya grandis (assembly GCA_037957365.1). Lineage (NCBI taxonomy): Eukaryota > Viridiplantae > Streptophyta > Pinopsida > Cupressales > Taxaceae > Torreya > Torreya grandis. Next base: position 1,871,707 of record JARHVA010000336.1, read on the forward strand.
ACAATGAAGGAAAACATATGATACAAATTAGTAGTGCATTATTATATTGTAAACAGTTGAGTTAATACAATAAGGAAGTTTCTAAGTTAGGATTTTTACCCAAAAGGTTTTCTCAGATAAATTCTTGTGTATTTAATTTCTCGTGTTTTTAGCTGAAATATTATATTAGCATTGATTCTCTTGTTTTAGTTTATTGAATTTATTTTATCTTCAGGTCTTAGTTATCAAATCTTGATTTGTTAAGAAGATCAATCCAATATTGTTTTTGTTTTTATTGATCTTATTATTATATATATAATATTTATAAAATATTATATTACTAATAATATAATATTATATTATATAGTATTATATATATATATATATATAATATTATATGGGGTCAGCGATCATACAAATTTACACTCCCTCAGTTTACAAAAACTTGTTTTATGAAAACAAAGTATTACATCCATTATGTCGATATAATTACGACATGGTGTTAGACAAATGAGTAGAATGGGATTAATGATAGGATGTTAAAATGAATTAGACAAAATTATATGAGATAGATGATTATTAGATGAAATTAGTGATAAGATGAAGTGAGCAAATTTAAGTGCATATAGTTCTTAACCCTGATGTAATTGCTATAGGTGTTGATATATTGGTAATATGGATTAATGGAAACTATAAGATAGACTATAGGATGTCAATGTATTTTTCCCACATCAATGACAATGCAATGTTGATTTGAGCCACGCATCAGACGCAGAGTCATGTCGTAATTAAATATATTATATGGGGTCAGCGATCATACAGATTTACACTCCCTCACTTTATAAAAACTTGTTTTATGAAAACAAAGTATTACATCCATTATGTCGATTTAATTACGACATGACTCAGCGTCTGATGCGCGGCTCAAATCAGCATTGCATTGTCATTGATGTGGGAAAAATACATTGACATCCTATAGTCTATCTTATAGTTTCCATTAATCCATATTACCAATATATCAACACCTATAGCAATTACATCAGGGTTAAGAACTATATGCACTTAAATTTGCTCACTTCATCTTATCACTAATTTCATCTAATAATCATCTATCTCATATAATTTTATCTAATTTATTTTAGCATCCTATCATTAATCCCATTCTACTCATTTGTCTAACACCCCCTTTCATTATACATCCATACACCAACCATATATCATCCCATGAATTTATTAATTCTTCTAATCAAATATTATTTGTCAACTATCCCCCACTTATCCATTATATGAGAATTTAAAATTCCTATAACCCACCTACCTACCTACTCCTAGGTTTTCCTACAAGCCTACCCCCTATTCCTCACCTAACCCTTATTTTAAATTAATCTAACCTCCCTCTAATAATCATTAATCCCCCTAATGGATTCTAGAATTCTCTAATTTTAGAATCCTCCACTATCATATCCCTCATCTCTAGAATCCTCTAATTCTAGAGGTTTCTTAAGAATTTTTAATTCTCTTTAAGTCCCTCCATCTTCTCTATTTAAACCATGTTCATCGTCCATTGAGACCAACTATGAAATGAATCATAATATTAAATCATCCATGACATGATCTAATATAATAGTCCATAAATCCTTGAATCCATGCTAATTCAAGTCTTGAATAAAGTCAAATCATGTAAAAAAATCTAAATCTATCCATAGCAATCCTACATGAATAGTCATTAGTCATTAGTCTTTTAGTCTTGAATCTTGTTTGGAGCATTTAGCTTTGGATTTATAATGTTGGTTTTTAATGTCCATTTGTGTGCATTGTGATATATTAGCTCCAAATTTATGAAGTAGATAGTAAATTTTGGTATTTTTGATATAATTGCATATCATAGATCAAATTGCTCAAATTTATCATCTTGCAAGAATATACAAAAGTGTCATACTCAAACCCCTAGAAGAAAGGGAACGGCCATATAAAATATACAAATAGTGAAAATTTTTAAGGTGAGTTGTGTGATAATGGTGAGGGGCAATGATAAGGTATTTTAGGGGATATCATACACCAAGGGGGCCATATGATAATATAATATTATATATATTATAATAATATAATAAAATATTAACTTCGACGAACATGTTACCATTTGAAAGAAAAATATATTTCTCTTCAGTGACATATGGATAGCACTTATCCTATATAATTTACACCTACACATGTGGCTACATTAAATTTTAAATTGACATGTCAATGTAATAGTATAATGATATATGTCAATTATATTAAAGCAAGGTGGCAGTATATTTGATTAGATATTTTTTATTATCAAGGGTGAATGAGGATATCATAAGTGTTGATTTGATTATGGTAGGGCTCCATGTCTCATGTGTAGATCAAATCAACGATGCGATGTGGTTGATGTTGGGACAAAACATTGGCATCCCTGAGTCTATCTTATAGCTTCCATTCATCCATAATGCTAATATATTAACACTTGGATCAATATTTAAAGGTGAGTGAGGCAGTGATGGTGAGGGCCAGTAATAGGTATTTGAATTGATATTGTACCTTACAGGTCCCATATATTTTAGGAAAAATATCCAAACTGTGTAAGCAAATAATGCAAAATTAATAATATACAAAACAATCAAAAGAAATAACACACTACACAAGAGTTACATGGAATCCTTGCAATGTGCAAGGAAAAACCATAGGGCAATGGTAGCTTCCAGACTTCTATTAACTTCAACAACTCCTCTTCTACAAATAGCTTCCTCAAGCAACTCCTTTACAATACTTACATACAAAGCATACAAATGCCAAGGAAGCTTACAAATTTAAAAATATAAATACAAAAGGATTAGCATCCTTTAATAGAGATACATGAGATGAAGAGACATGGGAGAAAAAACTTCATGGAGGGCCAAAAAATGTGCCACACTCCATCATGGATGCATAGTACTCAATAGTGAAAGTTGTCTCCATATGTGCAAAGGTCAAAAATGGGAAACTGTTTTTGACTTGAAGAGCCCACCATTATGTGCCATGAAATAAGGCATCCCAATCCTCATGTGTGACCAATCAACAATAGTGTTCTTTTATGCTTCACATGTGCATAAGAGTCAAAATATGTTCAATCACCTCTTGAAATTAGACAACACTCAATCAAGGAGGCCCACAAATAAACTATGCCCTGCACCCATCCATATCAATTTCCAAAGGCATCACATGTTCTGTAGTGGATTAATGCACCCCACATGCCACCTCACTAGCATGAACAATGTCTACCACCTCACCAACATGAATAGTGACTACCACATCACCAACATGAATAGTGACTACCACCTCATTACATGAATAATAACTACCACCTCACCTGACTGAATAGTAACTTTAACTTCTAACATTCTCCCACTTGAAGTCAATATACAAGAATTTATACACCTATGTATTCTACTATCTATCTGCCTTCATTGCCTAATGTTACCTTCATCATAACTTCAACAAGCTCAGAGAAATTTTTCATGACTCAAACTTCTCTACCCTGATCGGCTTTGTCAACATGTTTATAGTATACTATTCGGTGTCAATTTTATTCAACATGATTCTACCATCTTCAACCACTCTCCTAATGAAGTGGTACTTAATGTCAATATGTTTAGTGCAATCAGGAAATGTTGCAATCTTCATCAAGTGAAATTCACTCTGACCACTAGTACAGAAACAACAATATATGATTAAAAAACTACTAAAAATTACATATAAATGACCAAACATGATCACGTGACCATTGGTAGTTTATTGCTAGTCATTTATAACGCGATCAAATTGATGACTAAACCATTTTTAATCATTTATTGGTTGTTTTGATTGATCAATTTGGTTGTATATTTAGTGATTAGTTTAGTCATTGATTGTTGTTAACTGGTCATTTATTAAGTCATGGTAGTCATTTATTTGGTCATTGTAATCATTAATTGTTGTCAATTGGTAGTCATTTATTTGGTCATTGTAATCATTAATTCCCATCAACTGGTAGTATATTTAATAATTTTTATTCATTAATTTATGTCTATTGGTAGTATATTTAGTCATTTGTATTAACTGATTTCTATCTATTGGCAGTATATTTAGTCATTTTAATCATTATTTTACTATTCACTCTTGCATGTTGGTTGTCCCATCCAAATTCGTTTATGTTTATGTTCACCTCAAATGACTTGGAGTTTGTTAAAATATAGTTAATATATGATACTTGACCAATTACCCTATACAACGATGTTACAATGCATAATAACTCATTCTGTAAAACAAAATTTATTTCCATCTTTATATATATTTAAACTAATAAAATAAAAATAATAAATTAATTAAAAATACATAAAAATAAATAAATAAAATAAAAACAATAATAAAAAAAATAAGATGAGAGAAGGGAAGCTCGGTAGATCAACCGTCCCACCCCAGCAAATTCAAGAAAGAGCGGTCGTCGATGCCAAAACCACGGGCCTAGGTCGGCCCATAGACCTTGCACTTTTTTTTTTATGAAAGAAAAAATATAAAATAAAATAAAATCCTCAAATACATTTTTTTATTAAACAAAAATAAAATAATAAGTTTTAAAAAATAGAAAATTATAAAAAAATAATTATAAAACATTATGTTATATATATAATTTATTATGAACTCGTGTATTTTTATTTTAGATTATAGTATTTAAAATATATATATATATATATGGTTTTACATATATATAAATATTTGATTTTGATAATCAAATATATATAAATAATATGGATTTATTATAGAGAATAGAAGTAATAAAAAGAAAATTTAAAGAAAGTAAGAAAATACATTTACATGGAATTTATACATGCAAGCAATATGATTTTATACATTGAATTTATTATTTTGAGCTTCTTCCATAGCTTGAACCTGCAAACCTTCCATTGCTTGACCCTGTAAGAGAAAATAAAGTAAAAAATGAGAAATAAGTTTAAAAAAACAATTTTTATTTGGGTCATAAGAAAATTTAGTGTTTTCTAAGAATTTTTATTTAGGTTTAGATTAATTCAATCATATGGCTCTCACTTATTCCTCCACTTGCAAGTGGGACCCCTTGCAAATGGGAGGGAAAAAGATTTTTGACTTTAAAATTTAAATAATTAAGTATTAAAAAAAAATTTGAAATGTGTTTTATTTAATTGTTTCACGGGTAACCTTCCTACACTAATAATTAAATAACATTACTTTATTTAAATCTTAGTGGTAAATAATATTTAATTTATGTTAAATTTAAAATTAATTATTATCAATTAGTTTATTAAATTTATTTTTGGATTTAGTTATTTGGAATTATTTATTTTATTTGGATAGATAAATTTTTATAAGTTAAAATAATTAACCATCTTTGTTAATTTTTATAAGGTGTCTTTTAATTATTTGGTTAGAAATAGCAATTATTAAAGACTAATTAAATATTTTAACACTTAACGATACTTTAATAGTCGAATTCATCTGTAATGTAATTATTATTAATATTTATAAAGTAATATAAATAATATTGAAGTATTTGAAAATAACAGTTATTAATTACTTAGTGTATCATTTATAAAATTAGGTTTTTTAGTGTCCAATTAATTTATTTGTTTAGTTAACAAAATTTTAATAGTAAAGAAAAACTCATTTGACGTAGTGATGTATGGACTTAATCTAGTTGTGTGTATAATATAGTCTTAGTAGTAGAAATAATTGGATCTCTACATCTCTAAACACATTTTTAACTACACACGTTAATATCATATTGTCTAATTTTTATTTGTGTGACTAATTATTTAGTTATTTTTATTTACGTAACTAATTATTTAGTTGTGTTTTTTACCCGATGATCAAATTAGTCATTTATAGCTGTGTTGCAAAAAATTGATAGAATTTAGTCATTTTTAGTTGTCGTGACTAAAATTTTTAGTCACGTAGTCATTTATTTACCAAATTCTACTGGTGTTGACTGTCACAATGCAAAGTAATATTACCCTACATTTCCATGAAGTCACCCAATAGTCACTCTAACCATATTGCCTCTTTGTCACATTCAATTGAAACCACATACTTTGATCCAATGGTTGATAAATCCACCACTGATTGTAATTTAGAAGCTCAACTCACAGCTCCACCAGCAAGAGTAAAATAATATCTTGTAGTGGACTTTCATCCATCTCTGTCACCACCATAATCTGAATTTGCAAAACCTCTAACTTGTAAATGTACTCCTCTATAGCAAATTATAGCATTTGAAGTAACTCTTAAATTTTTGAATATCCACTTCACTACAGACCAATGTTCCTTTATAGCATTCGTCATGAACCAGCTCACAACTCCCACTACTTGGGAAATATCCAGTATAGTGCTCACCATAGCATACATGAGGCTTTTCACTAATGATGAATATGGTACACAAGACATACATGTCTTCTCCTCCTTTGTTATAAGACATTGCTTGGAAGACAACTTAAAATGTGCAAGATGTGGGGTACTGGTTGGTTTTGCATTCTGCATATTGAACTATTGTAGAATATTTTCAACATATGTCTTCTGAGACAACCAAATATTTCTTCCTTTTATGTCCTTGTGTATCTTCATCCCTAAAATTTGGTTTGTTGCTCCTAAATCCTTCATCTCAAATGTCCTAGCTAACTGAGCTTTCAAATCATTGATTTTCTTCATGTTACAACCAATATATCATCAACATATAGCAACAAGATAATCAAGCTTCCATCATTGAACATTCTAAGGTATGTACAATGATCAGCTTCACTTATACTAAAACCTTGGCTCTTCATGAAGGTTTAAATTTCTTGTAACACATCCTTAGCACCTGTTTCATCTCATACAAATATTTTTTTAATCTACAAACCAACTACTCTTTTCCTCTTTCCTTGTAGCCCTCATGTTGATCCATATATATCTCTTCTTGATATCATCATGTAGGAATGTTGTTTTCACATCAAGCTACTCTAGTTCTAGATTCTGAGCTACTATAAGTGCAATTAACACTCTAATAGTAGTTAACTTCACAATAAGAGAGAATATTTCATTAAAGTCAATACATGACTCCTACATATAGCCTTTTACCACCAAGCAAGCTTTATACCACTCCAACGATCCATCACTATTCTTCATTAATTTATACACCCACTTGTTACGAAAAGTCTTTATTGTAGGTGGGAGATCCATAAGCTCCCATGTTTCATTCTTATGAAGAGCTCTCATTTTCTCCTCCATGGCTTTCCTCCATTTTTATGCATTCTCAAATTCTCTAGCTTCCTCAAATGAACCAGGTTTACCCTCATCAATTAACAAAGTAAAAGAGAATTGAAAAATAAGAACATGCCTCTCTAGAACCTTCCTGGTATGTGTGGATATTCTAGCTTATGGCTGATGTAGTTGGTGCTCTACATGTTGCTCAGAAGCTTTAACATGCTTATTTTAATCTTCTTCTTCCTTGACTACCTCAACAAATACAATTTTAGGTGTCTGTTGTACCTCTTTTTGCATGTATTTTTTATTAAACACATCTCAACTAAAAATTATCTTGTGGTCAGTAGGATCTCACAACCTACACCCCTTCACTATTTCAGCATAGCTAAGAAACACACATTTCCTTGATTTTAAATCAAGCTTGGACCTTGTTTCTTTAGGCACATGGGTAAATGCTTCATAGCCAAATATACGTATATCATAATAATCACCTAATTTATCATACCATGTTTCCTCTGGAGTCATTACATCCAATGCAACCATAGGTGACTTGTTCATAAGATAAACAATAGTATTAATAGCCTCTACCAAAAATTCATTATCCAGCTTAGATGCACTCATCTTGATTCTTCAATACTCCATGATAGTCCAATTTATCCACTCAACTACATCATTCTGTTGTGGAGTATAAGGGAGAGTTTGTTGATGTTTAGTTCTTTCCTACATAAAAAATTTATCAAACTCCTTGAAACAATATTCTCCTTTATTATCTAATTTGAGACATACAATAAATTTTCTCAAACATTTATCTACCCATGCTTTAAATTCTTTAAAATGATCAAAATCTTTTGATTTCTTCTTCAAAAAATACACCCACACTATTATAAAATAATCATCTATAAAGGTTATAAAAAATGTTCTGCCATTTATAGACTGAGTAGAGACAAGTCCAAAACTATCCAATGGACAAGTTGTAAGAAATCAGAACTTTTACCTAAGCTTGTAGTAAACTTAAATCTCTTATGTTTACCAAAGATATAGTGCTCACAGAAGTCTAAATTACAAGACTTAATCCTAGACAACATACTTCAGTCATGCAAAATCTTCAAGCCTTTCTCACTCATGTGTCAAAGGCATTGATGTTGTGGCATCATAATATCACAAGCATTATTTAAAGTTGTTGTTGTTGTAGTATTCATCACTGAATCTCCACACAAATAATATAGAGAACTGTATGATTATCCTTTTGCTTCCACTAGGGCTACTTTGGAAATTATGCATTAACCTCTTTCCAAACAGTACAAGAATACCCCAGATCATCCATCATCTTTATAGAAATTAAATTCTTCCTCAAATAAGAGACATGAAGTACATCCTACATTTTTAGAAATCAATTTATTCCTCAAATTAGGGGCATGACTTACATCCTTCAAAACTCTTATCCTACCACCATCAAACTTGTTTCTTCCTCAAATAGAAAGACCTTCCACTACATGGATGATATCCAACAAACCAATCTCTATATGGAGACATGTGAAAATATGCCCCTGAGTCCAACACCTAGGCATTGGAAAGTGATCAGTTATTACTAAGGTAGAAGGTTTCATGTATTGGTGTTTCCTTTGAATTTGATGTGCTAGCCTCAATTGAAGGTGGATTCTCATTTCCATCCTTCACTCATTATTCAGTTTCCAACAATCTTTCGTCATATGTCCTGGCTTTTCATAATGCCAACACTTAATTTTCAGCTTGGATCCTCTTGACTTTGATTTGGATGGTGATCTCCATTATTTGATCCTCTAACTAGAACAACCTATCATAGCTAGGGCTTCATTGCTAGAGGATGCCACAAAATACTTTCTCCTCATCTCCTCTTCTATAAATAGCTTGCTCAAGCAACTCCTTTACAATGCTTACATATAAAGCATACAAATGCCAAACCCTACAACTCCAAACATACAAATACAAAAGGGTTAACATCCTTTAATAGAGATGCATGAGAAGAGAGATGAGAGAGAAACACCATGGAGGGAAAAAAATGTGCCACACTCCATCATGGATGCATAATACTCAATAGAAAAATTTGTTTCCACATGTGTGTTGACCATTTTTTACCCAACAGACCAAAAATTGGTCCCCTTCTGTCCCTGTTGTTCTAGGCCACTTCATTTTTTAAATTTTATATGAATCTGTTCATTTCTACGGACTCTGCAGAATTTCTACGGACTCAGCAGGTTAGTCCTTTGGCGCATGAAGGATCAGTTCAGAGAGTTTCAAGTTTTACAAGGCTTCTTTGGGCTCTAGTCTGAAGAAGATCACAAAGAAGGTTGGCGTCATTGAACCTGGTTCAATGCCTTGGTTCAATACCTGGTTCAATCGACAGTTCAATCAGCCTTGGTTCGAGCCTTGGTTCAATCGGCAGTTCAATCGTTCTATTTCAAAGCCTAGTTCATCGCTTCAAGTCCATTGCTTTAATTTCCAGGCTTGGTTCATCACTTGCTTCACAACTTCAGGTTCATCAAAATGTTCAATGCTTCAACATTGGTTCGATGCCTGGTTCAATCAGTTCAAGTGCAGTCGGCAGGTACATCAGTGCACAGCTTTGAACTGTTAAACCGGTTCAAAGGATGGTGCAATGGCATTGGTTCAACCACTTAGTTCAATTGGCTTCAAGTTCAAGGCCAAGGTTCAACATTGGTTCAACCATTTGGTTCATCGGTGCATAGCTTTTAACAGCTGAATCACTTCAACCAATTGGTTTAATGGCTTGGTTCAACCACAAAGTTCAACGCAGAGTTCAATCAGCAAAGTTCATCGACCTTGGTTCACTCAGTTTGTTTAACCACTCAGTTCAAGCAGCTTCCAGTTCAATCAAATAGTTTAAAGGCTAAGTTCAATGGGCTCGGTGCGCTTCGTTGAACCGTTGAACCAGTTCAATGAATTGGTTCAATCATTTGGTTCAATGCTTAAGTTTAACGCTTTGGTTCAATCGCCTCAGTTCAATAGATAGTTCAACAAGGAGGTTCAATGAATAAGTTCAAAGGCTAAGCTCAACAAGCTCAGCACGCTGTGGTTGAACTATTGAACTGATTGAACCGTTGAACCAATTTTGGTTCAATGGGTTGGTTCAACATCTTGGTTCAAAGGTGTGCCTTACAACCGAAGGGCAGTTCAAAGTCCAGAAGCCCTTGCGAAGGGTAGTTCAAAGTCTAGAAGCTCTTGCAAAGGGCACAGAGAGTTTCAAAGAGCCCATAAAAAAAGTCAAAGCAACCAATTCCCACAAACTTTTTGTCCGTGATAAAAAGACCGAAACAGAAAACTTGTGGGGAAAAGGCCTGAAACAAAGGACCCGATGACTTTTGTCGAGGATGGTGACGTCCTGAAAGTTGTCAAATTTAAGCAAGCGAACTAGCCATTTGGTGACAGCCACGCGAATGTCAAATTTAACATAGTGAAGTAGCCGTTTGTGTTTTGAACTGTCTGAGCACCAAATCATGAAAAGAGCCCAAGGAATGCAACGACCTGCCAGAAGATCACCCTCGAGGGCTGAAAGAGCAGGAAGAAGACAAAGATCAAAAAAGACAAAGCCATTCAAGTGGTGAAGGGAAGGTGAGTTATTGCAGATGAGCGGTGCGACCTATTTTTTCTGCAGTTGGCATTGATGAGGGACGAACTGCAGTCTGTTTGCAGGAAAGAGGCACGACCATGTCCTTACATTAATGCTTGAATGTCAAAGTCAATTTTGGAAATTATACAGCATGGTTCTAGCAGGCCTTTTTTGAGAAATGACATCAGTAGTAGTGATCTTCCTCTTCCTGATGTGTTCAGCGCACATGGGCCGCTTGCAGAAAAAGCACACCAAAATCTTTCCGAGGAAGCACCAAGTTGCTCTTCCTCTTCCTATATATTTTAAATTTCTCTTTTGAGAATGGATCGGATCTCAGCCTTAAGGCAAAACTCTGCCCAAAAATCCCTCGGGCTTGTAAGGCAGAGCTCTGCCAAAATTTTACCTTGAATCGAAACACAACATTTTTACCTCCATTCTGAGCTTTACATCTTTAGTATGTGTTTATGCATTTGATTATGTGTTTAGTCATTTTCTTAATGCTTTTACAAAATGATTTCAGCATGTCAAGTGATTTTTTGTGAATTTCCTTGTACAGGTCTGTCAGAAGTGTCCCTAGAGGAGTATAGGTGAAGTGGATAGGTTGCTGCAGTGTGTCTCAGAATGCCTCTAGTAGTTATTTCCTCCCTGTATCTCCACGGACTCCTGACCCACTGATGCAGAAGGTTTTCTTGTGTCAGATGAAGTGTATGGGAGCTTGTTCTTAGTGCAAAGTGTATGTTCAGGTGGAGTAGATCAACCATTTTTTGGTGTATCACCCTTTTTACATTTTTAGGCTTAGGTTCTATTTTCAGCATCTCTCTCTCTCTCTTTTCATCCCCCCCTTTTTAAATTTTATTTGTTAGCAGTAGGAGAAACTAGGGCCTAAATGATACATCAGAGGGAGCTAGCTCTCATCTAAAGACTCTCCCCTCCAGCTTTGTCAGTCCCACAGGTGAGAGGGGAGTTTCCATTGTTGCGTGAAGAAGGCAGGAGTTCGGCCTCCTGCCAAGGGTGCAATCTTCTGTGTCAACAGTTTCTAACACGCCCAATGGGACCAACTAGGACAAGTTGTGTCCGAAGAGTTGAAGAATTTTTGGTGTGTTCTTTAATCGACCAACCTTTGGAGGCTTTTGCATCAACACCAATGGCGACTCTGAGTTGAATCAGTTGGTTAAGCAGCCTGGTGCCATCAGAAATCACTTTTGTATGTATAATCCCTCTACACAAAATCATGGGCCTTGTATTCCTTCATATTACCATGATCAAGCTCAAAACATTCATGTAATCCCCTCAAGTAGCCCTCCTAGTTGCCCTTCAACCAAAAGGGCAAATTCCAATTCTAAGATCTTTCACCATGATGGCAACCTCCTGACCTGGGGGGAAATAGTGGAATCATGGGGCAGGAAAGAGGAGAAGAAAGGTTTTGCTTAAAACCTTAGAAAAGATAAAGTTGCTCCTACCCATGATTCCTTTGATCTCCAAGAAAGGCTCTTCCAAGAAGATCTAGCCAGGAGAATTGTAGAGTTAGAATCTAGAGAGAGATTCCTTAGCCAGTGTGTGATGAACGGTTCAGACCCAACGGCACATTCCATGTTTGAACACACCCCACCTACACATTTCCAAGAGAGATATCAGGCTGCACTTGATATTGATGAAGTGTTGGCCAAGTGGAAGGAGGAGAATCATTTGATTCTAGCTCAAGGACTGCCTCCTCTTCCACATGGTTTTCCCACTTCACCCCTTCTCAATGAAGAACCTATTTTGCAGGAGGCGAGTGAGGAGCAGAAGATCCAAGCTACAGTTTTCCAAGGGGCTATCATGAGTGACAACGAAGTCAGAATCATCATGGAGGCTCCCTGTGAAGACATCATCAGCAATGGAGAAGATGTAGGTCTTGCATACATGCAGATGTTTTAGTAATATGAAGAGGAACATAAGCATGGTAAGCTCTCTCCTCCTTTGTTTAATGAAATTCCTTGTTACTTCGATGAGGAGGACGACTACACTGAGGAGCCTAAGTTGGAGGAGGATCAGGAGAATACCTTTGAACATCTGAGGTCCTGATCTTTGAGGAGGAAAAGGAGAGGTCTGTCTTCCTAGAGGAAGGCCTTGAAGAAGAAAGCTTCGAACAAAGAGGCGATGTTCTATGGGATGAGCAATCATTTTATGAGTCCATTTCAGACATCACCACAGTCACCCTTCTTCAAAAAGGCCAAAAGGAAGCAGAGGATGAGTCTGACAGAGTCTGCAATGAAGCAGAAGGAAATGGGTCAGACCATGATGCACTACAAGGGAGCTATACATGTCAAAGGGCTAGTAGTGATAAGCCAGTAGCCACTGATTTCTTGGTGAAATGCACCAGCATGAAGGACCAGCATTCAAAAAGCCTCCAGGGACAAGAAGAATACATGTATGTTGGAGGCATGTTCGAATCTGATCCACTCGGATACCAGCCAACTTAGGTGACAGGCAAGAGGAGCAGGTCACCAAATCTCTTTTTCTTTCAGCCACTTGTCTGCCACCATAAGTCTTCTTTCCAGGAAGGGGACTTAAGAAATTTTCCCTTTGATCCAGGAGGGGGGTGAACATTCCTGGTTACTTGTATATAGTAGTTTGCTTTCAGTTTCTTTCCTGCTTTCCCTAAGTGCAGTTTGCACAAGTAGTGTTTTTAGCCTTGTGTGTGTTTCCCTTTGTGTGTGGGGTAAAAAAGCTTCATCTTTGATTCTTGGATCTTTTGGGGCTGTTGCTAACCTTTGTTCAAGCTGCACCTGAATCCGTGCCCAATGGACTGCAATGCAACTGGTCTTTAAGCATAGCAGGCATGCTTCCCCTAGGAGTCACCAATTTATTGACCATTTTTTGCCCAACAGGCCAAAAATTAGTCCCCTTTTGTCCCTGTTGTTCTAGGCCATTTCATTTTTTAAATTTTGCATGAATCTGTTCATTTCTATGGACTCTACAAAATTTCTACAGACTCAGCAGGTTAGTCCTTTGGCGCATGAAGGATCAGTTCAGAGAGTTCCAAGTTTTACAAGGCTTCTTCAAGCTCTAGTCTAAAGAAGATCATGAAGAAGGTTGGCGTCATTGAACCATTGAACCCAGTTCAATGCATTTGTTCAATGCCTGGTTCAATCGATAGTTCAATCAGCCTTGGTTCGTGCCTTGGTTCAATTAGCAGTTCAATCACTCCATTTCAAAGCCTGGTTCATCGCTTCAAGTCCATCACTTTAATTTCTAGGCTTGATTCATCGCTTGCTTCACGACTTCAGGGTCATCAAAAGGTTCAACGCTTCAACATTGGTTTGACGCCTGGTTCAATCAGTTCAAGTGCAGTCGGCAAGTTCATCGGTGCACAACTTTAAACCATTGAACGGGTTTAAAGGGTGGTTCAATGGCATTGGTTCAAACACTTAGTTCAAGTGGCTTCAAGTTCAAGGCCAAGGTTCAATGTTGGTTCAACCATTTGGTTCATTGACGTGCAGATTTGAACCGTTGAACCAATTCAACCAATTGGTTCAATGGTTTGGTTCAACCACAAAGTTCAATCAGCAAAGTTCATCGGCCTTGGTTCACTCAGTTGGTTCAACCACTCAGTTCAAGCGGCTTCCAGTTCAAAGGCTAAGTTCAATGGGCTCGATGTGCTTCATTGAACCGTTGAACTGGTTCAACGAATTGGTTCAATCGTTTGGTTCAACGCTTAAGTTCAGCACTTTGGTTCAATCACCTCAGTTTAATAGATGGTTCAACAAGGAGGTTCAACGAATCAGTTCAAAGGCTAAGTTCAACGGGCTCAGCGTGCAGTGGTTGAACCATTGAACCAATTTTGGTTCAATGGGTTGGTTCAACGGCTTGGTTCAAGGGTGTGCCCTACAACCGAAGGGCAGTTCAAAGTCCAGAAGCCCTTGCGGACGGCAGTTCAAAGTCCAGAAGCCCTTATGGAGGGCAGAGAGAGTTTCAAAGAGCCCACAGAAAAGTCAAAGCAGCCAATTCCTGCAGACTTTTTGTCTGTAGGAAAAAGCCCAAAATAGAAAACCCATGGGGAAAAGGCCTAAAACAAAGGACCCAATGACTTTTGCCGAGGACGGTGACGTCCCGAAAGCCATCAAATTTAAGCAAGCAAACTAGTCGTTGGGTGACGGCTGCGTGAACGTCAAATTTAACACAGTGAAGTAGTCATTTGTGTTTTGAACTGTCTGAGCGCCAAATCATGAAAAGAGCCCAAGGAACGCAGCGACCCACCAGAAGATCACCCCCGAGGGCTGAAAGAGCAGGAAGAAGACAAGGAGCAGAAAAGACAAAGCCATTCAAGTGGTGAAGGGAAGGTGAGTTATTATAGATGAGCGGTGTGACCTATTTTTTTTGCAATTGGCATTGATGAGGGGATAAACTGCAATATGTTTGCAGGAAAGAGGCGCGACCATGTCCTTACATTAATGCTTGAATGCCAAAGTCAATTTTGGTGATTGTACAACATGGTTCTAGCATGCCTTTTCTGAGAAATGACATCAGTAGCAGTGATCTTCCTCTTCCCGATGTGTTCAATGCACATGGGCCACTTGCAAAAAAAGAGCGCCAAAATCTTTCCCAAGAAGCGCCAAGTTGCTCTTCATCTTCCTATATATTGTAAACTTCTCTTTTGAGAATGGATCGGCTCTCAGCCTTAAGGCAAAACTCTGCCCAAAAATCCCTTGGGCTTGTAAGGCAGAGCTTTGCCAAAATTTTAATTTGAATCGAAACACAACATTTTTACCTCCATTTCGAGCTTTGCATCTTTAGTATGTGTCTATGCATTTGATTATGTGTTAAGTCATTTTCTTAATGCTTTTGCAGAATAATTTCAGCATGTCTGGATCATTTTTATGAGTTTCCTTTTACATGTCTGTTAGAAGTGTCCCTAGAGGAGTATAGGTGAAGTGGATAGGCTGCTGCAGTGTGTCTCAGATTGCCTCTAGTAGTTATTTCCTCCCTATATCTCCACGGACCCTTGACCCACTGATGCAGAAGGTTTTCTCGTGTCAGATGAAGTGTATGGGAGCTTGTTCTCGGTGGAAAGTGTATGTTCGGGCAGAGTAGATCAACCATTTTTTGGTGTATCACCCTTTTTACATTTTTAGGCTTAGGTTCTATTTTCAACATCTCTCTCTCTCTTTTCATCCCCCCCTTTTTACATTTTATTTGTTAGCAGTAGGAGAAACCAGGGCCTAAATGATACATCAGAGGGAGTTATCCCTCATCTAGAGACTCTCCCCTCCAGCTTCGCCGGTCCCACAAGCGAGAGGGGAGTTTCCATTGTTGCGTGAAGAAGGCAGGAGTTCGGTCTCCTGCCAAGGGTGCAATCTTCTGCGTCAACAATGTGCAAAGGTAAAAAGTGGGAAACTATGTTTGACTTGAAAGGCCCACCCCATGTGCCTTGAAATAAGGCATCCCACTCCTCATGTGTGAAAAATCAACAATAGTGGTCTTTTTATTCCACTTCACATGTGCACAAGAGTCAAAAGATGCCCAATCACCTTTTGACTTTAGACAACACTCAATCAAGGAGGGTCACAAACAAACTACATCGCATACCCATCCATATCAATTTCCAAAGGCATCCCATGTGCCTTAGTAGAGTAATGTGCCCCACATGCCACCTCACTAGTATGAACAATGTTTGCCACCTCACTGGCATGAATAGTGACTCCCACCTCATCACAGGAATAGTGATTACCACCTCATCACATAAATACTAACTACCACCTCGCCAAATTGAATAGTGACTGCACCTCCTAACAATATAATGCAACAAACTGAGATTCAAGGCAATGGTTATATTTACATGCCCTGCACCCATCACAAAGGGGTACACAGTTTGCATGGTGGTGGCATCCTTGATGTGTAGCTTGAATCAACATTGTAATGCCACAAATACATGGAAAAGACATTGAATTTCTAAAGTTTATCTTTTAGCTTTTGTTTGTCCATGCTACCAATATATTGACACCTAGAGCAATTCCATCGAGCTTAAGAACATATATAAATGCCATACTCGGACCCTTAGAAGAAAAGGTGGCCAATTAAAGCCTATCTCTATAAACATCTCATTTATTCCTGCTAGTAAAAAAATATAAAATTTAAGGGAACAATAGTCAGTAAAAATATGTTTTGGAAGGATTGTTAAAATGAATATTATATTATTTTGGCTTAATACTTTGTGTAGAAAGGGTGACACGGGGTAAGTAGTGATGGGTTTTTAGTGATGTATGATTGTTGATTTACACTCTTTTTCTTTGCAAAACCCTACTTTACCAAAATAGAAAACTATGTCCCTTTCGATGTAACTTACACTCTTTACTACATTGTAGTTACAACGTTCACAGAGGAAGCTGTAACAGAGAATGCAGTTCCTAATTTTAGATAGATCAAATTATCATAACACTTGGAGAGAGTATGCAGAGATTACTAAGGATTTAAAGTCGAGTCCATCAAAATACCCAAAATTGGTAGTGTTTGTGATCCTACTGATAATTTTCCCTTTCCTTCATTCACCGAATAAATATAAATAATCATTATGGTTACACATAAAATAGTTATTATTAATATTACTAAAAATGAAAATGAAAAAATATAAAAATATATAAATCTATATCTATTTGCATATGACATCTTGCATACATCAATTAAATTATTAATTTTATATAATGAATACATTCAACATATTTGTTTAATTAATTTTAAACATCTAAATTCACACATGATGCATTTTCTATACAATATCATTATCATGTCACCTTTACCAAAAATATTAGATGATTATTACCCATTACATCTCCATAGCCCTATTATTTCAAATTCATTTCCTTCATTGCTTTGCACCTATTCTTTCCTTCCCATTGAAATTATGTGTCCACATGCATCGCATGAAGTGACGTACTGAGCAAAAGACAAGACAATAAAATTCCTTTGTTCCTTTTTATTTTGCTCTCTTTGACGTGGAGATAGATACGGGAGTCCGCTCTCACCTTAATTTTTATTTCCCCATTCAATGTACACACTTTTTATATTGGGAATATATATTTCTAGTCCGATTTGATTGGAAGGATCCCTCGCCAACTTTTATATTCATTAAATCACTTGTCACTTTTCAATTGTATATAGTTTTCGATACGTGAGTCATTTCTTTAATGGATAATTGCAGACATCAAATAAGGTTTATTTATTATTTTTATAATTATATTATTTTATTATTTGAAAATTTGTAATATATTAAATTGGTATTAAATAATGAAGAAATTGTGATTTTTCTCAGTTTTATAATTATATCTTTTTGATTATTTGAAAATTTGTAGTGAATTAAATTGATATTAAATCATGGAGAAATTGTGATCTGATTTATGAGTAATGTTAATATTTCAAGCCACTTTTTAAGTTCATCTTCTAATTATTGTATTTGTCTTGATGATGAACATAAAAAATGACTCGAAATATTAACATTACTCATAAATCAAATAAGAGCATTTCCATTATTTAATATTAAATTATAATTTTTTTTTTTAATTCTTTACAATTATAATTTTATTATACGTCTTTAATAACTATTTTTAAATTTACATAAAATTAAATATTTTTCTAAAATAAACCAATTAAATAATTAAAGGGTTTATAAATAAACCAATTAAGTAATTGAAGGGTTCATTTCACTGGATTCAATTCTCTCTCTCATCGAGTCTTTGAGACATCAAGGGATGTATGTAATGAGCACAAAATTGACCAATTAAACTCATGGAAATAGACTCATAAAGGATGAATCATTAATGACATCACTTTGCTGGTTTCAAGTCCATCAATTCTTTGCTAATTTCAACTCCACCTCTTCACACTTTTGAGCATCAATTGAATTAATGAAAATGAAGTAAATGATTTAGATGGGTCATCAAGGGTTTAATTTGCTAATTTCAACCCTATGCACTTTACCCATGTGGATATATTCCTTGATGTATTGAATTTTATTTTACTAGTTTTAATCTTCTTACTTTTATTCATGTGGTCATCCTTTACGTATTGAGTGTTATTTTGCTAGTTACAATCTTATATATTCACTTGTGAACGAAGAAAGTATAAATATATTGATATTGATAATCATAAGATGTTTAATTATTATAATATTTGATAATATATTTAAAAATTTATAAAATACTTTTTGCATTTTCCAATTTATTTTATAGAATGTATTTTATTTTGTCTTTTTCATTTATTGTTCCAAGTTGTTAATTTCGGTTTTTTTTTTCAATTGTAAAAGTGAATAAATCATAAATACAACGATATTATTAACTCATATAAATACTATCTTCAAGAAAATACCAAGTTTTATATTTAACGATAGGGTAGGTAGTAGTTGAAAGAGTCTTGTCTACTTTAATTGTTGATTTTGAGAGGAATGCCAACACTTAAATGAGTCTTGTCTGTCATCACTATTGTTAAATATCATGGAGCATCACTAAAAACAACAAAACAACACTCTTCGAAAATTGTCCTCCAAAACTACACTTGGCTAAGATGTGAATCGCCAAAATCATGAGACGAATCTTAAGGCTCTACCTTACACCTCCAACGTAATAACATGAGAACAAAATTATTTTTCAAATGTATTTGATATAGAGGAAACGACCCAGTAGTCGTGTACCCTAACTTTTGATAGTGAATTAAGGTACCATAACATCACATTAGATTTCAAAAAAATTACCCATTTTAATATATCATCTTAACTACTTATAACTAAAGTTTCAAGGTCTAACACATTATACATTTTACGATAT
Source organism: Torreya grandis (assembly GCA_037957365.1). Lineage (NCBI taxonomy): Eukaryota > Viridiplantae > Streptophyta > Pinopsida > Cupressales > Taxaceae > Torreya > Torreya grandis. The sequence goes on from JARHVA010000336.1 coordinate 1,891,339, forward strand.
AACCGATTTTATCACGAGAGGTCATAAAATGCATTTTTTAAATCTATAACCAAAACTTAACCTTTGGAGTACCAATAGTTGTGCATTAAAGTATTAATACTTGATTCTTACTTGTCAAGATGTGATTGATTACTTTTAATTTTATAGAGTAAATATTGAACAAGTATTATATATTACATGTTCAGTGTGTGGTGCATTTTCATATTTCTACATACCAATATGTTCTATCAATGAAATACATGTTCACAAAACCCCTATTCGACAATTGGAACATGCACAACTATTAGAACCTTTTCCCTAAATTCTTATAAATCATTATTTATAAAAATGATATAAAAAGTAGGCCATCCCCCTCTCCCTCTTTTAAAAGGGAAAAAAAAGAAAGAAAAAGAGTTCAAAAACCACTTTAACAAAACCAAGGAAAAAAATCTACAATACCCTATATATAATAATTTAATATATATTTTTTTTATTGAATTATTGTCTTAATTGTAATGTATCTCATTAATTATATAGTGGAACAAAATCCTAAACATGATTGTAAAGAATGTATTGTATTAGATGAAATTTGGAAATAGAAATTCAAATATAAAATGACAACTTCACTGTGTCAAATTATTGAGATTTTAATTTTCAACTCACATTAAAAATATTTGATTGGATAAGGTAAATAAAGAGAATACAAATAACAATGAAAATGAGACAAATGTACCTCAAATTTTGGAAGCTATTTATCTCCAAATGCAAATGATGTACTTCAATTTGATAAAAGATAATTGCACTTGATAGTTGGAATGTTGGATTGCTTGACTTAGTTTAAAGACTTGACACCATGTTAACATGAATTCGTTAATTTGTTGTGAGAAGATTGACAGCAATATTGTGTGGATTCAAAGGATTTTGCATGAAAACTCTTCCCATTAGATCATAAGTTGGATTTTGCATAGAGAATGGTTGCTTATATAGACGATGATGGATAATTTTCAAGGAATTTAAAATTCTCTAGAGAATTTTCGAGAAAGAGGGATGTAAGAGGGACGTGGAGGATTATAGAGAGTGTAGAAGACTCTAGATTTCATTAGAGATGGCTAATGATGATTAGGTGTTGATTAGATAGTGATTAGTAATAATATTTGTAAGAGAAAGCAGAGGTAGTTGTTAGATGGGGAAGGAATTAAAAATTTCAAGATAATGGATAGGTGAGGATTAGCTATAAGTGTGATTGTTAGTAGGAGGATTAATTGACATGAGATGATATAACATTGATGTATGTCAAGAGAAATATTAGAAATGTTAGAAGGGGATTAAGATGATTAAATTATGGATAAATTAGATAAATTTAGTGATGAAATTAATAACGACATCTCTGAGCGAGCAAATTTAGATATATACACTTACACAACACAATAGCAAATTTTAAGTGATTTTTGGTACTAGAAAGAAGGATGCTAACATTTAACCGTCTTTAATTTCAACCCATAGTTTTATGAACTAATAAATCTTCTAATATTTATAATGTTTTATAAACTTTTATTGCCTTGTAATTATTATTAAATATGTAAAACACGTAAGCAACCTATTTTGTTAGTCAATGATTTAAGATTTTTATAATCCTTAAAAATAATAAAACATCAATATTTCAAATCACTTTATATAGTTTATTATTGTGTCAATCTAATAATAATGGATCACATAAAGTGATTTGAAACATTGATATTCTAAATTATTGTATCACAATTTTATCTATAATTTTTTAAATTATTTTATTATTATTTAAGAATACATCTCAAATCATATGTTATATTATATAATAGAACATATAAGTGTTCTATAATTTATCCACAATCAATAGAAACTTTTATGAATATATAATTTATTTGTCATAATATATTAGTTGTTTTGAATTTTAAATTGCAATAGTATCATATAAAGACTTTAGAGATTTGGAAACAATTTCAATATATATTAATTAGATGTATTTAAATAATAAAATATTATAAGAAATTTTTAAAATTTTAAAATATATATGTTAAAATTTCATCCTAAAAATATTTAAAATAAAAAGAAATTAAAACAATCAATTATATTATATTGATTAAAATAATAAAAGGTCACTTTCATAATGACTTGACCCCATCATTATAAAGATAGTAATATCACTTCCAACATCACACCATAATCATAAAGATCATGGTATAAAAGAAAGATTAATCCTAAATAATCACATATTAAGCAGCCTTAAACATCATTACCCTTGCATAATTAGGCTCTTGATTTACTTTCGGATGTTTGTTACCCCCGGTAAGAACATTCCAACCCCAAACAGGCAGAATAAATCCACGGTAAATTCGTGGCGGTTAATTTTAAACTATATTTTTCACCCCATAAATACCAAAGCGCAGAGACGCAAAAACGTATTATTATCTTGGATTCAATGCGGAAAATCTCCGCAACAAAATGCAAATCCTTAAAATCTGATCACACATCAGTTTCCGCTAGATCGAGCCGATTCTAACGACCTCACCTTTTGTGAAAATTGGAGAAATTTTACCATTCGTTAGAAAAGTTTTTGTTGTCTCCTCAATTAATGATGCAGAATAATCTCAACGCATTTGTTCAGCAAATATCATTCAAAGCGAGCACCAGATTTCAATTAGGTGCGTGCCTGAAGTCAATGCATTTTTATTTTTTAGTTTTTTTTTCAGCATATATTATATCGATTTGCGTGTGTTTGTAAAAAACAATCGGATGAGTTCTTGAAAGGTACAAAATAGGAGTAAATGTGAAATAATATGGAAGATTCATTGAACTTCAGAGGATATTTGTGGAAAGGATGGAGACATTTGAGGGTTAAGCTGCTGAAGAAGACAAGTGGCAATTGTTTTAAAGAAGACCCGGTGAGTTTTCGCCGTTCGATGAGTTTTGAAATTTTCCTTTGTTCTATTTTGGTTGTTTGGACGGCGATGCCTGGTTTATAAATTACAGATTTAATTTAAATATTTTCAAGAACGAAATGCTTAAAATTGTGAGGAAATTGCGGCCTTTGGATTGTGATTTTTGTAAATGTTGCAATGGACTGAGGAATTTTTTTTTATGTCGTTTTGATCTTTGAGGTTCTGAGTGCAAATGTTAGCTGAACATAATGAATAATTCTGGCGATGTTTTATCCGTCGAGGGGGCAAGAGTATGCAGAACAGGGGAAGCAGGGGAAAATACGGGTTCGTTTATTGCTACCTACGTCAGTATTGAATCTGTGTTGGTACTCTTTTGGCTGACTGCCTCATTAGTAGTTCTTCCTTTGATATTGCCTACCCTGCCTCCTCCTCCTCTTATTCTGTTGCTGGTTCCAATCGCCATACTTGTTGTGCTGTTGATATTGGCTCTCATGTCTCGGGATGTCATCAAGACTGTAGCGCGGGGTGGTCACAGATGCTGAATGTTACCCTGTAATCTCAGCATAGCGTACACCTACTTCTTATCATTCACCAAAAATGTAACAGTTCAAGATGCATTTTTTGAGTTCCAGAATGTCAGATGTTCATATTTGGTCCCTAATTAACTAGGTAATCCGAAAGCTTGTCTATGATTGGATGTAGTCTTCTGGATAGGTATGAATTTTCTTTGGTACCATGCTTTTGTAAGTCTATTTCAACTGATGTCAATAATGAGGCTGATTGGATTTGTATAGGGTTAAGGACCATTGAAAAAATGCTTCCCTGAATATGTTTATTTGCTATTTTTGTTTATAATTTTCCAAATTTCTAGTAAGAGATGCACCTTGTAAATTTTTTTAATGGTTGAAAAACAGCTTTCTGCAAAAATCTCTGATAAGCAATTTGGTTGAAATCGACAATTCGGCCCACATTTTCTGATCCTAGTGATGGTTTACAAAGTGTTATGATTCTGGTGATGAATTACAAATTGTTATTGTCGGAAACATCAATTTTATAGAAATCTCTATCATAGTATTTTCCTGATATCAGTTTGTCGATGATATTGACTAATAAAACTTGAATTCTCTAATTTTTATTATAGTTTTTTTTCCTTTCTTCATTTACCGATATCAGTTTTCCAGTGCTATCCAAGATTTCAATGTAACCTCTGATCAAAATATTTTGTTGTATTTGTACTTAAAAAGGAGAATGGACGGAAGGAGAATGGATGAGAGATTTAGATCAACTAGAATCGCTCAATAAGGACACGAAGAATCCCCAATACAGTGAGATTGAATGAGGGAAACTCATTTTTGCTCTTTGTCAACCAGAGTCCAGTACAACTTCAGGAAAATTTCTTTGATCATTTTACTCCGAAGACTATGTGACAATGTCCTATTCTCAGCTTAAGTGAGGGAAACGATTCTGCAAACTCTTTTTTCCCGTGGCATACACGGAGTCGCAGTTCAACTCCAGGGTTTTCTTTGATAATTTTGCGTTCCGCATGTCCCTTGTTTTAATTCTTTCGGTCCATCCATGAATAGAAAAGTCTTGAAATTTATTTTAAGAGTTCAAACAAATTTCCATACAAGGTAAGGGCCATTGAAAACAAAAGTGAGCTTAGAAAACAAAAGTGAGCTTAGAGTCTTCACTAACCTTCCAAAACCACTAGCATAGGGTTTATAACAACATTTGGAATGCAATATCATATCTCTCCCTTTTAGTAAAGAGGTTGATATGACACAACCACTTCCAAAGAACTATGGTTTTAATGCATTCTGCAAGTATCACAGGACACTAGGCCACATAACAAACAAATGCATTAGCCTAAAACACAAGATACAAGATCTAATTGAGATTAATATTATTGATGTGGGCACACCCACATAGGCACCGAAAGCACAACAAAAAGAGGGTAAGGCACTAAAGATATTCTCAAATCCATTCCTATAGCACACAACGAATGAGGTAGGGGGCATGTCATGTTTTCACTATACATATCAGGGCATCCACCACCAACTTCATATCACACAGTTATAGAGGAGGCAGATCCATTGTATAAAATTATTGGAATGTACCATACTACAATGCCACGTAGACCACTTATCACACAACAAAAAGAGGCTAAGGCACTAAAGATATTCTCAAATCCATTCCTATAGCACACAACGAATGAGGTCGGGGGCACGTCATGTTTTCACTATACATATCAGGGCATCCACCACCAACTTCATATCACACAGTTATAGAGGAGGTAGATCCATTGTATAAAATTATTGGAATGTACCATACTACAATGCCACGTAGACCACTTATCACATTCTTAGAGCAGGAGATTGTGAATGATGATACAAATCTACATGCACTCTTTATAAGAGCATATATAGAGCATCATTATGGTTAACAATGGGTCAATCATTAGCATGTGCATTATGACACTCTTATATCATTTGGGTTACACAGAGCAGGATATATTCTCTACAGATATAGTCATTAGTGGTTTCGGTGGCCACGTTTAGAGCTCCATCAAGGAGATTGTGCTCCCATAACAGGGTGGACCAACACACATAGCCACTTGGTTCTTAGTAGTACCTAATGCAGGACTGTTCGATATATTATTGGGTAGGCCATGGTTACAATGGCTCCGAGCCATCCCATCTTCAGTACACCAATGCTCGAAGTAGACACATGTAAATTGGGTGGTTAAAGTTGAGGCTGTCCCATATGAGTATCCTCTACCCATCCCACAGGGAGTTCTAGCGCAGTTACCAACTACAGTTCTAGTACAGTCACCAATTACAGTTCCAACACCATTCTCAGATATTGCATAGTTATTAGTTATAGCTAAGAGTACAGCTCCTATGCATACATCACAGAGTTTAGTAGAACCACCAGTGCAAGCGAGGTCTACTCCTATGATATCAACATGTACACATACTTTTCCATAAATACCATTATTAGAGAGATCTTTGCATTAAAGATATGTCACAGATTCTAGAGGACCTTCCTCTACTTAGTTTATGCTGAGATCAATACTATTGAGTTCTAGGGGTTCTCAACACAAGCCACCTACGTCTCCTACAATTTCTTCTACCAAATGAGTTCCTAAGACCCCTACAATTCACAAAGTATCATAGTTAGTGCTATGGATTCATAACATCACAACACAAGCAGAGTCAAACACATATTATTCTACAGATTATATAATGGGATCACAATTGCCCTTTCACACAACATGCATGATCATACTTTTGTCTCTCTCTCTCGCTCCTTGTACATATTTTTATTTGCTTGTACATAACTTATATCCAAAAAATATAAAAACAATATAGCATGTCAAAACACAAAAACATTCAAATATTACTCAGAAAACATAAAATTTATAGATCGTATGCATTGCTATGTTTTACATTTCTTCTACTTGCTAGACACTACACATGCTAGCTATCTTAGTATAGTCGGTTTTATCATACATATATGCTTCACTTGTTCTTATCGAGTGCTTTCAGATTACATAAATGACTATAGTTCAATACATTGATCCAGACTTGCTATCATCTACCCATTGGGGAAATATGCACCGATCCAAGTTTATTCATTTGATACATCTGCCTACTTGGTGGCATCTCATACATAGTTACTACTATTAGGTTCTATCCTTACATTCTATACATTTCAGTTTATGCATTGATATATCTTGATATTGATCATTGCTACTCATACTCAAATTTTTTGCCAACTATCACTAGTTTAGACTCAATATATGTACATCATAGCATTTACACAAATTTATACTACATAGTTATACATGTTTTCATTTCTAGCTTTCTTAGTTTAGACTTGATTGTGTTTCTTATGCTTATTTTATTCGAAGGCATTTGAATATACCATTGCTCTTTGGCTCTATGCCACTTTTATTCATGTATGTCTTGGACATGTGCCCACGTTTCTTGTGTGTGCTTTTCTAATTTTATATGCGTACATTTGAATATGCCCTTCTATGTGGCTTTAAGCCAAATTGTTTGTTGCTTGCATATGTGGACATTTAAACATGTCATTATACGTCTTTTATTCTCATATTTAGTGACATGTGCTTATGTCCCTTGTATTATGGCCTCTTGACCTACTTTTGCATGTCTCATGTGTTTTGTATGTGTATTTTCTTGTATGCATCGTCATCATGGCACTTATCTTTACTTGTTACACGCATCAATTTTCGATGCCATGAGGGACGTCATGCATCTACCCTTCCTACTTGCGTGCTATGATAGACATCATGCCCGATCTCCCTAGGTAGATACTCAAATTTATTGTTATATACATTGATTACATCTATCTTAACACCTTTATGCAATGCTAGATTACAACATATATCTTATATTACATATTTATGCTCAGATTCTTTTACATTCTGATGTTATGTTTGCACATTGTATTGAAATATGCTCTGGCTAACACATTTTATAGAGTTATTTTTATTTGAGGGCAATTCTTGCAGAGGTCAACAATTACCCTCAAAAGAGGAGGCATTCATAGGGGTTTGTCACAAAGATTAGACTCCTACATTGCTAGTCACATATCATTTTTAGCACACAAGCTCAGTTTCAGAAAATTAAACACAAGTTAGTGACAAAAAATAGGGAATCAAAAAATAGTTCAGTCACCCATATCTCATACTAGAGAATTTAACGCCTAGATTGGGACACTAGCATCACAGGGCGCTAGTGTCCACTACATGGCACTATTGCAATATCCCCTGCTTCATGGTAGCCCAGATTAGCCACAACAATACACTATGTACAATACATATTTGTACAGATATAGTCACATGTTTGATGGTTATGTTTAGATTTTATTCAGATACACTCACATTCAGTTCAGATTCATATCAGTTGCTCATATTTGGGGGCATCATGCATAGCATGATCACTCCCACATTCAGTTCAGATACACAAATATAGTTATTACATACTCAGTTCAGAATCAATATGCTCAGATATCAAAATGGGGGCATGTGTGTGACACATAGTTTTTATATATTCAGTTACACACAAGTTGATTAGATGGAATGGCAAACTCCATGTCATTCTCTATGTTATATACATTTGTTATCACATTCCAGGTTGTCACTAGTTTCATGCATTACTCCATTTGTAGTGGTTAACATTCTCGAGTGGTCTAGAGTTGCTTAATGTACTCGAGTGGCCATAGAGCTGACATCCACAGTTAGATACCTTCAACACTTTGCACAATTCAATTTCAAATGCATCTACTAAACATGGGTGGAAAATGATTGAGTCATAGTCTACTTGAGTTTTTGAGCCACCCACATGAGGAGGTTAGACACACTGTCTTATCCAAGCTACTTACAAATCATGATCCACCAAGCAGGGGTGGACAATGATGAAGTCAAAACCGGATTGAGTTCTTGAGCCACCCACATATGAAGATTGATCAAGCTATCAACTCAATCCAAGCTATTCAATGATTTAATCACTATGTAAACTCACACACAAGTTATCACCAGGTTTACGCATTGGTTTGCATATCCAACAAGGTGTATTCAATCATTTTCTCTTTCCCATATCTTTATTCAACTTTATTTAGTTACTTTATTAACATAGTCTTTTGCTTTTTATAATCTCTTAGGTAAGGATTGATTTTTGCACGTTTCATTATAAGTTATTGCTTTGGACCATGTTTCACATACGTGGACCTAGTTTTATATACACAGACCCAGATTCACACACTCATAATTAACTATGCAGGGTTCACTTCATAGGTAAGTTTAGGTACATTTTTTTTTCATTATATTAGTTATTTTGCTTTGCTACATTTCTAGCATAAGGGAGGGGGGTAAACATAATCACCTAAAAGTGGTATTTGGATGCTAAGAGTGTTATCTGAGACAACTTATTCCTAGCTTAACCCTAAACCTATGCTAGAGCCTTTATCATATTTTTCTAATTATTGTGTATATCACAAACATCTCTAGTTAGCTCAAACACAATCCTAGAATTGCATTCCCAGATCATAATTCATTGTGCCCAGAATCATGTCAGCTGGACACTAACACCACATTAAAGACACTAGAGCCACATGGCTGATAGGACCTAAGTTCCCCAAAGCTCTGACACAACTTGTCAAATTTAAGAGCACACATGATTACCAATGTATAAGCAACTTAAACATGCGAAAATACCCAGAAGAACAAATAACTATCAATGAGAAATAACACAGAATATGAAAGGCAACACACAATTGTATTCAACTCATTACAAAGGAAATTACAATAAAGAGATCACACTCTTCTTCCACCTCTGTGAGGCTTCCTCCTCAAGGGCTCCCAGTAATCTTCCCTCCAGAGTAATCTTCTCTCAATAGGTCACAACACACAGCTAACACAAGTTGTTGTTCACCTCATTGTACTTCCAATACAATTGAGTACGAATCGGTACTCCAAGTAGATCTCACCATGATCTTGCTCCTTGATGTATTGCTATCACCTTGGATCTAGCTCCCCCACCGATCTCCTTTCTGACCCTCGCATACACACACCTCTGCAGACCAACCCGATCTTACTTATCACATGTAGATCTCCACCATGATCCTGTAACACCCTGCATATCAAACCTGATCTTACATACATGAAGAATCCTACTTGATTCTATCATGGGAAGAACTCTCCTAGTTCTACAACTTTACAATACAGCCCATGAGTCTATTATATAGATCTCATGCATACAATAATTAGACAAGCGGCTTAAAAACTCGAACTAGTCTTTAACATGCAAACAACCCGTTCACTTAACTGATTGTTCGTCAACAACAGTTCTGGAACCGCACAGGCGACCGATGTCGGTCCTTGTCTGACTGGAGCTGACCGACGTCGGTCGACTGCTACTGAGGTCGATTTCCTTCTTCACTGTCCACTGACCGACATCGGTGATCCTGTCGACGCCGGCGACTGCATACTCAGCATCCTCCATGTTTGCAACAAGGTGAAACTTTTAGCTCCACACCCTAACAGTCTCCCACTTGGAGATAAACAGTTGCACCTGTACCTATACCAGTACTTTGTCTATTCTGCATCCTGGCTTGTATTCCTCTCCAAGCTCCCACTTGAAGCCAACCCACCACACACCTTGTGGTGCTACACCTGTGTCTAAATTTCTCAGCTTACCTTCTTCTGCCTTGCTATACTCCCACTCAAACAGCAACCCCTGTGAGTAACCTGTAATCAACACACACCAACCAGATCTGAACCATTTGGTTAGTCAAACTCGCTCTGAGAACGTCCAACCTCGCTCTGATACCATTTGATAGGACCTAAGTTTCCCAAAGCTCTGACACAACTTGTCAGATTTAAGAGCACACATGATTACCAATGTATAAGTAACTTAAACATGCAGAAATACCCAGAAGAACAAATAACTATCAATGAGAAATAGCACAGAATATGAGAGGCAACACACAATTATATTCAACTCATTACAAAGGAAATTACAATAAAGAGATCACACTCTTCTTCCACCTCTGTGAGGCTTCCTCCTCAAGGGCTCCCAGTAATCTTCCCTCCAGAGTAATCTTCTTTCAATAGGTCACAACACACAGTTAACACAAGCTGTTGTTCACCTCATTGTACTTTCAGTACAATCGAGTACGAACCGGTACTCCAAGTAGATCTCACCATGATCTTGCTCCTTGATGTATTGCTGTCACCTTGGATCTAGCTCCCCCGTCGATCTCTTTTCTGACCTTCGCATACACACACCCCTGTAGACCAACCCGATCTTACTTATCACATGTAGATCTCCACCATGATCCTGCAACACCCTGCATATCAAACCTGATCTTACATACATGAAGAATCCTACTTGATTCTATCATGAGAAAAACTCTCCTAGTTCTACAACTTTACAATATAGCCCATGAGTCTATTATATAGATCTCATGCATACAATAATTAGACAAGCGGCTCAAAGACTCGAACTAGTCTTTAACATGCAAACAACCCGTTCACTTAACTGACTGTTCGTCAACAGCAATTTTGGAATTGCACAGGCGACCGACATCGATCCCTGTCTGACTGGAGCTGACCGACATCGGCCGACTGCTGTCGAGGTTGATTTCTTTCTGCACTGTCTACTGACCGACGTCGGTGATCCTACCGACGTCAGCGACTGCATACTCAGCATCCTTCATGTTTGCAACAAGGTGAAGCTTTTAGCTCCACACCCTAACAATGGCATGAGTGTCCCCAACTTGGCACTAGTGTCCCTTGCCCTAACTCTCTAGAATGGATATATTTTCAAATGCATTCCCCTCCTAAGGTCAGCCTAAGCGCATTTTATTATCTGCACAAGCTACAAATCACTATAAATACAAGACTATTAAACCTTTATCTAGGAGATATAAAATAGATGCAAAAAGCCTATTCAAATAAGAAATAAGTTGAGGAAAATCAAAATTATTAATCCTTATTCTATCCTACTTCTGTGTACTACTATCTACAGCTGCCCAACGCTCAAATTTCAGAGATTTTTAATCTCAAGCTTGTAGACACTTAATTTTGGACACAACTACCTTTTGATTGGACTTTAGATTGATTCTTACCAACCATTGCAAATTAAACTTAAAAATCACTGAATGTTTCAATTTTGATCGTGCATCATTCATCAATACCCAGAGTTGTGTTTAGCCATCTCTATTTGGGATACTAGTCCGTATGCAATAATATCCTCTCTTATGACATAACATATGTCAATTTAGCCTATGGACCCATTGAGTGGGGCACTTAATCAAATCTTAAAAGAGTTTTTAGGCTAATCAAAATCAATTAATTAATTAAACAAGATTAAATGCTTAGTTAAATTATCCTTTTGCAATTAATGAATATCTAAAAATGAAATTTAAAAATAAATAAATAATCAAGCCTTTCATTATTACCTTTATGAATTTTTCAAATATCCCAAAATATTTAATATGAAAACTATGACTAGTAACTGAAAATGATAATTGCATGACAACTTTTAACTCAACTGAAGTTAATCTCAACTCAACCTTAACTCACCTTTGGTGAGAGTTAATTATTGAGTCTATAAATAGAAGGTCATACTCATTTATGTTTAAGCTATCTTGGTATGATGTTATAATGCACAAATAGATGCAAAAAAGCTCGGCATGTAATGTTACCATGCCAAATTCATGATCCAAGCAACGAAACCAAGGTGCCAAAGAAAGGTGAAATCAACAAAGTTCCATTGATGAAATTTTATTAATGCACAAGTCGAACAGGCCATTTTTACAGGGCATTTGGAGATCCAAAGAAGGTAGAAGGCGGCTTTCTTTTATGTTTTAGTTGTGTTTTATATGCATTCTTGTTACTTATGTTCTCCCTAGTGTTTAGGCTAGATATGTTAGTGTTTAGTGTGTTTATTTAGATTTAATTTTATCTTACTAACATAATATTAATCTCCCCTCTTAGATTCTTTATTCACATAATCACATGTTCAATGAGACTCTTCATGAGAGTGCGCCCCACAAAATTGTTTTGTTATTAAACTTTTATTATATTTTTGTTTTTGCTTTACTCAAATAAAGATGACTCAAAGTATTAATAAATTTTTATATATTGAATACTTTTTCTAATTTTTTTAGAAATGTATATAAATGTTTCATTAAATGCTTTGAATTTTTTTTAAAAAAAACTAGTTATAATTTAGTAATTACGATCAAATTAGTGATTGTTACTTTCATTTTATGTTTTTATATAAAAAAATAGTTGATATAGAGCTAATAATTTTTTTGTTATTAATTTTTTTGATCTTAAGTCTTGCAAAGATGTGCGTCTTGGATCTATGAACAACATCCAAAAATTTCATGAAAAACTGGTGCATAGTTTAGAAGTTATGATCAAAACACTGATTTTTATTTTTTATATTTTTGTGTGTTTAATTTTATTTTTAACATTAATTTTGTAAGTTAACTTTCTGATTTGTTGCTTGTAAATTTTGATAGTTTAAAATTGATTTTTGTGTTTTATTGAGCTAACTTACAGGAATATCACTTTTACCAAGAAACAAGAAAACCCACTAATACTTTTTACAGGACCCAAAGACCAAGAGAAGATATTTTAAAACATTCTAAGTTGCAAACTCACATTTAAAAATTAGTGTTTTAAAAAAAAAAAAACCCTGAGTTATTTTTGTTTTGTTTAAGTTTTCATACAATGACAAGGGGCTAAACTTGATGACATTTTTCATTTGGTACTATAAAAATAAATTCTCACTTTAGTTAAATACTTATAAGAGTTTTTATTTTTATGTTTGTTGCCAAGAGAAGACATTTTTAAACATTCTAAGTTGCAAACTCACATTTAAAAATTAGTGTTTTAAAAATCTTTTTCCCTGAGTTATTTTTGTTTTGTTTGAGTTTTCATACAATGACAAGGGGCTAAACTTGATGACATTTTTCATTTGGTGCTATAAAAATAAATTCTCACTTTAGTTAAATACTTATAAGAGTTTTTATTTTTATGTTTGTTGTTTGAGTGTTTGTTTAGCAAAACGGGTGTCGTGTGTATGCTCTCCTCCCATCCCCTTTAGGAAACTTAGATGATAAAAAATAATCACTCTTTGTATTTTTCGTTTTTCTCCAAATACATGTAAGGAATTTTTTTAAGGTCGTCTCCAAAATTCAAGTGATTTGGGTGACCCTAAAATGATCCGAAAGTCCTCTCACTTTCTTTATTTCATGCATTTTGGCTTGTGGGCGAGAGCTCATTTATCCCTCACAAGTTATTTAGGGGTACATTGACCTGGGGATTCAGCTTCTAGCATTGTACCAACCCCACTCCACTTTAGGGTATATAAATTAAGGGTGACCCATTGGGATGCTTGTTTGAGTGGTTAAACAAGCTCCGTTAGTGGTACTCAACCTCAGAACGTAGGGGCAACATGGACATCACACTACACTGAGTAATTGACGGATGTAGTGGTTGTGAAAATGACAATTTTTTCACAATAAATTAGTTGATGCAGATCTAAATGATGTGATTGTGTCTTAGTATTTATCACGCATATGGGACCATTTATAAATGAATAAAAATTGATAGTTTAGACAGCCCCACTTGTCGTGGACATATTGTTGATGCAGGGTGAGTAACCTGAAGTTTAATGTCATCATACAAACTCTTGAGAGAAAAGGGGGATTAAAAACCTTACTTTTCATGCACTTTTATTTTTTGGATTAATAATTTAAAATCCTTGCAAAAGCAATTATATAGACAGAATTTGACAGTATGATGCAACCTTGCCAATTTTAAGATTTAGGATGTTACACTTAGGTGTTTTTATCATTTTGTCTTTTTTACTTGTGTGGCCTTGTGTCGAAACTATTTGTTTGTTATATCACATCCAAAAATGAGTCTTGTTTACACATTACTCATTTATTTTAAGAGACATTATACCATCCATTTTGACATCACACCTTTGCCTTAGCCATTTTGTCAAAACCTTCATTTATGTATGTCACTTGATTGAAAAGGGTGTCGTTATGCTGCCCAATTCATTTCAAGTCATGTGCCTTTGAGTCTTGAAATGAATATTTTTTCCATACCTTTAGATTATGATAACATCGTTATGTTTCTCAAATCATTTCAAAGACTTATTGCCTTGTGTCCAAAATTTCAATTACATTTTCGAAAACTACGTGTCTTTTGGGTCTATACCTAGTATCGTCATGTCGTTTGTTCTTATATATCTTGTTCTTTATTTTGAAAAGCCTAGTCTTCTAAATTAAGTTTAAAATTAGCATTGATAAGTTCAAATCTAAATATTGATTGATTTATGCCAACACCTCGTATAATTTTGGCCTAGACATCAATCTTTTACTTTTGGGTTATGTAACTTAGGTTAATTTCTTACTCCAATAAAAGACTATTTTTGTGCATAGATTTGTGGAAGTAGTTTATCTTTTATATGCCTAAAGTTTTGTCTTTTGCCAAATGATCAAGTGTGTGTCTAAATCCGAATGCCTAGTTTATATCAAAGTGTTTCAAATTTGTTAGATTAAATATCTTATCTTTTAAACATATTTTGTTTAAAGTCTAGCTTTTATGCATTTTCCAAAAGACCTAGCAATACCTATTTTGAGCTTAGGTTTCGTTCCTTGTTTTTCAAAAGACCTAGCAATTTTTGTTTCTTTAGACCTAGTTTAGACTTGTTTGAAACACTTTATACCTTAGTTTGGCATTTCAATTTTATTTCATCCACTTGACCATTTGTTTTTGACATTTGATGTTAGACTATTTTATACCAAGTTTTAGCACTGACTTTTTTGGAGATACAACTCCATTCCTTCGACTAGGTTAGACCAAGTTTGGACCATTTGTCCTTCAGACATTATTTTTTAAAGTTTTTAGAACTCTAGGCCTTTTTGTGAAACATTCATCATCGATTTAGATATGTCTCGTTATAATCATAGTGGATCCATATACAATCCAGGTTATAATAACCTGGTCGCACAAGATGACTTTACTCAAGATCCCTACGATGATGATGTTATTTGTGACACAGATCTTTATCCTCCTTACAGTACTCAATCTAGAGAATAAAGCCAAGACCCCCTCAAGCACAATATTCAATGATACCTTTTTTGGGTCGATTAACGTACCAAGTTTTCCCTTTCAATGCTAATGATACTCAATCCCTTACCTATACCATTAACCCTCCTTTGGTCTACATGAGCAACCAAGCTCCATAACACCTTACCTTTACTATTCCAAGACCTCATCCTTTGGCTAGTGACAATAACCAAGCTTCATAATGCCCTACCATTAACATTCTAGGACCTCATCCTTTGGCTCGTGATAGTAACTAAGCTTCACAATGCCCTACCATTACCATTCCAAGCTCTTACAAGTATGGTAGCTCTATATCATAACAAGGTTGTGCAATTATGACTAAATGGATCACAATTGCCTTCCTAAACTGGCAATTAGTCTTTGTTAAGCCCATTTTAGATGAGCCTTTTTACAAAGAGGTCATTATCCAACTGCCAACCATTCTTCATTCATTGCCAACCATATCCCACTTTAGAAAACCGATGCCAATCTTCAAGACATAAAAAAGTCAATCAGTACCACCCTAACAAAGTCAATCATTAGATGACCAAGATATGTTCAAAACTGGTGTTTTACAACTACTTGTAAACTAAGGCTAAGAGAACCAACCAATCCATGATGTTTTTTTTGAAACACATATTTGTGACAAATCAACTTGTGTTGAATCACATTTTGATCCTTTACCCATTGTTGAGGAGTCTCACTCTGACAAACAAGTCTTTGTTGAGTCACTTATTAATGATTATAACCTCATTTGAGAAAATTATTATCTCGATCATTGTCCTATTTTTAAGGAGCCTCCTTTTGACAAGCTAGTCTCTATGGAGTTATCTCTTGACATTTTCTCCATCGTTGAGGAGTCTCACTTTAACAAGCCAGTCTTAGTGAAATCCTTCTTATCTGAGCCTATTTTTAAAGATCCCATTATGCCATCATAGGTCATTACTTATCCAATATCAAACATTTAACAAGACATCATTGTAACAACATCCACAATTGAAGAAGAATCATAATTAAAGTTAGGTTCTATTCTTGAACCAACATCAAATTTAGCATCAGAAGCAGATTCAATGTCAGTCTCAACATTGGACTCAGAGTCCCTTGAGTCAAACTCAACTTCAGAATCAAAATATGTTCGTGGTTGTTACAATATTGGTTATGCATGCCTTGCAAATAAATTTGAATATATTTATGATCTTTTCACAATTTTTTAGGATGATTTCTTCAACATTGATACAAGTTATCCTAGTATCTTTTATGAGGATTGTGCTACCTCTTTACATTCTATCACCGTTTCACATGCCACTAACACCAACCTAGCCATTATATTGACCTTTCACCTCCCACAAATATCGATTGGGACCGATAGAATCATACCTTGTTGAACTACACTCATGGTGACATATCAGTTGAATAATGTCAGGGGAAACAAGATCACATTCATGTAGATGAAGAATAATCTCCTAGTGAAACATTTTTGGAGGCACTAGGAGACAATCAAATTCCAAACTCAATATATTATAGTAAAACCTTTTTGGAGGCACTATAAGACAATCAGAGTCAAAGTTAATGTTCCTTAGTGAAACCTTTTTGGATGCGCTATGGGAAAATCAAGACAACTTTATTGGTGAAAACCTCTTTTAGGCTCCAATCACTGAGCACAATAGTTTTTCACTACTTGATGAAGACATTATTAAAGATAATATCAATACTTCTCATCTACAACATAATCAGATGGTAGCTAATCTCATATCCAAATAATTAAAAAATATGGTGGTCTTATCGAGAGCATATTCAGAATTCTTTAGCCCCACCACAACTAAAATTATATAGAATTTAGAATCAACAACATTATGTGTGCCTGAAAATCTTGATCTTCATTTCTTGCCCAATCATTATACATTACATTATGTTACATCTCTCCATCACCAAATCAAACCTATCATTCAATATTTATATGTGTTTACCATCCATGGATGCACTTTATTTTATAGAGGCTACAAAGATGTCTTGTCTCAAAGTTTGGAGGAAACAAATTCAAAGACCAATGAAGATCATAAAAATATTATTAAAGTCCAAATCTATAGCAGATTCTTGATAGAGAAACTATTCAAAAGAGGTTTGGGCTAGTAATTTCTATGATTGAATTTTCTAGTTGTATCATATGCTCATTATGACATGCATTTCCACATCCGTAGGAACAATAGAACCATATCTTTACCTTGTAATTTACCTTGCCATTTTCTCTTGCCATTCATCTTGTCATTGTTTCATACCCTATCATTTACCTTACCTTATCACTTGGGGGCAACCCTATTACCATTATGGCCAATTGTTCTCTTGTCATATTCTTTTTACCATACCGTATACTATTCTACCATACCTTCATTATTAACCAAACTTGTTTTTAAATTCCCTCCCAACCCTTTGACCTTTGTTCTATTCCATTGGTTTTTTGGCGACCTTCAGCGAGAGGATTCAGATCAATTTCCATTAGTTAATTTAGTATTCTAGACAAAGGTAGTATTTTGGACTAATATGATAGTGGTTTGGCAATTGCATCTTTCATTTCTTGTTTCATTTCATTCAAAGCTCTCTTGATTATAACTGCCTTTGGGAAAATTAGTATCCTACTCTGTGCTACTAATTATAATTGTCTTTGGGTAAATTTCATTAACCTATGTCATTGTTTCCTAATTATATCTGACTATGGGTAAATTTCATTAACCTATGTCATTGTTTCCTAATTATATCTGCCTATGGGTAAATTAGGAACAACACCTTTATCATGCCTTGAAGTCTCATCTTGCCATTATTATGCCATACTGTGTCATTTACCTAATTTGAGAACTTGTTGCTACCTAGTCATATTCCTCTATTGTAAGGTGGAACTACAACGACTTGAGGTCCTGATGGGACTATGTAGGTAGCGCTTGATTTATGTTGAGACTATCTCAGTCACCTTTTTCCATGCTCTCACCAGTTTGTGAGCAATTTCAAGTTTTCACTCTCTCCATTTTGTAAGTAATTTCAAGTTTGCATGCTCTCGCCATTTTATGAACCATTACAAGTTTGAATGCTCTCATCATTTTGCAAGTTGGGCCGTTTAGCATCTTGTCATTCTCAAGCGAGTTGAGATAAATATAAACTTCCAAAAACATTGGTAAAAGATCTTTAAAAATATTAAAAATCAATTTTGACCACTTCTTTACCTTTAGGATTGTAGGAACCCTCACTATTTAATAAAAAACTACTTGTCATTTAGTTTTCCCATCCTTATTGGCCTTTAACCTTATGCTCTTTCCATTTTGCACGTTCATATTTTGTGCATTATGTATTCAACTTTGATACATTAATGATTGCTAGGCTTCATATCACACTCTCATCATTTTACGAGCCCATACCTATATTTTTCTCTACACATCAATCATGTTTTCTTATCATCATTTTCTTCTATCCCATAGCCTGGGAGAACTACATTTGACCTAAAGTTTGTGTTGGATCTTACATCCATGGAACTATGTAGGCAACATCTACTTACCTAGTGCATCTGGAGTCAGATCAGCTACCCATTTCTTTTCTTTTATCCCCCTTATTTCTCATCTTGTTTGTGTCATTGGTTCCTTATAGACTAGGGGCGACTTTATTGCGATTAACGATTGTTTGTGTTTATTTTTTAAGGTTCTCATTGTTTTGTTTTGTCTTATTTTTCTTTCTTTTCCATTTTCTTGGTGTTTTGTCTTCCTATTTGTTTATTTGCTTTCATTATTATGCCTTGACTTAGTATACATGCATTCATTGGGTGCTTCATTGCACATTATATTTAGGTCTATCCATATTCATACATCAACATTGTCATCATGGTTTTTATTATTGGTACATTATTTTTAATTGTGTATTGGAAAATGTGTCAATCCTTATGCGTATTTCAGCTTAGTTATCATGGTGTTTTACATCATGATGCCTCCCATCACATGCTATAATAAAAATCAGTTCAAAAAATCTTACAAACAATGCAACCGTGATACTTCTCCTTAGCACCTGAAATTTTTTTGATCTACCTAAATCATTTCTCCATATAGAGTAATTAAATCATGATGGATTTTAATCCTTGCTAGTGAGGATGTGCATCTCCATACTAGTAGGCTACCCGAATTCATCTTTCTCCTTTGTTTTGGCTTACTCTTACTCTGTAAGTAATAAGCTCTATATTCTAATTTGTCATAATACTATCATTATTTTATAAATGATTATAACCGACTTTGGGTAAATCATTGTGTATCATCCCTATTGGGCCCCAAATTTTGGCTAAGTGTTTTGATATTTTAGCATGGAATGGGCACGATGAGAAAGGAACCTTGAGCAAAATATTATGGCATGTAAACAATGTGGTGCGGAACCTGTAGGGTGTGAAAGCACTAAGGTACGGAAGTACCAGCGTCAGAGGACCCAGTCAAAGGAGAATTAGTCACAAAGAGCCTAAGAGCATAGGACTCAAAATAATAACGAAAGACATGGGAAGCGTATGGGAAGTGAGAACAGTTAGGAACGATTCATTTGGGTCACCCAGACCTTATCCATCAAAAGTTCTACACTGGCTCGTAAGGAGATGAACACATGGTAGCAAATATCTAACATATAAAAAGTATATAGGGGTCACAAAGGCCCAGATCCTTAAGAGAAGTTAGTTGATAAAGCACCATAATTCTTAGTCTATTGAGAGTTCATTGGTCATTTACTTTAGTCATTAATATTGTAAATACTTGGTCAAAGATAAACAAGTATAAATAATCCTGTTGTAAAGCACTGGGATGATGGATTTTTGGCTTAATAATGTTGAAGCTTAATATGAGTTACAGATTTATAATTATTCATGTATTCATGTTCATTTGAATAGATGAGTTGTGTATCTATGTTGCGTTAAGTTGAGAAATTTTTTGTTTGGGACTTAATATGAAATCTACTCAATTCTTTTCTTTTTATAAGTAACTAACTTTGAACTGAAATGACGTTAGTCTGCATGGTCATAATAGTTGAGCTTAGTAATCCTAGAATCAAAGTAGTTTATCTATGCTTTCATGTAGTATCTATTTAATTACATAATAAAAATAAGAATATAACTAAGTTAATATTACTACATAATAAAACCCACAGGAACCGATCTCTATCTATGCGCTTTGGGTGAGCATGCAAGAGCACAATCTTGTGTGAAAGGGCCAACGTGCTAGCTCATTGGGTTAGACTTCAGCATCGAAGCTATATTAATAATAAAAACCCCAACATTTTGGTTCCATTGCTGGGACTTGTAGCATTTGCTACATAGCCATGAAAAAAATATGAGTGTATCACCTTTGAGAGTAGCTTGGAGCTCTGTGGACATGAGCTATCAACATTTGGTGGAGAGGAATTTTAAACAACTACATTTGAAAGTATGCTCTAATTACCTCTTCATGTCCTGAAGAATCCAACTTCCAGTTCCTCAGATAACTACATGGATTTTATATTCAACATTTTCTATTAGAAATCAAAAAGTTGTTTATTGACTATGGACTTGAAACTATGTCAATGGAGAGATAAATCCCTTTTTACATGAACTGCACATCTAGATAGGGAGCGAAGAAGAGTTGGTAAAAGATTTTAGGTTTAGAATGATAGCTAGTCGGTGGGCATGGTGAAAGCGGAAGTATGATAAAGATCGATAGAGGATTATAGGAGTAAATGGCATGGGAAGAGACTAAGAGAACTCAAGAAGTGTTGTTAGGATCTGTAGGGAAGCAAAAACACACAATGATGACCCCATCACTTTCAAATCGCACCTCATGTGACTTTTATCATATGAATGAGAACCCAGCCAGATCACAAAAATTGGAGAACCAAGCCTAAACTAAATAGACTCCCCAACCATAGTGCATGCTTATGCTTTTGACTCAAATGACATACATATACATAATTGGGATATAGACAGTGTAGAATCAGAGACTGAACCTATAAGGGGTATTAGACTTGAGCCAATTGACACTCATATGGACCTAACACTTTCCTTCCCTCTTTAAGGTAATTTCATGGTGTAATTTGGAATGCCTAGCGGACCTGACTTCTAGGGTGGAAAGAACATGGGTCCAAGTGTAATTAATCAACCAGTCATATCACTCCTTGACATGAGTGTTGCTTTTGGAGGCAGGTTGGGAGGTGGCGTGGGAGGAAGTAATGAATTTCCTCCTCATAGGATAAGATTTGGAGGTCCTCAACAACCACCAGTACAAGCACCTCAGCTATCCATGGTACATTATGAAATGACACTTCACTTACCTAAATATTGAGACATGGAAAATGTTGCAGAACATGTTCATAAATGCGAACTCATCTAGCAGGCATGAGACATCACCTCTTCTAAGAGAAAATCCACCCAATTTGCAACTACATTTTTGGATTGAGTGCACAAGTGGTATATAAAGTTTGACCCTTAACAAGCGGTGGTGGACTATGATCAACTTAAAATGACATTCTTTCAAGAATTTGATATTCCTGAATTTGAACAATAAAGTATAGCCATTCCGAAGGACATAAAGTAATATCTCACTAAAAGTGTATGAGTATGATACTAGGTTCAAAACACTCTTGTAAAAGTTATCATTCAAAATAAATGCTACTTGGCATGCACAATGGTTCGTGGGAGGATTGTTACTACCTTTCTGATGGACACTATCCCAAAAAACCTTCACTAGCCCATGCAAGGCTTTGTAAGTTGCCCTCCGCACTGAAGCAGTTGGTAATCTTGACATTGGGATTAATGCTTTCATGGAAGCCCAAATAGCTTCAATGGCATTGTATCTCGATAAAGTAACTAAAAATAATGCACAAAAAACTCATAGTGGTCTTTGGTTCACTGATTACGAGTCTAAAGGACATATTTGAAGTAACTATTTGTGCAAGAACATCCACATTGTACTGAAGCAATCATGTGAAATCTATCATGAAGAGTATGATGTATGCTCTTGTCCTCTTTTATATCATGCAACACACATATAGGTATCTGACTATTGTAAAATATGTGATGCCTACACTCATGACACTAATGATTACCAATTAATTAGTGACATCCATGAAACACGTGCATGTGGTACATGCCAAACCTCTGTAGTGAATAATCACAATAATGGTGGTTATAGTAGTCGAGGTAGAGGATGGGGATGAGGAGGTGGCCATTTCCCACCAAAAACATGTTATAAGTGTAGATACCTGGACCACTATCAAAGAAATTATCCAGTTTACCCTACATGTGCTTTTTTTAAAAAGGATCATCTATTGGAGGAGTGTCTTGACCTGTACACAACCATGACTAAGGAGAGAAATAAAAAAGGTGCAGGTATGATTTGTATAGATAAACCACATTAGCATTCATGTTCAACTACCTAAACAACACAATAAGTGAATACCACTAGGCACAGTGGAAGATAATCTCAATCCACATCCACTCTTATTAAGACGGTATAGTGTGAGGAGCCGCGGGCAAGGAAGTATCTTGGTGTAAAAAAATAGAAGGATGTTCTCCTAGAGACTATGTTGTTGGTGCAAGAATTCCAAGCATAAATCTAATTTCTCAAAGACAAAGAAGCAACAGAGTGTGCTGATCTATAGAAGGCAACAAAGCCACAAAATGAGGCACAAGATGACTTCCAGAAACTACACAAATGTATGTTGGACGTAGACACCATTCCGAAACTAAGCATTTGTCTTAGGAATCAGATACAAGTGCCAATTGACATTCAATCTCCAGTAACTCGATAGACTAAGGATCATCAATTGAATCATGCTTGGTGGCAAGATATCCCTCTTCCTCCTACACCTCCAGAAGATAAGGAGATCTAGTGAATGTTACCATTGATGGTTGGGTAATTCGGGACATCCTAGTTGACACTGGCACTGAATTTAACATTCTTTCAAAGGAAGCATGTTATAAAATGGCTAGTCCATCACTAAAACCTTCACCACACGCATTATTTATGGCCAATAAAACTCATGTTCTACCAATTGGATTTCTCAAGAATGCAACGTTTGAAATACTTGGAGTACCTTTTAAAGTCAATTTTTAGGTTCTTGAGTTAGCAGAAGCTGATGACTTCCTAGATTTATTGGGGAGACCTTGGTGTTATGAAAACAATATATATTTTAAGTTTCAAAAATTTCTACATCAGTTTCGAGAATTTTGAACGGTGCGTTGTTATTCCTCTTGATCAAACACATGAGTCCCCATACCTCAAACCTGTTAATGTGGAAAAAGATATAAACCACAACTATAATGTCACTGATAGAGATGATGAAAAACATGATCCTACTCCTGATGGCATCCTCTAATGGATGGAAACTCAGTCCCTCTTTGACACTACAAACAATGCCTGTAATTGTTGGGCACATAACAACTACGACCTCACTAGAAGAGTTTCTAGTGCCATTGGAAGTTAGGAGATCATTTCACGTGAGTTTGGTAAATGTTACAAGTTCATCCACCTTATTAATAAACAAGTCATGAGCAGACAAAAAATAGATGCACCTTTAAAAAGACTCAATGAGGCTCCACACTTCCATGGATAGATAGAAATGTGTGACTTTGTCTAGTGCCTTGAGGAATTTTATCACACTGACATTGATCATATTCGATATTTGGTTCATCTTTTAGATGGTACAATTGCAAGATGGTGGTGAACCCATCATGAGTAACTCATTCAATGGGATCAATTATGCTCTGCCTTGCATCACTGGTTCCATCATGATAATAAATTCAGGGGAACAATCAGCTATAATGGAGAACTAACACTTGAACCCCATATAGAAGCTTGCAAGAGAATGTTGAGAGATGAATAGTCATACTTACCAGAGTACTTGTGGGTGCATGCATTCTATGCAGCTTCATGCACATAGGAAGGGCATGGTATGTTCATGAAGAACGACACATGGGTACCCAATTATGGCATATCTTGAAGTAGAACATGAAATCAGCTCTATCTTATTCCTCTCCAAGGATGGATTTACACCTCACTCTTCAAGCCATATGTGAAGTAATTATTGGTGACTTGAGTCCCATTGAAGATAATCTAAGAAATATCCATCATGTTCCTAAATAAGCTTTACATTGATTTAATGAACCATCAACACAAGTTGTTTCCATCCCAGAACCAATTCTTGATCAGGACTGGTGAGAAGAGATACATCTAGAAAAATAGAAGTTAGTGTTTCAAGTGGAAGAAAGTGAAGGATTCAATCCACTTGACCCATTGTCAAAACATTTGGAAATCCCTATGGATTATGGCACATGATCTATTTGTGATACAAGTGAAAATATAGAAAACCCTTACTCCAAACTAATTCAAACTATACAACATGACATCGACACAAAGCAAGAACCAAAGATGGCAACTGTAGGTAATTACTGAACTGACACTAAAATTTCAAAAATATTTGAGATATTAAAATAATATCAAGATATATTTCCAATAACCAATAGCAAGATGAAAGGATTTCATCCATCCTTAGGAAAGATGCATATCAAACTGGTTGACGGTGCTTGACTAGTAAAAAAAAGGCCATATAGGATGAATCCTAATCTGCAGACGTGCATCAAAGAAGAAATTGACAATATGATACGTGCTAGAGTAATCACCCCCATTGATGAATATGAATGGGTCAGTCCCATGGTGATTAGTATAAATAAACATGGATGCATCTGAATTTGCATTGATTATAGGGTACTTAATGCACACAGTGTCACTGATCCTATCCCAACACCAATCATTGAGGAAATCCTTAAAGGTATTATTAGATGTGAGATATATACTTTCACAGACGGATTTTTTGGATACCATCAGGTCCAAATTACTAAGGAGGACCAACCAAAGACAACATTTGCTACTGAATGGGGCTCATTTGCATATATTGTCATGCCTTTTGGGTTAAAAAATACACCAACTATGTTTTGATGCATAACTATTGAAGCCTTTAAGAATTTCATCCATAAGTTTTTTAAAAGTCTACTTGGATGATTGGATGGTTTATGACTTGGTCAAGGACCATTGTTCTAACCTAAGGCTCATGCTTGAGCGCTACTGAGTATTACAAATATCACTGAATTTAAAGAAGTGCCTATTTGTTACACCTTTCAGTGTCCTCCTAGGACACATTATTTGTAAATATGGACTTCTGGTAGACCTAGAAAAGGTATCCATTATTCTTCGACTCCCAGCACCCAAGTCTCAACACGAGGTCCACACCTTTTTTGGACATATTGATTACTATAGAAAATTCATCCATGGATATGTAAAGATTTCCACACCCATGGAGGAACTTCTAAAGCATAAAGAGCATTTTATATGGACTTACTCCTATCAAAAAACATTTGAAACTTTAAAGTACAAGTTGGTGATCGATCTAATTCTCTAGTTCCCAGATTGGACAAAACCATTTTACATCCATGTTGATGCATCTAGAATGGTAGTTGGTGCAATTCTTGTACAACTAGGGCAAGGTCACCTCAGTCATCCAATCTATTTTTCTAGTAGAAAACTCACTCCAACTAAGAAGAATTACACCATGATATAACATGAATCATTATCCATGGTCTATGCTCTACAAAATTTTTGATAGTAGTTACTGGCAACACCCTTTATATTTTATACAAAACATGAGGCCTTGAAGTACTTAGTAAACAAACATGTACTACATGGACAAATTTTTTGTTAGATAGTATTGTTTCAAGAATTGTAATTTTTCATCATGGTCAAACCTAGAAAAGCCAATTTTGGCCCTGACCATCTATCCTAAATTGAGTCCAGAGAACCACCATGTGCTATTAAAGATGACTTACCCGATGTTCAAATCTTTCATGTTATTCATGTACCTGAGGAACTTAAAGATATTATTGACTTTTTTAACCACTGGCTCCGCCCCTGACTATCTCACTCCTCAGACTAAGAAATAACTCATCATCCATGTCGTACCTTTTCAAATCATAAAAGGATATCTTTACAAGCTTGGTCGTGATAAGGTTCTTCGATGCTGTGTTATGCAACATGAGTGTTTCGAGGTCCTTTTAGAAGTCATGAAGCTATTACCGAAGGACACTATGCTGGAGAGGCTACTGCATGTAAAGTTATACTGGCTAAATTATGGTGGCCTACTCTTTTTCAAGATGCTAAAATATATGTTTGGCAATGTGATATATGTTAGTGTGTAGGGAAAGAAAACTGATGAGATGTCATGACTCTACAACTGATTCTCTCTTAGGAACCATTTGAGAAATGGGCCATTGATTTTGTTGGCCCCATTACTCTAGCTGGATGATGAATAGGTTCTCAGTATATCATCACAGCAACTGACTACCTCACGCATTGGGTTGAATCTATGCCTATAAAAGATTATACTATTGGCACTGGTGCACACTTCATTTGAAAGCATATCATAACTCACTTTGGATGCCCACTAGGTTTCACTAGTGATTGCGGTACCATTTCTTAAATGAAACAATTCACATCTTACTGAATGAGTTCATGATTGCACACCACAAAATAATGTTTTACCACCCTTAAGACAATGGCACTACTGAGCCCTTCAATAAGATCCTAGGTACCAACCTAATAAAAATTTATAATATTGGCTGAATTGATTGAGATGATCAAGTATTTGTGGTGATGTGGGCTTATCAAACCACTTACAAGTGCCTAAACAAAAACACCCCATTTAATTTAGTATATGGAAAAGAGGTGATTTTTCTAGTTAAATTTATAGTGTCATCTCTTTGTGTTGTGTGCGTAGGACAAATGGATGAGGAATCATATTTGAAATCACACCTAGATACTTTGTTATATCTTTATGAAGCTCTTTTCCTCACTCATCAGAGTCAGGATGTGGAAAAGCACAAACAAAAAGCATGGCATGACTGCCACATAAAGCATAAAACATTTTATCTAGGAATGAAGGTCTTGATATACAACTCCAAGTCGTATGACATTCTATAAAACTTTGAATTCACTAGGATGGTCCTTTTGTCATTCATAGAATTTGACCTACTAGAGCTTGCCAATCACAAAGTTTGAATGATCATTTATTTCCTGGGCATTACAATGGCAGTGAGCTCTAATCGTATTTCACTTTTGAGTAGTTATTTTTTTTATAAAATAATAAGGCTTATGTCATTAGTTTAGGATTTCCTATTTTTCAATAAAAGTGTTACCTTTGTTGCGTGCATCATTTCTTTAATGTAATTGTCTTTAAGTTTTTATCTTTCCATGGAGGACCATGATTCAATTTTACTGTGGGGTAAGATATTTAAATTCATGATTAAAAGTTAAGTGCATAAGGTTACCTAGGTGCGCAAGGTGTTTAGGGCACATAAGTCATTTAAGGCACACAAACTATATAGCCTAAGGATAGGGTGTTCTCATCATTATTTGGAATTTTGAAAGAGACAGATATCCTCAACTTCAAAGGAAGGCATGAGATGAGACGTGCCATTAATAAATAATAGTAATGATGATAATTGTGCCAACAACATGATGTGATAATATTGTTAAATGCATTGATTGTCACATGCAATAATCGAAGAGTGATGATTGTTAAAAAAATGCATTAATGATAAGAAGTGATGGATGAATGAAAAGGGATAGTTATTATAGATAACCCCCCTTGAGCCTATAAATAAACAAGTTAACTTATTATTACGCTTAACCTTTTCATTTATTTGAGATTAACAGAGGTGAAGAACAGAGAATGGAGAGAATACTAGAGCCGAGAATGAAGAGAAAAAGATTGAATCTAAAGATAGAATATGAAAAATAATGAGTTTAGATAGGTATTGAGGCGAGCGTCAATCCACGCCAGTGAAACATAGAACTTCAAAAAATGGCCATGAAAAGAAAAGTTTAAAGGGTGTAGGCTACAAAAGTCCACCATTAAAGTGCAGTCAAGTTTAAAAAGCCAAAATCTTTGACCATAATCATGTATTCATTTAGAAACATTGGATGGTTACGTGTTAACCTTTGGGTTCCTCAGAGGGTGATGTGGCCTAAGAAAAAGTCCTTAAGAACTAACCCATTGCCTACATTACCGAAGGAAGAGGAGGCACTTGGAGAGATGGTCTTCATTAGAGAAGAGACACTAGAGGAGCAATCTCAACACAAGGAAAGGGAAGAATCAAGTATGGTGTGACAAGCCAAGAAGATTCAATCATCTCTGAGTATCCTAAGTCAGTGTTATACATGGAGAACTAGTTCTCCAAGGTGCCCTCTTGCACGATATTTGATTACAATCATCGTTAGCCTAAGAGTGAGGATCAAATACAGAATAATTATAGAGACAAGTTCCATAACACCAAGAACTAGTTGGTGTACGATCTGAAAATATTCAATGCATTAGACGCTGCAGGTTTGTTCTAACTCTTCAATTTGACTTACTTTGGAAAACCCATGGAGGTGATTAAGTTCCTTCTTTCACACATCCATGAGGACTATATATATTTTACTAGGTGCAGTATGAAGATCATGTCTGAGAGAATAAACAAGGTATCAAGATTGCAGTACTCAGGGTTGGATGTGGCTGATGACCTAGCAAACATCAAGGAGGTCCAAAATACTACCATGACACTAATGTATCAAATGCAAGGCCACACCATGTATATGAAGATCCTGTAAGATCCCTCCCTTTGTATTGCAGCATGGATCATCATGACCAAGATCTATGGGACTGATCGTTGGAAGGAGGTTGACACGGTGCACCTCTACATCACCTACCAAGTCACTCAGGGGTAAAAATACAATTGGGCTATGTATTTTAGCTAAAAATTTGTCGAGGATATAGAGAAGGGTCATCATATACTTAGCCACAGGTTCCCTGGGGTGTATTTCTTCTTTTGATGGTTTTGATGAGATTGGTGTACCAGACTAAACCTCAAAAGTGTTGAAGTGAGTATATCCACACGAGTATAGGTCTCCCATCAAGCACTACAAAGTGTTCACATGCCCAAGGCACATCACCCCTTCCTATCAGATAAAAATGGAGTATTGGTTCGATGGCATGAAGGAGGCATTCAGGAACTAATGTGACATCCTGAATGATTTGCCTCCCTTGGCTACTGAGCAATCACAGTTTGTAGCGAAGCAACACTTCTCCCTCATGTCGATCAGGATGATCCCATCCAAAATATTTCTACATGGCTGAAGTTACTGTATGCCTTCTTGGCATAGTACTTCATTGAACCCATAAATTAGATCTTTGACGCATAGCCCATTGCCTTGGAAGATGAGAAGATTGATTTGGAGATTCATACTCTCTAAAAATTGTATGTCTATCTAGGAAAGAAGGCATACAAAGAGAAGGAAACAAACTTAATAGATATAAAGGTCAAGAAAATAATGGTGGGAGAACAAGTACACAACTTGTTCTATATGTTGTGACCTAAAAGGTATCCAAAGGGTAGAGAACCGAAAGAAAATCTCCCATTAGTGCCTCCATTGAAGAAGAAGAAGTGGGCTGAGCATGATGCCAACACAAATGGTTAGCAGGCATCACAAAAGCAATAGAAGATTATCCATGTGTCTCAACCAAGACCCTCACTCACCTGCCCATCTCCACCATGCCTATCTCCACTGTGCCCATTCCCAACTTGCCCTTATCCACCTTACCCTTATCCATATTTCCCATCTCCATTGTGCCCTTCTCCTTCCTGACCTTCTCCACCCAAATCTCCACCTCCATAAGTCCCTCCACCTCCTCCTCCACCACACATTTATCTAACTCCACCTTCACCTCCAAAAACAACTCTATATCCATATCATCAAAAAGTTTCTTCATCAAGGGCTACACACCAATGATCCACAGAGCAAGCAATCAAACAAGAAGTCCCTACGATTCAGATGACAACATCAAAATCCAATTTTGAGAAGACACCTTCTATAGTGCAAGAGGAGGAGGCCACCTCTAATGACTCACCACTTGATGCTAAGCAAATTTATGGCACAAAGGGGGATGGTGAGGAAGGAGACTTGAGCAAGATGTCCATCGATGTAGAGGTTGAACTCTTGAAATACAACCCAGATAAAGGAAAGGAGCTAGTTATGTCCATAGAAGCAACTATTATTGATACATTTATAAATCTATGTGATAGTTATCAAGCAATCATCACTGATAGGATGTTTTATCTATGGTTACACTTCATTCTCCATGATACAACCTTGAAAACAAAGAATCAGGTGTCTTTTCTTTATTACATGTACAATGAGGATCATACCTTTGAGCTCCCCCAAGATATCCTTTCTTTAGGACCGATGTTCCTACGCTGCCAAAACCAGTATGGGCGGATCCCCAAAATATCACCCCTCTACAAGCAAGTAAATGAGGAGTGTGCCTTTGAACTCCCCCAAGATAGCCTTTCTTTAGGACTTGATGCTCTTGCATTGCTAAAATCAATGTGGGTGGATCCCTAAAAGTTCACCCCTCTATAAGTAAGCATAACATTTTTGAAGATGACCCTAGAAGTCACACACCAGAACATTTTGTCAAAATATGATGCATGAAGTGTAGAGAATAAACATACATAGGTGGTGGGTATGTATAATAAGGAAGTTGCCGCCAAGAAGGTGCTCATCGAGGAAGTCACTGATCTGAAGCAACAAGTCAAAGATGCCATAAAGGTGAAAGTTAGGACATTAAAGATGTGTAATATAATTTTGAAATAGGAGCTGACATTGGCAGATGGTGTATATCTCGATGGGGATGCCATAGGTAGATTATAAACCTTGGTGAATCTCCTGTTGAAGCACTATAAGGAGCAACCCATGCTAAAAATGAGGGATTAGAACTAATGGAGAAATTCATTGAGGTAGTTGAAATATGTAAGCGTGCCTTGGAGAGAGTTGGGGAAATCATCCCCATTTTGGATAGAATTTTTGAATGACTGGCACACCTGAATAAGATCTTGGAGGCTCGGCTCCAAGGATAAGAAGCCTAGAGGTAGCAGATGGCTGATGTTGCACTTTTAATAAAGGAT
Organism: Torreya grandis; assembly: GCA_037957365.1. Taxonomy (NCBI): domain Eukaryota; kingdom Viridiplantae; phylum Streptophyta; class Pinopsida; order Cupressales; family Taxaceae; genus Torreya; species Torreya grandis. The sequence continues at coordinate 1,922,930 of JARHVA010000336.1, forward strand.
CACGCTAAGTGCACTAAAGCATTTAAGGATGTGCAGACGGTGGAATAAAATATCAATGCACATCATCAAAAACTAAATTCAAATGTTACATCCCTCCAAAGACAAGTTGTTGAAGAAATCTCAACACTTAAAAATGTCTAGAAGGATGCCACCACATATCTGGATGAATTGGTCATGAAGGCCAATGAGATATCTAGCCAGCCTGAGGAGATAAATAAGTCCAAAGAGGTTGTAGAGGTAATAATTGCCAAGCTGCTAGACACATTATCACATTAGGACAATGTCAAGAAGCAAATCAAGCAGTTGGGGCCTAAATTTTTGGTAGAAGCTACCAGCAAGATTTAGTCTAGGATAGACTAAAAGCATAGTATAGGGTGATGTTGGGCCCCAAATTTTGGATAAGTGTTTTGACATTTTGGTATGAAATTATTACGACACAGAAGGAACCTTGAGTGGAAGAATATGGCACAGAAGCACCATAGTGCGGAACCTGTAGGGTACGAAAGCACTAAGGCATATAAGTACCAGTGCGAGAGGACCTAGTCAAAGGAGAATTAGTTATAAGGAAATTAAGAGCATAGGAATCAAAATATTAGTGAAATACATGGGAAGTGTATGGGAAGTGGGAATGGTTGAGGAGTGATTCATATGGGTCACCTAGACCTTATCCATTAGAAGTTCTACACTGGCCCGTAAGGAGATGAACACATGGTAGTGAGGATCTAGCATGTAGTGAGTATAAAAGGGGCGTAAAGGCCGAGGTATTTAGGAGAATTTAGTTGATAAATCATCACAACTCTTAGTCTATTGAGAGTTTATTGGTCATTTACTCCAGTCATTAATATTTTAAATACTTGGCTAGGGATAAACAAGTATAAATACCCCTGTTGTAAAGCACTGGGATGATGGATTTTTGGCTTAATAATGCTGACATTTAATATATGAGTTGTGGATTCATAATAATTATTTTATTCATTTTTAGTTTAATGGATGAGTTGTGTATCTATGTTACGTTGAGTTGAGCAATTTCCTGGTTGGGACTTAATATGAAATCTACTCAATTCTTTTATTTTTATAAGTAACTAACTATGAACTGAAACGACATTAGTTTGCGTAGTCATAATAGCTGAGCTTAGTAATCCTAGAATCAAAGTAGTTTATCTATGCTTTCATGTAGTATCTATTTAATTACATAATAAAAAGAAGAATATAACTAAGTTAATATTACTATGCAACAAAACCTATGAGAACCGGTCTTTAGTTGCGTGCTTCGGGTGAGAACACAAGACCACAGTCTTGTGTGAAAGGGCTAGAGTTTTATCTAATTTGGATAGACTTCAGTGCTGAAGCTATATTAAAATTAAAAACCCAAATAGTCCCACTCATAGAGCCAATGATTATAACCGTCAATGGGCAAATCATTGTATTTCAATCTCTCTAGAGGTTGATTATTACAACTACCTTTGGCAAATCATTATCTCTAACCACCTATGGGAAATCATTGTATTTTGATCTCTATAGAGGTTAATGATTATAATCGCCTTTGGGAAAATCATTATCTCTAACCACTTTTGTGCAAATCATTATATGTATCCATCTAATTGGAGCATGTTTTTATCTTGCTAATGATTCTAACAGCCTGTGGGCAAATCATTGTTTTCCTTTTCATGATTATAACCATCTTTGAGAAAATCATTATCTTGATACCCTTATCCTTTATCTAATGATTATAACCACCTTTAGGCAAATCATTATCTATTTACTTGGCTATACTAATGATTCTAACCACCTTTGAACAAATCATCTTATTTATCTACCCAACTAGGGCAACTCATCATGCCACTGATTATAACTGCCTATGGGTAAATCAGTCTTTTTCACCCTTTTTTACCTTTTAATCTTATCATTTCCTTCTTTATAGGGACCACTTTCTAACCTTCTTTACCAATCGTTCCCTCGAGGGGGCATCCAGAGCTTATCCATTTCCATTGAAGTCATAGGCATACAAGACCTTTTCACTCTTTGAGAAGACATTATTATGCCTATAGCTTGCAACACCTTTCTAAACAGGGGAAAACTGTAGACACCCAATTCTAGCCACAACTGGCTTCTGACCAGACTTTAGACTTATTCTGACCAACCATTATAAATTAAGCCTAAAAATCACTTATCATCTAAATTTTAGTTGTGCATCATTCATCAATACTCAAAATCATGTTGAGGCATCACTATTTGAGATATTAACCTGTATGCAAAAATAACCTCTCATGTATTCACCCCTAATCACCTTGAAATATAACAAATGCCAATTTGGCCTATGGACCCATTGAGTGGGGAACTTAATCAAATCTTAAAAGAGTAAAAAGGCTAATAAAAGTCAATCAATTAATTAAAAAAGATTAAATGATTTCTTGAATTATCCATTTGTAATTAATGAATACTTAAAAATAGAAATTATAAAAAAAACAAAATATCAAGCCTTTAATTATTACACTTACGAGTTGTCAAAATATCTTAAAATATCCTAAAATAACTAATTTGAGAACTATGATTAATAACTGAAAATCATAATTGCATGACAACTTTTAACTCAACTAGAGTTAGTCTCCACTCAACCTTAACTCACCTTGGGTGAGAGTTAATTCTTGAGGGTATAAAAAAGAAGGCCATACCCATTGATGTTTAAACTATCTTGGTATAATGTCATAATGCACAAATAGATGCAAATAAGCCTTGCATGTAATATTACCATGCCAAATTCATGAGCCAAGTAGCCAAACCAGGATGCCAATGAAAGATGAAGCCAACAAATCTCCATTGATGAAGATTTCTTGATGCATAAGCCAAGTAAGCCATTTCTACAGGCCATTTAGAGCTCCAAAGAAGGTAGAATAAGGTTTTATTTTATGTTTTAGTTGTTTTTTATATGCATGCTTGTAACCTAGCTCTCCCTAGTGTCTAGGTTAGAGGTGTTAGTGTTTAGTGTGTTTATTTAGATTTAATTTTATCTTACTAACCCAATACCAATCTCCCCTCTTAGATTCCTTATTCACAAAGCCCACTCAAGGCATTCAAGACCACTCTCATTTTAGCATTCACTTTCACTTTCACCAAACACTAAGTGGGAGAACTACATCGAGCTTGATCCCTCTTTGGAGTATTGATATGTAGGTAACTCTCTTTACAATAGGGTGTTGAGGTTGTCCAACCTATTTTAGTAATGAACACATATTTTCAACTCATATCATACTTGCAAGGAGGATTACGGTTTGCATACTAAATTATATATTCTAATCATAATACAAAGTTCCAAATTTCATGCGTGTAGGAACATGACCCAAAAACATAGGCGTAAGTGCTCCCAAAAAATAGGAACAATCCTATAAATAGGACACTAACACCATTTTGAGGACACTAGATCCACATGGAACTACTATCCATGTTTGGTGCTACTATCCAATGAAGAATCAGACTCAAGGACCCTATTGATGACACTTAGAACTGTCTATAACCCAATTTTCAACACTTCAATCTTTTGTGACAGTTGTTTTTTAGATAAGTCTCTATTTGCACACATTTATTATTAATTTTAGGAAGTCAAAATATATAACAAATTCATGGTTATTTATTGCATATTATTTTACTGATTTAAATGACCTAGTCCTTAATCTAACTTACGATTTACACAGTAAAACCCTAAAAGGTTAAACCAAGAGATTTTATAAATAAAAAAACCAACTGATAGTTGCCTCTTTCCTCATAACCCTTAGGTTAATCCATATATATCTCTTCTTCGAGATCACCATGCGGGAATGTTGTTTTCACATCAAGCTACTCCAATTTTAGATTTTGAACTACTACAAGTGTAAGTAATACTCTGATAGTAATTAATTTCATAACAAGAAAGAACATTTCATTGAAGTCAATACCTAACTTCTACACATAGCCTTTTGTAACCAATAGATATTTATACCACTCCAATATCCCATCATTGTCCTTCTTTAGTTTATACACCCACTTGTTACCAACACTCTTTTTTCCAGGTGGGAGATCCACAAGCTCCCATGTTTAATTCTTACAAAGAACTCTCATTTCATCTTCCATGGCTTTCCTCCATATTTATGCATTCTTAAATTTTGTAGCTTTCTAAAATGAACTAGGTTTACCCTCATCAGTTAACAACTCAAAATAGAACTAAAAAATAGGAGTATGCTTCTCTGGAACCTTCTTGGTACATGTGTATCTTTTAACTTGTAGCTGTTGTACTTGGTGCTCTACATGTTACTCAGAAGCTTTAACATGCTTCTTTTCATATTATTCTTCCTTGAATACCTCAACAAGTATAATTTTAGGTGTCTATTGTACCTCCTCCCTTTGCATGAATTTTTCATTGAATAAATATCTCAGCTAAAAATTATCTTGTGTTTAGTACGATCCCACAATCTATGCCCCTTCAATATTTCACCATAGCTAAGAAACACACATTTTCTTGATTTCAAATCAAAATTGGACCTTATTTATTTAGTCACATGGGTAAATGCTTTGTAACCAAATATACGTAAATCATAATATTCACTTGATTTACCATAGCACCTTTCCTCTGGATTCCGTCCATCCAATGCAGACATAGGTGACTTGTTAATAAGATAAAAAATAGTATTAAAAGCCTCTGACTAAAATCCATTATCCAGCTTAGATGTACTCAACATGGTTCTTGCATGCTCCATGATAATGTGGTTTATCCACTCAGCTACACCATTCTGATGTGGAGTGTAAGGGATAGGATTTTGATGTTTAATTCCTTCTTACATACAAAATTTATAAAACACCCTGGAAGAATATTCTCCTCTGTTATCTGACCTAAGACATAAAATAGATTTTTCAAAACTTTTCTCTACCTGTGTCTTAAATTATTTAAATTTATCACAAGCATTTGGTTTCTTCTTCAAAAAATACACCTACACTCTTCTAGAATAATCATTTATAAACTAATTAGGGATAGGTCCAAAAATATCCAAATGGATAAGTTGCAAGAAATCAAAACTTTTACCTATGTTTGTAGTAAACTTAACTCTTTTATGTTTACCAAAGATACAGTGTTCACACAAGTCTAAAAAGACTTAATCCCATACAACATACTTCAGTCATAAAAAATCTTCAAGTCTTTCTCACTTATGTGTCCAAGGCATTGATGCCATAGCATCACAAGCATTCTATGAAGTTATTGTTGTAGTATTCATCATTGAATCTCGACACATACAATACAAAGAACCATATGATTCTCCTTTTTATACCACTAGGGATACTTTAGAAACTCTGTATTGACCTTTCCCAAAGGTACAAGAATACCCCAACTCATCCATCATATTGATGGAAACTAGGTTTTTCTTCAATTTATGAACATGATTTTCATCCTTCAAAACTCTTACCTTGTCATCATCCAGCTTTATCCTTATATACCCTCTTCCCATAATCTATAATAGATGATCATCACCCAAATAGACATACTCTCCACTACATGGATAATATCCAACATACCAATGTCTATGTGGAGACATGTGATATATATGCACCTGATTCCAACACCCAAGAATTGGAAAATGATAGGTTATTACTGAGGCAAAAGGTTTCATTTATAGGTGTTTCCTTTGAATATATTGTGTTGGTCTCAACTAAAGGTGGATTCTCATTTCCATCCTTTACTTCTTTCTTCAACCTTCAGCAATCCTTCTTGATATGTCCTAGATTTACATGATACCAAGACTTTATTTTCTTCTTGGATCCTCTTGACTTTGATCTAGACAGTGATCTCCCTTATTTGCTCCTCTAACCAGAATGATCTCTGATAGCTTAGGCTTCATTACTAGAGGATATCGCATAAAAATATCTCCTCATCTCCTCTCTATGTAAAGTTATTACCACATCATCAAACTTCAAAGCTTCAGATGATGAATTGTTGATGGTCATCGCTAAAGGATCCCAAGTATTAGGGAGGGAACACAACAAGGTGATTGATTTGTCCTAATCCTCCATATTAACACTAATAGAGACTAGCTTGTTGATAAGAGTGTTGAACTCATTTAAGAGATTAGAAATAGATGAACTCTCCTTCATCCTCAAGTTATACAATTGCTTCTTCAGGAACACTTTATTGGCTTTTAATTTTGTTTGGTATAGTTTGTTCAACGTCTCCCATAATTCTTCTATAGTCTTATCCTCAACAACATTGAAGAGAATAGAATTTGCAAGATAAAAATGGATTGTAGAGATCACATTCTTATCCATATTGATCCACTCTTCATCTGTCATGATGTTGGGTTTGTTTGAAAGACCCTTGAAATCTAAAGCTTGGTCATTCTGCACCAAGAGATCCTCCACCTTCATCTTCCACGAGGAGAAATTTTTGCCATCAAATTTTTCTATCTCGAACTTGGTTACTCCTCCTATCATTATAGTAGTTCCCACTTGCACAAATCTCCCTTATAATAAAAAAACACTCAAACACATAGAGGTTTTCAAAGATCCTAGCTCTGATATCAAATCTTAGAAAAACATTCAAACCATGCAAGTAAATAATGTGGAATTAATTAGTTACAAAGCAATCAAAATAAATAACATGTTACACAATGAGTTATGTGGAAACCTTGCATTGTGCAAGGAAAAACCATGGGGCAATGATAGATTCCATAATTCTATTAACTTCAACAATTCCTCTTCTATAAATAGCTTCCTTAAGCTACTCCTTTACAGTGCTTACATACAAATGCCAACCAAGCTTTATAAATCCAAACCTTACAAATCTAAGCATACAAATATAAAAGGATTAACATCCTTTAATAAAGATACATGAGAAGAAGAAAGATAAGAGATAAATTTCATGGAGGGCCAAAAAAAGTGCCACACTCCATCATAGATGCATAATAATCAATAATGAAAGTTGTTTCCATGTGCAAAGGTCAAAAGTGGGAAATTGTGTTTGACTTGAAGAGCCCACCACCATGTGCCATGAAATAAGGCATCCCATTCCTCATGTGTGACCAATCAACAATAGTGGTCTTTGTCTTCTGCTTCACATGTGCATAAGAGTCAAAATATGCTAAATCACTTTTTGACTTTAGACAACACTCAATTAAGGAGGTCCACAGACCCCGTACCCATCCATATCAATTTCCAAAGGCATCCCATGTGTCTTAGTGGAGTAATGCACCCTACATGAGACCTCACTATCATCAACAATGTTTTCCACCTCACCAGCATGAATATTGTTAGGAATATAGAATGCAAAGCAATATTAATGAAATAAAAATAGAAATAAAATGCAAAAAACACAATACAAGAGAGACATATTTAACATGGTTCACCTAATATGGGCTATGTCCACACAGAAATAACCAGTTCTTCTCTTAGTCAATCTAAAAAATAAAGGGATAAACCTATAATACATCCACTGTAATCTCTTTTTCACTCACACACAGTGCACCATCATGATTATAATGCCCTCATATCAAAAGAGGGTTACATATTAGGGCAAATATGAACCAACATAATTTCTACCGTAAATCTACGACTTAATAGTGAATGATCCAAATTTACTACAAAATTACAATAGTGGGGGGACGTTGCCCCCCATAACCCCCTGTCCATAACTGGGCATTCTAATAAGATCAGGCTTCATCATCCAATAAATAGTGATGGCCACATAATCAACACATGAATAGTGATTGCCACTTCATCACATGAATAGTGACTACCACCTCATCACATAAATAATAACTACCACCTTACTAAACTGAATAATGACTTCACCTCCTAACAATACAATGTAACAAACCCAGATTCAAGGCAGTGGTTATATTTACATGCCCTAGACCCATCACAAAGGGGTACATAGTTTGCATGGTGGTGGCATCCTTGATGTGTAGCTTGAAGCAACATTGTAATACAACAAATGTGGGGAAAAGACAATGAGTTCCCAGAGTTTATCTTTTATCTTTTATTTGTCCATGCTACTAATATATTGACACTTGGAATAATTCCATCAATGTTAAAATCATATATAAATTCCAAACTCACACCCTTGGAAGAAAAAGTGGCCAATTGGAGCCTATCTCCGTAAGCATCTCATTTATCCCTGCTAGTAAAAAAACATAAAATTTAAGGGAGCAATAGTCATTAAAAATATGTTTTGGAATGATTGTTAAAATGAATATTATATTATTTTGGTTTAATGCTTCATGTAGAAAGGGTGACACGATGTAGGCGATGATGGGGTTTTAGTGATGTATGATTGTTGATTTACATAATTTTTTTGTACAAAACCCTACTTTACCAAAACAAAAAATTATGTCCCTTCCAATGTAACTCGCACTCTTTAGTACATGACAGTTGCAGCTTCCACAAAGGAAGCTATAATAGACAACATGGTCCTGGTGATAGTTTTACCTTTCCTCCATTCACATAATAAAGATAAATGATCATTACCATTACAAATAAAATAGTTGTTAGTATTAATGAGAATGAGAATGGAAAAAACATGGAAATATATGAATCCATATATATTTGCATATGGCATCCTGCATACATCGATTAGATTATTAGTTTTATATGGTTAATGTAGTCAACATATTTGTTTAATTAATTTTAGACACATAAATTCACATATGGTGCACTCTATATATTTATAGAGGAGTCGTTTGATAGCATGAATAAATAGAAGCTAAAAGAAAGACTTACGAGCTTTACAACATCATTTCCATATCACTTTTATCAAAAATATTAAATTATTATTAGTCCCTACCCTGCAAGGTACTATAGGAATTAGTTGAATAAATATATTTTTTATTCTAACCAATCAAAAAAATTCAAAAAATATAATATCTTATCAAGTCTAAGTTTAACATCAAATATTATGAAATATTCTTCTACATATTCTTATGAAATATTCTAATTATATTAATATTATAAGTAAAAATTCATTTAAAAACTGACATGTTACAATACACTACCATAATATATATCATTAATGCATAAAAATTGACAAAAAAATCTCTTAGAATTAATTGTTAGCTAAAACGGATATGTAATTTAATTTAAAAAAATAAATAAAAGAACTTTTTTAACATAGACATGTGTACATGCATTTATAAATTTATGTAACTAAAAAACAAGTGTACATCATGTCTGACACTTCACATAACTTATTTTTGTTCAACCAATAAAAAATTTAGAATGCATATTATTAATTTATAAATGTATGACTAAAAATTAGGAACTTAACAATTAATAAAATAAAATCCAATACTATCTACTAACATAAGACCTAGGAATAACATCAACCACTTTGGATTCTAGCTTAACAATCTACCCACAATACAACAATAGTAAAAATATGCATGCAACATTCTGAAAGCATATTTGGCATTTTATTATATATTTATATGCACTTCACATATTATTTGCATTCAAGTCTTGTCTTTTAGTACTTATCCTCCTTTTAAATTATTTTTATAATTTTATATAAATGAAAAAAAAAACTGTAGGATATATACATAACTCAAGGAAGATATTTTATTTCCATGATTTAATACTCTATGCATATTAGGTTTAATGTTAAAAAATATAATATTTATTTTTAATAATTAATTTTATTATACTAACTAGATTTATTTATTTATTCAATATAGGAATGAAAAAACATGAAAAATCGAATTGATCCTTTGTTGGTATTCAACACTAATAGGACATCTTATTATATACTTAAAAATACTAATAAAAGTGCCTTGATCTTATCAATGACCACCAAATCTACTGAATTAAATACAGGACAATATCACAATATTTTTTTATTGAATCATCCAATGTACTATTTACTATTACACTTTACTTTTATTATAATTTTATATATAAAATCAATTTTAAACAATCTATTGATAGGGACTAGCGGCTACACGACTCTTATTACACAGTGCATCTGCATAGCCGTCTTAAATCTTAAATTGTTTTACATCTATTATATCCCTCCCATTAAATATGTTGCACACTGAAATCATGCGTCCACATGTATCACATGAAGTGATGTAATAAGTAAAAGACAAGACAATAAGGCCCTGATCCCACGGTACTGCAACTACAAAAATATTTAGTGGGTGTTGTAGAGATTATTTAGGAGAAATTATGCAGTTAAGTGGTCCTATGGATTTTTAAAATTGCAAAGATTATCCATGCACATGAAATTTATGAGGTTTGAATATTAAAAATAAATTATAGCATAAATTTTTATTGGATGTAAAGTACTTTTTTTGTGCTTAAATTTTCTTTGCGGGAGCTACAAATTCTTGCCCCCAACCTCTACCCATCTTTGAAAATATCTTTTATTTGCAGTCGCTACTCCTATTTTTAAAGAAAACATTAAATTTTTTACAGTTGAAGAAATTTAAAATTGCATGGAACCACCTGTAACTACAATATAATTACAGATGCCCACTCCATGGGACCACCCTCTAAATTCCTTTGTTCTTTTCTATTTGCTATAAAATGCTCTCTTTGTCATGGAGATAGATACGGGAATCTGCTCTTTATTAGTAACTATCGTAAAGGCATGGTACTATAATTTTTACCATAGGCATTTACTTTGGTTAATGGTTTATTTTTGCCCAATTAAAATAGGCTATGCATTCAAAAATTACAATTTGCCTATGTTTCATGGAAGGCAGCTGTATTATATTATTTTTCCTGTTAAAAGTATGTGGTGCATAGATTGCATAGGCTTCGTCCAACCAAATCTTCTCCATTTCTTATGAATCCAATTTTCTTAAGTCTATAGATTGCAGATGCACATTTCATAAGCTTTTTTGGTAGCATACGATTGCAGTTTTGTTAATACCTTTTGGCAGCATATGTTATGCCACTTGCAATGCATTGTTGCTCCCACCTACAACTATAATGGATTGCTTGCATAGTGGTGGGGTGGTGGTCGGGACAAAGAGCTACTATGGTGATTATGCTACCTGTAAATTTTTTTACAACCATCTGCAATAAAATAGCGACCGACTAAGGGACCCTCTATTTTTAATTGCTTATTCACATGGACACCATTTCTTCAACATAATACTACTGCAACCTGCCACTGGATAATGTTTTTACAAGTTTGTTTTAACATCTTCTGCAAATAAATTTTAATTTTTCATTATCTAAAATTATTGACAGATTTATGAGAAATTAGATATTATAATCTGAAAAATAAAATGAAAACTTTATTAATTTAATGAATAGATATTAACATATCTAAATGCATTTGAAAAGAACCTTGGGTTTCAATCAAATATTTTTATTTGCATGAAAGTACTATTTCTACATATGTAGAAATTTGTTATGCTATCAGAGTCTTTTTCTTATGTTATCACAGTCTTCGAAATAGTAAAATGTTTTTTCAAGGTTCCATGCCCTCTGCAGGGACTATTTGAAAATTTTCATCTAGTGGGGAGGCTACAGGTAAAATAGTCAAAAAAAATATGGTTAACTTCATCCAATCCATAAAAAAAATTAGAACCCTACTTTTTGTCAGGCCTCTGAATTAGAGCTCTGTGAGCTACACCCAAAACACAATCTAGCCTAGTTTTCAAGCATGTAAAACCATTAAAGAAGTGATAAGTATAATAAAAAACTCAACCTAATTCTAAATTTTTACCTTCAGCTCTATAAATTTTAGGCCTTGTTAATAAACAAGAACCCTAACAATTTTTTTAAAAGCTTTTAATAGGTCACGAGATAGTTCATGAATCCCATAGAGGTGGGGAAGCATTATTATGATTGTCGAGGAGCTATTATCGCATGTACAAGTACACTCTTTTTTTTATAGGTGACACCTGCCTTTAGGTTTTGAGACTTTAAGCTACTCAAAGAGCTCCCCAGATTTTCATTTTGTGAACAAGAAAAGGAGAAATTGATGCACACTGAAATATTTACTAAAATGAAAAATAAACCATATTTGTTTTGTTTTTACCTTGGATTGCACCCACTTTAATATAATTATTAATTTTTGTTTTGTTTCCTATTATTTGATTCTTCACATCCATCAAAGCCCTCAGCATTGGATTACCATTGATAGAGCTCAATTGCTTTACTAGATCCTCAGGGTAGTTCAATGTTACTGATGAAGAATCTAATATGCTCTAATTTTGTTGCCATCTTATGAAAGTGAAATATGATCCTAGGTGTCTTTCAGACTCACTTTCTTTCAGGCATATTTCTCCACTCTTTATAATTGAGAGGAACATGAGGTTTGCTAATGGTGTCCATTAATTTAAGAGGCTTCTATCCATAGGGCCACCATCTCTATACTGTAGATTCATATCCATATAGTAAGTTGAAAACTTATTTGAACCCAAAAATCATGTTCATTTTATCCAAAGAACTAGAAAATGGTTCATTGATCTTTGGGACCCACTGACACTGTTCATCTATGTTCTCATTCTATTGATCTTGATGTACGATTGCACGATGACCATTGAATTTGGCTCCTTTTGAATGCCAATGGCTATTTGATGAGGTTCCACTTTGATGTCCATGCGAATTTCAAATTTGAACTCTAATGGTTAACCACCAGAGATTTATTTTGATGCTTATGTGCCCATCAATGATGTCAATATGATTGTCATTGACGTTCACACGAGCGTGCTAATTTAAAACCCATTAGTTTAATTCCCTGGCTTAATTTTGACACCTGCATGACTATAATGACATGCAATTAACTGTCATTAATGTCCATATAACCATCACAATTTGAACTCCAATTTATTTTTGTCGTGGCCTAATTTTGATGTTTGTGTGAATGTCTTACTCTGTTAGACCAGCTTATAACTTATATCTGGAAGTGAAAAACTCATAAGGGTACCAAATTTGCAAAAGATGATCTCGGCACTAAGGGCATTAATTCCATGTGATTCTTTGGGTCTACAAAGCTTCTTGATCATATTTATAAAATGTATAAGTGGACCAATTTGTTCATTTCTACGTGATGGGAAAAATGGTCTGGTCCTTATAGCCTTGTATATAGGAACTTTTGCTTGACCCTGTAATCTCAGATGAATTCACTGAGGCTTGTGCAAACTCTCCCATGACCTTTAACTACTCAGACACCATTAAACTTGCTACCAAACTTGTTCCTCAAAGATTAACAAAATGCACTTTAAGCTAGATTATAGTGTTTCAAAAACTTTGCAAGCACTATGATCTTCTCCTTATCATTGGATCCTTCATTCGATCTAGAACTCTACTCAATTACCTGCTCTATGCTTGATCTCAAGAACATTGCATTACATTCAGATAAAATTTGGTATGTGTTTGGGCTTTTAATTTTGTCTACAAACAGTCCCATGACTGTGTTTTAGACGAGCTAGGCTAATGGTTTTGAAACTAAGATTTGATTTTTCATCAACGTATTGGTCAATTTTTTCATGTTATCCCTTGAATTCTTCCATTGGGTGACTAAGCTCCTTGCTACTGTATCCTATTGGGTAAAGCTCCACATCTTCCCTATAAATGCTTTTGTGAGCTGCCATGGATGTAAATTCCATTAAATTGCTCACTAGTGGTCTACAGTTCAATCCTAGATCAAATTACCCTTACATAGATGATAATTCAGCTTCTCTGGCTTGATTATGGTGAATATGGGGTTGAACATTAGGGTTTTTGTGTATGATTAGGGCTTTTTGCAGGTTTATATAGTGCTTTAATGTTAGAAACTATTAGAAGTTATGCGAACTTCATGATTTAGACCTCTACCTTTGCATTTTTTGGGACTATAAAATGTCAAATTTGGCATATTTTGCTTGCGCTACGTCACCATGGCATTTTTGTGGTATCTTTCTTATCAATATTTTAAAAATATGACCGTTGTCTTTTAAAAATCCTTTTTGATCTGGCACTGTTCAATTTTTCCTACATGGATCACCGTAGACCATTAATCTAGATTTGAAGGATTGCACTCCATTGGCTGCTTTTACTTTATTGAAAATTCCTCATCTATCTCATAGAGTTGGATCAATTTGCTTTGGATGAACATGTACCATTGATCTTGATCAATATATTGTGCCCCTTGCTTCATAGATCATCGATTTAGATATGTATGGTCTGATGTGTAGCATCAATATTCAAAAGGTGTTTGGGCTTTAATTTATGGCATGCAGTTGTGCCATTTATCATTCATGTGTTTGACCATAGAATCTTTTACTTTTCAACATCCAACACACATCATTAGATCATCCTTGGGTGATCAAACATGCCCTATTGGATCATGATCTATGGGATGCACTGCCATTGGATATTTAACATTCATTTACTGAGAAGGTGACACTTGTCACCCTCTCTCTTATCTTGGGACTCTATTGAAGCATTGACTTAACACACACCGTCAGATTAGTCCTGGGCGAGCAAACATCTAGCATTTATGTTCAAAAAATGATCAAGCTTTAACTTGTGACCTGAGGTTTCATTGAGGTCTTGAGTCAACTCACTCTGTTGATTGGATTTTGTACATTTCATCACCTAGCATTGATCACCTAGAACTTGCTCGGGTTTTAACTTTTGATCACGATTTGACTTTTCAACTTGAATCATGCACCGTGAGATATTCTTTGGGTGAGAAAACATGCACTGTCTGATTGCAATTTGTGGGGTTGTCAGATGCATAAGTATGAGAGTTCTCAGATAGTCTATTTTGTGTTTGTCTAATGTAAAAGCTTAGATGAGGTAATATATTCTATGGAAAATATTTTCTTTCAGTTGAAAAAGATCACATACTTGTTATTGACATGTTTATTTCCATTATTTTAGCCCTTATTCTCATACTCAAATAAATAATCAAATAAAGACTCATACAATAAGGATTTAACTAATTCAAGTAAGCCAGATGTCCCCAAAATAAAGGGATTTAATGCAAGCAATAAAATAAAACTTAAACAAAAGAATTTTTTTTGTCCTTTTGGAGGGTTCACTCTAGTCTATGGCCAATAGTTAGGAGTCAAAAAATAATAACTGAATCGAATAATATGTTTCAAAGGTTTCATTGTTTGTAAGATCTCTTATATTATTAACCAAGTATTTTATAAGTTGAGTGCTAATACTTTGTCTTAAGTCATCTTAGCACATGGATTCTTGTGATTATTATTAGTTTAGGAATTAAAAGTTATTTTTTTTATTAAAATATTATCATTGAATATAATGGAAATTCACATCTTCGGCCAGAAGGAGTGATATACAAACATTTATATCATAACAAATTATTTCTCAAGTTTGAGATTTACTTTAGCTATGAAATTATTTTTTGTTGTTTGATACTTGTTTCTTGCTATTGTAAACATTAATTACTGTTGCATAGATTATCATATTACAAATGTTTATCTTGTGGCCAATTCAAATATTTGATAGATTTGTATATATATACTGAACATATACTTGTTAACTATTGTTATTACTTATCTACTTTTACTTATTATATCAATTGACAAATGCATTTGGCCCATGTGTAGTCTTTATTGAATGTGATATTGTGTGTTATCTTTTCAAAAATAATAATGAGTTCCAATTGATTTATATATTGTAGATATTATATTTACCTTCTCAATTGACATATTTGAAAATGTACTTGCATTTATTTTTAAAAGTATTTGGAACAAATACATTTGAAAAAAAAGTGAAATGTTATAGACTTTTTTGTACAAAATTTACTTATTTTAAAAAACAAAATGCAATTTAGCTTCTTTTGTGATTGCCTTCATTATTTACTTATTTGAAAAAATTATTGCATTTTTTCTTTGATTTGAGAGTATTTAGAATAATTAAATTCACCTATTTGTTGAGGTATTGGAATTTTTTAATTTTCTTTTTAGCTATTTGGATTCATTGAATTAGACCGGATGATTTATTGCTACATAAAAAGTTTTATATAGAATTCAATTAATTATAGAGCAAGATTGAATTTAGCTTTAACTGTTAGTGTATTAAAATATTGATATTTGGTGAGTGAAAATTTCATTTTGTCATCGCTAAGGCAATTACACTTTTATGCAATAGGGAAACCATGAAAACTAAAAAAGGAAAACCAGAAACTAGATCAGATGAAACGTTAATAGATGTTCAAACATATAAACAATTGAAAACATTATTTTCGAATATTGATGATGCACTAAAAGATAATCAATTTTTCTGAATTAATTCATTTAAATACAATGTAGGTGACTGTCTTTTTGATGCAATTCAAGTTTTACTAAATTTTCGTTACACATCAAATGAATTACAAAACAAAATGATTGATTATTTCATAGTATGCCTAAACAATAGAAATGTAGATTCAATACAGTCCTACAAACATGAAATGCATTTTGATGTGCTTTATGATTTACATGAAATATGTGATAAAGAAACCTTTATATGTAGAATGAGGCTTTCTGCAAAGAAAAATACAAATGTAACCAAAATTGGCCTATGGGGTGATACATTTTGTATCCAACGGATATCTAAATGATTGAACATATCAATTTGCTTATGGTCATTGATATAGAAAAGAAAGTATTTACACTTTAGTCGAGAATTGATGATAGCAGATTATTCAATATTATTTCACGACAACTATCCTTTGTTATGCAAAAGAACAAATGTTGAAACTAGTGAAATTGAACAATTGAAATTGTCAAATACATGTTAAAATATTCAATGTGAATGGGATGTTATTTCATATGAAATGGATAATTATGGCTTTTCTCTAGCATCACCATTTGTTAATAATTGTGGTGAAACTATATTCAATGCAATAAGCTTATTAACAAAAACTGAATTTGATGTCCAATCTCTCAGACGCTATATGGCACAAAAATTTTGTAATGAAGTTTTCACAATGGATAAATATGCAATGCATTGCTTAAAGTTATGCCAACTAGAATTATCGTAAAATGAAAAGAGAAACATCTAGAATTGGAAAGAGTATATCAATATGATTGGAATTGTATATGAAAAAGGAAAAATAGAGGGTGGCCATTTATGCTTGTTATGATTTTCAAATATTTTACAAATTCAAATTTGAAACTGGTCAGGAAGGAGCAAAATAATCATTAACATATACATAAATTGCTTACATCCAAAAGAAATATACAACGTAATCTCATTTGAAATAGACACAATGCATATTAATTATGAACCTTTATGAAAAAGACATCAGGTATTAATTCAAAGAAATTAATCTCATGCACCTATGGATATAGTAGACAAAAAAATGTGCTTGCAAAATTTAAATGTAGTAGACAAATTCAATCACATGTCTCCTAAAACAAGTGCAAAAGAAATTGGCATTATGATCCTATCACCATGTATAAAATCAATAATGATTAAAAAAGAATACAAATAAATACAAAAAAAAAAAAAAGAGGAAAAACATTGTGTTTGTTAAAAAAAAATCATGAACAAACAATAATGGCAAATATTGTAGAACAAAACAATGACAAATTACTGAAATGGACAATGATGAATTTCCAATGGTTATAGGAATAAAAAAAAGAAAACATGTGAGTGAAAAATAGTTGCCATTGAAATGTGATACAAAGAAACATATATCATTGCATTGTTTAAAAAAAATACACAAAAAAATAAATAATGAACATGCAATGTAAATAGAAAATGAAAAGATAGAAAAAACAAAAAAATATACTCACGATAAATTAAAGATATGCCTCCTATTGCTTGTTCAGTTTGTGAACGTTTATATATTTTTTTAAACATAGTTAACATTATCAAGGATATCACTAACATTTGGTCTTCAATTACTATTGATTTTGAATTTGAACAAAAGAAGATAGGACAATAACTATGTAAACAATACAAAAACTCAATCGAAAATGAAAAGATGCCTATGTTCGCTTGTCCTTTTCAAACAAGAAAACATAAACCAATAAAGGTAGTTCAAAAACTAAGCTCACTAGAAGAAAGATTAGTTTCTATGCGCATTGATTTTGCACAAATAAGACAATTTGGATATAAAAGAGAAAAAATAGGATTGCTTGGAACAACTATAAATGTGCCTGTTGATTTTGACTGTATTCAAAAGGCATTGTCTCAAAAACCTATAAATGAAGTTCAAATAATTACAATTAAAGTAAAGCATAAATTAGAATATGAAAATTCATATGTAAGAGGGAACATCAGGCCAACATGTGTGATGGATGCATTCGCTGAGTTATGCAAATGTCATTGTACATGCACGAAAGAGTTGCAATTGAAAAAGACTAGTATGCCACACTTGGAAATAAAATTAGGCAATAAATAAAGGACATTGACAATGTAGAAGACATTGACAACAATGCAATTAAAAATGACACAGAGCCAATCATAGAATCAATTACACATAGATTTGAAACTGCATATTCAATAAAAGATTTAGAAAAAAAATTGTCGAAATTGCACCATCTGAAGGCTTAAAATCATTAGGTATTTTCCAAGACAAGTTTATAAAAGAAATGAACTTCCAAACTTTATACTATGGCTGAAGCCAACCTAATAATATTATGAAAACATTTTCATACCAAAAAATAGCAAAATGGGAACTTTTACATGAAAATAATGATATTGCAATTCATATTACAAACTTTATTTCAAAGCAATTAAAATTATCATACAACAAGTTTGTAGGTGTGCATGGATATGTATACGAAAAGGTGAATTGAAAGGGAAAATAATTTATGCAAAAGATGTTAAGAGTAAATCAAACATAGAAAAAATGTTAAAATCTCCAATAGCTTTTGAATCTCTAAAAAACATTCAAATATCCCCTGACTATTTGGAAAATACAAAGAAAAATATCTTTATAATGATAAGACAATTATTACCCTTTTTTGTTACTTTTACAAGTGGTGAATAATTTTGGAGGCCATTATGTAAAATATTAGCAAATATAATGAAAAAAAAAGATACCACCATCGTGAAAACATTTTTAAAAATGATATTGATGCAATAATAAGAAGAAACCTTACAATTGTTATTTTAATCATAGGGTAAATGCATTCAAGAAAATGATGATTCAAAATATGCAGTTATTTGGCCAAATTGCAGACTACTTCTTTGTCACAAAATTCCAAAACATAGGAAATGAACATGTTCATTTTATGCTTTGGATACATGATGCCCCTATATATGGCCATTGTGAAAATGTAGAAATTGAAAAATTCATAGACAAGTATGTGTCTTGCAATTTACAACTGCTTGATGACAATTTAACAAAAATGCAAATACATCATCATACACTAACTTGTAAAAAATATAAAAAATCATACTGTAGATTCAATTTTTCATTGCCTCCAATGGAAAGGATAATTATACTACAATTTTAGAAAACAATGATGATGAAACTAAAAATTATGCCAAAGCTCTTTTGAAAAAACTTTAAAATAGAAAATATGACAGAAGCGTAACATTTGAAATGTTTTTAACAAACAAAAATTTGACTAAGGAGAGATATTTGACATTATTGCAATCGGTAATTGCATGTCCTGCTATAATGTTAAAAGAAAAACCATTGGACATGTGGATAAATGCTTTTGCAATTCATGTTCCCAACCCTTGGTATGCAAACATAGATACATAATATATTCTTGATGTATATTCTGTAACAACATATTGCACATCATACATGACTAAGCTAGATCAAACATTAACATGTGATTTTTTCAAAGTACGTGATGAACTATCAAAAATAAATGAAAACAAAGTCGAATTCATACAAAAACTTGGTAACACTATCCTTAATTATCAACAAATGTCTAGTCGTCAGTGTGTATACATTGTCCTATCTTTACCATTGCATTATGCTTAAAAAAAAATAACCTTTATAAGCACATTGCTATTGTCAAATAGAACATGCATTTTAAAAAGCCCAAAAATATTAGCACAAGAACACTATGATTCTGAAAACATAATGTGTGCTTATGTCATTGACAAATACGATGCAAGGCCTGAATCTTTAAAGCATATATGCCTAGTAGAACACGTAGCATACTATATGGGAACATATAAAAATATCAAAAGACCAAAAAAGCACAAATAATACTCTATGTCAAATACAATGAACATATCGGTCCTAAATACTATTATAGAGAAAAAATGATATTATTTATACCATATCAAAAACTTGAAGAGTCATTGAAACAAAATTTTCAAATGTGGTCGTTGGACTATGCTATGTATAAAGAAAATAGAAAATATCAAATGCAATTTCAATGCAAAATTACAATTAAAGTGTGGAAACATCGACATTGCCATTACAGATGTCCAAGGAAAACATAATACAATATTTGACATCGATAACAAAAATGAACTTGAAAAATTCTTTGTGATAATTGAAAAATATTGTATCAATGTCGACATAAAGCATATCATAAATAAAAAATAATAGATACCGAAAGAAAAAACATGCTTAAAATAAGCAAACAACCATTCCTCATAAACAAAGAAGACTACTTCAACTCACAAAAATAGTTGAATCATCAGTAACAACATATTGTAAAAGATATCATAATGAAGAAAATATTATCTCCAAATGAGCCATTGTATTTTTTCTTAATAAGCAGAGTAGGAACATGAAAAACGTATACAACAAAAGTAATATACCAAGCAATATGTCACTTTTACAATAAACAACTTGATGGTGATCCTCTTAAACCAAAAGGTATTATCATTGCATTTACTGGCAAAGCTGCATACAATGCAAATGGTGCAATTGCTCACTCTGTTTTCCAATTACCCCACAGAATGTCTACAATGCTCCAATTGGATTCAAATACTTCAGATACAATGACTAATAAATATGAACAACTTTGCATAATGCTTATTGATGAGGTATCTATAATAGGAACCCATATGCTTTATAACATAGATAAGAGGCTTCGTCAAATTATGCAAACACCTACAATTCTTTTTGGAAAAATATTTTTTGTGGTGACTTTTACCAAATGTAACCTATCCAAGACGATTGGATATTTAAAAATCCAAAAGTACATGGTGAAATAATACCACATGCATTTTGGACCAATAATGTCAAATACTTTGAACTAGAAGAGGTTATGAGACAATGAAATGGCAAATTTATTTCAATCTTAAATCGTATAAGAACATGTAGGCAAACATAAAATGGCATCAAATACTTAAATCACCACTGCTATAGACCTCCAGTTGATCCAATGTTTCCATATTTGTTTCTTAGAAAAAAAAAATGTTCAACTTCACAATAAGAAAAAACTTACAATTTTGCAAGGAGAAACGTATGTGCTAAATGCAATTGACCATATCCAACCCAATGAAATTGACAAAGAATTTGTAGATAGTAAAAAACCCATATTGCCAAATAAAATAATCCTTAAAAAATAAATTCTAATAGAACTAATTGGCATAAATTATAATATAGCCGATGGCTTAGTCAATGGTGCAGATGGTATTTTCAAACATTACACAAATGATATTAGTAATATTCTATGGGTACAATTTTATGATTTAAATGTTGGAAAATTTCAAACACAAAAAATGAAACACTTGTACATTGAATATTGAACACATTGACAAACAATGGACTCCTATAGCAAGATTTACAAAAAAATAAGCATAAATAAAAAAATACTTATGCGAGAACAATTTCCTATTCAAATATCATGTGCAAGAATAATTTATAGATCTCAAGGATTAACAATGAATGCTTTAGATTTTGACCCTCATCCAGTAAACTACCATGGCCTTGTCTACACTGCACTGTCTCGATTTAAAAGCATGGAACATTTGTACCTTATAAATAGATTAGAGAAGAAAAAAATTTCAGTATCTGATGAACTACATGGAGAAATGCAAAGACTTAAATAATTTGCATAATGGAAATTCTTATGTGACTTTAGATACAAACCCTCATAATATTTTACTATATGTTCTTTGAACACAAGTAGCTTTCAATTGTACTTAGAAAATATAACACATGATAATATACTCATGGTTGCACGTGTATTATGCTTACAAGAAACTCAAACAAATAGAGTACGAAATAAAACAATGCTAACAGACAAATTTGAGTGCTTCAGTATTCACAGTATCATGACATGTTATAAAAAGGAAATTTCTAAGCAAACCATTGAAACATTTAATATGCCAAATCTAGAAACAATTATAATTGGCATTAGCTATTCTAATATATACTTCCGCATATCAAATATCTACTTAGCACCAAAAGCTCCTCTTGCAAATATGTTAACATTCATATAAAATATTACTTCAACTGTAAATGACAATATGAATATCATTTTAATTGGTGACTTCAATATTGACATGATCCAAAACAAAAGTTCCCAATGCCAATTATGCCAATGTATGGAAAACCATAATTTGTTTCTTATAACAAATATGCCAACTACAAATATTCAAGAGCAGTCATAGACCATTGTTGGACGAATATTGATCAAAGAAAAATAGATTCTAAACTCTTACATGCATATTAGACTGACTACAATGCAATTTTACTTGCTTTTCATATTACAAAATAAGCAAGGAATTATATGATTCTGTTTTACAAATCAAATTTCAAATATGACAAATGCAAAATGAATACAACTAAATTAGAAAGTAAATATCAAAACAAAAGGTATGCAATACTTTTTTTTTTTGAAAATCAATTGCTATTTTTATTTTTATTATGTGCATTTTGTAAATTGAAATATACAACTGCATTGAAGGAAGAAAATTAAGCTTGCTGATAAAAAAAATTTATTGGTCATTCAAGTCAACACAAATGGAGCAAAAGATCAAAATAAAACATATAAAAATAGAATCACAAGGACAAGTCAAAAGGTATGCAGTTACAAATTTTCTATTTCTTAAAATATATTATTATTTAAAAAATGATAGTAACTATTTAAAAAAATGTAGACCGAGAAACTCAAGCCATATGCAAGTCACAATTGATGATATCAACAACCACAAATGCAAAGAAATCTTTGAAGGTGATGTCCTTGTGACATATAGAACAATACTTGACAAACAAAAAATAAGAGAACTTTTGCGTGTTGATTTAACAAACAATAAAGGAGAGATGATAATGACCCTCAGTATATCAAATTTGCTAATCCATATCCATGAATAAAAACTCTTGCCGCATAAAGGCATATGTATTGTAAACTTTTCTATAGCTCCAAAAAGTACTTATGATTGTGGTGACTGTGACTTTATTTTAATAGCAAATAAGACTACTGCAATAAAAATCATATAACCAATTTATCCAAAGCATATGGTCATCCCCAATTCAATAATTCAACAACTTGAGGCCATCATGGACTACTATGTAACTGACAGTAGTGGATTTTTGTACATTCGCAACAAAAGTTGGCAATCAGTTTATTATGGAATTAATAGATGGAAACTTATAGAGTGACAAATCCAAAGTAAATTTAATTACATTTATTGAAATTTATGCCAAGAAAAGTTATTACATGTTGGTATCAAATGACTAATTCTCTATTTCCATTAAAAATTTTCAGGTCTACCTCTTCCATACAGTCAAAGCTGAATATAATGAAATCGAAAACAAGATACGAAGAAAGGAACCTGCAATTTATCTTTTCAAGAACCTTGAAAAATGAGTTGATGCAAAAGATATGAACTTACATAGCACCCAATCAACATTCATCACGTCTATACATGCCAAAAGATCCCTACAATACTTGGAAATGTTAGTAGATACAACTATTGAGGTAAATGCCAAATGTGAATTTGTCTAGTTTCGTATTCCACTTCAAAATAAAACTAACACAACATTTTGTCCTTTTTGGTTTCAAAAAAAGGTACATGGTACTTTGAAAATTGCCCAAGCATATTCTAGCCCCTTTGAGCCTATATGCAAAAGATGCAATCTTGTAATAGAACACTTCAGGCCTACCCATGCAACAATAATGTATTACTAGAACTGCACAAGTGAATGTGAATATTTCTATTCCCACTGATTTTTTTGCAATATAAACACCACCAACAATAACAACATCCAATGTGTTACTAAAGACAATGTCATTGACCAATTGCTCCCTTCAATTAGACAAATGACACATGTTAAATACATGGATGACAAATAAAGCATAGTTGAGCTTTTATCAAGATTGACAATGCAAGGTGGTTTCATAGTGGACAAGAACATTGTGATTAAGGATATCACTATATCAACTAAAGCAAAAGGTATAGAAATTGTTCAGAATATAATATTTTTGAAATAAAACTAATCAATTATTTAAAAAAATTACACATTTGAGTAAATTTATATTTGAACCTCTCCAAATAGTGATACTAAAAAAATCAAACTACAATAGGCTACTTACTTTCACAGGCTAGCAGTCATGCATCCTCAAGCTACACCATGGCCCCCCATCTTTTTGAGAATAAGTATGTATAACTCTATATATTGATCCAATAAAAAAAATGATTCTAAAATTAGAAAAAGCCTAATAGTTTTATATATTGACAAAAAATGGTCTTTAAAAAAAAACATGTTATGATGATTTACTACTTTGACTATGACATGGTATAGTGGAAAATTATTGCATAGTTTTCAGTCAGTATTAACTGTCATCATGTTTTTTAGGGTCCACCACAGAAATTTTGAAGGTAACAATGCAATAAGCAGCTGGCATATGTAACAACAAAAAATGCAAATAGAGACAAAATGAAATCAATATAGTTGATAAACAAATATAAAAGCTAAAAGAAAAAGCCAATTCTGCATAAGAAATTGTATTTAATGAAAATTAGTTTGCTTGTAACTTATAACTTGATTTTAACTAATTCTGAATATTTTCACAAACATTTTCTATGTTAAAATCTATATATTAGATCTCTTTCACTAAAGTATGTCAATGCATGTATAGAAAATAGAAAAATTACCTATTTTAGTTAACTTATGCAAATGTTTGTTGCTATAACAATAAAAAAATGCAATTTTTACTCTGCTGAGTATATAATAAAGAAAACAAAAAAGTGCATACTTTGTCATAGATAAAAATAAATAGACTATCGGAGAACTCTCATACTTATGCATCTGACAAAGCCATAATCATGTCTGCTCTAGGTGGCTCATCTAACTATCATATTTATGCCTTGGCATGTTCTTTATTATAAATCCTAAGCATAGATCTACTATAGATTGAAAACCAATTAATTTATTGATTTGTGCTATGAGCTTTTGTTTGGTCCTTGAAAGCTCCGATGATCTCCTGAGACATATGCAAACCCATCCACGACCTTCAATTCCTCGGACACCATGAAAACCTACTTACAATCACAACTATGAATATTTAACCTTACTTTGAAATCTAAACCTAGATCTACTATAGACAAAAACCAATCATATTTATTAGTTTTCCTATAGTCTTGATATGAACGATGCTCAACTGGATGCCTCATTTCATTTCAACAATAAGCTATTGACCTTTGATTTGTATTAGGTCTAAAACACCTATTTTACCTCCATAGAACTCTAATGTCGATGTTCGAACTTGCAATATCAATTCTAATTCACTTGGATCATCCTCAAAGTGTCTTGGAGTTGATCTTGTTTATTGGCCCTCCATTTTTGTTTTGGGCCTATCAAGTTAGGACACTTATCAAACACGTTCTTAGTTTGAGCTCCATTGACGTATTGGCATTTCTCATGTCGTTGACCTCTTTCCGTACAACTAAATGCAAGTGATAGATCTTTTATCATTTTAAATAGTCGATAGTCATTTTCAAAGTATTTTTCGATACATATTTTTGATATTGTAATAATTATATTTAATAATTGGTCAACATAATTATTTTTTGAGTCGAAGGCATTTTTTTATAACTCATAATTTAGTTTTAATTTGTTAGCAATATTATTCCATAATTTAGGTCTTTTGTCATTTAAAGAATTATCTAAAAATATTATATATTATATATTTAATTACATTGTTATGACAATGTGTCTAATTATTATACTTCACATTTTTATTTATATAATAATAACACACAATCATATTTTGATAGTATTATTAATATTAATAGTATATTATCAATTCGAACAATTTAATTTAATATTAAAATTTATATTTACATCTTATAATATAATACATTATATATTAAAATATATTATATTGTGTTATTATAGTATAGTAATATTATTAAATATTAAGTTTCAAATATATCATATATACATTGATATAGATAGTAATAAAAATATAATACAATATTACGATAATAATATTTATTAATACCATATAACAGTATATAATATAACATGTTATAATAATATGCTCAGTTTTTCCTATTCTAGAATAATCTTAATAGCAATAGTATTTAAAACAATCTGCTCTCCATCCATTAGGCTTTACATGTGTTCTATGCACAAAGGGTGCCTATGAATAACCATTTTAAAAACCACTGACAATTCTTTATTTTTCAATGTGAAAAAAATAATACATTTTGAAAATGATATTAATAGTTGTAATAATTGTTTACATAAATTTACAATTACAATCAATTGTTACTTTTTGATCTTCACAAATATATTACCTTAAAAAAATTCATATAAATCATAGAATGTAATTATTGTTTCCTTATTAGAATTTAATTTCACTAAATCCCATAAAAAAAGACAACTAAATTTACAAATAAACACAAATAACCTTAGTCCAAGAACTTTAGTTTAAGTTTTGGGCCTAACAGAGCCATGTATATATCTATTGCAAGTGGTTGTATCTCCCTAGTTGATTTGACTATTATATTTATACCTTGGTGTGCCCTTCAATGCAAATCCTAAACACGGATGTATTATAGATTGAAAACCAATCTCGTTTATTGATTTTCACAGTCACTATCTCCACCTGAAAGCATTTATATCATTTGAATATCGTGATAATAATATATTAATACCATATAACAATATATAATATAATATAACAATATATAATATAATATAGCAATATATAATATAACATTTTATAATAATGTGATCAATTTTTCCTATTCTGGAATAATATTAATAGCAATAATATCATGCAAATTTGTACCTTAAAATTGAAAATTCACCTGATCAGAGTGTTATTAGCATGTTTGCACCTCATATATATTTGAAGATCATCCACACGATAGTCTGGTTGACATATTTGTTCAGGGCTCTAGTTTGATCTTATCTAAAAGTGCTAACACTAGATATCTATGTTTCAAGTTATAATTTTAATGGAGCTCATTTGGGAATCAACATGCTTAGGGTTTTCTGCCTCAATGTTAAACTAATATTTTATTAGCCTTTGGTCTATCTTAAGTCATGTTAAACCCCTAATTCCAATTAACATAAGTCCTTTTTGAATCAAATTTAAATTTGCGGGGAACAAATTTTGCATGAATAATTATTTATGCCATAGACTGGACTTAATTTTTATACTAAGAGTTAGTCATGTTTTTTAACACAATCAAGCTTTAGTCTAAAAATTATATCATGGGTCCCTTTACGTCCTGAGCCCCTTTGTTCTCTTTAAAACCTTATCACTTAGATTTTATTATTCGTGAGGTCCTTTTTACTATATTTCCAACCCTTGGTCTAAAATCTTTATGCCAAGTCCCTTTTAATTCACGAGGTCACCTTCATATATCTTAAACCTAGCTAAAGACTTTAGCTTCAAAATTTATTCAT
This sequence comes from Torreya grandis, assembly GCA_037957365.1. NCBI lineage: Eukaryota > Viridiplantae > Streptophyta > Pinopsida > Cupressales > Taxaceae > Torreya > Torreya grandis. The sequence goes on from JARHVA010000336.1 coordinate 1,950,636, forward strand.
ATTTATTAATACTAATGAAGAGATTAGTCCAATACTTTACTTAAGTTTTATATTATTCTCGAACTTGACTTACTGACACTATTCATCCATGTTCTCACTCTATTGATCTTGATCCACGATTGCACGTTGGACATTGATTTTGGCTCCATTTGAATGCCAATGACTATTTTATGAGGCTCAAATTTGATGTTTGCACGACCATCATTTGACATCTATGTAATCGTTATTGACATCCACACAACTATCAAATTTGAAGTCTAATGGTTAATTGCCTGAGATTTATTTTGATGTCTACGCTCTCGTCAATGACATCTATGTGACTGTCATTGATGTTTATGCGATCATGACAATTTAAACCCCAATGGTTTAATAGTTGAGCTTAATTTTGTTGTCTGCACCACTGTCAATGACATCCACACAACTGTCACAATTTAAACTCCAATGTTTTTCTTGCCATGGCCTAAGTTTGATGTTCGCAAGAATGTCTTACTTTGTTAGACCAACTTTGAAAGCTTATATCTAGAAGCAAAAAACTCATGAGGGAACCAAATTTTGAAGAGATCATCTCGACACTAAAAGCATTGATTCCATGTGATTATTTGGGTCCGCGAGGGTTCCTGATCATACTTATAAAATGCACAGGTAGACCAATTTATTCATTACTACATCATGAGCAAGATGGCATGGTCCTTTTCAAAGGTATTTTTTTTATTATTTATAGTTTAGTTTTAATTTTTTATCAATACTATTTGATACTTTAGGTCTTTTATGTAATGAATTATCTAACAATATTATATTATTAATTACATTGTTATGACAATCTATCTTATTATTATACTTCACATTTTTATTTGTATAATAATAACACATGATTAATTTTAGTAGTATTAATAATATTAATAGTATATTATCAATTAGAATAATTTAATTTAATATTAAAATTTATATTCACGTATTATAATATACTATATTATGCCATTATAGTATAATAATATTATGAAATGTTTATTTTCAGACATATAATATATACATTAATATATATTATAATAAAGATATAATACAATATTATGATAATAATATATATAAATACCATATAATAATATATAATATAATATAACATCTTATAATAATATGATCATTTTTTCCTACTCTAAAATAATATTAATAGCAATAATATTGTGCAAATTTATACCTTAAAACTGAAATTTCACTTGATCAGAGTGTCATTAACATGTTTGCACATCATCTTTATTTGAAGATCATCCACCATGGTCTAGTTGACTTATTTGTTCAAGGTTATGGTTTGATCTTATCTAAAAGTGCTAACTTTAGATATCTATGTTTCAAGTTGTAGATTTAATGGAGCGCATTTGGGAATGAATATGCTTAGGGTTTTGTGCTTCAATGTTACACTGATTTTCTATTAGCCTTTGGTCTATCTTAAGTCATGTTTAAACCCTAATTCAAATTGACCTAGGTCCATTTTGAATCAAATTTAAATTTGGCGAGAACAATTATTTATGCTATAGACTTACTTTTTATACTAAGGCTTAGTCGTGTTTTTCAACACAACCAAGCCTTAGTCTAAAAATTCAATGTTGGTTCCCTATACATCCCGAGCCTCTTTATTCTCTTTTATCTTATATTTGTGAGGTCCTTTTTACTATGTTTCCAATCCTTGGTCCAAAATCTTTATGCCAAGTCCCTTTTAATTTGCAACGTCACCTTAATATGTCTAAAACTTAGCTTAAGACTATAGCCTAAACCTTTAGTCATATTTATTAATATGAATGAAGACATTGGTCCAAGACTTTACTTAAGTTTTATATTATTCTCGAAGTTGACTTAAATATTGTGCTTGTATGTAGGGTCAATGACCCATATTTGCTCGGGCAAAGTTAATCCAATGGTGTGAGATCAAAATGGGAGACTAAGCACAGAAACCAATCTTGTTGAACCCCATGGATCATGATCGAATAATGTGAATTTGCTTGGATGATAAAATCCAATGGTGCGTAATCTAGGTTGAAAAGTCAAGCCTTGACCAAAGATTTAAATCCTGAGCATGTCCCTGAGATCAATGTTATGTGTTTGCTCGCCCAAGATTGATCGAACGGTGTGAGTCGAGTTAAGACTTCAATGAAGATCAGGATGAATGAGAAGGTGACAAGTGGATCCAAATCAATGGTTTACGGTAATTCATGCAAGGATAATCAGATGAAGCAAGATTTTCAAAAGGTAATTGTCATTTTTTTTAAAATTAAAGAGCAAAGTAATATGAAAATGCCACAGGTGTGCCATGAAGATGCCACAGCGATGCCACATTAGCCAAAAATGACATACTCAAGGATTTAGTGGACCCATAAGATGGAAAAAGTACAAATGCATGATTTGAATAAAATCTAAGGCATGAAGCTCATTGTTTAAATTAGTCATTGTCATTAAAGCACGGAGAAGCCCTACAAAAAAGTCCTAACACAAATAAAATACCTAATTTTAAGACCCTAATTTCATTAGATAGAATGTCTGAAACATAAAGTACAAAGGAATAGTCTTTGACAAAAATCTCGAAGGGTAAGTGCATTAGGTTCGAAGGGTCTACTTCGTAGGGAAAATGTTTGGGACAAAAGTCCCAAAAGGTAGGTTACACAAAGCCCAAAAGGTAGGTTCAAAAGGGTTGAAGGGAAATTCTCTCATTGAAAGTGTATCAACAAGATTGTTGTGGGTAAAATGTATCGGGTAAATTGTGCACAGTATTTATATCATCGGGGAATTATTTCAAACAAAATATCCAAGGCAATTATCTCGAAGACCTATTTCATCGAGAAAAATGTCATGATAAAAAGTTTGAAGGGTATGTTCATTGGGTAAAATGATCATAGCAAAAAGTCTGAAGGGTCATTTCAAAAAGGACCAAAGGGCAATTTTGGTGAGAAAAACGCTACAAAAAAGGTTGAAAGATAACTGCAAAAACTCTGAAGAGTCTAAATTATAGGGAAAAGTGCCCATAATAAAAAGTTCAAAGGGTCTATGTCATTATATAAAATGTCTAAAACAAATTTGTCAAAGACCCAATTCTGTCAGACAAAATGTTCAAAACAATTATGCCAAGGAAAAAAAGCCCACAACAAAAATTCTGATAGAATAAGTCTGAAACAAATAACTCTAAAACAAATAAGTTTGAAATGATAAATTGCATAAGTCTTAAAAGAGATACTAGATAAAATACCTGATAGAATAAGTTGAAAACAATTATAAAGATAGTCTATGAAAACATATGACTTGGGTCAAAATTTTAGACTAAGTTCATAATAAAATTCCCTCTACTCAAGGCTGCCACTTGGCAATAAGGTATTATTTTGGAGCTTTTGTTTGGGGGAAATGTTCTGAAGACCCTAATTTCATCAGACATAATGTCAAAAACATAAAGTCCAAAGGAATTAGCTTTTGACAAAAAGCCCAAAGGATAAGTGCATTAGGTATGAAGGGTCTACTTCGTAGGGCAAATGTCCAGGACATAAGTCCTAAAGGGTAGGTTGCACAAATCCTGAAGGGTAGTTTCAAAAGGGCTAAAGGGAGATTCTATAAGTGAAAGTGTATGGGCAAGATTGTTGTGGGGAAAATATATCAGGCAAATTATGTGCAGTATGTATATTGTCAGGGAATTGTTTTGGATAAAATGTTTGAGGTAATTAACCTATTTTTTTAGGCAAAATGCTCATAGTAAAAGTTTGAAGGGTCCTTTCAAAAAGGGTTGAAGGCCAATTCTGGTGGGAAAATGGTCATAAAAAGGCCAAACAACAACTGCAAAAAATTCAAAGGGTCTACTTCATAGGGCAAAGTGCCCATGAAAAAAAGTCTAAAGGGTCTACTTTGTTAGACAAAATATCTAAAATAAATGTGCCAAAGACCTAATTCTATTGGAAAAAATGTTCAAAACAATTATGCTGAGGCAAAAAAGCCTACAACAAAAAGTCTGATAGAATAAGTCCGAAATAACAAATTGCATAAGTCCTGAAAGAGATACTGGATAAAATACCCGACATAATAAGTCCAAAATAATTATAAAGACAGTCTATGAAAACACAGGGCCTATGTTAAAATCTTAGACTAAGTTCATAATAAAATGCCGTCTACTCAAGGGTGCCACTTGGCAGTAGGGTATTATTTTGAGGCTTTTATCCAGGGGAAATGTTCTAAAGACCCTAATTTCGTCGGACAGAATGTTTGAAACACAAAATTTGAAGGAATTAGCCTTTAATAAAAATCTCAAAGGGAAGTACATTAGGTTTTAAGGTAAAATGTCCAAGATAGATGCCCTGCAGGGTTGCACAAAGCCTAAAGGGTAGGTTCAAAATGGCTAAAGGGTAATTCTATCGATAATAGTTTATCGGTAACATTGTTGTGGGGAAAATGTATCAGAAAAATTATGCGCAGTATGTATATCATCGGGGAATTATTTTAAACAAAATATTTGAGGAAATTATCTCAAAGACCTATATCATAAGCAAAATGCCCATAGTAAAAAGTTTGAAGGGTATGTTCATAGGGAAAAATGCCCACGATAAAAATTTTAAAGGGTCATTTAAGAAAGCATCGAAGGGCAATTCTAGTGGGAGATGAATTGGACTTTTCAATGAAACCCAGAGCTAATGCCATAATGACATGTGTCATAACCATAGAAAACATAGTAGAAGCCGCCAATGGCATGACTCTACCTGGGTCATATTTGATCTTGGTTTATTTACATTTGCTTGGGTGGAAAGTTGCCTTCATCTATGCTCTCATTCCATTGATCTTAATGTACAAGTGCACAATAACCATTGATTTTGCCTTCATTTGAATGCCAATGGCTATTTTACAAGGCTCAAATTTAATGTTTGCATGATCATGATTTGATGTCCACGCAACCATCATTGACATCCACGTGATCATCAAATTTGAACTCCAATGGTTATTTACATGATATTTATTTTGACATTTACACGATCATCATTAATGTCTATGCAACCATCACAGTTTGAACCCTAGTGGTTTAATTTCCAAGCTTTATTTTGACATCTATGCGACTGTCATTGACATCTACACAAACATCAATGACATCCATGTGATCATCATAATTTGAACCTCAATCATTAATTAACATGAGCTTTATTTTGACATCTACACCACTGTCAATGACATCCACATGGTCGTCAATGACGTCCACATAATTGTCACATTTTAAACCCTAATGATTTAATTACCAAGTTTTATTTTGATGCTTATGCGATTGTCATTGACATCTGCATATTCATCATTGACGTCTACATGATAGTCATAATTTGAACATCAATGGTTAATTGGCAGGAGCTTTATTTTGATGTCCACTATTAATGACATCCACGTGATGCCCACATAATTGTCACACTTTCAAGTTAGAAGTCAAAAAGTCAAAAATCTTGGGACAAGCACACGTTTGCCAAGTGGCATGATCCCGAAGCTTGAATGCAAGATCTAATCATTATTTCTTCTACCTTGCTAAAAGGTATGTACTCTAGCTGCAACGCAACTCTTGTTTCAATATAAAAACCATGTGTCACTTTCACAAAAAAAATTATTTCCCCATTCAATGTACACACTTTTTATATTGGGAAAATTTATTTCTAATATGATTTTATTTGAAGGACCCGCAGCCAACTTTTTATTGATTAAAATCCTCTCTACATCACGTGTCACTTTTCAAGATTAATTGTATATAGTTTTGGATACGTGAGTCATTTCTTTAATGAATAATTGTAGACACCAAATTTTGTTAAGGTTTATTTATTAGTTCTATAATTATATTATTTTATCATTTGAGATTTCTTAGTGTATTGAATCAATATTAAATAATAGAAAAACTTCAATTTGATTTATGAATAATGTTGACGTTTCAAATTGTTTCTTAGATTTATTATCTAGGTATCATACATTTCTTAATGATAAATTTAAAAATAATTTAAAACATAAACATTACTTATAGATCAAACTACAATATCTCTATTATTTAATACCAAATTATAATATTATAAAATAATTATATATTTATCAACTAAAAATTAGATTAAATTTTTATAAATACATTTTTTAATATTTAATTTTTTTAAATTATAATTTTATTATTCATTTATAACAACTATTTTTAAATTTACATGAAATTAGATGTTTTTCTGATAAACCAATTAAGTAATTAAAAGGTTTGTTTTACTAGATTCAATTCTCTCTTTTATTGACTCTTGGAAACATCAAATGATGCAATGAGCACAAAATTGACCAATTAAACTCATCGAAATAAACTCATGAAGGATGGATCATCAATTGAACAAGGGCACAAAGTGCCAAGTCCCTTCGGGGTGATAGTTATGGAAAAATAAAATGATAGAGGCAAGTCAGAAGAGTCAATCAAGTGACTGCCACAAACAAGATGCAAACTTCAATGTAATAAAATAGCTCCATCAAGTGTCCCAAAATTAATGCATTGAGCCTACTTCACAGAATAATATATGTGGTAGAAACCTAGAGTGTTTAATAATCTTAGGGGTTCCCTAAATCTAACCAAAACCTATACTTATAAATTTTACCCCAAATATTTAGCAGTATCTTACTGTCCATTTTGATTTTCATAATCAATTGCTTTTTGAACAGTGTCATTAGATGACTCATAAAGAATCCTCTTAATGGAGCCCTTCCAGACTTGGATCCCAATAACATGAGCTTGTGAGCAATTGGAATGAAAGAAGGCTTGAAAGGTAATTACCACATTATCAAATGGAAGATTGACTGTGAGTGTTTGTACATGAAATTAGAAGTTCTTGTGTTTGCAATTGATAGAATAAGAATATTTCCTTGGAAGACACAATAAAATGAAATTGTTTGGTGTTATTCACATTACTATTACCATATTTGGTTGTGATTCTCCACTGTCATGGAGGTATTCAAATTGTTAGTGTTGAAAGGTGGAGTGCATACTGGATCTAGATGTGCTATAATGAATAACTAGATACCTAGTAATTCGCACACTTTATTAGCTAGGATTTTAACGTGCAATAATCCCAAATAGTCCAAACAAAGAATTTTTTTGAAGTTGTCAGTTCAAATCATAGATTGAAATAGAGTTAGGCCAACTTAACAAGGCAAGTTGAGTATTTTCAAAAAAAAATAGGGCATTAGGCATCTAACCAACCATATGGAAATTTTTTGAAGTTTATAATCCATTGAAGTCTTAATCCATAATTATTACAAGCTTTTCAATGGTAAGCTACCATCTAAGAAAATGAATATGTTCTTGAATACCACTTGATACAAGACCCAGAATGTGTTAAATGCACAACCTTAATAATTATATAAATGTGTTATCTATTGCCCATGTTTGTAATCTTATTATTCATCCTGATGGTGGACCTCAAAGTGTGATCTAAAATGTTGATTTACTAAATTTTCTCACAATATATCTTTTTTTTTTCTCTCTAATACAATATATTGCAGAAGCTTGAAGTCTTTAATTCTTTTTTTGTAGATAAAGATATGTTTATTTTCTCAGGTCCTGTTTTGTTTGTTCAATGTTTGATAAAATCTTAATATGATAAGTAATCTTAACTTGCAACTCAGAGGCTTAATATACTGGTTTAGATCCATCTTACCATGGATCTCACGTGTGCATTGAGATATCCGAAAGACTCTAGTCATCAATCCCTATGCTTTTGCACCCATGTAATTTGGTTAAATTTGAGAGCTATGGGATTGTAAGTGCAAAAAAATAGGGATTGTCATTGGCTCACTCATATATATTTACCCTATGTGCATTATCAGTGTTTCACTCATGTTTAACCTGGGTGAATTGAAAAACATCAATAATAGACCTGTTGCAAGTTCTTCTTCCACCCAAGGTGTAGGATGAAGCTATGGATGCAAATAAGAAACTTGCAATCGAGGACATAGATCCATAGGCTTCCCTGATATTCCCAGTTACTTTCCTAATCTTCTAACACCAACATGAGAAAAAGGATCGCAAAATTGGTATAAAATCATGAGAGAATCTCAAGGCTAAATACAAAGGGCACCTCATAGGCTAAATATACTAAATAGGTCTAATCTGACATATGCCTAAAGGTATCTAAAAGACCTTGGGTGCCAATCCTTATGTTTTGGAAATTGTGGGATTCTAGATAAGAACACATAGGGATTTGCTTAACTCAAGTGCATTATTAGCATTGGCTCACTAGTATATTTGATCCTAGTGCATAGACAAGGGTTATGTTGAAAGTAATTTCCCCCACCCCTGTTGTGGCACATGCCTCTAAATGAAGTAAGTGCCCTAGTCAAATGGTTATTGGTCCACTTGTGAAGTTGCTTGGCTCACAAAGAGCCCACCAGGAATCAAATCTTATTGACTGCAATAGCCCAACAAATTTGGCAAAATAAGTACCCCTTAGTACCTTGGCATTAACCCTAAAGATGTTGAATAGTCATGCTACCACCTGATACCAACAGGCTAGTTGGTTAGCTCTCCAACCAAAAAAAAAGCACTCTGTATTAAGGACATAGATCCATTGGGTGCCCTCACAGCAGTAACTCTCTCCTAATATTCTTATGCCAACATAAAAAAGATCAAAAAACTGGTATGAAGTGCAAGACATTAGTCAAGACTCAAAACCATACCATGGCTCCTCTTTGTAACCAAACAACAATTTTCAGGCCACTCTATCCAAACAAATGAAATCAATTATCATTCATTTGCCCATAATGATGAATTGGGTTGAGAAGTCACCTAGCAAGCTATTAATTGAAATATAGATTGACTTTGACCTAGAGCAATGGAAAACTAATCCAAAAACGTTTGCTCTAAAACACAAACAAAGGAAAAGAAAAGAAAAATTAAGGTAGGTTTTAGGCTCTATTGAGCATTGATTGAAAAAAAACAAAAATAATTTTGGGTTCTATTGGTTTTTATGTTTAGAATGGATTAAAGAAGAAAACCAATTTTGGGTTCTATAATTTCCATGTTTAGAATCAATTTGAGAAAAACAAATTTTGTGTTTTGTTGATTTTAATCTATAATTTCCATGTTTAGAATCAATTTGAGAAAAACAAAATTTGAGTTTTGTTGATTTTAATGTTTAGAATGAAGTTAAAGAAAAACCCATAGTTGGGTTCTACTAATTTTTATGTTTAGAATGGAATTACGAAAAAAGCTAAAGTCGAGTTCAACTATTTTCTATGTTTAGAATGAATTTAAGAAAAAAAACAATTTTGGGGTTCTCAGAACGATCTAACTACCTTGGCTAAAACTTCCAGACAGAAGTGAGCTCCTTACCATCGGTGTCATTCCACTGAACTTTCAACTTCCTCTTGGTATTCAGATCTCTATTACTAACAATCACAAGTGCAGATTTGGGGTCCTTGCTATCATCATCAACTTTCAAAGTTAGGTTCAAGTCCTGGATGACTTTAACAAAACAGATTAACCCCTATGCTCTAGGATCTAAGCAAATGTTACCCCACATAAAAGTTTTACCAATCTAAAAAAATCAAAAGAATGTAAAATGTTGGCTGAATCCTAAAAAATGGAAGTGTATACCTATGAAAACCACTAATTTGATGCCAAGGTAATTCATAAATAGAGTAACAACGAACCAAACCATAGCCAAATTACTAAAAATTAAAATGAATTGGACTAACAGATGAATGCTTAACTGAATGAATCCTACCATAAACCCCAATATTCCTTATGAAAGGCTCAAGTAAGAATAAAACAAACCCTAGCCAACTTTCAAAAAAGTTAAACAATTAGTATCCAATAATACCTACGAAATTCAGAAACCCTTCAATTTAAGCTAAAATAAATCCTATGAAACAACTAAAAATAGAATTAACAAAAATTTGAAACCCTAGCTAAATTCAAACCTAAATAAACCCCAAAACTCTAAGATTTAAGCCATGTAAAACTTTAAAATAATGTAGTTTCCAAACAAATTGAAATATTGTCTAAATTCTAAAAAAAAAGTAAAAAACAATTGGGGGCAAATGAAAAATAACTATTGTATACATTATATATATGTCGTGTCCAGACATGGAGATAAACGCATATTTGTAGCCTGTTGAAAGCATAGAGGGGTTTTCTGAGTCCATTGAAATCCTTGATTGAAATGGAATGTGGTTCCACTTGAGTTGAAACAATTGTGAAAAAAAGAATGGTGGCAATGTTGCTCTTGGGCTGAGTTAAAGAAAAGAAAAGAACAAAACTTGATATGGCAACCACGTTAATGCTATTGGATGAAAAGGTTGCTTCATTAGGTTTGAACCCTAGACGTGGTGAATACAAATAGAGGTAAAAATTTGTGTGTGGCATATTGAACGGCTGCCAACAAGTGCACCACCCACCTCTGAAATGAAAACCCACCACGCATTTGGATATCCCAGTTCTGAATTTTGATAGAGCATTCATAAATGATCCTGCTCCTACCTTGGCGTACGTGCAGCTCACCATAACATCACAATTCTTACAACCAATCAAAATCTAATATATAATATTATTTAATGTTGTTCAATAAACATTGTGTAACTTAGCTAGGTTAAATATGAACATATTAACAACACATTTATTAATAATTAAGAAATTTTGATTGGTAGAGAATCACGAGATTAATACGCAGTTAAATGCAAGTGAAGGCTAAAGATATCACTATGGGACTAATTAATGATTTAGATGGGTCATCAAGGGTTTAATTTGCTAATTTCAACCCCACCACTTTACCCATGTGGATATTCCTTGATGCATTGAATGCCATTTTACTAGTTTTAATCCTCCCACTTCATTCATGTGGTCATCTTTTACGTATTGAGTGTTATTTTTCTAGTTATAATCTTATCTATTAACCCATGTGAATGTTACTTAATATCAATGTGGCTTGAAAGTATAAGAGATGTTAGAATAATGTGTATATTCAAAATTCATAAATATACAATCGATGAAAATATAAATATATTGATAATGACAATCATGGTTAAGAAGAGGTTTAATTATTACAATAATAGATAATATATTTACAAATCTATAGAATGTTCTCTACCTTTTCCAACTCACTCTATATAATGCACCTTGCCTTGTCCTCCTCACTATTGCTCCAAGTCATCAACCTTAGTCATCAACCTTAGTCATCAACCTTAGAAGTGAATAAACCATGAATATAATGATATTATCAACCCATATAAATACTATCCCTAAGAAAATATCAGTGTTTATAACTAATGACAGGATGGGCAATGATTGAAGGAGTCTTATCTCCGCTAACTATTCGCCTTGAGAGGCCCACCAACACTTGAATGAGTCTTATCCACCATAACTATAAAATGACAATTCTAACATGTCAAATTACAAAAAATTCAATTCTAAACTCACATTAAACATCTGATTAGGCAAGGTAGGCAAAAAGAATACAGATAAGAATAGAAATAAGACAAATATACCTCAAATCTTACAAATAATTTACTTCCAAATGTAAATGATGTGCCCCAATTTGATAAAAATAAATAATTGCACTTGATAACTGGAATATTGGATTGCTTGACTTAGCTCAAAGACTTGGAAAACTTGTTGACAGTTATTTGTTGCTTTGTTGTGACAAGATTGACATCAATATTGCATGGATTCACAAGAATTTTGTATGAAAGCTCTTTCCATTAGTTCATAAGTTAAATTTTGCATGGAGGATGGTTGCTTATATAGAGAATGATGAGGAATTTTCAAGGAATTTAAAATTCCTTAGAAAATTCTAGAGAAGGAGGGATGTGGAGGATTCTAGAGAGTGTAGAAGACTTTAGATTTCATTAGAGATGGCTAATGATGATTATGTGATTAGATAGTGATTAGTAATAAGATTTGTATGAGAAAGTGAGGGTAGTTGGAGATTCAAAATAATAGATAAGTGAAGATTAATAATAAGTGGGATTGTTAGTAGGAAGATTAATTGACATAAGATGATATAAGGTTGATGTATGACAAGAGAAATGTTAGAAAGGGACTAGGATGATTAGACTATAAAAAAATTAGACGAAATTAATAACGATAAAGAAGCGAGCAAATTTAAATGTATACACTTACAAAACACAATAACAAATATTAAGTGATTTTTGGTATTAGAAAGAGGGTGAAGATTTAAACGTCTTTAATTTCATCCTATAATTTTATAAACTAATATATCTTCCAATGTTTATAATGTTTTATAAACTTTTCTTACCTTGTAATTATTATTAAATATATAAAACACATAAACAAACTATTTTATTAGTCAATGATTTAAAAAATTTATAATCCCTAAAAACTATAAAACATCAATATTTCAAATCACTTTATATAATTTATTATCATGTCAATTCAATGATGATGAATCACATAAAATAATTTAAAACATTAATACTTAAAAATATTATATTACAATTTTATCTATAATTTTTTTAAATTATTTTATTATTATTTAAAAATATATTTCAAATCATATATTATACCATATAATTGACATGTAACATTATCATACAAATCACACAAATTTAAACTTACATATGAAGCATCCAATATCAAGCCTCAATTTACAAAGTGCTCTAAACTTTGCCCATAGTTAAAAAGGGCTTTTATAAATACAACTCGTTTGTCATAACATGCTAGTTGTTTTTGAATTTTAAATGACAATAGTATGATATGAGGACTTCAAAGATTTGGGAACAATTTCAATATATATAATTTAAAATAATAAAATATTATAATTTTTTTTTTTAATTTTAAAATTATATAGAATATATTAAAAAATGTTATAAAAATATTTAAAATTAATATATATATTAAAATAAAAATAATATTATATTAATTAAAATAATAAAAGAGTCACTTTTATAATAACATGGCCCCATCATTATATAAATAGTAATATCACTTCCAACCATAATCATAAAAGAAAGATTAATCCTAAATAATCACATATTAGTCAGCCTTAAACATCATTATGCTTAATTAGGCTCTTGATTTACTTTCGGCTGTTTGTTACCTCGGGAAAAACATTCCAACCCCAAACAGGAGAAAAAATCCACGGTAAATTCGTGGCGGTTAATTTTAAACTAATTTTTTTCACCCCCATAAATACCAAAGCTCTGAGACGTAAAAACGTAATTTTATCTCGATTCAATGCGAAAAATCTCCGCAACAAAATGCAAATTTTTAAAATCTGATCACACATCAACTTCCGCATGATCGAGCCGATTCTAACGACCTCAACTTTTGTGAAAATTGGAGAAATTCTACCATTTATTCGAAAGGTTTTTGTTTTCTCCTCAATTGCCGATGCAGAAAAATCTAAGGCATTTGTTCAGCAAATATCATTCAAAGCGAGCGCAGATTTCAATTAGGTGCGTGCCTCAAGGCAATGCATTTTTATCTTTTTGTTTTTTTAAAGAATATTTTATATCGTTTTGCGTGTATCTGGGGAAAAAACCTCGGATAAGTACTTGACAGATACAAAATGGGAGTGAATGTGAAATAATATGGAAGATTCATTGAACTTCAGAGGATATTTGTGAAAAGGATGGAGACAATTAACGTTTAAGCTGCTGATGAAGACAAGTGGCAATTGTTTTATCGAAGATCCGGTGAGTTTTCGACGTTCGATGCGTTTTGAAATTTTCCTCTGTTGGACTTTGCTTTCAAGTCAGTGTTTGTAAAGGTGAGGACCTTTACAGGTGTAAATTGTCTTTTTAAAGTGGATAGACATATGGCAGGTGGCTCCACTTTGGTTGTTTGGACGGCGATGCCTGGTTTATAAATTACAGATTTAATTTAAATAGTTTCAGGAACAAAACGCTTAAAATTTTGAGGAAATTGCGGCCTTTGGATTGTGATTTTTGTAAATATTGCAATGGACTGAGGAATTTTTTTTTAATATCGTTTTGATCTTTGAGGTTCTTTCTGAGTTGCAAGTATTAGATGAACATAATGAATAATTCTGGCGATGTTTCATCCGTCGAGGGGGCGAGAGTATGCAGAACAAGGGAAGCAGGGGAAAATACGGGTTCGTTTATTGCTACCTACGTCAGTATTGAATCTGTGTTGGTACTCTTTTGGCTGACTGCCTCATTAGTAGTTCTTCCTTTGATATTGCCTACCCTGCCTCCTCCTCCTCTTATTCTGTTGCTGGTTCCAATTGCCATACTTGTTGTGCTGTTGATATTGGCTCTCATGTCTCGGGATGTCATCAAGACTGTAGCGCGGGGTGGTCACAGATGCTGAATGTTACCCTGTAATCTCAGCATAGCGTACCCCTACTTCTTATCATTCACCAAAAATGTAACAGTTCAAGATGCATTTTTTGAGTTCCAGAATGCCAGAGGTTCATATTTGGTTCCTAATTAACAAGGTAATCCGAAAACTTGGCTATGATTGGATGTAGTCTTCTGGATAGGTATGAGCTTGCTTTTGTACCGTGTTTTTGTAAGTCCATTTCAACCGATGTCAATAAAGAGGCTAATTAGATTTGCATAGGGTTAATAGAAAAATGAAAAAAATGCTAAATATGTTTATTTGTTATACATTTGTGGTTTTTGTTTAAATTGTTTAAATTTTCCAAATTTCTAGTCAGAGATGCATTTTGTAAATATTTTTAATGGTTGAAAAACAGCTTTCTGCAAAAATCTTTGATAAGCAATTTGTTTGAAATCGACAAGTATCATGGCTATTCTTTTGCCACAACTTTATAAAATTATGTTACACATAACATGACAATGTTTTTGAGGGACAAAGCTGAAGTAATTGATATGAGAAGTCCTAACATGTCCTCTGGAGTATTAATAATGTGCTTTAATGTGGAAGATAAGTGCGCTATTGTGTTGTTGGAGATGATGTCAAGTCATTGAGTACAATTAAATTTATGAACACTATCTTTGAAATATCTCCTTTAGGGTTGAAAACTGAATTGCTAATGGTCATCACTAAATAAGAGGAACACATAAAGGTAATTGTTTTGTTCTCATCCTCTATCTTCACACTAATGGACTGATAAGAGTGTCGAATTCATATAGGTGATTAGCAACAGATGAACTCTCTTTCATCCTTACACTGTACAATTGCTTCTTCAAGAACACTTTATTGGTTGCTAATTTTGTTTGGTATAGTTTGTTTAGCGTCTCCCATAATTTCCCTGGAGTCTTCTCTTCAGTAGCATTGAAGATAACATAATTTTATAAGATAAAGATGGATTGTAGAAACCACCTTCCTATCCATCATGATCCACTCTTCGTTTGTCATGTTGTTGGGTTTGTTTGCAAGACCCTTTAAAGCTAGAGCTTGGTCATTTTGCACTAAGAGATCCTCCACCTTCATCTTCCACAGGGAGAAATTTATACCATCAAACTTTTCTATCTCAAAGATGGTTATTCCTCATATCATTTTAGTAGCTCCCACTTGCACAAAGTTCCCTTACAACATAGAACACTCAAACACATAGAAGTTTTCAAAGAGCCTAGCTCTGATACCAAATGTTATGAAATTTTTCCAAATCGTGCAAGCAAATAATACAAAATTAACAAGTTACAAAGTAATCAAAATAAATAACACATTACACAATGAGTTATGTGGGAACCTTGCAATGTGCAAGAAAAAATTACAAGACAATGGCAGCTTCCAGACTTCTATTAACTTCAACAACTCCATTTTTACAAATAGAGCTTTCTCAAACAACTCCCTTACAATACTTACATACAAAACATACAAATGCCAACCAAGCTTTACAAATCCAAACCTTACAACTCCAAGCATACAAATACAAAAGGTTTAGCATCCTTTAATAGAGATGCATGAGAATAAGAGAGATGAGAGAGAAACTTCATGGAGGGCCAAAAAATGTGCCACATTCCATCATGGATGCGTAGTACTCAATAGTGAAAGTTGTCTCCACATGTGCGATGGTCAAAAGTGGAAAACTACGTTTGACTTGAAGAGCCCACCACCATGTGGCATGAAATAAGGCATCTCACTCCTCATGTGTGACCAATCAGCAATAGTGGTATTTGTCTTCCACTTCACATGTGTGCAAGAGTTAAAAGATGTTCAATCACCTTTTGACTTTAGACAACACTCAATCAACGAGGCCCATAGACAAACTATGCCCCACACCCATCCATATCAAATTCCAAAGGCTTCCCATGTGTCTCAGTGGAGTAATGCGCCCCACATGCCACCCCACTAACATGAACAATGTTTGCCACCTCACCAACATGAATAGTGATTGCCACATCACCAACATGAATGTGACTACCACCTCATCACATGAATAGTGATTGCCACCTTATCACATGAATAGTAACTACCACCTCACTAGACTAAATAGTGACTTCACTTCCTAACAATAAAGTGCAATAGAACTAGATTCAAAGCAATGGTTATATTTACATGCCCTACACCCATCATAAAGGGGTGCACAGTTTGCATGATGGTGACATCTTTGATGTGTAGCTTGAATCAACATTGTGATGTTGCAAATATGGGGAAAAGACATTGGGTTCCCATATTTTATCTTGTAGCTTTTGTTTGTCCATACTACCAATATATTAACCCTTGGAGCAATTCCATCAAGCTTAAGTACATTTATAAATACCATACTCGGACCCTTGGAAGAAAAGGTGGCCAATTAGAGCCTATCTCCACAAACATCTCATTTATCCCTACTAGCAAAAAAAACATAAATTTAAGGGAGCAATAGTCAATAAAAATATGTTTTGGAACGATTGTTAAAATGAATATTATATTATTTTGGCTTAATGCTTTGTGTAGAAAGGGTGACACGAGGTAAGTAGTGATGGGTTTTTAGTGATGTATGATTGTTGATTTACACTCTTTTTCTTTACAAAACCCTACTTTACCAAAATAGAAAATTATGTCCCTTCCGATGTAACTTACACTCTTTACTACATTGTAGTTACAACGTTCACAGAGGAAGCTGTAACAGAGAATGCGGTTCCTAATTTTAGATAGATCAAATTATCATAACGCTTGGAGAGAGTATGCAAAGATTACTAAGGATTTAAAGTCGAGTCCATCAAAATACCCAAAATTGGTAGTGTATGTGATCTTACTGATAATTTTCCCTTTCCTTCATTCACCGAATAAATATAAATAATCATTATGGTTACAAATAAAATAGTTATTATTAATATTACTAAAAATAAAAATGAAAAAATATATAAATCTATATCTATTTGCATATGACATTTTGCATACATCAATTAAATTATTAATTTTATATAATAAATACATTCAACATATTTGTTTAATTAATTTTAAACATCTAAATTCACACATGATGCATTTCCTATACAATATCATTATCATGTCACCTTTACCAAAAATATTAGATGATTATTACCCATTACATCTCCATAGCCCTATTATTTCAAATTCATTTCCTTCATTGCTTTGCACCCATTCTTTCCTTCCCATTGAAATTATGTGTCCACATGCATCGCATGAAGTGACGTACTGAGCAAAAGACAAGACAATAAAATTCCTTTGTTCCTTTTTATTTTGCTCTCTTTGACGTGGAGATAGATACGGGAATCCGCTCTCACCTTAATTTTTATTTCCCCATTCAATGTACACACTTTTTATATTGGTAAAATATATTTCTAGTCCGATTTGATTGGATGGATCCCTCGCCAACTTTTATTTGCATTAAATCCTCTTAACATCGCTCGTCACTTTTCAATTGTATATAGTTTTCGATACGCGAGTCATTTCTTTAATGGATAATTGCAGACACCAAATAAGGTTTATTTATTACTTTCATAATTATATTATTTTATTATTTGAGAATTTGTAGTATATTAAATTGGTATTAAATAATGAAAAATTATGATTTTTATTAATTTTATAATTATATTATTTAAAAATTTGTATTGTATTGTATTGATATTAAATAATGGTGAAATTGAGATCTAATTTATAAGTAATGTTATCATTTTAAGTCACTTTTTAAGTTTATCATCTCATCATTATATTTTTTTTGACAATAAATCTAAAAAATGATTCGAAATATTAAAATTACTCATAAATCAAATCAAAATATTTCCATTATTTAATACTAAATTATAATATTATAAAACAATCATATTTATCAATAAATTAAATTAAAAATTTTATAAAAAAATATATTTTTTATCTTTGATTCTTTAAAATTATAATTTTATTATCTATTTTTGATGATTATTTTTAAATTTACGTAAAATTAAATATTTTCTTAAAATTAACCAATTAAATAATTAAAAGGTTTTTATTTCACTAGATTCAATTATCAAATATTGAATCTTGGAAACATCAAGTGATGTAATGAGCACAAAATTGACCATTTTAAACTCATGGAAATAGACTCATGAAAGATGGATCATTAATGACATCACTTTGTCGGCGTCAACTCTAATCAGTGCTTTGCTAATTTCAACTCTACCTCTTCACACTTGTGAGCATCAATTGAATTAATGAAAATGAAGTAGGTGATTTAAATGGGTCATCAAGGGTTTAATTTGCTAATTTCAACCCCACCACTTTACTCATGTGGATATTCCTTGATGCATTGAATGGCATTTTATAGTTTTAATCCTCCCACTTATTTTGCCAGTTACAATCTTATCTAGTCATCTATGTGAATATCGTAGTGGTTTGAAGGTGCAAGAGATCCCAGAATAATATATATATATATATTTGAAATCCATAAATATACAATAAAAATATATATAAATATATTAATATTGACAATCACAGTTAAAAAGAGGTTTAACTATTACAATAATTGATAATACATTTTAAAATCTATAGAATGTTCCTTGCCTTGTCCTCCTCACTATTGCTCCAAGTTGTCAACCTTAATCTTTTATGTGCCAACTACATAAGTGAATAAACTATGAATAAAATGATATTATCAACCCATATAAATACTATCCCCAAGAAAACATCAGTGTTTATATTTAATGATAAGGTGGGCAATGATCGAAGGAGTCTTGTCTACTCTAACTATTGGCCTTGAGAGTACTACCAACAATTTAAATGAGTCTTGTTCGCCATAACTGCAAAATGACAATTCTAACATGTCAAATTTTTAAAAATTCAATTTTAAACTCACATTAAACATTTGATTGGGTAAGGTAGGCAAAGAGAATACAAATTACAATAAAAATGAGACAAATATACCACAAATCTTACAAGCAATTTACTTCCAAATGTAAACGATGAACCTTAATTTGATCAAAAATAATTGCACTTGATAGCTAGAATATTGGATTGCTTGACTTAGCTCAAAGACTTGGACAACATGTTGACATAAATTTGTTGATTTGTTGTAACAAGATTGACATCAATATTGCATGGATTCAAGGGATTTTGTATGAAAGCTCTTCCCATTAGTTCATAAGTTAGATTTTGCATGGAGGATGATTGTTTATATAGAGGATGATGGGGGATTTCTAAAGAATTTACAATTATTTAGACAATTCTAGAGACAGAGGAATGTGGAGTATTCTAGAGAGTGTAGAAGACTCTAGATTCTATTAGAGATGGCTAAAGATGATTATGTGTTGATTAGTAATAGGATTTGTATGAGAAAGTGAGGGTAGTTGGAGTTAGGTGGGGAAAGAATTAAATATTCCAAGGTAATGGATAAGTGAGAATTAGTGATAAGTGGGATTGTTAGTAGGAAGATTAATTGAGATAAGATGATATAAGGTTGATGTATGACAAGAGAAATGTTAGAAGGGACTAGGATGATTAGACTATGGACGAATTAGACAAAATTAATGATGAAATTAATAATGACAGAGAAACAAGTAAATTTAGATGTATACACTTACAAAACACAATAGCAATTTCTAAGTGATTTTTTATACTAGAAAAAAGGGTGCTAACATTTAAGCATCTTTAATTTCATCCCATAGTTTTATGAACTAATAAATCTTCTAATGTTTATAATGTTATAAACTTATCTTACTTGTAATTATTATTAAATATATAAGACACGTAAGATAGCTATTTTGTTAGTCAATAATTTAAGATTTTTATAATCCTTAAAAATGATAAAACATCAATGTTTCAAATCACTTTATATAATTTATTATTGTGTCAATTTGATGATGGATCACATAAAATAATTTGAAACATTAATATTCTAAAATATTATATCACAATTTTATCTATAATCTATGGATGGATGTCTGTTGTCTATGCCGATGGAATTGGATGCCACAACAACAACTATGTTGAAGCAATGGCTTTACTATGGGGATTAAAGTTAGCTATATCCCTAGGAATAAGGAACTTGAATATACAAGGAGACTCTAAGATGGTCATATATGCCGTTAATAAAGCTTCAAATGTGGGAATCAAGCTAAAAGACATCATTACTGATATCCAATTTCTTTTACAAAAGTTTTCTGAAGTTGAGATTTCCCATACCTACAGAGAAGGCAATAGGGTCACTAATGCTTGTGCCAACCTTGGGCAGTAATTTTCAGGTTGGAGGGTGTGGCGACAAGGTGTTCATATTCCCTTAAATATTAGGGAGATCATTCAAAAGGAGATGACTTGTCAAGAATGAGGCGTATTGATGACCCTAAAAAGACCCATGTTGATACCCCCAGCTCCTTTGCAAGCAAGAAGGGCAAGAAGAGAAAGGTTGATGAAGAGGAAGAAATATTAAAGAGACTACGGAATGGACCCACAGGAATCTAAGCAGGGCCACGGGGGGCCAAGGTGGCAAATCTCACAAACCTTCCAAAATTAAAAAGGAAGGATTCCCCTCCGAAGTGCGAAGGTCGGGGTGGATTGTTGGTAAACCAGCCCCGAAGGCTAGACTGATTGATTATTCAGAAAGTGCTTCGAAAGAAGCAACCCAGGAGGAAGAGTCTGAGGAGTTGAAAATCTAGGAAATTTTGGAGGACACTGGAGGGAAGCAGACTACTAGGGATTTTGAGGTTACTGAGGAGCAGGGTGCTGACACTATGGGAACTGCTGACAATAAGGGGAAAATGTATGTCAAGGAAGTTGGTGAGGGCACTGAGAATGAGACTGATTGGAAAACTGAAATTAGGGCCCTGAAGGACCGCATTCAGAAGCTGGAGAAGTTCCTCACCAAAGGGCTCCGTAATACAATTCTGTTGAACATGTCTATGCTAGAAGTGGTGGGTAATACTGGGTATGCTTACAATGCAGAGAATGAGAAACTCAATGATCTTATCAAATCAATAGTTATGTAAGGGGAGACCTCTCTGACACTGGTCTTCCCATGGCTTGTGTTTTGTTTCTATTTGTTGTTCTCGGTTGTGCCGTCGTCTCTCTGAAGAGTTTAAACTTAGGCATGAGCCATCGAGGGTCAAGCCTCAATTTTAATTTACATAAGTGCTCGATAATTTACCCACACTTATTGGGGACTTTTATTAATATAACTTGTAGTTGTTTTGAATTTTAAACTGCAATAGTATGATATGTGGACTTTATATTTTGAAAATAAAAATATAGTGGATTTACAATGTTAAATAGGCATATATCTAAATCAGTTGTCTCCTTTGGCTAGGCAGTCATGAGTAAGGGGTATCCACGTCATCAAAATCACCCAAGGTACGAACATGGCCTTAACCACTTGACTTTCTAGGTCAGGTATCTAGAGGGATTTGTATCTTGGTGAAGGGATGTGGAGTATTCTAGAGAGTGTAGAAGACTTTATATTCTATTAGAGTTGGTTGATGATGTTTAGGTGTTGACTATATAGTGATTAGTCATAAGATTTGTAGGAGAAAGTAGAGGTAGTTGGAGTTAGGTGGGGAAGGAATTAAAAATTCCAAGATAATGGATAAGTGAGGAGTAGTAATAAGTGGGACGGTTATTAGAAAGATTAATTGACATGAGATGATCTAAGGTTGATGTATGACTAGAAATATTAACAACGTTAGGAGAAGACTAAGATGATTAGACTATGGACGAATTAAACAAAATTAGAGATGAAATTAAAATAAATTTAGATGTATACACTTACACAACACAATAACAATTTCTAAGTGATTTTTGGTACTAGAAAGAAGGGTGCTAACATTTAAGCTTGTGTAATTACATTCCATAATTTTATGAACTAATAAATCTTCCAATATTTATAATGTTTTATAAAATTTTCTTGTTTTATAATTATTATTAAATATGTAAGATATGTAAGCAACCTATTTTTTTAATTAGTTATTTAAGATTTTTATAATCCTTTAAAATGATAAAAATCAATATTTCAATAACTTCATTTAATTTATTATCATGTTCGATTCAATAATAATAAATCACATAAAATAATTTGAAACATTAATATTTTAAATTATTATATCACAATTTTATTTATAATATTTTTAAATTATTTTATTATTATTTAAAAATACATTTAAAATCATATATTATATAATTAACATGTAACATTGTCCTACAAATCACCCTAAGTTTAAACTTAGACATGAGGCAGTCAGACCTCAATTTACTAACTGCTCTAAAATTTACCCATAGTCAATGGGGGCTTTTATAAATAAACTTGTTGGTCATAACATGTTAGTTGTTTTGAATTTTAAATGGTAATAATGTGATATGAAGACTTTAGTACTCCAAGAACAATTTCAATACATATAATTTAACCTAATAAAATATTTTTTAAAAATATTATATATTTTTAATTTTTTTTAAAATTATATAAAAAATATATTAAAAATTGTTAATTAGAAAAAAAATAATCAACTGTATTACATTAATAAAAATAATAAGGTCACTTTCATAATGACATGGTCCATCATTATAAAAATAGTAATATGACTTCCAACGTCACACCATAATCATAAAAATCATGGTATAAAAGAAAGATTAATCCTAAATAATCACTTGTTAGTCAGCCTTAAAACATCATTACGCCCGCATAATCAGGCTCTTGATTTACTTTCGGATGTTTCTTACACCCGGTAAAAACATTCCAACCCCAAACAGGCAGAAAAAATCCACGGTGAATTCGTGGCGGTTAATTTTAAAATAATTTTTTTCACCCCCATAAATACCAGAGCTCTGAGACGCAAAAACGTAATTTTATCTCGATTCAATGCGAAAAATCTCCGAAACAAAATGCAAATCTTTAAAGTCTGATCACACATCAGCTTCCGCATGATCGAGCCGATTCTAACGACCTCAACTTTTGTGAAAATTGGAGAAATTTTACCATTCATTCGAAAGGTTTTTGTTTTCTCCTCGATTACCGATGCAGAAAAATCTCAAGGCATTTGTTCAGCAAATATCATTCAAAGCGAGCGCAGATTTCAATTAGGTGCGTGCCTGAAGGCAATGCATTTTTATCATTTTGTTTTTTAAAAGCATATTTTATATCGTTTTGCGTGTATCTGGGGAAAAAAACTCGGATAAGTACTTGAAAGATACAAAATGGGAGTAAATGTGAAATAATATGGAAGATTCATTGAACTTCAAAGGATATTTGTGAAAAGGATGGAGACATTTAAGGGTTAAGCTGCTGATGAAGACAAGTGGCAATTGTTTTATCGAAGATCCGGTGAGTTTTCGACGTTCGATGCGTTTTGAAATTTTCTTTCTGTTGGACTTTGCTTTCAATTCGGTGTTTGTAAAGGTGAGGGCCTTTACAGGTTTAAATTGTCTTTTTTTTAAAAAGTGGATAGACACATGGCAGGTGGCTCTATTTCGGTTGTTTGGACGGCGATGCCTGGTTTATAAATTACAGATTTAATTTAAATAATTTCAGGAGCAAAACGCTTCAAATTGTGAGGAAATTGCGGCCTTTGATTGTGATTTTTGTAAATATTGCAATGGACTGAGGTATTTGTCTTTGGATATCGTTTTGATCTTTGAGGTTCTGAGTTGCAAAAGTTAGCTGGACATAATGAATAATTCTGGCGATGTTTCATCCGTCGACGGGGCAAGAGTATGCAGAGCAGGGGAAGCAGGAGAAAATAAGGGTTCGTTTATTGTTACCTACGTCAGTGTTGAATCTGTGTTGGTACTCTTTTGGCTGACTGCCTCATTAGTAGTTCTTCCTTTGATATTGCCTACCCTGCCTCCTCCTCCTCTTATTCTGTTGCTGTTGTGCTGTTGATATTGGCTCTCATGTCTCGGGATGTCAACAAGACTGTAGCGCGGGGTGGTCACAGATGCTGAATGTTACCCGGTAATCGCAGCATAGCGTACCCCTACTTCTTATCATTCACCAAAAATGTAAGAATTCAAGATGCATTTTTTGAGTTCCAGAATGCCAGAGGTTCATATTTGGTCCCTTATTAACAAGGTAATCCCGAAAGCTTGTCTATGATTGGAAGTAGTCTTCTGGATACGTATGAGTTTTCTTTGGTACCATTCTTTTGTAAGTCTATTTCAACCGATGTCAACAAGAGGCTGATTAGATTTGCATAGGGTTAAAAGAAAAATGAAAAAATGCTTCCCTGGTAAGAGATGCACCTTGTAAATATTTTAATGGTTGAAAAACAGCTTTCTTATTAAAATTCTCTGATAAGCAATTTGGTTGAAATCGACAAGTCGGCTCACTTTTTCTGATCCGGGCGATGGATCACAAAGTGTTATTCTCGGAAGCATCATTTTTTTATTTTAATGATATTGACTAATAAAACTTGGAATCTCTAATTTTTATTACAATTTTTTTCTTTCTTCCTTCACTGATCTCAGTTTTCCAG
The DNA here is from genome assembly GCA_037957365.1 of Torreya grandis. NCBI lineage: Eukaryota > Viridiplantae > Streptophyta > Pinopsida > Cupressales > Taxaceae > Torreya > Torreya grandis. Next base: position 1,975,404 of record JARHVA010000336.1, read on the forward strand.
GGGTATCCAAGATTTCAATGTAAGCTCTGATCAAAACACATTGTTGTATTTGTACTTCACAAATGAGAATGGACGAAAGGAGAATGGATAAGAGGTATAGATCAATTAGAATCGCTTAATAAGGACATGAAGAATCCCCAATACAGTGGGATTGAGATAAACTCATTTTTGCTCTTTGTCAACCACTGAATCCAGTACAACTTCTGGATTTTCTTCAATCATTTTGCTCCGAAGAATATGTGACAATTTCCTATTCTCATATTAAGTGAGAGAAACGATTGTGGAAACTCTTTTTTCCCGTGGCATACAACCATCAACACAATCACAAAAGCCAATTAAGTTACTGTTTATTTTAAAAAAAAATTAAACCAACAGCCAATGGCCGTGAGACCAAGATTCTGTCAACAAAACAATTTTTTTTTTTTTGATGAATCATGTTTTAGGCAGTGATAAGTGATTTTGAGGTAAGAGTCAAGAATTGAGGGGTATTCATTCCATCGGTCTTATCTGTTTTTACGTTTCAGGTTTTGTTAGCAGTAAGAGTTGATCTCTGATAAGCTCTTTGCACACCATACAACTTCACCACTTAAACCAACTACTGTCCACAATATTTTTTAAAAAGTACAAAAATAAATAAATAAACAATCATCCACACAAGTACAAAAACCAATTAAAATACAATCTACTTTAAAAAAATCAAACCAACAGCTAATGGCCTTCAGCCAAGATTCTGTCAACGATCAGGTACAAGGAAATGAAGAACAAACCCTAGAAAGCAAGTGCACATAAACAACTATTGGTAAAACTACCAGAAAGACAGCAAGAGCTAAGGAATATGCAAATTAACCGTCAAGAATATGCAAAACTAACCCCTTGCCAGGGCCATTCTTCTGGCACCACTCTATATTAAAAATTATGTTGCACACAACATGGTAATGTTATGGAGGGACAAAGCTGAATTAATTGATGAGAGAAGGCTTAACCCCCTCTCTGTGGTATTATTAATGTGTTTTATGTGGAAGATATTTCAATTGTGGAAGATACTTCAACAATCACTATTTGCAGTTGTGCGGCTGTTTAAGTTTTAAAATCCTAGTAGTTGTCTTTGCTTTGTAATCATAATTATGTTAATAAGGTAATAGAACCAGTGAAGAGAAACTCTCGGATCCTTGTGTGAAAATTATTATGAAATTTTGGGTTTTTCATATTGTTTCCAGGGTAAATGATAAGCTTATGATCAAAGTGGTTTACAATTTAGAACTTGATAACGTCCCTAACAAGTTTCTTATTGGGGGTGAAGGCAATTAGTGGAGGAGTGGTTATGTTATTTTGTTAATTTGTTGTGATAAGATTGATATTAATATTGTAAGGATTCAAAGAATTTTGCATGAAAGCTTTTCCCATTAGTTTATAAATTGAATCTTGCATGGAGGATGGTTGTTTATGTAAAGGATGATGGGAATTTATAAGGAATTTAAGATTTTTTAGAGAATTTTAGAGAAAAGGATGTGGAAGATTCACAATGTAAAAGACTAGATTTTTTTAGAGATGGTTGATGATTATTAAGTGTTGATTAGATCTTAATTAGTAGTAGGATGAGAAAACAAGGGTAATTGGAGTTAGGTGGGGAAGGAATTAAAATTTTCAAAATAATGAATAAATGAAATTTTAAGTAGGAAGATTAATTGATATGAGATGATATAAGGGTGATGTATGATGAGAAATGTTAGGAGACTAGAATGATTAGATGAAATTACTAAACAAATTTAGATGTATATATTTACACAACACTAACAATATCTAAGTGATTTTTGATATTAAAGTGCTAACATTTGAGCATCTATAATTTCATCCCATCATTTTATAAACTAATAAATCTTCTAATATTTGTAATATTTTATAAACTTTTCTCACCTTATAATTATTATTAAATATATAAGATAGGTTATTTTATTAGTCAATGATTTAAAAATTTTATAATCCTTACTAATAAATCCTCCAATATTTATAATATTTTATAAACTTTTCTTACTATATAAATATTTTATTACTCAATGTTTTAAGATTTTTATAATCTTAAAAAATAATATAATATTAATATTTCAAATCACTTTATATAATTTAATTTGAAACATTAATATTCTAAAATATTATATCATAATTTTATCTACAATCTTTTTAAAAAAATTATTATTATTTAAAAATAAATCTCAAATCATATATTATATTATATAATTGACATATAATATCATCATACAAATCAACAAGTTTAAATTTAAGACATAAACCATCTAAGGTCAAGCCTCAATTTCAATTTAATAAATACCCCATAACTTACCCATAGTCAAAGGGGGAAGCTTTTATGAATATAACTTATTTGTCATATAACATGCTACTTGTTTTTAAATTTTGAAATATGATATTATAGAGATTTGAAAATAGTATTAATATATATAAATTAAATGTATATATTTTTAAAAATATATTATTAAAAAATAAATTTTTAAAATTATATAAAATAAATATTAAAAAATTATTATAAAAATATTTTTACAATATTTAAAATTAAAAATGAAAAAATAATAGAACGATGAAGTATATTATATCAATTAAAATGATAAGAAAGTCACTTTCATAATGACCTGGCCTCATCATTATAAAAATAGTAATATCACTTTCAACATCACACCATAAATATAAAGACCATGGTATAAAAGAAAGATTAATTTTAAATAATCACATATTATACAGCCTTAAGCATCATTACACTTGCATAATTAGCCTCTCGATTTACTTTCGAATGTTAGTTACCCCCGTTAAAAACATTCCAAACCCAAACAGACACAAAAAAATCCCCGGTAAATTCGTGGCGGTTATTTTTAAACTAAAATTTTCACCCCATAAATACTAAAGCTCTGAGAGGATATTCATTCAATCAAAAAAAAAAAAAAAAAAAAAAAGGAGCTCTGAGAGGCAAAAACTGTAATTGTCTCTCGGATTCAATGCGAGAAATCTCCGTAACAAAATGCAAATCTTTAAAATCTGATCACACATCAGCGTCCGCATGATCGAGCCGATTCTAACGCCTCAACTTCGGTGAAAATTGGAGAAATTTTACCATTCATTCGAAAGGTTTTTGTTTTCTCCTCAATTAATTATGCAGAAAAATCACAAGGCATTTGTTCAGCAAATATCATTCAAAGTAAGCGCAGATTTCAATTAGGTGCGTGCCTCAAGGCAATGCATTTTTTTTTTCAGTTTTTTTTTTTTCAGAATATATTAAATCGTTTTACGTGTATTTGGGAACAAAACTTGATAAGTTCTTGAAAGATTCAAAATAGGAGTAAATGTGAAATAATATGGAAGATTCATTGAACTTCAGAGGATATTTGTGGAAAGGATGGAGACATTTAAGGGTTAAGCTGCTGAAGAAGACAAGTGGAAATTTATTTATCGAAGATTCGGTGAGTTTTCGCCGTTCGATGCGTTTTGAAATTTTCCTCTGTTGGATTTTGCTTTAAATTCAGAGTTTGTAAAGGTGAGGACCTTTATAGCTTTAAATTTGTCTTTTTTAAAGTGGATAGACATATAGCAGGTGGGTCTATTTTGGTTGTTCGGGTTTATAAATTGCAGATTTAATTTAAATAGTTTCAGGAACAAAACGCAGGAAATTGCAGCCTTTGGATTGCGATTTTTGTAAATATTGCAATGGACTGAGGAATTTGTCTTTTGATATCGTTTTGACCTTTGAGGTTCTGAGTTGCAAAAGTTAGCTGGACATAATGAATAATTTCGGCGATGTTTCATCCGTCGACGGGGCAAGAGTATGCAAAACAGGGGAAGCAGGAGAAAATAAGGGTTTGTTTATTGCTACCTACGTCAGTGTTAAATCTGCGTTGGTACTTTTTTGGCTGACTGCCTCATTAGTAGTTCTTCCTTTGATATTGCCTACCCTGCCTCCTCCTCCTCTTATTCTGTTGCTGGTTCCAATTGCCATACTTGTTGTGCTGTTTATATTGGCTGTCATGTCTCGGGATGTCAACAATACTGTAGCGCGGGGTGGTCACAGATGCTGAATGTTACCCTGTAATCTCAGCATAGCGTACCCCTACTTCTTATCATTCACCAAAAATGTAAGAGTTCAAGATGCATTTTTTGAGTTCCAGAATGCCAGAGGTTCATATTTGGTCCCTAATTAACAAGGTAATCCGAAAGCTTGTCTATGATTGGATGGAGTCTTCCGGATAGGTATGAGTTTTCTTTGGTACCATGCATTTGTAAGTCTATTTCAACCGATGTCAACAAAGAGGCTGATTGGATATGTATAGCGTTAAGGAAAAATGAAAGAATGCTTCTCTGGATATGTTTATTTGCTATACATTTGTGGTTTTTGTTTAATTTTTCCAAATTTTTAATGGTTGAAAAACAGTGCTCTGATAAGCAATTTGGTTGAAATCGACAATTCGGCCCACATTCTCTAATCCTGGTGATGGATTACAAAATGTTGTTGTCTTGAAGATGGATCACAGAGTGTTGTTGTTGGAAGCATCAGTTTTATAGAAATTTTTATCGTAATTGTTAGGATTAAGAGCACAATTGATTATCTTGTATAAGCAACTAAACACAGAATTAAACCAGAAGTAATATGTAACTAGAATTCAGAAACAGCACAGAATATGAGAGACAATACAATCTTGTATTAACACTCTTTCAGAAAGAAATACAATGAAGAAATCACATTCTTTCTACACCTCTTGGGTGTACCAGTAATTCTCCCTCAAGAGTTCTCTCTCTCACACAATTAATTACAAACAACAATCAACTCAACACCGAGTTGTTGTTCCCTCCACCAGTGAGTAACAATATTGTCAGTGCACCAAGTACTCAAAGTACTCCAAGTAGATCTCCCTGATCTTGCACACCTGCAAATCAACTGATCTTACTTACCATGTAGATCTCCCCTGATCTTGCACAACCTGCAGATCAACTGATTTTACAATTGGAATGATCTCTTCCTTGTCCTTGATTACAATACAACCCCATGGGTCTCTTAAATAGATCTCATGCAAACAATAATTAGACTTTCTAATTACAATAATTAGAAACGCAGACTCAAGACTAAAATTAGTCTTTTACATGCAAATTAATTGTCCGTTTAAAATTAGACCAGTTTTAGAAGCGCATGCAAACGCACACACACACACACATGTTGCCGACGTCGATTCTTGTCTGATCGATGCCGGTCGACCCCTAATCGATGCCGGTTACTGTGCACACTGAATATGACCGACGTCGGTTGATCAGATCGACATCGGTTGCTCTGACACTCAGCAACCTCCTCTATTTGCATCAGTGAAGCTTTTAGCTCCACAACTTAACAATCTTCCACTTAGAGATAAACAACTGCACCTGTACTTGTACTTGTACATCGTCTAATTTTGTTTTCTAGCTTGTATCCCTCTTCAAGTTCAATCTTGAAGACCAACCACCATATACCCTGTGGTGCTTCTCCTGTCATCCAAGTCACTTGTCATATTCGAATCTACATACCCATGTAGAGAAGTGCTTGACCCTGCATAGCGTGTATACTTACTGTTGGTCCCTCTCAGATACCTGAGAATCCACTAAACTGCTTTCTAGTGCTCTTTTTTTGAATTGGCCACAAACTTGTTGACAACTCTCATTGCTTGGGTAATCTCAGGTCTAGTACACATGTACTCAACCTCATCATGTGATTTGGGACACTGTTCTGTGAACTGTCCATTCATAGGTGTGTTAACCGGTTCTGCATCTTTCATATTGAACCTCTCTACTACCTTATTCACATAATCATCTGGAGACAAAATCAACCTGTGACTTTTTCTGTCTCTAAAAATACTCATGCCAAAGAATTTTGCTGCTCTCAAATCTTTCATGGCAAACCTCTGAACTAACTTTACCTTTAGCTCAGCAATCTCTTGCATGTGTGACCCTGCAAACAAGTATATACAGTACATACAGTAATAGAATAATGTAGCTGATATTATTCAACCTTGTAAAGTAAACACAATGGTCACATTGACATTGACTAAATCCATGCTTTGTCATACACCTGTCAAACTTTAAACACCATTGTCTTGCAGCCTGTTCCAGACCATATAACCTAGCCTTCTGTCTCACGTGTCCATTCTCTCCTTTCTTTAACCTAGAATCCATTCGTCTTTCAGTTCTTTCATCCCAGTTGGCAACTCTACCAAATCTCCCGTTTGGTTCTTTCCCAAGGAATCAATTTTTTCATTCATGCCATGCTCCCACTGTTTCCTGGGTTCTATCTACATTTTCTCTTCAAAACTTTCTGGTTCTTGACCATCAGTGAGCAACAAGTAGTGTAAAGAAGGAAAATAATGAATTTGAGGCTTACCTTTTCAGTCCTCTACATGGGCGTTTGAGACTCCTTGACAGCGTGCTGTCTGCCCAAAATTTGTTTTGATAGTGATCGATCTCGGTCACCTCTGGCCGACCTTGGTCTGCACCCATCGATGTCGATTCCACCTGATCGCTGACGCCGGTTTCCTGACCGACGTCGGTGTCCACCTGCCCGACACCACCGACTCTGGTATACACATGATCGACGTCGGTTCTTGTCTGTTCGACGTCGGTTCTCACCTGACCGACGTCGGTAACTGTGTTTTCCTGTGAGTGATGATTTTTATCTGTGAGCTCACTTTGAATCATAACCTTGTCTAAACTGCCCTGCTCAGAATTATTCAGCCCCTTGAGCTGATCTTTGTCCATCATCTTCTCCTTGAAAATTAAGGCTTTCCTATTTTTTTCAAAAACATCAGATTTTCTCTTTATGCAATAAACTCAATTTTTTTTGTAGCATCAGTTTCAAGAAACCTCACTTTCTTCTGTTGCTTACAGAAATTTTGATCTATGCTCTCTGAATCTGAACTCTTATCATTTGACTCAACAACATGCATTCCCTTCTTACTCATATGACCAAGCTTACAGAGTCACATCTTCGCATCTACATCTAAAGTAGATAAATCAGAAGGAGAATCAGTAATACAAGTAGATAGATAAAGAGTACCTACTTTCTTACCTTTTGCTAAAACAAGTGCACCATTGAAAACTTTCCAAGATTTCGCTGTGAGAGTTACTGTGCATCCCTCATCACCCAACTTTCCTACAGAAATCAAATTCTATTTCAAGACTGGGACATGCATGACCTCCTTCAACACTTATGTGTTGTCCGTCTGCAATTTCAGCTGCACTTTTCCTTTGCCAACCATTTGACAAGGCTTACCATCTCCTAAATAAATCTTTTCAAAGTCTCCATGGACATAATCATGGAAAAATTCTCTATTTAGAGTTGCATGGAAAGAGGCACCAGAATCTAAAACCCAAGATTCCACTTTATCCAAAAAACATACAAGAGCATCATGTGCAACAATACATGCAACATCTACTTTTTCATTTCTTTCATGCTGATCTTCTTTCAACCAACAATTTTTCTTTACATGCCCTTTCTTTCCACAATTCCAGCAGATTATACTGCCATGCCTGGATCTAGATCTCTTGCCTATCTTTGACCTTGATTTTTCTTGCTCGATCTTCTTTCTTTGCTTTCTCCTGCTTTCAACACTTAAAGCATTACCTGATTATTTTTTTGTATTTTTTTTGCGAATTTTTTCATTCAAGATTACACTAACAACATCATCAACTTTCAAGATATTTAAAGCAGACGCAGTATTACTAACTGCCATTACCAAACTATCCCAACTTTTAGGTAAAGAGCATAAGATTAAGAGAGTCTTAATTTTATCATAAAAGTCTATATTGACTGAAACTAACTGATTTACTAATCCATGAAAATCACTAAGATGACTGTACCGATCCACCTTCCTGCATTTGCAAATTAAATAATTGCTTCATAAGAAATATTTTATTTGACGCTGAGGGTTTTTCATATAAATTTGTCAAAGATTCCATTAATTCTATCGTTGTTTTTGTCTGTGATAAATTGGAAATCACAGAGGAAGCCAGGGTCCACTTTATAGATCTCAGAGCCTTCCGATCAAGAACATTTCATTCTTCATCTTTCATATCTGTGCACTTGCATGCAACCCCACCCAACGGTAAGTACAGATCTTTTTGATACAGATAATCTTCTATCTGCATCCTCCATAATTGATAATTTTTGCCATTGAATTTTTTCATTCTTAGCTTATTTTTTTCTGCTATTGCTTTACTCTCACTCGAACAGAAACCCCTGTGAGTGATCTGTAATCAACAAACACTAACATGCTCCGAACTAGGCTCTGATACCACTTGTTAGGATTAAGAGCACAATTAATTACCTTGTATAAGCAACTAAACACGAAATTAAACCAGAAGTAATATGTAACTAAAATTCAGAAACAACATAGAATATGAGAGACAATACAATATTGTATTAACATTCTTTCAGAAAGAAATACAATGAAAAAATCACACTCTTCCCACACCTCTTGGGTGTACCAGTAATTCTCCCTCAAGAGTTCTCTCTCACACACAATCAATTACAAACAACAATCAACTCAACACCAAGTTGTTGTTCCTTCCACCAGTGAGTAACAATACTGCCAGTCCACCAAGTACTCAAAGTACTCCAAGTAAATCTCCCTGATCTTGCACACCTGTAAATCAACTGATCTTACTTACCATGTAGATTTTCTATGATCTTGCACAACCTGCAGATCAACTGATCTTACAATTGGAAGGATCTCTTCCTTGTCCTTGATTACAATATAGCCCCATGGGTCTCTTAAATAGATCCCATGCAAACAATAATTAGACTTCCTAATTACAATAATTAGAAACGCAGACTCAAGACTAAAATTAGTCTTTTACATGCAAACTAACTGTCCATTTAAAATTAGACCAATTTTGGAAGCGCATGCAAGCGCACACACACACAGGTTGCCGACGTCGGTCCCTGTTTGACCGATGCTGGCCGACCCCTAATCGATGCCGATTACTGTACACACTGAATATGACCGACGTCGGTTGATCAGACCGACGTTAGTTTCTCTGACACTTAGCAACCTCTTCCATTTGCATCAGTGAAGCTTTTAGCTTCACAACTTAACAATCTTCCACTTGGAGATAAATAGCTGCACCTGTACATGTACCTATACATCATCTAATTTTGTTTCCTGGTTTGTATCTCTGATCCTGGTGATAGATTACAAAATGTTGTCTTGAAGATGGATCACAGAGTGTTGTTGTCGAAAGCATCAGTTTTATAGAAATCTTTATCGTAATATCTACCTAATATCAGTTTTTCAATTATTGACTAATAAAATTTGAAATCTCTAGTTTTTATTTTAGTGTTGTTTTTTTCTTCCTTCTTTATTGATATCAGTTTTCCAGTGGTATCCAATATTTCAATGTAAGCTCTGATTAAATTACAAGATCAACTAGAATTGCTCAATAAGGACATGAAGAATCCTCAATACAGTGATATTGAATGAGGAAAACTCATTTTGGCCCTTTGTCAACCATAGAGCCCATTACAGCTTCAGGATTTTCTTTGATTATTTTGCTCCGAAGACTCTGACAATGCCCTGTTCTCAGCATAACTAAGGAAAACGATTCTGGAAACTCTTTTTTCCCATGGCATACATGGAGTCGCAATTCAATTCCAGGATTTTCTTTGATAATTTTGTGTTTCCAAAAATAGATGTCCCCTATTTTAATTATTTCGGTCCGTGTATGAAAGAGAAAAGTCTTCAAATTTATATTAAAATTTATGTTTGAACATTTTAATATTAAAAATTATATTATAGTTGAAGTGTTGTAGACAAATTTTTATAAATTTTCGATGTGGAGAGTGAAGCAAGGTTAGGATCGTGTCTTGGGTGATTTTGACAACGTGGATGTCTTTTAGTTATCTTATTTAACTAACAAACTCACTGATTTAAAATCCACACAACATAACGATATTATTGAGGGACAAAGTGAAATTAATTGATGTGAGAAGGCCTATAATACCCCTCCTCTCTAGTATTAATATGTGTTTTATTGTGGAAGATACTTCAACAATCACTACTTGCAATTGCAGCTATGTGTAGGTTTTGGTTTATGGTTCTCTCAAATTAACAGGATTAAATGCTGAGCAACATGGACGGAAAAGGCAGAATAATACACAATTGTGTGGGGATATGGCTATTGCAAGATGAAATGGTTAAAAATATTGTTAATGCACAAGGTAATACAACCATTCCATTAGTTGCCTTCACATCCCAATGAAAAACTCGTTGGAGATGATGTCAAGTCCCATATTACAACAAATCATATGAACACCCTCTTCAGTGTCAAATGACTCATTGAAAAGTTTTCCATCTTGTTCCTAGGATGAATGACAAGCTTGTGATCGAAGAGGCTTACAATGTAGAACTTGGCAACATCTCCAACAAGTCTTTGGCAATCAATGGAGGAGTGGTTATGTTACTTTGCTCATTAACAATAATTTTAACCATCTTATTTTGTGGCCACCATATCCTCACATAGTTATAAGTTGTTCCTAGATCTACGTCAATTGCCTTATCTTTGGTTTTTCCATCCATTGTGCCTCAAAACTCGTTAAAGGATATTGCATTCTACAATTTAGTAGAGTGTAAATCATAAAAAAATATTGATTGGATTTATATAAGAATAAAGCACAATGAAATAAATGCTTTCTTGGATTTGTTTCTCTATCATAAATTTATGATTTTCCTTAAAAGTTTCTAAATTTCTAGTAAGACATGCACCTTGTAAACATTATATTTGATAAATTTTTTGGTTAAAATCAACAATTTGGGCTACACTTTTTAATCTTGGTGATGGATCACAAAGTGATGTTGTTTGAACCATGAGTTTATATCATTTTTTCAATAATATGGAGTATGGAAACTTGAAATTTATAATTTTTATCTTAGTTGTTTTTTTCTAATATCAAATTTTCAATGGTACTCAGGGGTAGTTGATATTTATGATTTATGTAGCACCTTTGTCCTGTACATTTGGCAAACACATACTTCGACAGTTCCTCTCAGTTCTAGACATTTTCCACTTATGTGAGTCTCATATGTTATCTTTATGTGTTTATTACGTATCTCTTAGTCCGACTAGTATTATTTTGATGACTTTGGCTTTCTATCTTATCGAGAATGATTTTAACCTGTTTATTATTCATCTCTGCAATTTTGAGACTTGTACATATTTTGTTACTTTTCAGACACTTGCATCCTAGCCAAACTCTTGTAATGACGAAAGTATCCTACCCTGACGTGTAACAACCCTACTAGGTTTGACTTAGAAAAACATGATTTTTTTAAAAAATTAATCAACGTACTTTTTTATTAGACTTCACCATGAGAATCTAATTAGTGACCTAGATATAACACTTTAAGTATGTTAACTATAAATAAGCATGTGACAACTAACAGCCGTTGATCATTAACAACATATGAAACACATTCTAACCAAATATGGTAAGTAATTATAATTACCTAGACACGGTTGTTGTCAAAGTAAAAATAAGTAAATAATAACATCTCATCAAATTAATGTCTCAATAATAATAAATACAATATAATGTACAAGATACATGATACAAAGCTCCACAGAGCATGAGTTTTCAAACTCTAGTATCTCTAGTAATCTCAAGTGTTGTTTCTAACTAAGTACTATTATGGGGAGGGAGAGCATCATCCAAACACTTTTAGACATCAACCACGGACCATTGATCTTCTACACAATTTCCATCATGGAATAGCCCTCCCTTCACGGATAAGTAAATAGCGACGGTGTAGGAATCCATAGAGACAAGCTATTACCTGTGTGTTGTATGATTTCTAAAAATTAAACATGCAGTGTATCATAAAGAAGCCTATTCCAACAAGATATCACACGAACATGTAAACCATCCTCATAAAATGGAAATATCTCACTAACATTACCTGACTAAAGTTTTTCAATAGTTATTGATCTCTAGGATCAGTCAATTTCATACACACCACTTGATTGGATTAACTTCATCTAACATTGTGATGATAGTAAGCTAATAAAGTCTGTCTCAATACTTACTCAGCAACAACAATGTGAGATTTGGTTAACATATATATAACTAACAATTTTATACAAATTACTTCCTACTAATAATCACATAACATGTTAAACACAAGAATAATCAAATGCATACATTCAGTCCATCAAATGTATGAATGAATTTAGACATAACAATCCATAATTTATACCACCCAAGTATAACATACATTTAGACTGTAGTTTTCAAACATAATACACTCTCTGACATCCCATAATATCATAGTTCATTGTTTATGAACACAACTACCCAATTATGAACACCCAGTCTTACAATTTCAAAAATCAAGTGTCTCATAATCATAAATTATAAGCAAGTATGGTTTATGCCACCCGAGTATATCCTATTGTTAAATTTTATAATACTATAACTTTATAGGCACATATCAAGATGCACTTATATATGTTATATATGTATAAACACTTGTACATTTTAATTTATTCATAATATGTACCGCTCACTAGTTTTAATTACTATATGTACATATATATATCAATAGTCAATCATGATATTTTCAAAGAGTCAAATAACTCATAACAAGTTATACCACAATCTTTCATTTATGTGATTTATTACACTTTTTGGAGGTTCTGTGCATATAAATATAGTACTCTATCCTTCAGGTCTCTATGATTTATTTTAACCATCCATTCAATGATGGATATAGGCATATAACCCAATACACCTATATATGTGAGATTTTTTATATGAAAACTTAAATCCGTATATAGAAACATTTCCTAGTCCCATAAGTAGATTCAACTACAGTATGTTCTATGATAAGCACTAAGAATCACAGCCCATAAATATTAAATTGACAATTCATACTTCACAATTGTAGATTAACTACATGTATCCTCATGATACGTAATACATAACTGTTATGCCAACATCACTATAAAAAGAAATGTGTATTCCTAACTTGATTTTGTTAACTATATTAACTATTTTTTATTATAGTTAACTAACGGTATACTAACTAACTATCCACTTGCTCTGACAATATATTAGAATATGTTACTATAGAGGAATAGATAGTGACTAACAATATATTAACCCTCTCAGTATATATATAATCACTATTCTATATTGTATTAGTTAGTCACTAGTTACTATCTATTAACATTACACATTGCTAACAGTTAACTAACTACCCCCAAATATTGACTATAATCGTATCAATATAAACTAGTTACTTTTATTGCCCGTGACATCGTATACATTAATAAGTATATATTACTTAATTTACTTGATTATGACTTAATGTCAATAGTAATACATGTTATAAACTCCTATCAACCACTATGTTATAATATAACATGGTATATTTATCCATCCAGAATATAGAATGTTGATATGCTATACATATTCTACTAAATTATAGATTAACGCAACATAATGCACAGTTGTACATATACTTATCACTGGCTTAAGTACTCGCATATTTATACCAAAAATATGATTCCATATATTAATATCATTGTGATTATACATTACTAAGAGCCTCCATATATACCCAGTTTGGTATATAGATCATTATAATCTATTATTGTATAAATTAACATTCCATTAGTGTATATTTACTTGATAAATCATGGTATACTTATTATAATTATCCAAGGTATACAAGATATGAGTTTTCAATTTAACCTATTAGTAAATCGCCATATATATTTTGTAACTTCATGGCTCTGATTATTTCATATTATTTTTGGATCACTCCATAATAAAACATATTCACAATAATTTATGATTTATTATTTGTCATGCAAGTTGCTTCAGTAACACACACACACACACATCGCTATAGTATCTTATTCATAACGAATGACAATGAATGCTACAATCCTGACAAATTTTAATCATAATGATAAGAACACTCAATACTCTGTATAATCTATGTAATTAATATTTATTTGCCATGATTTGATCACTAATTAATTACAACTAGTATAATGTAAACTAGTTAGATTATTTATGTTTCTATAGGCAATATTCCACATCAACCACTAATTAATTTGACCATAATATAGATTAATTAATTAAACTATATGTAGGAATATAATGTTAATATATCTCTCTGTGTATCCCTGATCACCTATGCATTTATAACATTATAGAAATTTGGCTTTGAAAGGTCTCGTACATATCTTATTATTTTTACCCATTGCAAATTATAAGCATTTTAAAGCACTTCTTTTTAATGGCAAAGTGATAGTAAATGCTTGACTAGAAGTAGCTATTTGGTTACAAAGCGTATACTGCTAGGTCAAAATTATATTAAGTCGTCTATGCTTGTGATTTACGCCCAAGTATTTCTCCCCTTAAGTATTATGTAGACTTATTATCCTAATTTATATAGATTTAGAATATTCATTTTTTGAAATTCAAATAAACTTTTAATAGGTTGGTGATGTATGAGTCTTAAATTTCAGCGATACCTATTTTTTAGGGTGATCAACTAAAGGTGGCTGAGTGTTACATATGCATGCAACTTCTATGTTTCTAGGCATAGGAAATTTGAAGGTGACTGAGTGCTATTCGATTAAATTTAGATCGCTATCTACTAATTATATACAGTTCGCTATCCACTAAGCCTATACAGGTCATTAAGAAACATACAAATTACAGGTCATTACCACATGTATATAATTTACAAGTCATATTCTGGTATAATTTTCACTATATATATATATAGAACTAAGTCAGCATGACTGACCTAGTTTGAGATCTAATGACTACTTTTCTTGTTTAATAAAATTGAGCTAGTCAATCTTAGCGGCTAAACTTCCAGAAGGGTTTAGGATCAATCCTTGGTTATAAATATCACCTTCAATTCAACTTAATAGAGAGGAACATTCATTTTCACATTATTACATCTTGTAATTTTGTAATTATAAACTTAAGGAGTCATTGCTTAGGGTTTTGCCTTGGAAAGAAAGAAACTTGTCTTGTGAAAAAATCTTGGATGCAAAGCAGGGGTCTTTTAGCCTAGAGTTGATTATACACACACACACACATATATACACTCCCAATAAGTTTATATATTTTTTCATTATATCTAAAGATCACTGCATATATTTTTATAAATCGCTACCTATTTATAAGTCACTGCTAAGTTGTTGCATACCTAAAAGCATCATGGTCTCTCTATAAAAAGGGCAATTTGTTGCAAGATTGTACATATTGATAATCATTACTGCATATCTACAGTATAGATCATTATTTTTACTACTGCAGATTTCAAAAAAAGCTTGGAAAAATAATTCTATCCAATATGAATAGAACCGTTGCACCTGGATATGGATTGCTATAACCTAATGTAAATAGTTCAACCCCCTAAAATTAAGTTGCCACATATGTAACTTGAATTTCACATACATAAACACACACACACACACACAGATATATATATATATATATATATATATATATATATATATATATATATATATATATAGTTAGTAGGCTAATATATATATATACAACATATGTGTGTGTATTTATATACACAGTAAATATATGTATGCATACAATTCATATAAATATACAAAAATTAAATGCAATGCCTACCTAGAAAAAATGTTTTGCTAATCCTTCTGTTTTTCTTCCTTGTCTTCTCCAATCTTTGTTCTCTTCTGTTCTACCTTTCTCCTTCAAAATTGTGCTCCATCTAAATATTTATTCAATTACATGAATATGGTGCTTTACTTTAAAGCTTTTTTTTTCTTTCCCTTTTATTTTATTCTTTTTTCTCCTTTTTGTTTGTTTGTTTTTAATCCAATATTTTTCCTCTTTATTTTTTTTTCTTAGTTTTTTTTTTCTTTTGTTTTTTCATTTTTCCTAAATTATGAGTTTTTCAAATAACTTAGTATGAGTAGGTCTTAATAATCATAGTGACTTGACCAATATAAAGCTAATATTATCCTTTTTAAATTGAAATGGTAAATAACACGTTATTAATCAAATTTAAATTATAACAATGTATTCTTTGTTATCATTACGCTATCAATATCATCTATGTCCTTTTGTTATTTAGACCTATTAAGGCGTTTAAGTCAATTAATGATATTCTCAATGGGTTAATCATTTCAGAGACATGGGGATTAGTCCACACACATAAATTATCTAAATTAACACACACACACACATATATAATTACCTAAATACAGATAACATAGAGAACGTACTAATGTTATGTTTAACTCAATCAATGCATAAACCACTATCTAAATGCAACAACATTAAAAGCGTACTATCGCTACAATTCAAACCATGCATCTAATATGTGTTATCTAATATGGTGTGTGCAAGGTTCTATCCATTTATCTATCATCCTCCATCATCTCCATCTACACCACCCTTTTCGATGATGCTCTCCCTCCATCATGCTCTGAGGGATGAGTTTTTCCTACGTCAAACTCATAACAAGCAAGTAGTTAGATCATAACATCATGATTTAGATATCATAAAATACTGCTAAAATAACAAGTTAACACGATCTCAATATAAAAAATATATACAACTAACTCATAGCATTGAAATCATGAAACCAAAGTAATATACCACTACCCCATAACAACATATGACTTATAACTTAGTAATAATTAAATCAAATTATCAACTATAAAAAATCTACAGATAATCAAGTAAGTTTGTTTAATGAGGAATCGAGATGTAACATGGCGTAAGTGTTCAATGCCTTAAATTCATCTAATTTTCAAAAAAAAATTCCTATAGTCATTATAAGTGTTTTAATGTAAAATATTCTCCAAATAGATTGGTATAACTATAAAATCAATCCTCATTCATTTCTCACCTAAAAAATACCTAACACAACCTGAACATTGATATCAAAGAGCATTCAAGTGAACAAAGATTTCTTATTTTCTCATATTTTCATATTAGTCAGAGGAAAAACACGTCTATAGGGATGAGGCACTGAAGGAGTATCCCATGAACCTGATTTGCTAAGTTTCAAGGTAGGTCACTGTTGTACTTATTTTCACATATTGTATCTTTATGCACATGCAAGTCAAAATATAGGAGAGAACTACATAAGTTTGAGGCTTTTTTTAGAATATTGGTTATGTAGGCAATGCCCATTCATAGAGGGGTCTTTGGGGTAGCTCAACACTGTGTGCCCACTAACCCATTTTTTCATAGCTACTATGAAGATGAAGAACTAAAGTTTTTTATTTGACAAGGAGTGACAATAAATGACCTAGATATTAATACATTAGCGCAAAGGTGACACATAATTTGGAAGCAGCCAAGAGGTTGCATCTAATTTTAGCAGTGATTTCATAATGGACACCTGCATTTGAGCTGGATAGTAGCTCAATGTAAGTGTCTGGAGTTACAGAGGCACTTAACCAAATTTGATGATTATTTCAGAATCTTCTTCCAATTTATTTTATGTATGTTCTAGATCTAGATCTCTATTAGCATCAGAACCAACGAAATACACTATGTTCATTATTATTGCAATATCTAGCATATATTTTAACATATCTCAACATTTAATTCATAATATTTTTTATCTAAATTTATAAATTAATTAGTCTGTTATAGACCTATTTATCACCCTTGTGTTTATTCATTTCTATATTATTAATTGTATCTATCCCTATTAGGATCCATATTCAAAATTAGAGTTAAACATTTGGTTAACATGAGCTTTGAGCTCTAAACCCTAGGTTAATTAGGGTGATTTTATGCTTCTCACCCCTCATTGCTATATAATATATACAATATGGATGCATCTATCACCCATGTTGGGTTCCAATTTATAATTATTGTGGTGGTTTGCTATGTAAATTTCTTTGTAAAATATATTATTGAATGAAATAAGCAAAATTTCCAACATAATGAGAGGGTTCTAAATCAGAGACAACACTTGATCTCTCTCCATAATTTTTTTTATAATACTATAGAGTCAGTATCTAGACACCAATGTGCATACTCTCAACCATTTGTTCTACCTAGATCTTATTTGAATGATAGCTACTATCCCACACCCATTATTCACCCACAACTTATATTGAATTTTGCAGTCCATGTTGTTACTATAAATTATATATATGAATTACATAGCACCTCATTTTGGTATACTTGGCAAACTCAGACCTCGATTGTTCTTCTCAGTTATAGACCTTTCATGTGTCTGCAAATCTCACATCTGATTTCTCTTAATCCCTTTGGCTTATCTCTTAGTCAGACCAGTATTATGTTGATGACCCAGGGCTTTTATCTTACCCAAAATTATTAAAACCTATTTATTTTATGCCTCTGCAAGTTATTGACCTACCCCTACTTTTTAGCTTCTCAAACACTTGTGTCTTAGTCATATGTTTACATCAATGCAAGTGTCATTCCCTAACACAAGTGTTCAATGCCCCAAAGTCATCCAATTTTTAAATGAATTGTATCATAAAGGTCTACATAAGTACTTTAATACAAGATATTCTTCAAAGGAGTTGCTATAAATACAAGATCAACCCTCATTCATTACTTACATAGAAGTACCTGACAATTCACAAGGTGACTTACCAAAAATACTAAATTAAAAACTCAAGTGAGAAAAAGCTTCTTTATTTTATTCTATTTTCATATTAGTCATAGAGACAACACATATACAAGTCTGAAGTACTGAAGGAGCATCCCAAGATCTATATTTTCTATGTTACAAGCTAGGTCATTGTTGTAATTACTTAAATTTACACACAAGCTAACACGTATGAGAGAACTACATTAATCTGAGACCCTCTTCGGAGTAGTGGCTATATAAGTAACACTCATTGATAAAGGGGCCTTTGGAATTAACCTGACACCATGTGCCCACTAACCCATTTTTTTCAAGGCATTATTAGTTCCAACATTATGTGACAGTATTTATACATTATGTGACATTTTTCAACCACCACATTAATGGGTCCATCTTCTCCAAAGATCATTTAATATATTTTATTATTTATTTACATGAGGATAAACTCATGATAAATAATAAAATATATTATTATTTAACCAATGTAATTTAATGTATTAAGAGTACGTAAATAACACCACTTAACCATTCATTGTTCTAATACTCTTCCTTAATGTTAAGTGGAGATATATGCCATAATCACCTTTATAACAATGAAGTTATACTCTATGAACCATTCACATGATGAGTTTTAGGAGGCAACAACACAACAAACTTACATTCCATGAACCATCCACATGATGAGTTTTATGAGGTAATAATTGAAGGAAATATCCTTCATCATGCCATAATCACCTTTGAAAGAATTATGCTATGTAAACATATTCACCCAAAGGTATTACACTATTTTAAGTGTAGATATTCAAAGATATTATAGTACGTAACCAAAATCACAGTCACCTTTAAAGGAAATACACTATACAACTATAGATACCCAAAGGTATTGCATTATGTTTCCATAAACATCTTTAAAATATTACACTATGTTACCCTAAACCATTTAGAGTGAGTTTAAGCTAGCATGATCGTGAGACTACATCCCACAGTGAGAATACATCTCATAATTTCTCATGAATAATTAACCAAGCAAAGTAGAGTCTTTTATAAAATAAGGACCTCTATGCTACTATGTTTTATGATGAGAAGAAGTATAAAGAGATAGAAAGAAACACATGACTCCTATGGATATTAAGAATTGATATTGTCATGCACACTCCCCCTCAATGGAAACTTCGATAGGCCCAAGATTGAATGAACTTAAATAGGCTTTAGTTTGTTGGTGTTGTATTAAATTTTTCACCAAAACTATACAACTTTGACTATCTATAATAAATTTGGTACAATGAGAAACTTCTACACAATGTTCTTCTATCATCCTTCATAGCCATAAGGCTTCTTTAACAACTTCCACATGAAGTGTTTCAAATGATAGCACATACACCAAACATAAACACATATCAAGAAGTAGACTCATCATAGTATGGTTAACATCACAATAACCAAATAATTTAGCATAATTAGAGAAAGAATATTATAATCTAAAGTTTACAATTCTTTTTATATACCGAAGTATCTGCTTTGATAATTTTCAATGATTCAAGTATGCATCTTACATGAATATGAAAGTAACACCCACATCTTATGAAATATATATCATAGTAATTGTTAGATAAATCAAACTACCAAAAAATATGTTTGTAAATAGGGGTTAGCTTTATCACACATAGTTTTTAGATCAAACTTTAACACACCTTTCAATAGGAGTATATGTAAGCTTGCAATCAAGCATGTTAAATTTAACAAGCAGGTTATGTGATGCATATACAATAAATTCACTCATAATATGATACTAAGTTATCCAAACATTAGATATCCTTATTAGGAATAAGTTATATTATAATTTGAGTCATAAATATTTTTTTTTTAAAAATTCAACACCACAAGTTTGCATTTTATATTAAACTGACAAAAAAAGTTTTAGAAATCAAACTTTTTAACGTGTTTTATACTTCATTTTGTAATAAAAACATATATTTTAGTGAGTAAAAAACACTGTCTACTTTAGTTGATTGCAAAATAATTCAAAAACATAAAAATTTACAACAATGGCGAAAGTTGCAAGTGTAGTAAAAGTTGTCAAAAATGTCATAAATTGCACTATTTGACCAAATTATTGTACAATCAATAGTAAGAGGTTTCAAATCAAATAAGATCTTAATATGTTTGGAACATACCAAAACCTACAGATTCACTAGTTGGATAACTATGATCGATAAACAATTGATAGGTTTAAGTATTGAACAAAGTTGTCGACAACATGCACAAGTTCCCATGTGAATGAACACGTTATTAAATTTTTATAATATCAAATTAAATTTGATTAAAAAAAAGGAAAGTGAGGATTTGAACACAAAACCTACCTCATATGAATGCACTAACAAAGTTAGGTTAGCCAACTCACCATCGAGCCTTGTTAGCAAACTAAATTCACTAGTTTGATTTTAATCTTTTTTAAGTTCTATTTTTATTACTTTTTTAAATAAATAAAATTTAATTAAATAATTTCATGAAAATAAATATATACATGCAAATATTTTAAATAGGAAAAAAGATTAAAAGAGCACAAGTGGGATCCATAGGATTATGTGGATAATAGAGAATTAAATAAAAAGCTTATTTTTTTTAAATAGTCTGATTTAAAGCTTTACTAATTATTTTAATTCAGCTAAAGCACATAGTATGCAAAAGCATGGTGTAGGTGGAGAGAAGAGGAGAGTAGAACATGTTTTAGATGACCGTTTTGGATGAATTAAAGCTTGAAACTGACTTGAAAATGTCTTTCAAAGCATCATGGAGCATCAGATGTGAGGTTCTCTGTTTGTACAATGATATTTAATTGTTGTTGTTATTGTTATGGCTCATTATGGCACCCAAGTAGATGAAAAACTCAAAAATCTTCTCTGCTTCTTTAGATGACCTCTCTAATAGCTTTTAATGGCCAAAATATTGAGAAATCACCTTTTACAGATCTGAGAAAAACTAAGAATTAATTTTTTAAATTTTTTTCTAAGGGTCATACAACCAGAAACATGCCAAAAAATGGCACTTAGGGAGAGATAAATAAAATAAAATGA
The DNA here is from genome assembly GCA_037957365.1 of Torreya grandis. Taxonomy (NCBI): domain Eukaryota; kingdom Viridiplantae; phylum Streptophyta; class Pinopsida; order Cupressales; family Taxaceae; genus Torreya; species Torreya grandis. The sequence goes on from JARHVA010000336.1 coordinate 1,997,140, forward strand.
GCTAAACTAGTCCTCCATAGAGTCTCTAGAGACTTTAGACTACCAAATCTACCGAATTTCTCCCTTCTAGGTCACAAAAAGATAAAAAATATCTAGGTATTATTTTATTTTTAAATTTCTACCTCATAGGTCATACAGGCAAAATCAAGAAAAATAAAAGTTAAAATGCTTAGAAAAAGCAGAACTAAGCAGATGGAGTGATCAGAACAGAGATTTAATACCCCAAAAATATTTACTCATTTTTAACTTTCTTATACTAAATAATGGCACCCTGGACTGACTTGAACTTTCATATCTTCAACTGATAGCTTCAGAGACTTCTGTAGGAGTGTTAGCAGGCTAGAAAATAAAGATCTAGCATTTAGAAATATATTTTAATCTATAAAAACTTTAAAATAAAATATTTATTGATTTTTATGATATTTGGGTCTTTAATAGACCCAAAAATGATGTCCAAGACTAAGCTTGCTTTAAAATGTTTCTATTTGCTCATATCTACAACTAGAGAGCTTCAAATACCTTCACAAATATCATTATACTAACATAGAGAAGAAAAAATGTAATTTTTAATGCTCAAAAAAGTATTTATATCTTATTCAAGATACTCAGGGATATCTATGTTATGAAAATAAGATTAAAATTTGATAAAATGTTCAGATCTAAAATACCTAAGTTCTAAGAGGAGAAATAAATGAAAGAACTTACTTTTACTAAAAGAGAAGATTTAAATTCTTTCATGAACATACAATGGCTTTAAAAAAGATGAATCTAAGCTTGAACATAAACCAAAACTTTGATCTATGATCTTGCCACTTGATCACACATCAACCAGCTCTGATACCATGACAGAACAAGTAATATGATTGCATAAAAACACCAGATCTAGATGTGAGACCAATCGCAGAGACATTTACCATAAAACACTAGATATACATAGAAAAACTTATAAGACGTAAAAAATCCACAAAGATTATGCATATTATGAGAAACTAATAAGTACCCAATACACTTTCTTTCTCTCACTTCTTCTCAATCAATCTTTACATAACTTGGAAATGTGTTCTCCAAGTTTCTTCATTTGTCTCAACTCTTCTTTTTTTATTACATCTTACAATATAAACTCTTTATTATATAGGTAAGATAATCTGACCATTATAGTGTGATATTTTCCAACCACCACATTAATGGATCTAATCTCTTCAAAAGTCATTTAATATGTTTTATAATTTATTTACATAAAGATAAACTCATGATAAATAATAAAATATATTATTATTTAACCAATATAATTTAATGTATCAAGGGTACATAAATAACACCACTTAATCATTAATTATTCCAATAATTTGAATAGAAAAATGAGAGTGCATGTGAAAGTCATAAGAAAGTATTTATAAAAGATGCATTGTTTGGGGACACAAGTGAAGTCTCAAGTACATTTGATTCATCTCTTTCAAAGCTCAAGTTATATAAATCAAATAAAATCAAAAGTAACATTACATATTCTCTCCTTTCTTTCAAAAATATAAATGAAAGTGAAAGTTTCATTCTTCCCTCTCACAATGTTGCAAATGAACTAGCAAATGTTTTATTTCCTCCCTCTTTTACATTATTTGCTAAAAAGAAACAAATGTTTACAAGTGAAAAAATTTCTTCTAGTCCTAGTGTATGGCATGAAGTGTCAAATAACATTTCACATTGTAATGATAATGGTATCAACCTTATTCCTATCCAACACGATATGCTTACCTCTTTAACCATGGGTACTCCTTTACCAAATGTTGCAAAATCATGTGATGATTCTACTCTTGAAAGTGGTAAAGATTATATCATTCCCATGTTTCGTGTCAATGGTAATTTACATCCTCTAACCAAAGCTTTAACCTCTCCTTGCTATATGTTATCTATCATGACTATCATGGCATTTTACAACACCAATTTACCAATATGAAGTTGTATGTTTTTTCTCATGAAGCTATTTTTGAGGAAAATATTTTAGCAGAACAACCTATTGCTAGAGACGTATTTGAGTATTCTTAGCCTATGAACTTTATCATCTCTAATTTATCCTCCTTTGATGGTCAAGGGGATCCATCTATTCATTTTTAATAATATATACACTCTTTTAGACATTGGGCCCAAAATGAAAGCTTATTATTAAAGTCTTTCCATCACAATTGAACCAAAGGGGCTCTTGATTGATTTTATAACCTCCCAAATGATTATTTATAAACTTTAAAAAAAATTGAAGATATATTCCTATCAAATTTTCATCACTAGACCTTACTTAAGTTACTTTTGGAACATTTGCAAGCGTTGTCATAAAATGAGAATGAGCCTATGCAAGACTATATTATTTGATTTAAGGACACGTTATATCCTTAAACTTTACACCCTCAATTTTATAAGTGCAATTTATATTTAGTAGGGTTCTTCTTTCTCCACTTAGAGAAATATCATTGCATAAGCCATTTGCTTCATTCGAAACTTTATGTTCCCTAACAAACACAAACCAAGTTGCTTATTTCTCCATCCAAAAACAAATACGGTAAAAATCATGTTTTCAACATAAATAAACAACCTCAGAAGGTTCATAAACAAACTCAAACACCTTCTTCATAACTAGCAGTATATGTCAAAGAATAAACGAAAGACAATGGTTTTATATCTCATCTTACTATTGTCTTTCTTGTTTGAGCAGTATGCCTAATTATTTTTGGCCCCCATACCTTTGTTTGTTTATTTAACATTTGAATATTTCATTTCTCATTGTATGTGGACATTTGAATACATCATTATTCCTTTTGTAGACATTTCACCAAGTCATATCCATTTAATTGTGTTGCATTCGAACATGCCCCTTAGTTGTAGTCTCCTTGGACCATTATCTTTTGACTTGCTTTTGAGTGCTCTTGTGTGTTTGTTTGGTTGCTTTTTAAGCTTATATACTTAATATCTAGACATTGCCATGATCTTTATCATGCATCTTAGGCTTTGACTTAATCACATTCTATTGCCCTTCAATGATATATTTACCTAGACATGTTCCTATGTATGTTACATGATTCATTCACAGCTATATGGTTATCTTATCCTTTTGAGCTAAGGTGACTACCAATTTTTATTTGCCCCTCACCTCAAAGAGGGAAATATCAGTGGGGACATGTCATAGAGACATGGTTTCTATGCATTCATAGTTTTAGATTCAACGGAGGGCATGTCATATAGACATGACTTCCTCATGTTCACAATCTCAGATTCAGTGGGGGCATGTTTTAGAAATATGTTCTCCACACTTACTCAGTATTCAACATCTCCAGATTATAGTGGAGAAATTTTTTAAAAACTTGTCCTCTACATCGGCACTTATATCAATTTTTAATTTTAAATTATAACAAGGGCATGCTTTGGAAGCATGTTCTCCATACTTACAAAGTTTTAGAATTATTCAAATCACATAGTTATATGATTCAGATATATATTTATGGAAAAATTATATATATTGGTACCATTGTTATACACAGTTTCATCATGAGACATATCTAAGGTGCATATGTTATGAAATGTGTGCCTAATATTATAAAATCAAATAAATTTTAAATTTAGAACACTTTTAAGGACTACACCACCCACCAAATCAGACTTTTACAGACTATATTGAGTCAATCTATTATAGTAATTGATTCACTTTATAGTATAGTTGAGGTGATTAAATCACTCAATCTTGCCAAGTTTTCAGGTTTGACTTGATTGTATCATCTAGCCTCACTAGTTTGATAGAGTGAGTTGACTTGGTTCACTCGCACTCACCAGATTATAAATATGATTAGGTTGCACGATTTAGCTAGTCTCAAATGTCAGGTGGCAATCCACCTTTTCTTCAAGGTTGGGAGTATGGGCCCTGCTATCTCTCTCTCTTATATCCTTATATGTATGCACTTTCTAGATTTATATTCATTCTAACCTCAATTTCAATGATTCATAATGATGCATCTTTCAAATGAAATTTTTAAAAGGCAAGATGATTGCATTGATACACAAGTGTACTTATAAACCCTACTCTCTTTCAATTTAAGTCATTTCAATATTTTTAAATTTAAGATTATACACACTCACTAGTTATATATTGTGACATGCTCTTGGGTGCAGGTTAGTCATCAACAAAGCACTCAAATTGGAATTAAACAAAGATGAGGTGTGTTATACACACTCAAGTATGCATTTATTTTTGAAAAATAAGCAATTTCATTACTAAATTAAAGGTGGGGAATGTAGATGATAATTATGAATTATATAGCACCTCAGTATTGTACACTTGACAAAGTAAAGACAATGTGTGTTACATACCCAAGTATGCATTTCTTTCCTAAAAACTATAAATTTTATTACTAAATTAAAGGGCAAAATGTAGATGATGTTTATGAATTATATAGTACCTCAATATTGTACACTTTGCAAACTAAGACCTTGATTTTTTTCTCAATTCTAGACCGTTCTTGTTTTCACAAGTCTCATATTTGCTTTATCTTATGCCCCTTGGCCTCTCTCTTAGTCTAACCAATCTTATGTTGATGACGCTGGCCTTATATCTTTTCTAAAATGCTTAAGATATGTTTATCTTATGCCTCTGCAAGTTTTAGACCTGCCTATGTTTCCAAATTTCTAGACACTCACATCCGTTCAAGTATCCTTCCCTAATGCAAGTGTCTAGTGTCCTAAAGTCATCCAATTTTCAAATAAATGTATCATAAAGGTTAGCCTAAATATTTTAATGTGATATATTCTCCAAATGGGTTGGTATAAATACAAGATCAACCCTCATTCATTCTTCACCTCTAAATACCTAGAAACTCACAAGGCAACTTACCAAAAGTTCTCGAGTGAGAAACAACTTCCTTATTTTATCCTATAATCATATCAATCGTAGGGACAACACATCTATAGGTCTGAAGTACTAAAAAATCAATCTAATATCTATATTTTTTAAGTTACAAGCTAGGTCATTGTTATACTTGTTTATCACATTGTATGATTCACACACAATCTAACACGTATGAGAAAATTACATCAATTTAAGTCCCTCTTCAGATTAATGGCTATATAGGCAACACTCATTGATAGAGGAGTCTTTAAGGTTAGCTAGACAACATGTGCCCGCTAACCCATTTTCTTAGAGAATAATTCAAAATAAAAGAAGAGTGAACCTATGGTATTGATCAATAAACTAAAAGAGATAACTTATGAAAATGATTTGAATACATCTACATAAAGGTGACAAAAAACTAAGAAAAACCCAACTGATAGATTCAAAAAAAGATCTATATTTTGGTCTTAACACTTTTGTCAATATCAAGATTCTAGCATTGATGCAAGTGTCCAAAGGTTAAAGGTTGTCAAAATGTAGAATGAACAGTGCCATACTTCTAATACAATCTTATGATGATTATTGATCATTGTCATATTCCATAATAAAACATCAAACTAGATATGCTCTCCCTCATCCTTTAGTCATGTAATTGTATAATCATTACTATATTTATTATATATGCTTAAATGAATTGTATTTTCAAAGTACTATATTACATTACTTAGATCTAAATATTATAATATTGCATTCAAACAACTTTTATTTGTGTGTTTTCTTGTGAACTCCAAAAATCATAAAATAGTTACTACTCGAAGAGGTAAAGATGCTCATGTTAGGAATACAAAACATAGAGCAATATTAATGAATTAAATATGAAAATAAAATACAAAAAGCACAACATAATAGAGACACAGATTTAAAGTGGTTCACTCAATATGGGCTCCATCCACACAGAAATAGCTAGTCCTTTTTATTATTCAGTCCAATAAATGAAGAGAAAAAACTTGCAATACAACCACTGCAATATCCTCTTCACTCACACATAGCATGCCACTGTAATTACAATGCCCTCATATCAAAAAGAGGGTTATATATAGCATTAAAAATACACAAACATAATTTCTTTTGTTAGATATGCAACCTAATAGTGAATGGCCTAGATTTATTGTGAAATTACAATATTTTAAAATGTATTTTTAACTAAATTTTGCTTTAGAGGTGTTGCCCCTAAACCCCCACCAGTGGGGCTTCCAAGTAGGTCACTTCCCCCTTAGACCCCCATGGCGACTATAGTGGGGGGGAGTTTCTACCCCACACCTCCCTTGTCAAGAATCAGGCATTATAATAAGCTCATGCTCCATCATCCAACAATCTCTCACTTGGAGACAGATTCCTGCAACTCCATCGCTACAACTCTTTCTTGGAATTTTCTTTAAAATTTGACCCTGGCATGTTTCTCATCTTCCTTGTTATCCTTGAAGACTTATTGAAATTGAACAACTCTTCAGCTTATCTTTTGTGACTATTTTTGTTAGCATATCTGCAAGATTCTAACTTGTATCTTTTTTAACTTCAGTTGACCATCCTCGAAAACTAAATGAATGAAGTGATATCTAAGTTGTATATGTTTGGTTCTTGAGTGGAATGGCAAGTTTTTTTCTAAATGAATCACACTTTGGCTATCACTATACAACCTAAAGTCTTCCTACTTCTACCTCAACTCTTCTATGAACCATTGCATCCATATCATCTCCTTGTTTGTTTCAGTAGTTGCAACATATTATGCCTTTATAATTGACAAAGCAACTATCTTATACAATTTTGAAATCTAACTAATTTTTATGTCACCAATGATGAATACATAGCCTGTGGTGTTCCTCCTGCCATCTAAATCTCTAACCATGTTTGCATCAACATATCTTTATAAGGTAACATCTGACCCTTCATAACACAACTGTCTATCAATGATCCCTCTTAATTACTTGAGAATCTACTTGAATCCTTCATAACACAACTCCCACTGCATGTACAATGTCTGGTCTAGTGCACACCATAACATACATTAAACTTCTAACTACTGAAGCATAGGGCACTTTGGACATGTAATTGATTTTTTCTTGCATTTTAGGATATTGTTCCTTGCTTAATTTTAAGTGCCCTCCCAAAGGTGTACTCATTGATTTTTCATCTTGCATATTAAACCTAACTAACACCTTCTTGATGTACTCTTCTTGAGACAATGTTAATTTTTCATTGTTTCTATCTCTTATTATTTTCATAACAAGGATTTGCTTTGTAGCACCCAAATCTTTCATTGTAAATGAATTTGCTAATTGTATCTTGAGATCATTTATTTCTTGCATGTTAGACCCTGCAACAAGCATGTCATTTACATAAAATAGCAAGATAATATAGTTGTCATTATCTAATCTTTTAAAATAGACACAATGATCAAAATGACATCTACTATAACCTTGTTTTAGCATAAACATGTCAAATTTAAAATACCACTACCTTATAGCTTACTTTAGACCATACAGACTCTTCTTCAACCTGCACACCATTTTCTCCTTACCTTTTACTTTGTATCCTTGTGACTACTCCATATATATTTCCTCCTCCAAATCACCATGAAGGAAAGCAGTCTTCACGTCTAACTATTCAAGGTGCAAATCTTCTACTACTACCAAACTTTAAATAGTTCTTATGAAAGTCATTTTTACAACTGGAGAAAATATTTTGTCAAAATCAATACCTTTCCTTTGTGCAAACCCTTTTACAACAAGTCTGACCTTATACCTCTTTTTGCCTCCATCTTCTTCTTTCAACCTATAAACCCATTTATTCTGCAATGCTCTTTTACCTGCAGCCAACTGAACCAAATCTCAATTTTGGTTATGTACCAAGGAGTCCATCTCCTCTTTCATGCCTTACACTTCTTTCTGGTGTTTACTTACATTGCTTCTTCATACCTTTCTGGCTCACCACCTTCAGTCAATAATATATAATAAAGTGAAGGAGAGTATCGTTCAAGGAGTCTACTTACTCTTGTAGATCTTGTAATTACACTTCTAGGAGTTTGAGGTACTTGTTATTATATTTTTTGTACATTCTAATTTTTGGCACTTTTAAAATTTTATTTCTAGTGATTTCATCAAGTATTGCATATTCAGTATTTGGATTTTTTTGTTTCTTTCTCTGCAACTGATCTTTGTACATGACCTTCTCATTAAAGATCACATCTCTACTCCTAATGATTTTATGATTTTTAAAATCCCATAAACGATAACCAAAATCATTAACTCCATATCCAATAAAAGTACATTTCTTATATTTTGCTTCAAGCTTGGTTTTATTTTCTTTATCAATATGGATAAATTCTTCACAATCAAAAGTCTATAAAAATGAATAATCTACTTTTTTACATGTCCATGTTTCTTCTAGAATGCCACCATCTAAAGGAATTGAAGTCCCTCTATTTATTAAGTAAACAACAGTATCCACAATATCTACCCAAAACTATAAGGGCAACCTTGCATGTAATCTCATGCTCCTTGCACCCTCCATGATTATCTTATTCATCTTTTTTGACACATCATTTTGTTGTAGCGTTCTTTGAACCATCTTCTCTCTATGAATCCAATGGGATGAACAGTAATTATCAAATTCCTTACTATAGTATTCACCTCTATTGTATGATCTGACACACTTCAACTTATTTTCTATCTCATTCTCAACCAAAGCTTTTCATTTATTAAAAGTATCAAAAACATCATTTTTTTAATGTAATAAACCCAAATTTTTCTAGTTGCATCATCAATAAAACAACATAATAAAAAGAACCACCAAGAGATGATACCTGAGTCGATATCCATACATATGTATGTGCAAACTCTAACTTTTCATCCTTTTTTTTTCTTCCCAACTCTAATAAATCTGACTCTCTTATGTTTTCCATATGCATAATGCTTACAAAAATCTAAATCCACTTTCTTCAAATCTAGAACCAATTTCTTTGAGTGGAGAATTTGCATCCCCTTCTCACTCATATGCCCAAGTCTGTGGTGCCATAATTTTGTATCCACTTCTATAGAAGCTAAAGCAATAGAAGATTCAACATTACCATTAGATAAATATAATGTACCTACCTTCTCTTTTTTTTCTATTACCAGTGATCCTTTAGTGACCTTACATGAATTTTTTACAAATGTAACTGTGCAACCCTCACTTCCCAACTACCCTACTAAATGTAAATTTCTTCTCAACTCAGGAACATGTCTCACCTCTTTTAGCAACCACTTTTTTCCATTCTATAATTATATTTGTATCTTGCCCTTTCCTACAATTTTATAGGGTTCACCATCACCCAAATAAACCTGTCCAAAATCACCTTGAACATGATCTTGAAAATATTTATTATGGAGTGTAGTATGAAATGAAGCCCCTAAATCTAACATCCAAGAATCATTAATATTATCTAAAGAAAGGATTAAATCATCTTGTAACACATCACCTACTACAATTTTTTCCTGATTTTTATCTCATTGTCCATCTCCTTATTTTCCTTTTTGAAATCAACAATCTTTCTTCAGATGTCCTTTCTTATCATAAATCTAGCACACCAATGTTCCTCTGGATTTGGATCTGCCCTTCTTAGACTTTCCATGATTTCTTGGGCCCTTTTCTCTATCCTTTTATCTTCTTTTATTCTCCATAGTTAAAAAATTACCTGATGTTTCACCTATGCTTTTTCATCGCATTTCCTCGCTAAGAATAACACCAATAACATCATCAAATTTTAAAGTTTTTAAATCAAAAACATAATTACTCATAACCATGACCAAGCTATTCTAACTTTCAGGCAATGAGCATAGAATCAAAAAAGCCCTAACTTCATCATCAAAATTTACTCTTACGGAGTTTAACTGATTTGTAACCATGTTAAATTCATTTAAATGATCAAAATAAACCCACCTTCTGACATTTCTAGATTAAATAAACATTTCATAAGAAATAACTTGTTGGAGGCTGAGTATTTTCTATATAATCTATTCAATGTCTTTATCACATCCATTTTTGTCTTTTCTTTTGAAATATTGAAGGCCACCAATGTTGCCAAGCACAACCATATTATTCATAGTGCTTTTTTGTCAATAACCTCCAATCTTCATCCTTCATAGTCACTAGCTTATTCATTATTCCACCCAATGGTATGAAAATATCTTTCTGATATACATAGTCCTCCATTTGCATCTTTCATAGCTGGTAGTTTTGGTTGTTGAACTTTTTGACCTTAAACTTTTCTTCTTCTGTTATTATTCCCACTTGAACTAGGAACCTTCTTTTCCTATGAGTTTATCTACCAAATAAGCATTTCACTCTGATACTAGTTGTTAAGAATACAAAACATAGAGAAATATTAATGAATTAAAGATGAAAATAAAATGCAGAAAGCATAACACAATATAGACATAGATTTAATGTGGTCCACCCAATATGGGTTACATCCACATAGAAATAGCCAGTCCTTATTAATCAGTCCAATAAATGAAGAAAAAAAACCTACAATACAACCACTACGCTATCCTCTTCACTCACACACAACGTGCCACCATAATTATAATGCCCTCATATCAAAAGAAGGGTTATATATAGGGTTAAAAATGTATAAACATAATTTCTATCATTAGATCTGCAACCTAAAAGTGAACGGTCCAGATTTACTATGAAATTATAATATTTTACAATACATTTTAAACTAAATTTTGCTTCAGGGGTGTTGCCCCTAAATCCCATCCATGTGGGGCTTCTAAATAGGTCTTTGCCTCTTGGACCCCCATGGAGACCATAGTGAGGGCGCGTTGCCCCCCACGCCCCCTGTCAAGAATTGAACATTATAATAAGATCAGGCTCCACCATCCAATAGCTCAACCTAATCTGCCATATGTTAATATACAATAAGTGCCTCCTAAGCCTATACTTGTGATAAAATCTAAGGGATATAACCTTGTGGACCAATTAGGTAATACATATGCTAAGATTTGAATCCTTGAACATTTAAATCAATCTATTATTGATAAGGAAATTCTATATGATGTATTGTGTGAGACTCAATTTCCAAGTAATATTGAGCTCGCTTAATTTGTAGTTATTAGGTAAGATATCAATAACAATGCAAATATTATTGCCTTTGATCCAACAAATTTACCATCCAAAGATATTATTAACAAATATTTATCTTTGTTAATACAAATGACTATGCAAAATAAGGGAATAAAAAGGTTACTCATTGATAATCGATCGGGCCTAAACATTTGTAGCACTAACTTCCTAACCACCATGTGTATTAGCACCAATCTTCTTCAAAAATTAGTCATGCATATAAAAGGGTTTGATAATTCACATAGCTCTCTAATTGGCCAAATCAAATTGGATGTCACATCGAGGCCAAAAATGGTTCCAACTACTTTTCAAGTAATGTCTCAATCATTACATTAAAATTTTCTTTTGGATAGACCATGGATACATCAAATTGAAGCCATCCCTTCTATAAAACATTGATGTTTAAAATTCATACACGATAGGACCTTATTGATAATGCTTACTGATGACAAACCTTGCAAATTTTGTAAAATGATATATTTTGAAATAGAAGGGATTCCTATAGTGGCACCACCTAAATAATGCATTCCCCTAGAGCATATACACACTTATGAGATGGGGGAGTCAAGTATAATGACCCCTTTATCTCCAAATGCAAATAAGGCATACATTATTGAATTGTACTTAAGTTCACATAATGTCATATTAGGCCACAATAGAGGATTGGACTAGATAGGGTCAAATGCACAAATTTGAATCTGTATGGAGTAGTGAAATCTGAAGAATAACTCAAAAGTGAAGAATTCAATCTTCACAACAAAAAATTACATTAATATTCATGAGCCAAAAAGTACATAGAAAGGTACACTATATAGTGAGGAATTAGGTCACCCAAAAAGGTAATTAACTCAACTCACAATTAGAAAATGACTTTAAATACATTTACTCTAATGAGTTATTATTAACCTAAGCAAACTAATTAGACTATGTAGGTAAAACCACATAGTGGGAAAAAACCTACACGAACAATCCCCCTTAAGTGTAGTTTAGGTGGGTAGAAGAATTGGTACCTAGAAACTTGATGAAGTACCCAAGTGCATAGAGATTATCCCCCAGAGGAGGAAGAAGTTAGAGCTGCCTAAATCCTAAGAAGAGCCCATAAATGAATATACTTGCTCTTGTTGAAGGGTTTCATGAATGTATTAGTAAATTACTTTATTGTTTGGATGTAATAGAGATAAATAACTTTCTCATAGATGAGATTCTAAATGAAATGCATGTGAATATCCATATGTTTGGTCTATTGATGGAGGACCAAATTCTTACAAATCTAGATTGTGTTTTGGTTGTCACAGAATATGATTATTAGTCATCAAAACTTGTGTCAAACTTAGTAAGAATCTCCTGAAGCCAAATAGCCTCAGTGGTAGCATTAATAGATCTTATGTATTCTACCTTAGTAGAATATAAATTAATAGCATTTTGATTCTTACTTGACCAATTAATCAGACCTGATTTGAGGGAGAAACTATAGCCTTAAATAGACTTATGATTTTGAATATCATCAGCATAATTTAAATCTATATAACCAATCAAGTTGATGTCAATGCCTACTCCATAGTGAATCCTGAAACTATGAGTACCATGAATGTAGTGGAGAATCCACTTAGCTACTTTCCATTTTAGTTCATGTGGTTATTACATAAATCTAGAGACCATGCCCACTGTATATGAAATATCAAGTCTAGTGTGCGTAAGGTAGATAAGACTTCCAATAAGTTGTTGATACAAAGTATTATCAACTAAAGGAGATGGACAATCAGCTTCAAGCTTCACACCAGATAGAAAAGAAGTCAGAGTTAGCTTACATTCAACCATGTTAAACCATGCAAACAAATCAAGAACATATTTAGATTATGCAATAGTGATCTTGAAGTTAGACTGAGAAATTTCAATCCCAAGGAAGTAATACGATAAGCCCAAATCAGTCATTTGAGAACCTATCACGCAAATTAATTTTCACTATTGTGATGGTGTATGAATAACTCTTTATGATAAATAAGTCATCCATGTAAAAAAATAGAATCAATAGTGAACCATCCTTTCATAAAACATAGACATTCAAATCAAAATGGCATATGGTGAACCCAACTGAAAGAATAAAGGAGTTCATCTTGTCATACCAAGATCAAGGAGCTTGTTTGAGGCCATAGATATATTGTTAAAGTTTTCAAACTAAGAAAAAATCTTTGACAAATCCTTGTGGTTGCTCCATGTATATTTCCTCTTTGAGGTCACCATAAAGAAAGGCACTCTTCACATCCATCTGATGAACATCCCAGTGATGTGTTGTGGCATTGGTAATAGTAATTCAGATTGAATTCATCTTGGAAAATAGGATAAATGTCTTGGTATATTCAATATTAGGTACCTGAGAAATATACTTTACTACCAAACATGCTTTGAACTTGTCTATATACCCATATGCTAAAAAAACTGATAGATCCACCTACATTGAATAAGTTTTATTCCTTTAGGAAGAGGGACTAAATCCTAAGTGGTCTCCCTCAGCAAAGAACCATATTCCTCTTCCATAATAATATCCCACTCAGTAGTACCTGATGCCTCATAAAATGACTATAAATCAAAAATAGATGCAATGAAGTCCTGTTGGGCATTTTGTAATTGTGAAAAGGTTTGTTTGGTATCTGATACATCTCCAACCCATTAGGCAACACTTTATAGTGTCTATCTTGCCCAAAGAGGACTAGTGCATTGAGCGTTAGGAGATTCCTCATCCTCTAAAGATATTCTAGGAGAAAGAGGATGTGAATCCTCATCACTAATCTCATCATCAAAATTAGAATAAGAATCTGGATCATCAAGAAGTTGCGCAAGCACATCTAAATCATCAAAACTATCATCAAATCCCAATGCAACCAATGGAGGGGAGAGATGTCGAGTGTGGAGTTTGAAGGACCCTATTAAAAATAAACACTCCACTCAACAAATAACTCATGAGTGGTGGGATGGATAATCCTATATCCCTTAACACCCTCAAAATATCCAATGAAGATGCAACGCTGACTCTGACATTTCATTGTCTTATATTTATTATAAATATGAGCCATAGAAAAATATCCAAACATTCATAAGTGCTTCACTGTGGTTTCTGATTTTTGACTATTTCAAGATTCAAAAGGAGTGATTCCCTTCAATGCTTTATGAGGAACTCAATTTTAGATATAACAAGCATAGTTAATGGCCTTAGCCCAATACTAAGGTGTTGGATACTTGAAGTGTAACACATAGTTGGCCATTTCCTTCATGGATCTATTCTTACGCTCTGTAATGACATTTTATTGAGGATTGTATGGAACTATATGTTTTATTTCAATCCCATTTGATGTGCAAAATTTCTCAAAATGATCACTAACATACTCACCACCATTATCGATGTGCACAATCTTGATGGATTTACATGTCTATTTTTCTACAAGCAAATTGAAGTCCTACAAATAATCAAAGACCTCAGAGTTTTACTTTAGAAAGTACACCCAAGTACACCTTGAAAATTCATGAATGAAATTAAGCATGTATTTCATCCTATTGAATGAAGGTTAAGAAATAGACTAGCAATGCCACTATGGACAAGCTCTAATATTTGTTCACCTCTTTGTGATTTTTCCTTGTCATACTTATCTTCAAGATGCTTACCAATTATGCAACCTTGATAAACTCCATTATAAAAATTGACTTATGAAAACCCTGAAACCATGTCTTGATGACTAAGTTACTCCAAGTAGTGATAGTTGAGATGGCTAAATCGCTTATGTCATAATTTACTCACCCCATCTGAATGAGTGAGCAGTGCAGTAGAGGGTTGATCAAGAGAAGAATGTGAAAAAGTATATAATTATGACTGGTGATCTATTTTCTCAAATGTAACTATGGATTCACTACTTGCTTTCTTAATAACCACTAAATTGGGTGTGAACTCAACTTTCTTATCTGAACTGATGTGAGTGATTTGATAAACAGATAAGAGATTGGTGGATAAAGATAGAACATAATGAAATGTCTCATCATTCACTTCAACATATCCTCTCCCACTAAATTCTATGGAAGTATCATCACCCAACAATATGGAAGGCATAGATCAAAGCTCTAAGGATGAGAACATGTATTGTGATGAAGCCC
The DNA here is from genome assembly GCA_037957365.1 of Torreya grandis. NCBI lineage: Eukaryota > Viridiplantae > Streptophyta > Pinopsida > Cupressales > Taxaceae > Torreya > Torreya grandis. Next base: position 2,012,309 of record JARHVA010000336.1, read on the forward strand.
TATGGTGTGAGGCCCTAGAATCGATTACCCATGTGTAAAGTTAGGATGCAACTATAACAAGTGCTTTGCCATTATCTTTTCCATTTTTATTGTCTTTGACCCTAGAATATTATTATGTTGATGAAATATAATTTGAAGAAGTAAGGACATTGATATTATGCTTCTCAAACATCTTAATTAGTTGGTCAATATGTTACTTCATGTATTTAGATTCGTCATGCCCAGATTTATTGTAGTAGACATATGCGAGCCACTATTTCTTGGGTTTCCCATCTAAAGATGACTCTTTTGATGCTTTGGATTTAGCATCAAATTTTTGACCTTTTCTTTGCTCTAGGTCCTTATTTTGTTTCTTCTCCTTGTTGCCATAAGACTTCTATTTTTCATGACTCACAATTAAGACATGTGATTTAGATGACTTCAGTGTACCCTTTTGAATGAGCTTATCTAACTCCCAAGTTAAGTTAGCAGCAAATTCATCCAAGGATGGCATAGTCCATGTAGTTCCAAGGGCATTCTTGGTAGCATGAAAGGTAGAAATGAAGATAGAATAGTCAGATCCCAATTTGATAAGGATGGAGAGAATCAATTGATCATCTTTTTTGTCAATACCGCATAGTTTTAACAACAACCTGAGTGATTTTAACTTTGTGAAGAAGTCTTGTATAGTATCAAAGTTATCTAGGGTCAAACCGATGAGTTCATTCTCTAGCTCATGACCTCTAATTATGCCCTGCTTCCCAAAGAGTCATGAAACCTCATTATGTCAAGATTTTATCTATCTTTAGTGTCGGTTATTTATTTGTACCCATCATGATTTGGTGTAAGTATTTATTCCTCAAGAGGATTTCTATTGTAATTGTCCCCTCTTGATAGTTGAACAGTGTAAGGATCAAAACTAAACTCTGATCCATAGTGTGTAAAGGAAGTATATGTTGAATTACATGTGTTAAAAGATTAGGAATTTGCAACCCCCTGAATCTATAGAGGTTCAAATTTACAAGGCATAAGAATAATATCAATTCAAAGAGCTCAAAAAACTTGCACTTCTAAAAAAATGGCACTTAAAAAAGAATAACAAACTAAAAGTTATGTAAATTTGAAGTTCTAGATGGCAAGGGAAATCTCCACTTTACAAAATTTGAAAAAAATTGGGTGTGCAAAAGTTTGGGTTTGGTGTTAAGGTTAAGTCCCTACTAGTAGGAATTAAAATCTAAGTCCCCCTCATATGACTGTACCATATGACCAAGGGGATAAGACCTTTTGTGAGTGTTCTCTCCTCCCCATTTTGATTGATGTGCATGTGACATCACCCAAAAATTACCTCCTTTTTTCTTATGAATAGTGTCATAATTCACGTGATTAAATTTGATGGTCTCTTAGATGTCATAGAGTGAAGGAGAAGGTAGGCAAAAATAAAGGTCTACTCAAGTAGGTGGTGGAACCTGAGAGGTGTTGGAGCATGCATTGGAACCTAGGGCATGTTTGAGCCAGGGGCAGAGTCTGTTTGGTGCTTGTGTAGGGACCACTCACATAGGGGTAGAACCTAATAGGAGCTTGTTCAAGGGGTAAAACTTGATAATTGATCATGTAAGGGGTAGAGCCCAATAGGTGCTCATACAAGGGCAAATGTCTGTCAACACTAAAATGTTTGTCAAGTAGTTAAACTCCACTAAATGTTGTTGAAGGTGCTCAGGAGGTTGGAAATGTCTTCTCGAACTTATTTATCTATCGATAAAAGTTTATCAACTGTCAAACCTACTTGTGAGGGTTAAAAAAAAATTGACTTAAAAAAACCTTCAAAAATATGGATTGTATATGTCTTATCCAAATATGATAAAGACCTGCTTGATTTCTTAACAAATCCAGAAATGTTTTTTCCTCAAAGTCATCAAAAGTATGGATTTTTGTAGAATTCAAAAAAGGGCCTTGCAACCCTCCAAAAATGGTTGAAAATAGGCTATCATAAAACTAATTCCTGTTTACAACCATTCTTATGGTTGTTCCACCTTTTAATTTCAATGATGATATTTATTTTTCAATTTAAGAATCTAGGTATGCATATTTATACAAATTTTTTAGAAACCCCACCAAACCCTAGAAAACTAAAATCAATGAAAATCTTGAACAAACTAGAATGTAAGATCTCACAACAGAATCAATGGCATTCATCTACTAACTTGGCTCTGATACCTTGTCGGAGTAGGCTAAAACTGAGTATCAGAATTGATAGGGTTGAATACACGAAGATGAATTTGTATGGAGTAGTGAAATCTGAAGAACAACTCAAAAATGAACAAGTTAATCTTCACAACAAAAAGTTACATTGACATTCATTAGCCAAAAATTATATAGGAAGGTACATTATATAATGAGGAATTAAGTCACCCAAAAAGGAAAGTAACTCAACTCATAATTAGAAAATGACTTAAAGTGCATTTGCTCTAATGCACTATTATTAACCTAAACAAGCTAATTTTGTCATGTAGGTAAAACCACGTAGTGGAAAAAAACCTACACTAACACATAAAGAGCAAGAAAATGACCAAAGGAAGTAATGATACCAAAACCTTAAGAACCTCAAACATGTGAGCTTTTTTTATTGGTCAATACTAAATAATAGGATGACTATGTTTCTGATTGTTCTAATAGTGATGATGATCTAACCTAGGATATGATAAATGAGAAAATGCAAAAACTAAATTTTGATCCACTTGACCAACTTTTGCATAACTTATTCAAACTAAAAGTCATGGGACATATAATCTAAACTCAACTCCAAAAGATACAAAATTGAATCCAGATAAAGAAAAAACAAAAATAGCAGATGAGCATGTAAATGTTTGCTATTCCATACATCCCTCTTGGTTTAAAACATTGAATCAACCTCGTAAGGGGAAGATATAAATACATCATGTGAACTATGCATGTAAATGTTTTCTATATGATTTGATGATATATTGGAATTTTTTCAAAAGGCTTCACATCACATTTTACATATCATGACACAACAAGATACTCTAGACACCATTCTATCTATTTTACTTGAACATAAAATGATATTTTTACCTTCCACTAGACACAGATCAGGCAGTAAACTAATAACTATAGAAGAAGTACCATATTGTAAATATCATCAAATCATTGGCCATAACAAAAATCAATGTGAGGCATTAAAAATTGAAATTTAGAAATATAGGAATGAGGGACACATAAAAATTGTGTCCAAAACACACAAAAGGTATAACATTCCAATCTTTCAGATGAGAACTATCTGTCAAAGAGACCAAAGCATCAAGATCTAACCATTACCTCAAATATTGATAGAATTCAATGCCCTCACCTCAAGATCAATCTACATACTTAGAACACAACTTGTAGTATTACCATATTATATTAGTTAGGACATAATATATATGGATTATGATATTCCCTAGCATTTCCATAATCTTTTGGCATATTATATTGCCTATTGCATGTGGTCCCAAGGTTGTGGATCTTGTTATATGGGTAATGGACCAACAACCACACTTGACTTTACATCTTGGGCAGCATTGGTTGATTGATATGCAAGCCATTGTCAGTATCACAAATCAATGTCTTATTTTTCAACATGACAACAAAGAAGTTTATATTCTATATAATGGATACGAGGGACAAATGTTGATAGTTGTTGGTAGGGAGTTACCATTATATACAATATATTTGGTATTAATAAATATAAATAATTTTGGTAAACTAGGCCACTGCGTAGTATCTTGGACGAAATGTTTTCCAATATTCCAAAAATACCTTAAAACTCAAAAATTCAAAAAAAAAAAGCATGTACTTATCCTACTAGCTACTTGGCACATATGTTGTTGGTTTTATGTCAGTAGATGACATATGAGTGTTTCCTATATACACATATGTTTCCCACATATTTTGAGTGTGATATATGCATACACAGATACATGATATATGCACTTATGGATGTTGGGTTTTCCATCTACTCACATCACTAGGATGTTGAGGGCATCCACCTTTTTTATCATGATACATCCAAGTTATATCATTCTATGGTATTTTTACATTATCATGCTTGAGCTCATATATTTACTTGCATATGCCTTTATTCATGTTTATATCTTTCATAACGTACTCGATATGCTATGTACTTAACATTATTTACTAACACATATCTAGGACTAGTATTATATATTTATATTGGTTGCTTATACTTTTTCTTTATGTACTTGAGTATCTTGCCTTTCTATTGTCTTGTTTGTCAAAGCATTTGAATATGATTTATTGTTTGTGGCCCCATATGCCTATATTTGCCTATTGTTGACATTTGAGTACGTCATTGCTTGTAGTAAGGACATTTGAATTTTCTCACTTTGTGGATATTTGACTAAGTCATGTACATTTGATTGTGTGGCATTTGAACATGTGATCCAAAACTCAGAAGTTTTGGTTGATAAATATTTGAATAGCATAGAAATAACACAGTAACAATGAATTCTCTGAGAAGAGATGTAGTATTACTCAAGATCGCAATACAAATATATGCTTATCTCTGGGAAGAGATGTCTGTCTTCACATTTCGGGTTACCTCTTCATTTATACACATTTTTAAAGCAAGGGGAGGATGTGGAAGGTCACCAATCTTGAGGGATATTAAGTGGTTCGACTTCCAAGATTTAAAACAATACAAAATTTGAAGAATTGCTATTTTTAGAAACTTACAATTTTTAGACTACACTATTGAAATTGAAATTTGAGGCACTTCCATTGGGTTTTCGGGGGTCAAACTTCATTGAGCAAAGCTCCATGCCATTTCACAACATGTTTTTCATTATTCATTTTCCAACGGTTCAAACGGCGAGTCAATTGGAGCTATGGTGCAAAAGTTATGGCTCCCAGAAGTTCTGTCATCAATTGGGGTGGAGCTGTCACCCGAATTGTCACCTAAATTATTGCCTGGATCATTCCTCCCTCTTTGAAAAGTAATGGTCCCCATTGCATCAATGTTCCCCATCAAGTGTGTTAGTTGTTTCTTGATTTGATTCTCTGTGAGCCACTCACCTTGATGGCTAAGCTGGCCCCTTTTGACCACTTGATAAAGCTGAATAGAGCATCCTCTTGTTGTCTTCATCCAAGTATCCACAATCTGATCCTCTTTCACTGGAGAAAAACTATGTGGATCAAGCTCATAAATGTCAAGTTGTTTTGCTACAACTGAAGTGTTCAAGAGAGGTGGGTGATATGGTTTGAGGAGCTCCACATTGAATATTGGATGCAGACCAAGGTAGGCTGGTAGGTTCAACTCAAAAGCATTTTCTCCAACTCTTCTGGTGATGGTGTAGGGACCATATCACAGAGGCCGAATCTTTATGTGTGGGCCTGCAAGTCATTCCTTCTGAAGCTGTAACCAAACCTTGTCACCAACAGCAAAATGGTGTGCAATCATGTGTTTGTCATGGCGTTGCTTATACTTCTGATTCATCTTTTCCAGGATGTCATGAACTTGTTGCTGGATGTGTTGCATTTGTTCAATAAACTTTGTTGCTTTTGTTGCCTATGTATTCCATGGTGGAAAATGGAACAACTATATCAATTGGTGCCATGGGTTGGAACCAGCAATAGACTTGGAATGGATTGTGCTTGGTTGAGCTGTGCAGCACCCGATTGTATCCATGTTGTATGAAAAGAATTCCCTCATCCCATGTGTGTGGATGTTTGGAGTGATACATCCGAGTCATGTGAACAATCAAGCGGTTTACCACCTCTATTTGACCATCAGTCTGTGGATGGAAGGCTGTGGACTTCATCAGCTTAGTATCCATCATCTTCCATAGAGTGGACCAGAAGATGCTCAGGAACCTGCTATCTCGATCTAAGACAATGGACTTGGGGAGACCAAAATGGAGCCATACATGACTAAAATATAGTTGAGCAGTTTCCTCAGCAGATATATTTTTTTTACAAGCAATCATGATAGCCATTTTTGAAAAATGATCAACTACTACAAAAATACAATCCTTACCATGTTTTGAAGTGGGCAAACCTAAGAGAAAATCCATTGAGACAGATTCCCAAGGCCTGGTTGGTTCTGGCAATGGCATGTACAATCCTTGCTTCTTATTTGTTGGCTTGGCTATCGTACATGGGGTGCAAGATTTGAAATATATTTCCACATCCTTTCGCATATGGGGCCATTAGAAGTGTTTTTGAAGAACTGCCAATGTCTTTTCAATACCAAAGTGTCCAACTGTCTTACTGAATTGTGCTTTCCATATCATCTTTTGTTGCTCTGTAACTGGAACACAGATGTGCCCCATATGATAGAGGACATTATCTTTCAAATAGAAATCAGAAAATGTTTACCTTTTTTAAGTGCTTGATATGTATCAGCAAAGGTAGGATCTGCTTCATACAGAGCACCCCAAGTGGCAGTCTCATGTCTGCACAAGTCCAAAACTGTTGTGAGTGTAGTAATTGGTGGGTGGCTCAGATAATTTGTAGCTATATTTAAGCTCCCCTTTTTGTGTTTGATTATCAGGTGGAATTGCTAAAGATATGTGGCCCACTTTTGATGCCTCTCATTTCAGAGTTTGTTTTGCATCTAGATGAATTCCAATGGTCTGTGGTAGTGTGGATGACTGTTTCTTTCCCCAAGATGTAGTGTTTCCATTGTTTGCAGGGTTGCATAATGGCATAGAGCTCCTTATCATATGTTGGACATTTCCTGACTGCATCAGTGAAAGTTTCACTGTGATATGCAATAGGATGGCCATGTTGCATGATGACAGCTCCCATGGCATATTCAGATGCATCTGTCATCAATTCAAAAGGTTGATGCAAATCTGGCAAGGCAAGAATAGGGGCTGAGCAGAGTCTATTCTTTAAATTCTCAAATGCCCTTTGTTGTATTTCACCCCACTGAAATGTAGCTTTAGCTCCTCCTTTAGTCACTTCGGTTAGTAACCAAGCAACATGTGAAAATCCAAGAACAAACCTGCGATAGAAATTTGCAAGACCCAAAAATCTGTAAAGCTCTGTGAGGGTCCTTGGTGTGGGCCATTCTCGAATAACCCAAATATTTTTTGGATCAACATGGACCCCTTCCTCATTCACAACATACTTGAGGTACTGAATTGTTGTCATCTTGAATGTGCATTTGTCAAGATTTGCATACAACTTGTGCTCTCGAAGAGTTTGAAGCACCTTATGAACATGTTGCAAATGTTCTTCCCATGTTCTGCTATAGATGAGTATGTCATCTAAGTAGACAACCACAAATGAGTTGGTGAAGGGTTGTAGGATGTCATCCATCATCCTCATGAAGGTTGCAGGTGTGTTAGTTAAGCCAAAAGGCATAACCAACCATTCAAAGAGCCCCTCCTTAGATTTGAATGCAGTCTTCCAGACATCAGTGGGATCGATGGGAATTTGGTGATAACCAGATTTGGGATCAATTTTGGTGAAGAACTTTGCACCACGGAGCTGGTCCAGTAGCTCATCAATCCCTGGGAGAGGATAGCGATTCTTCACATAGATTTTATTCAGGGCTCGGTAGTCAATGCAAAGCCTCCATGTTCCATCTTTTTTCAATGCCAAGACAATTGGGCTACCACAAGGTGAAGCGCTTGGCCTGATGTGACCCTTTTAGATCAATTCTTGAATCTATCTTTTTATCTCATCATTCTCCAAAATTGATCTGTGATACACATGACTGTTAGGCAAAGGTGATCTTGGGATCAAATCGATAGAATATTTTACCTGGCAATGCAGTGGAACTCCTATGGGTGACTTGAATAAGTCATCATATTCTCCTGTGATTCATCATATCTGCTTCTGTTGTTGTGTTGATTGTGTAGTCAAGACTACAACATCGGCCTTCTTAGATTTTTGTGGCTTGACCACCATGAGAACAAATTGCTTTGTTTTCTCCACCAATCTCTTGCATTGCTTAGCACTGATCAGGGAGACAGATGTGGGAGGTGGTACCTCTGGTACCCTATAGTGCCGTGTTCCAAGAGTGAGGGTGATCCTTCAGGTTCGTGATTCATAGATGCCATGTTTCTCATACATGAATGGCTGACCAAGGAGTATATCACAAACATCTAGATTGACCACATCACACAAGACTTCATCTTGGAATGGTTTTATAGCATATGAAAGAAGACACTGATGGGTGACACAAAGGTCTCTCCCTGGGCTCAACCATCCAATACTATAGGGCTTTTGATGAGGCTTCATGGATAGATTTAGACTTTTCACAACTTTAGCAGAGATTAAATTCTTTTGACTCCCACTATCAAGAATAAAATGCAGAGGCTTACCTTTTACCCATAATTTGGAGTGGAACAATCTTTTCTTGTCATCTGGTCTTTCCTCACGGGTCTGTGATGAATCGATAATGGTGTCAGGCTCAACATCTACAATTTCTTCTTCTTCCTCTTCAACTATGGGTTGTGTATGAGGCAGAGTAGTAGATATCGAGTATTGTGACTCAAAAAGTAATGACTTGATGGCTCGACATTCTTATTTGGAGTGAGTTCCAGTTTTGTGGTAATCACACCATTTTCCAGCCTTCCCTTTCTGAGATTTCTTATCCTGAAACTCCTTTTGCTTCCAATTTTGGCCTCGTGTTTGACCTTCCTTGTCACTTTTCCATTTTGAGGGTTGAATCTTCGTATTTTTTCTGCCATGCTTCTGTTCAATCTTCACTGCAAATTTGTATGCCTCACCGAGAGTTTCCAAATTGAAGAGTTCCATTTCCCCCCGTATGTACCATTATAGTCCACCACGATATTTGAGAGTCTTATGTTTCTCACTTTCTTGAATGCCCAATCTTGCAGACAAAGAATGAAAAGTGTCTGTGTAATCTTGAACAGATTGGTCCTTACCTTGGCGAAGTTGTTGCCATTGTATGTACAGATCATCATATGTTTCGATGGGATAGTATTCTTCTTTCACTGCTTCCACAAAATCATACCAGGTAGGTTCCACCTCAAGGCCAATGTCATCTGTACTAAACCTCTTTTTTTTACACTTCCCACCAATTTTTCACAGGCAATGTTGATTTCAAAAGAGCAAAAGTAATCTTTTCTCCATCAGTGAACTTATTTACAGAGAAGTAGGAAGACAGTTGATCCAACCAATTTTCTACTGCATCAGCATTGATTTTGCCTTCAAATGTTGGAATATAAAAATTTACCTGGACCTTGAAGGGTGTTGGGGCATTGAAAGGGTGTTCCCTGGATGAGGAGCCACGAAGTGGAGTAGCGGAGCCAGGATTTCCCATCGAAAGTATTTGAAGAATTTGGGAAAATTATTATACCATCTGCGTTTGTTGCCATTGGAGGGCTTCATTACCATTTCCTTGAAAGGATCGGATGTATCGATGTCATCCACCATTTGAAGTCATTTGGAGCGAATAGGTGAAAAATTTGGAAGCTCTGTTGTTTCCCACCCAAGCTTCTTGTAACCTGACCTCATCCTCAAGATCATACACTCTCACGACAAACCGCTCTGATAACACTGATCTAAAACTCAAAAGTTTGGTTGATAAATATCTGAATAGCATAGAAATAACACAGTAACAATGAATTCTCTGAGAAGAGATGTAGTATTACTCAAGATCGCAATACAAATATATGCTTATCTCTGGGAAGAGATGTTTGTCTTCACATTTTGGGTTACCTCTTCATTTATACACATTTTGAAAGCATGGGGAGGATGTGGAAGGTCACCAATCTCAAGGGAGATTAAGTGGTTTGACTTCCAAGATTTAAAACAATACAGAATTCGAGGAATTACTATTTTTAGAAACTTACTATTTTTAGACTGCACTATTAAAATTGAAATTTGAGGCACTTTCATTGGATTTTCGGGGGACAAACTTCATTGATCAGAGCTCCATGCCATTTCATGACATTCTCCTCATTCTTATCTTTCCAACAGTTCAAACGGTGAGTCAATTGGAGCTACGGTGCAAAAGTTATGGCTCCTGAAAGTTTCGTCATCAATTGGGGTGGAACTGTCACTCGAATTGTCGCCTAAATTGTTGCCTGGATCAACATGCCCCTTGCTTGTGGTCTCCTTTGACCATTATCTTTTGACTTACTTTGAGTGATCTTATGTATTTGATCAGTTGCTTGTTGAGCTTGTACTGTTACTATATATATTTCCATGATATTTATCATGCATCTTAGGCCTTACTGTGATCATATTCTATGCACTTCAATGATACATTTACCTAGACATGCCCTTCTATATTCTACATGGTTCATTCAAAGTTATATGGTTATCTTATCCTTTTGAGGTGAGGTAACTACTAGTTTCTATCTTTCCTCACCTCAAAGTGGGCATATCAATGGGAGTATGATATAGAGACAAGGTTTCAACATATTCACAATTTCAAATCTAGTGGGGGCATGTTTTGGAAACATGTTCTCCACACTTATTCAGTATTCAACATATTCATATTACAATGGGGCATGTTTTGGAAATCTGTCCTCTACATTGGTACTTACACTAGTTGTCAGATTTGGATTACAGTGGGAGAATGTTATGGAAACATGTTCTCCACATTGGCACATATATTAGTTTTTAGATTTCTCCCTATATAGTGGGGGAATGCTTTTGAATAATTTATCCACACTTACATAGTTCTCAGATTGGCTTAATTGTACAATTATATGCTTCATAAACACATTTGTGATAGAATTCTATACATCGATACCATTGTTATACACAATTTCAACATGAGACATATCTAAGGTGCATATGTTATGCAATGTGTTCTTAATATTGAAAAAATTAAATCAATTTCAAATTCATAACACTTCAGGGACTGTCATCACCCACTAGGTTAGACTTTTACGAACTGTATTTAGTCAATATAATATAGTAGTTGGTTTAATTTTAGTATGGTTAAGGTGATTTGATCACTCAATCTTACCAAGTTTATAAGTTAGATTTGATTACATCATCCAACCTCACTAGATATATAGTAGGGGTGGACTTTGTTCACTCATGCTCACCAGGTTATAATTATGATTGGGTTGCATGATTAAGCTAATCTCAATTGTTAGGTGGTATCTCATATTTTCTCTAAGATTTGAGGCATGTGTCTTCCAACCTCTCTCTCTATATTTTTAGATATATGCACTTTTCAAATTTTATATTTTCTTCTAATCTCAGTTTTAGTGATTCATAATGATATATCTTTCAATTCAAGTTGTCAAAAGACAATATAGTTCATTAATACATACGTGTGCTCCTAAACCTTAGTCTCTTTCAATTTTAATCATTTCAATACTTTTAATTTTATATTATATGCATTTATTATATAATGTAACATGTTATTGATTGAAGGTCAGTCATCATCAAAACACTCAAATTAGACTCAAGTAAAGGCAAGGTTTGTTATACACACCCATGTACGTATTTCTTTCCTTTAAAATAGAAATGTAATTAATAGATTAAAGGGGGGAATGTAGATGATATTTATTAAGTAGCACAACAGTCTTGTACACTTAGAAAACTCAAACTTTGATTATTCCTCATAGTTCTGGACCTTTCCCCCTTTCACAAGTATCATATATGTTATCTCTCTATGCCCATTGCTTATCTCTTAGTCTGACTAGTATCATTTTGATGACTCAAGCTTTCTATCTTGACCAAAATGATTTTAACCTAATTATTATCCATCTTTGAAAGTTTGGGACATGTACCTATTTTCTTGCTCATTGAACACTTGTGTTTCAACTAGACTTCTATGTCGACACAAGTGTCCAACCTTGATGCAAGTGTCCAGTGCCTTAAAGTCATCCAATTTGAAAATAAAATATGTTTATATGGTTGGCCTAAATTTTCTAAAGTTATTGGTATAAATATATGATCAATCCTCATTCATTCCTCACCTAGAAAAGACATGGTACAGACCTAACATTGATATTAAAGAGTATTCAAGTGAATAAAGATTTTATATTTTTTCTTATTTTCATATCAGTCATAGGAATAACACATCTATAGGGCTAAAGTACTAGAGCATCCCAAACATCCAATTTACTAAGTTACAAGTTAGATCATTGTTGCACTTGATTTCCACATATGATATTCTTGAGCACACACAAGCCAACACATAGGGGAGAACTACATAAGTTTGAGGCCCTTTTCATATTATTGGCTATGTAGGCAGTGCTCATTGACAGAGGGGTCTTTAGGGTAGATCGACACCATGTGCCCACTAACCTATTTTTCTCACAATCACTATAAAGATGAAGAACTAGGTTTTTACTATTTGACAAGGAAAGACAATCCATAACCCAAATCAGATCAGATCAAAAGTAACACGTAATCCAAAATTGTTCAGGTGGCCACATCCATTTTATCAGGTATTCTGTACTAGACACATGCATCTAAGTCAAACAATAGCATCGACACAACCATCCAAAGATGATATAGGTGTCCATGGCTACAGAGGCACCTAATCTAGAATTTGGTGACTATCCTAGAATCTTCTTTCAATCTGCTTCCCATTTGTTCTAGATACAGATCTGTATTAGCATTAGAACTAACTGTCTTATGTTTATTATCATTAGAATATCTAGCATAGATGTACTTTATATTTTTAGCATATCTCAACATTTAATTCAGAATATTGTTTATCTGAGTTTAAAAATTAATTGGCCTGCTATAAATTTGTGTGTCACTCATGTTTATTCATTTATATATTATTAACCATATTTATCCCCATTAAGATCCATATCCAAAATAAGGGTTAAACACCAAGATTCCAATGTAAGCCTCAATTTAAATACTTTGATGCATTTGTACTATAAAGGAAATAGAAAAATATGAGAGGATTAGATCAAAATAATATAAACTCTTTTGGGCCCTATGTCAACTATGGAGTCTCAATACAACATCAATGTTTTATTTGATCGTTTTGCTCAGAAGACTAGGCTATAATTTATATTATTATTATTATTGGATAAATAATTTTATATTCTTAGTTTAAGTTACAAGTGCTTGAAGTGGAGATAGTTGTCCCCAAATAAATGTTCGTTATTTCAATTATTTTGGTCTATCTATGAAGAGAAAATCCTTAAACTTTGCATTAAAAACTATGTAGCACATAATTTGAAAACATTATTAAGGGACAAAGTTAAATTAATTGGTATGGGGAGGGTTATAGCACATGTCCAGTACTATAACACACTTTATTGTTTAGTTTAAGTTACAAGTGCTTTAAGTGGAGATAGTTTTCCCTGAATGAATGTCCCCTATTTCAATTAATTTGGTCTATCTCTGAAGATAAAATTATTAAACTTTGTATAAAAAATTATGTGGCACACAACATGAAAATCTTATTGAGGGACAAAATTGAATTAATTGGTATGGGGAGGGTTATATTACTTGTCTAGTACTATAGCACACTTTATTTTTTACGATACTTCAACAAACACTACTTGCAGTTGCATTACATGGAGCTCTATCCCTTATCTATATATGGGATGGGTGACAAGGTTTCTTCATTAGGAAATCATTTGCATAATGCACGTATTTCATCAATGGATAGATGGTGTTTGACCATATCGATATAAGTGCATTACTAATTTATTTTTGTGTTAAAAGCTAGCCTAGGCTATTGTGAGTAGTATCGCCCATGAAGTATTAATTCACAGATTTGTGTGTGGGATTTTAATTCTTAGTATTTGTTCTTGCACTTTTCACTCTACTATTTTTACCATCACAATTATTTTTCTCTTTTGAAAAGGGTATTATTGTTTTTTCAAATTAATAGAGATAGACGTTGAGACTAAGCAACATGGACAAAAAATGCAAAGAGAATTACATTGGCATAGATATGGGAACAACATACAATTATGTTGGAATATGGTGTCCACATAATGAGATGGTTGAAATTATTGTTAATGAGCATGGTAATATAACCACTCCTTCACTAGTTGCCTTCACCCCGAATGAGAAACTTTTTAGAGATGTTGCCAAGTTCAAAATTGCAACTAACCTTGTGAACACCATCATCAATGTCAAATGAATCGTTGGAAGGAAGTTCATTGATTCTTGTGTGAAAGCTAATATAAAACTCTAGAATTTTCTTGTTGTTCCTAAGATGAATGACAAGCCTATGGTCAAAGTGGATTACAATCTATAACTTAGAAATGTCTCTAACAAGTATTTCATTTGAGTATGAAGGCAACTAGTGAAGGAGTTATCTTGTTACCTTGCTCATTATCAATAATTTCAACCATCTCATTCTACAACCACAATATCTACACAATGGTACATGTTGTTACCATATCTATGTCAAGGCCTTTTCTTTGACTTTTCCATCAATATTGCTTTTGTCATGTCCTAAATATAAATGTTAAAAAGTCATTAATGTATATAATTTTTTTAATTTATTTTATCATCATTATTATTTTTAAATTTCAAAGGCACTTAATTTTATGCTACAATTTTTTAGAATGTGATAAAATGTTTCTAATATATCTTAAAATGTAAGACAAAATCAATCTATATAACGAAATCTAAAGTTACCTAAAATATAAATCACATAAGTTCATCCTATAAATCAATAAAGTTAAAGAGACCTTAGATTAAATAACTAATATTCACATACACTTAGAAAAAGAACTCAAAATTTTTATTTTAATTTCACTAATGTTTTACAAATCACCTAAGAGTCTTTTAAGTGTCAAAGGTTAATTAGAAAGGTAGCCACCTTAAATAGATTGGTAACTTAAATAAGGGTCTTTAAAAAAAAAAAATCAACTTTAAATTAAAATGTATATAAATCAACTAATTTTATTTAATAATAAAATATAAAATATCAACTTAAATTAAAATAGTTTTTTTCCTGCAAAATGAAACAAGCCATACCTATTATTGAATCAAAATCAATCTTAACCACGGGATTGGGAAAAAACTAAAAAAAATTAATCATCCTTACACAAATACAAAAACTTACCTTTTTTTTCTAAAATTTCATTTAGACATTTGTTGAAAGGGGATGAGAGGAAAGCTTTCATTGTTTTGCTTCTCCATTTAAACTCCAACAATGGCCGCCATGGCCATTATCAATTTTGGATTCCATTAAGTTTGATTTAGTGAATTTTTTTAGTTCTCATTTTGTAATATTTTTCTAATATATTTTATATTATAAGTATAAGACAATATTTCACGTTTTATATATTTAGTTTGGTATAAATTAAATGGTTAAGTGTATATCTATGGTTTATAAATGAAATTTATTTGAGTAAAGATTTTAATAGTTGGTTGTTATACAATAACACAGTCAGCTTATTTTAGGTAAAGGTTGAACTACCCACCGTTTCAACATAAGGGATGAGTTGTGGCAATACGTCATCACATTAGCAATGGAACTATCATATCCCACTGCCATCTGTAATAATAGAATCGTCCTTTTTACTATACAAACAAAATCATTAACTCAACCAACATTCCTTTAATTTTTTCAGTTTTATTTTTATATATCATTTTTTTTTTTTGCTTTTATTTTAATATATAAATAAATATAGATATAAAAACTTTTATAAATTCTTTTATATTTACATTAAAATAATCTATTAAAAATAAATTATAAAACCTATTTTTCCATAATTTAAGTTTTAAAAAAAAATATATATATATATATATATATATATATATATAAATAAATAAAGATAAGAGATAAAAAGAAAACTTAGATTCATATTGTTTTCAAAAGGCAATCACCCACATATTTCCTGACTCACATTACAACACTATGAATTATTGTCTTTTAAATTAAAGATCATCCTATATATCATATGAATTTTTTTTATATAAAAAAAAAAGAGTATGAAATCATTCTTCAATATTAGGAGTAGAGAGAGAAATAATCAATGTATTTTTTATCTCTTTCTTACAATGAGGTTAGCACCGTAAAAATGTATACATCTTACATTGCAATTTAGATTTTCTTCTATTTCCAATCCAATTAATAACTAAGACATTAACATTCCACAATATAAGTACTCCCAGACTAGGTATAAAAGCAAGATAGTGTGAGTGTGAAGGGAAGCAAACTTTTATAACAAAAAATACTGTAAATAACACCATTTCTTCACAAACATAGATGTATTATAAGTCACAAGAGGCCATAACAAATGAAAGATTAATTTTTTTGTATAGATCGTACACACATAAATAGAAGGTAAATTTACATTGTATTTTATCAATTTTAATACAAAAATAAACATATAATATTTTATTAAACTTTTATAATATTTAAAAATTTATAGAGGTTTTTTACATGAGTTACAAAACAAGATTAATTAATTTGCGCATTTAATTCATAAGATAATTAATTTTTACCAACTAATATTATTTAATATTTAATTATACTAATAAAATATAAAGTAAATAAATAAATATAATCGTAGATCATTAATGACTCGACAAACTCCCCTTGATCTAAAGGTATATAGAAGATTAAAAACTAGAACAATAACTCTGTAGTCATCAAATAAACACTGGAGTAATTATTAGTGTATTGCACAACCTAATACTGACCAAAAATGATGTCGCTTCATACAGAAACCCATCTTATGAGTTGTAGCATAAAACATTGATGAACATGATCAAGATCTGCTCATTCCCTATGATCATAATACTATAGTGTCGTGAAACACAATCAAGATCTGCTCATTCTCTGTGATCATAGTACTATATTGTAGTGGAACACGATCAAGACATGTCTAACTACATCGATCCACATAAGGCTCCACCCAAAAGCCCTTCAAAGTGACCAACTTATACTATGTGTGACACATCCCTGATGTCCAACAAACATTGACAACCTTTGTTCAACATTGTGAGTACTAGTAACCCCTATCAACTTGTATTGTCACCAACAACTAATCAAAGACCTGTCAATGTTATATCGTCTTCTCCTATTAGGTGAGAGGTGAGAAGTTATGCGACAAGAGTTCAACAAAATCAAACAATCATGTCTGCTCCATATCGTGAATATTATGGATAAAAAACCAAAACTAGAACTGAAATAAGTATACTATTACTACCAAAATTATCATTCAAACATTTGACCCAAATTCTAAGTGAATAACTGAAAAAAGGGAATAGTCTTCCAGCCTCCAGTGGATTCTCCAACCTTCCATGTGACACTTATACTTTGTCAATCACAAAGATATGGATAGACCTGTAAAAGATAAGATATTTTTCGACAACACAAAAATGAGATGACGTTATGAAAATTTTCATATTGAAGGTTTCGGTTTCCACCAAAAATACATATTTATACATCATGTTTAATATATTTGTCACAAAAATTATATATATAAACTTCAAAACACAAAATAAATCATTATGTTATGTTTGTAATATCCAAAAACCTATAAATCGAATGATTACACAATCACCTTCAGACAAAAAATGACTTATCAAAAAATAACGTCATAATACACGCTACTCAATACCAAATGCGATAAAATGGTGACCAAAATAAAAGCTTTTGGAAGTTTTGAACACTTGAACTCTCTTGAGCTCTCTAAAAGAAGTGAGTAATAAAATTAGTTTAATCAAATCCTCTTCAAGTTTGAGTTATAATAGGTATACTTTTCTTATACACTATAATTTTGAGTTGCAAAAAATTAAAATAATCTATATATATGCATGTGAAAAACCATTCACTCAACTATTCAAACATTTAAAACTTCATTGCATTATATCTTCAGTGTATTTCCATCATGCTATTCAGTCATAGCAATGTTGAAACTTTCTGTGGGATACTTTAAAAAGCCTAAAAATCCATACAAATTTGATTGCTTAAAGGGTTTTGACTCTCTCCCCCCCCCACCCACCCCCCAACAAACAAAGGTAAAAATAGATGCCATACAAAATCAATGTTAGTGTTTTTAATATAAAAAATTTGTCTAAATACTTCAATTAGTGTTTTTAAGTTGTACAAGACCCTACAAACATCAAATAGATGTTTTAAAATTATGTTATTATCATATAGATCAATAAATAAGTATTTAAATGAAATATTGGGGCGTACAAATGGAATTTAGGGCATATAAAACTCAACCAAGATGAATTTTTACTGTATAAAGTTGAAAATTTGGGTTGTAATGTTTAGGTCGTATAATTTTCATGCAGATAAAAATAATAATAATTGTAAAAAATCAAAAAAATAAATGACCTTCATATCTCTTGTTGTGAATTATCAAATTTACATTTGTGTTTTCATTCCTCCATAACCTTGCTCTAATACCATTGATGGACCATGCACACATAGGTAAAAGGTAAATCTGCAATATATTTTACTAGTTTTAAAATAAAAGTAAATATATAATATTCAATCAAATCTTTACAATACTCCAAAACTTTATAAAAGCTTTTTATGGGAGTTTCAAAACAAGGCTAACTAATTTACAGGTTCAACTTATAAGGCAACTAACTTTTACCAATTAACATTATACTAACAAAACATAAAGCAAGTAAATAAACATAATTTTGAATCATTAACGACCCAAAATTTTTCACAAAAGATCACAAGAGTGCATTATCCCAACAAGCTTCAATGTGCTCATGTGCTCCATTGCTCCAAGAGCCTCCAGCAACACAAAAAACTTTCAAGGTCTCCAAACTAGTGAAAGCCAAGGAGTAGAGTGCTCACCACCTAATGAAATATAACACCATCATGTAAGAGATGCTAGCTAAACCCCAAGCCCAAATACACATATATTTAATCACTAACACAATAATTTTGAGGCATAGACAACCAAGAAGGTTTAAGGTTTTTTACAACACACAAGATTCACACAACACTTTGCACATACACAAGCTACCATCCACATGATTTTTTCAAAATGAGATTTTTAAGAGCCCAAAGTGCTATCCCTAAAATTCAAGTAAGGTGTTTTAAGGACCTAAGGATATATTCTCAAAACACAAAGCAAGAATAAAGCATTTTTATGGGTTCAAATAGCTTTTTTTTTAAATCCAAAGCAAATCAAAGTAAAGGGGTCACCATCCATAATAAGAATTTATCCAAGAAAGCTTCCTCTTCTTCACTTCTACTCACATACACACCCATTTCTCCTCAATATCACCAATCCAACTACAACCATACATCTACCACCATTTTCACACAAAAATTATTTTAAAACTTCATATAATCAATTGGTGGAGTGGCTACATGGCTCGCCCATACAAGCCCCACTCTCACCAAAATAGGTATGAGCCTCAAGCACAAAGAAAGGAGTGACCACCTTATACAACTCCTACACATGAGCCCACTTCAAAATTCTCACATGAAAAATATCCACACAATAACATATTACAACACAACAATAACACATTTAATAATTCCCTCCCAAGGCATTACAAATAACCATAAAGTAAAAAAATAAGTCCCACAATTTTTCCCAAGAATTTCAAGGTGGAAAACACAGTTTTTAACAATATATACACACACCATACAAAACCATTTCATACACTAGATAATTCAAACAAATACATTAATATATCAAAATAAATAGGGTCTCAAGATGATGATGGTCTACCTCAAGCTCTTGTAATATCCTTACTTAATTCAAGCTTCTAGTTGTCTCCTTTCAAGCTCTCTCCAAGGACTCCCAATTTAAGAACCAACCCCAAACTAAGTTAAAACTCCTTGCATATCTATAAAACTCTAGGATTTTTCTAATCATGTTCCAAGACTTATCATTGTCTCTTACAATTACAATCAATGCACCTTAAAAATATTATTTTTTGAATTATTACCTCCCTTTTCTCGAGAATCTCACTTTAATTTTCAAAGCCCTTCAAACTCTATTTTCAAATCTGATTTTGGAGTCTCTATGCATCCAAAAGATATTTCAAACCCTTAGGAAAGCTAACCTACCCTAACTCCTATGACTCTAGGACTTAGAAAATATCTAGGAAGGTTCCCTCTTGTCATAATCATCCACTAAAAATGACTCCAAGCTTGATTCCGATTTTAACATTTGAAAAGATTTGTGTGCCACTCAGCGCACCCCACAAACACATTTGACTCTTTCAATATTTTATGACAATTCAACCTGAAAGGAAAAATTATGGGTTATACATAGGAAAGGTTGTGTCTATATAACACAAGAACACCATATCACAATACACTTGGCCACACACTTAACATACACATGGCCACATTATATTAAATCAATAAATATAAACTAAAATCATAAATTAAAGCTATTATATCACACGTATCACAATTACATGACCTAACTATCTTAACAAAACATGATGTCACATTACAATACTAAACCAAGGTGGCTTGCACTTAACTAAAATTAAGAATTGGTTACCCTGCAAGATTTAAAGTGTGCATTTATTCCTACTTCCTTAACCATATGTAACATGCACACTTGATGTAAAATATCAAATGCATCTATTATATAAATCTTTAACTACCACTAAACAATTTTAAGTAATGGGTTACCAAGATAATCAATCATTTATCATAGTTACCTACATTTTGAAGATTGGGGGATAGAGTTTATGGGATGACAAAAAAATTCAAATTTCAAAGATGGCAAGGGAGCACTATATGGCTATTAAAACAATATATAAAAATTAATATTTAAATTTTTTAACTTCATTCAATGGAATTTAGGGTTTATACTTTATTTAATATTTTATAAACATTTTTTATATAAGTGTTCAATGTCTTTTTTAAATAGAAGTTTGTTTTGGGGGGAGGGCAGATCTATTTTAAAGTTAAAAACATCAAAAAAAAAAAATAATAATCAAAAAATTATACACATCCCCTTCAAGTCTCCTAAACACTCAAGATATCACCAAAATAAAGGGAACACATCCCTACATAACACAATCATATATATCCTAAACACGATAATCAAAATGATATAATTAACATGTTATGAAATCCATCACATATACACGATATCTTAATAAGCAACATTATGTCAACCATGTATCATACTACTGTGATCATAAATGGAAAAATGAACCACATAATCATGAATATTAATACATCATATTAGTATGATCATGTATATCAAAATAAACTAGATAATCTAAAGTCCCAAACATTTCCATTTTATATTAAAAGTAAACAAGATGATAGTCAAACATAATATCGTTATCCAAATACAATCCTAGGCATAACATGTTGTAAAATATATAAAACATACTCTAATAAAATATATGAGACAAAATAAAGGAGAATTATTTAGGAATAAAATTTTGCCTCACATCTCCCTCCCCTTAATATAGACCTCCTCTTCAAAGTCACTAAAAGAGGTGGGAATATTGGACCCACAAAGGTGTTGTGTCCTCCCATGTAGCTGTTGTATCATTCCCACTATACTCTAATTTAGTCCAAATCATAACCTTGATGTCCTATCTTTTGACTCTCTAATATGCATATGGGCTCTACTATCAACTTCCCATCTGCCTCCATCTATAGTGCTGACCAATACAAAACATGAGAAAGGTCAGAGACATACCTCCTCAAAAATTATACACGAAAGACATCATGGATGAGGGATAGGCTAGTTGTTACACCATTGGACCTATGTTCTATAAGATCTCTAAAATCCCCTAAAAATGAGGTGTGCACTTATTTCCTTTTCCATAGCATATCTGGCTCTTATGCAGATGCACTCTCAAAAAGGTGTTATTTCCAAGTAAAAAAATTTGATTTGTCATTTTTACATCTGCATAATTTTTTTGTTACTTATATGCCTTTTAAATGCACTATCAAATGAATACTATATGGCACTCCATGCCCTGCAGCATAGCATGAGCAATCACCACTTTGTCATCAATCTATCCCAACTCAAAAGAGTCATGCCCAGTATTCCTTAAAGACACTGATATGGATCCATGCTAATATAACTATGATAGCTTTTATTGTATGCAAACTCAATCAAATAGAGGTAATCCTCCCATTTTGATTATTGATCCATTATGTACGTGTGTAACATATCCTCCAATATGTGGTTAGCTAACTTTTTCTACCCATCAATCTCTAGATGATACGCAATGTTGAATTTGAATTGAGTGCCCAATGGCTTCTAAATAATAGTCTAGAAACTAAATGTATACATAGGGTCTCTATTAGATATGATATTCCTCATAATCCCATGTAGACGAATGATGTCATCAAGGAAGAATTTCCCCACTATTTTAGCATTTTAGGTGGTCTTTATTAGTGAGAAATGGGCCACCTTGGTCAATCTTTCCATAGTCACCATGATCACATAAATATTATATGATAAGGTGGGTAGAATAATAATAAATTCCATATAAATGGTCTCCCGCTTTCATTCTAGAATCTCATGCAGGTAATGAAGGCCTGATGGATGATGATATTCTACCTTGACTAGTTGGAACTCAAGACAATGAGCCACAAAATATACAATGTTGTGCCGCAAACTATCCCTATGATATAACTACCTCAATTTTTCATGCATATTTTTCACCCTTGGATGAGTTAAATAGGGGAATTGATGAGCCTCCAACAACACTAGATATTATAAACCACCAGAATTAAGCACATAGATGTGCCCTCTATGCCTCAAAAGACCATCTAACTCTAATTAGTAACCTGAAAACTTTCCTTTTAGTACCCTCTTTCACTCCAACACTTACCGAACCTCCTGATAAAAACTATCCATAAGAAGTTGCTCAAGGATCTTGTCTCACAATTTTATCTAAAGAGTTATCATTGTAAGTTCATGAGATTGCTTATTCAGTGCATCCATGATAATCATTACTCAATTTCATGGAATATCATACTCAATACAACTACAATAACATTATCCTTCCCTTTGATATATTGGATATCAAAGTGATACTCACATAACAACTCCATCCAGCATTATTGATAAGCATCAAGCTTAGGTTAAATGAATATGTGTTGCAGGCTTATATGATCAATCTTGAACACACTTTCTACCAATGAAGTGTTTTCCTCTCAAAATTTCATGAATCACTATTGTCAGGTGAAGGTCATGAATTGGATACTTCAACTCATCATCCTTGAGCTTTTTGAACTAAAAATCTATCACACAATTATCTTGTATGAGAACTATTTTGAAGCCAATTTTAGAAGCATCTATACATACCAATAAATCTCCCTCTAGATCAAGTACCACTAAAATTGGTACACTAGTTAGACATTATTTGAGCATCTAAAAGGGTTGCTCACACTACTCTAACCAAACAAAAAAATTTCCTTTTCACTACAGGGAAGTAATGGGTTGTGTTATCCATAAAAATTACATAACAAAGTAGTGATAATACCCTATTGAACCCATAAAACCATAAACTTATGTCACATTGGTGGGTGTTGGACACTCTATGATAGCTTGAATCTTTGAGGGGTCTACATAAATGCCCTATCCAAAAATAATTTGACTAAGGTATTATATCTCTATCTAAAATAAGGCACAATTTCTTAGGTTATCATACAACTTGTTTGTACACAAACCCTGCAAGACCTTATGCATGTGATCCTCATGTTCTTCCTCACTTTCTGAATAGACCAAGATTTCATTGAGAAATACCAACACAAATCTATCATTTAATCTCCTAAAGACATTATTCATGAGACTCATGAAAACTACATGGCACATTAGTCAATCTAAATGGAATCACTATGAAATCATAATGCCTATATTGAGTTCAAAAGGATATCTCATGAATATTTTCCTTAGCTATCCTCAATTAATGATATCATGATTTAAGATCAATTTTTTAGAACACTCTGACTCATTACATTTGGTAAAAAATAGTATCGATCGTCTAGGGGTAATGATTCTTAATTATTTCCTTATTCAGTTTTCTATAGTTTATGCACAAATGAAGATGACCATCATATTTCTTCAAAAATATGACAAGTGTTCCCCATGGTGAAATAGTATGATAGATGAGTCCATTTTCATTAATTTATTCTAGTTGTATCCTAAGTTTACAAATCTTAAGGGTAGTCAACCTGTAAGGATCCCTATACATAGGCTCCACCCTTGTCACAAAATCAATCTAGAAATATATCTCCCATGAAGGGGGAAATCCTAAAAACTTAGTAGCAAACCCCTCAAGAAAACTCCTTGAGAATACCATGATCCTCTAATTTCAGCCCCATAGTCTCATATTTGTATCTATCATTTATAGTGATGGTGAACATCTGACATCCCTTGTAAGTATTATGCCTAAGTTGCATGGAATAAAGTACATGAAGGGATACAGGGCTATGAAATCCTAAAATTAATACCTCACTCCCAAGATGATCACATCATTCCATAATATCTTTGTATTATTTGACCGTATCTCAATATGCTTTGATCCAATACATACCCAGTATGATCTCATATAAACTTAAAGATATGAATGCAGGGCTATAGTATTTGAAAAAACACCAATATTTAAAACACACCCAATGATAAAAGAATCAACCTCCATATTGGTAATGATGGCCAACTCAACCTCCCAACAATCAGACTATATAGATGTCACCAACCTACACCAATCCACTAAAGAGGTTGCAATAAAATACTTTGAAGCTTCAAAATCAAATAAGACTGATACTAAAATACCCTAAATTTAACCTATAATCTCAATAATTATAGACTAGTGCTCTGCCTGATAGTTATCCACTGTTGCATACATGTAATAGACACAAAGTATGTCACTAATAGTATGCTCTGAAATAGGTGCCTTATTTCACTCAATAATATAAGATACTCACATGCATAATCATCTAATGCCCCACAAACAAAATAGGAACTATAGACATAGTGATGCCCTGATTGGGCTCCTTTAATCCTCTGAAAATTTGATCTTGTGGAACCAATAGGCCATGTTTATGTAGATTTTTAGCCTTTGTTGGGCCAATATGTTGTCTATTTGGCTTCCCATTATTGTTTAGGCCCTGACAATCCCACCCTTTATCCCTTTGTGAATCTTGTGAAGGGCGATGGTAATGTTGTTAGGTCTCCTTCTATATTCATGTTCACCTCTAAGTTATGAGGAGAGAAAAGGTGAAAAACCCTAGCTAAATTTGTATTCATTCCCCTTATAAACATGTTCACCTTTATCTTCTCATCTTGAAGATGATTGACATATTGAAGGAGGTTTGAAAATTGGCCCTCATGTTGAGCCATTAAACCACTGCCCTATCAAATATTATGAAAATCATCAATCCTCCTCTATATGAAATGCTCTAATAGGTAATGAGCCCTAAAATTATCCTTAAATAGATTCCAATTAACCATCTCCCTAGTCAAAGAGAGTTTTTACTTCTTGTTACTCCACTAGCTTTGAGTTGTAACTCATAGGAGGATAACAAGCCATGCTCTAACATTGGTCTCATATGAGTGGAGAACAAAACAAATATCCAAACTCAACAACCAAGATTTTATTCCAAAACTTTTTGTAGATCCTCTAAAATTTGATTGTTGGACCTCAATAGATCACAAATAACAACACTATCATTGGCTCTAGGAAAATGAACTTGATCCAATGTTTCTCTATGCGGTGAAGCATGTTTCTCTACCCATTTTTGTGGAGGACTACAAGACCTCTTCCTAATTTGAGAATGACTATGAGACCTTTTATGCTAAGAATCCTCCTACGAAAATAGGGGATAATCCCTCTATGACTCCTTTTTATGAGTAGGGAATTTATCATATATTACTCCCATCATTTGATATAAGGCATGTAAGATTTACAACCTAAAATTTACTGGTGTTTTTCAATGTTTTATTGGCATGATATGTTCATGCTTGGTTCAAGTGGTGCACATTTGTCCTCTATGAACCATCTTACACAAGCACAATATGGGTGTTAGGTTATTGTAGAATGAAAAACCAACTAAGTCATCCTTATATCTCTTGATGTCTAAACCTAGGCTTTGATATCAAGATGTTATACCCTAAATTTAAATGCCAAAAACTCACTACATCTACACTATTATTATTTTTTAATTTATTTTATTATCATTATTAATTTTTAATTGTCAATGCACTTAACCATGCACTATAATTTCTTAGACATAATAAAACATACATAATAGTTCTCGAGACATAAGGTAGAGTCAACTTGCATGATGAGGTCTGAAGTCACTTAAGGTATAAATCATCTAAGTCCACACTACTAATTAATAAGGTTAAATGGGTCCTAAGCTAAAAAACTAATGTTCACACACACTAAGAAAAAAACCTAAGTTTTTAATTTTAGTTTCGCTAATATTCTACAAGTTACCTAAGGGTCTTTTAAATAATGCACCACTTTAAATATAAGGTGTGCACATAGCTTAAGTCAAGGGTTAATTAGAAAGGATACCACTTCAAATAAATTTTTAACTTAAACAAAAGTCCTTAGGAGAAAAAATTGACTTTAAATAAAAAGGTGCACATATAAAGCAATTAACTTTATTTAATTATAAAAATATAAAAAGTTAATTTAAGTTAAAATATTTTTTCCCTTTAAAATGGAGGAAGTCATATTCATCATTGTATCAAATTCATACTTGACATTTGGATTGAAAAAATAATGGCATTTCCCTAATCATCCTTATTGTTGTCACTTGGATTTTCACCCTTTGAGGAGATATCTCAGCTCTCCTCATCTAAGTGGCACAATGGAAACACCTCTAGGTTGTGGGTGAGCCTAAAAATGAGGTGAATCTCTCGATAGGGCTATCTCCCTTGATGTACCTCTTGTAAATAACTACTAGACCTATGCTTATGAGGGAAAAGGGAGAGATAAAACTGAAAACAAACTATCATAAAGGAGGTGATACAACAAATTATTTGATGACTGCCAACTAGTTGTATGTTACACATGAGAACAAGGGACTAACCAAACATACACTTATCCAATATGCATCTTCTCACATCAATATTTCATTATTAGGCTATGGATGAATGTTTAAGCTAAGAGGATTAGATAAGAGGTCTATAATGACACTATTGAATAGGCTAACTCACTCAACATTGACACCTCTTAGAACACTTCACATGACCTATAAGAAGAAGCTTTTCAACTACAAACAAGTGAGAGAATGAAACAACATACTAAGGAAACAAGATTCATCACTAAGCAAGATCAATCATCCACATAAAACACACTATGAACAGTCATGGAAGAGGTAAAAATCAATAGTCTTTATTGATCCATGGTATGTAAATGAGTAGGGCTTCACCATACTAAAGTGGCATAAATTACAAAGACCAAAATGGCTAGTTCTTATAGAACTTGAGAAAGAGAGGAGAAGAAAGAATTCCAAAGGCCACAAAGACACTTGTCAAGCTAATAAAATGAGTTACTTATGCATGGGAAGAGGATGTGAAATAGACCATGCAAGGTCAAAAGAGACAATTGGCTTCCAAATTCATGAAACTCATGAAAAATGGCATGAAATTCCCTTTGTTGGCTCAGAAAACTATCTTCGTCATTTATCCCTATTTGAACATCCCAAAACTAATTAGGGATAGGTATAATTATTTTAATGAGAGGGAATGATTTCATACATGCCTCTCCATGCATTATTTACAATCTTGATCATCTGAAATCATTTGAAAATGACCTATCATTACATGCACTCAAAGAAAACTACTCTTTGAATCACCCCTCACACTTGGATTCCGAAAAGGCATTATTTTTCCATGAAAATTCATAAAATTTATTTAATTACATGTTTCAAGACCTTCCATGGCCCTAGAGGCATCAGGTACACCTCAAAAAGACATCCTCTTGAAGTTATCACACTTCTCACCACTATGTTCACTATGCCAATTCTGACTAGCTGAAATGAGAGCTCTTATTGAGGAACTTAGGAGTTATTTTGAGGCATTAAATTGAAATTAAAATTTATCTTAACTGTCAATATTCCCTTCCATGTGATTGGCATCTTCAAACTCCTTATAGAACCTATAAAACACATAAAAAGGTCAAGAAAAACCTATTTTGTACTCCATCCATACAATTTCATACAGTGAAAAAGTATGGGGAATATCCTGAGAGAATATCCTACAAGTTTCAATAACATTAATATTCAAACTAGGCCATTATAATATCCCTCCATCCTCATTTCTCCAATCGGGTCATTATTCAGGGTTTAGGAGGGTTTTAAATCACTTTTGCTCTTAAGAATTGTTCATGAAAACCTAAAATTGGATTTGAAAAAAAATAAAAAACATGATTTTAAGTACCCATGTTAACCTCTCCAAACTCCTTTTTACTCCATGCAAATCCTAATGAAATATGTGATCATTTGAAGTTACTTTATCAAGTTTTTCCTTCTATTTCCTGCAGGCTTGAGTTGGTTTTGAGCTCAAAAATGAAATATTTGTGATTTATATGAATACCAAGAGATTTATCACATCTAAAATGACTCTAAAAACATTTTTCAATCCATTTTAAATCTATACCAAGGTTGGAAATGAATCTGACCCTCAATTTGGCTTCTACGCCTAAACCTGCCTAACAAGCCTATTTGCATATTTGGGGTTTAGAGTACCTTGTTGAGGCTCCTCCTTTATTTACATGGTTTATAATGTTTTCCTATATGTTACTAAAACCTATTAACCTCTCTTTAGTTTCCAATAAACTTCTTTTCCACCCTTTTGTCTCCAATCCTCAAGACTACAGGGTTTGCACCTAAGGGGAGTGCCCTCTGTCTGAGACAAAACAGAGGGCACTCTCCTATTTCCTTATCAAATGGTGACTATTGTAGTGGATTATAAAATTTATTTATACCTATTAAATAAAAATTCATCCCTCTATTAGTTCATTTTACCCCTCAACTCTTTCAATATCTAAAACAAACTTGTGTGAAGTGGACTATGTATGCAAGATTTTCATAAGGACTGTGTGATACATGTCTAGAGCCCTTTATCTATTCTATGTCTATCATGAGATATAAATAGTACCATAATGATCATATTTTATGGATTAAAAACTTATTTTGTCTCTCCAACCTCTCACATTCTCGTCCATACACCTTGTTTGGGTTCATTATCACCACTGAGTTATAATTGATTATGTTTCTTACATAATAGGGGTCCTCCTGTAGGTTACTTTGAATGATTTAACCTCAAATAAAATATATAAAACCTATTTATAATCCATTAGATTCATTTTATATTTTTAGGTTTATCTTATCCATACTCAAGCTATGTTAACATTCCAAGCACCATCTCCTGCTCATTGCTTATAACAGTGAACAATAGTTGACATTGTTGAGATAAAAAAGGACCATGTAAGTGACTTTTATCCATGATACCTATATCATATATCCTTTTAATTACTTTATAATACTTTATTCAACCTTCCCTAGTGATATGCTCATTTCTATAGGCCTATTATTTCCTAATCTCATTTGAAAGCTCTATGAGCATCTACAAGCAAGTTGTAGGTGTGCATAATAAGGTCTAAGAATAACTTATGTTCATCATAAACCTCTCATGGTTTCCTAGATTCCCTGAACTCAATTGAATCCTCTTACCCATTATAAAACACTCAAATGCATCTTTTAAGCGTTCACCCTCTTTAGTTGTAACTCTAAATCACTCTTTTACCTCTATACAGTTGCGGGTGAATATTTTAGAATTAGATATCCCTGTAGATGTGAATGGGACCCAAAAACATAGACTATTACCCTTTTTTGATGATCCTTTAGATCATGAATACACTTTTCATTAACTAGAATAATTTTATCATGGAAGCATGTTTTGGTACTACAACATTAGGCTGAAAGGATCCTTTTATGGCTTGGATCTTGTAGATGAAATTGAAGGAATTTAGTGTTTAAATGGCAATTTTGAGGTCTCTAACAATCAATCTCCACTAATCTTCTACTTTTCAAACTTTGTAAAGTCCTTTTCTTATGTTTATACTACAATACAAGCACATTAGGATGCATCAATGGCTTTCGTAACCATGTTATATGTTATTGACCAAAAGGTGAGGTTCTCTGTACCCCTGTTTTAAGGATTTGGTCCCTAAACATACAGTCATTGCTTTTCAAGGTGATTCTCAACTTTGCCTAGCAGTCTAGGCTTCTAAATATGTATGTGAGGATCCTTTTAACATGTTATAACCTTAATATGAGCTCCACTATGTGATTTAATGCTTCATATGACACCTAAGACCTCTATCAATCCACCTATAAGTAGACATTCCATTGTGCAAGCGGTGGGGAGAATGAGTTGGCAGAATATGTGGTTTATGAGATCCAAAAGAGTTTTGGGATTCCTCAATGATTCCAAATAGACTCATTTCATGATCAAATACCTTGTTTAGCTCAGATATATCCTTCAAACCTTACATCCTCCATGAGGGCACCTTTAGGTGCACCCTGAGTTACATATAGGCAGGTAGTGGGTGTAAGTGGATAATGTGTACTATTTTGACCTCATTGGTAGACCTAAAATCTATACCAATCCTCAAAATGGGTGTTTATCATCATTAATATCTTGAAACCATATTTTAAAAACCTCTATTCAATGTGATATTCCCTTTTTAAACACCTATAGGTTTACATTCCAATGGCAGACTATGTGTATGTGCATCATTGACTATCATAAGGGTCCTTTTGTGCTACTTGGGGTGTCAAATATGAGTTATCATACCACAATAACATTAAAAAAACCCTTTAGAGTCTCCATTTATCCTTTATAAGTGTGATCATGGCTCAAAAGACATGACTGTAACTGAGAACAGGCAGAAAGTTGACTGTGAGTATGACAAGACTGGGTGTAGAAGATAAGGTCTGATGTTGTAAGTTCCAACATGAAAAGGAGGTAGTTTTTATGACATTGGAACTTGGAAAACACCATAACCTACTCATATGAATCCCTTGCAGAGAATACAACCTTATGTAAGTAGTGAACTTGACTGCCATTCCACCTAGAATATTAACCTGCAAATTGAACTAATTAGCCCATGAGATCTTTGCCAAACATGAAAATAAGAAAGGAAATAATGATATGAGTAATTCAACATCACCTAAAACTAATCTCAACAAGTGAATTGTATGGACTTGTCCAAACCAAGGTGAAACCTATAAGGTGCACATATTAGTAGGCAAAATAGATAGATAGTCTAACTTTTTAGGAATGGTTAATAAAGCACAAACCACCATTCCTCTGTAACCAAACATCAAATGTAATTTTATTGAGTGTATAATACACCCCCAAGATAATTTTTCCTGAAACATCTCTTGCTAACCATACCAAGTACAAACCTGAAGGCCATTATTGCTTGCCAAGCCTAATAAAAGAAGAGATATGTAGTTTTCTTCATTTTTTGAAGTTTCTGGTCAAACTGATCACTAAATTAAGTGTATGGAAGACTAAGGGACAATCTTGAAATTTTCCAAACTACATGAGTTCGTACAATTTTGCACACCTCATTAAATACTCATTTTTTTCAAGGAAATTACCTTTTTCCTAAATAACTTGCCACTTTTAAATTATCAATAGTTATCTAAGACATAATAGGACAAATGGAACATGACATCACCCTTTTTACACCTTCACACTTCCCAATGAGGTCATACAATTAATTTAATGCTCATTTTGACCCTCAGAATGACTCAAAAGGACATAAGGACTAAAATGACTAATGACCAAGGCTAATATAACATTAAATTCTATCAAATGAACTATAATATGCCTTATAACCAAATATTATACCCCTTAAAACTTCTAAAAATCAAATTTTTACCTATAGGGGTCCCAATTTGACCTACAGGGTCAAATTTGGTCAACAAATTGGTGAGTCATAGGGGTAGCATGCTTGCTATGCTAAGGATCATTAGCCTTATCATTCCATTTGGATAAGGGATTCATATAAATTTTGACACATAGCAATAAGTCCTTTAACCATTGTTAACAAGCTTTGATCAAGACAAGACCAATTGACTACCTCAACCACACAAAACAAAGGACACCATAAATAAAGCAGACAAACTAACAATACACACACACACACACATGTGCTCAAGGCACTTAGGAAAATCATAAAAATAATAAATTTGTACAACTAAAAATTAAGCATAGCTCCCTTTCTAGGATCAAAAGGAAAGTTTCTTGTATCTTCGTCTTCATGAGATGAAACATGGTGCCAAGCATGTTGCTCTTTGCATTGAACACTTGATAGATCAGACCTAATTCTTAGCACTTCACTTGTTATTCTCTCAAGTAGACCATCTTCAAATAGGTCTCCAATGTAAAATTATTCCTCTTGTCCTTGTACACATACCTCATATTGTTGCCCACTCTTCATCTCATGATCAACTTGCATCTTCTTTGTAGGCATGATTTCAAGAGGAATAGTTTCTTATTCCTTGGAATATTGAGGCCAATAGAAGCTTGTTTTGACCTCCAAAGTCTGAGGTTAACTTTGTTTTATCTATTTTATGTCATTTTGAAAAATGTCATCTTGCTTACCATCACTTGTAATCAGCTCTAAGGCATTTGTAGACCCCTTAAGAGACTCAAACTCATTGAAAATGTTTTCAAACTGCTACCACAAGTCCTCATCTTCTCTTTTATTAGCATCACGAAGGGGAAAAACAATATAATCTCCTTCACCCTCTTCTTTAGAATCCAAAAGGACTTCATATAATATTTATTCGTTGACACAAAGAAGGGATTATTCATTATCAACACAACAAGAAGACTCAACATAAGGACTCACCTCTTCCTCAGCATTTACGACCTCTTGAGGGATCTCAAGTCTTATCTCAGCTATCATAACCTAAATTTTCTTCTCAAGGGCTGAAATATCTTCCACCTCCTTCTCATTCTTGGTGATGCCAAGACTAGGCATCTTGAAATTAGGTGACTTAACCTAATGAGGTTGCTAAGGAGCTACACTTTCTTCAAGTAAGAGTTCTAAATTTTCCTCAACCAAATGCTCCTCTTCAGGTTCCCATACCATAGCTCCATCAAGGTAAATGGTGATGGGGTGAGGACAAGATGAACTAGTTGGTGGAGGTGGAACATAGGACTCAAAATTAGATTGAGAATGAGTTGTAAGGGATCCTTTTGGGAGCTCTTAAGGAAAGGGAGGTAGACTATGGGCTAAAATAGATTGGTTTTCTTCCTTTCATTTGATAATCACTTCACTCACATCTAATTTTTCTTGAACACTTTCTTGATGGAGGTTAGATGAGGTGTGTTTAAGCATAGGATCTTCTTTTGGATCTAAACCTTTCATCACACCTTGACTCAATAATTTCATTCTCAACTCTAATTCTTTAATTTGCTTGGCTAGGTTATCTTGGAAAAGTATTTCTTGGATTTCATAGGAATCTTCATGAGGATGAGGAATACAAGAGGGTTGACATGGAGAAAAAAAGGTCTCTTGAAGAAGGGTGGGAGGGACTTGCATAGGATCAAACTCTTTCTCAACCTCACACTCTTTGTCTAGGCTTTTATCTTCTTTATTTTCCCATGATTCCACTATCTTATTCCAGCTTAGGATGTTAGGATTATCAGTCTCTTCTTGAGGTGGTGATGTAATTTTAGGAGTGGATGAAGTTATCAAGAAACTTTAAATTTCCTTAGGCTTAGATTCTCCACCTTGTCTCCAACTTGGGATTTCATATCTAGAAGTCTTATCTTGAGGTGGGGGTGTAATGGGAGAGGGTAATGAGGGATTTAATTCCACTTCCTTTGATAATGAGATGGATTTATGCATTTGCTTATTGGCCAAATCAATTTGCCTATCAATGTTTGCTTTAAAAATAAGGCTTGTCTTTCTAATTCTCTCTTCCAACTGATTGGGAAAAGAATGGATTTGATAAGCTTGATTGGGCTCATGAGTAGGGATCAAGTAGGAATAATAAAAATCTTTGGGAAGTGGATATGAAGGCTGATAGGTTTGGTAAGGTTATTTTAATGAATTTTAAACCTATCTTCTAAATATGAAACTAGGCCACTCACATTTAGCATCTCACTTGTGAGCCTTTTCCAATTGGCTCTCTCAATAGGTGCCCACTCTCTTTTGACCATCTCTAATGCATCTCCCACCTTATGAATGAAATTACTAAGGACATCTTGACCATGCCCCCTTAGTGTGACAAGATCCAACATATACTTCTCAAAGCCTAAAAGAGTTTGCTTAAAAGTAGAAATGGATTGACTTGAGTAGTGACTAGGTTGACTAAGAGGAGCAAGATGTTGAGGAGGCTGGTTATATGACTAATATAACTCATGATAAGATTGAAAATGGTAATATTAGAGCTGGTAAGAATCATATTAGAATTGGTAGGGATCATAACAACATTGATATGGAATGCCTAGGCTTGGGATACCTCACCAACTTGTGTAAAATAGTACTCAGCACCAAAATTAGCCATGAAAAATCATTAGGAAGCAAGAACACAAATAAAATATTACCAAAAACATTCAAAATGAAAACACAGGATGCTTGACTAGTTGATGTAACTTTAGAGTCACCATTGATGCTTGGATAGATGCCTCTAAAAGTTGATTATTGAAAGATAACAACAAAAATCTTTCAACCTCTTGGACTAAGAGTCCCATCGAGTGTGCTAAAAAACATTTCCACTTAGATTTGCAACCTTTGAAGACATATCTCAGCTCTCTTCATCTAAGTGGCACAATGGAAACACCTCTAGGTTGTGGGTGAGTCTAAGAATGAGATGAATATCTAGATGATGATAGCTCCCTTGATGTACCACTTATAAATAATTACTACACCTATTCTTATGATGGAAAAGGGAGAGACAAAACTAAAATCAAACTATCCTAAAGGAGGTGATACACCAAATTAGTTGATGACTACCAACCAGCTGCATGTTACACATGAGAACAAGAGACTAACCAAACATACACTTCTCCAATCTGCATCTTATCACATCAATATTTCATTATGAGACTATGGATGAATGTTTAGGCTAGGAAGACTAGACAAGAGGTCTATAATGACACTATTGAATAGGCTAACTCACAAAACCTTGGCACTTCCTAGAACACTTCACATGACCTGCAAGAAGAAGCTTTTTAACTGTAAATAGGTGAGAGAATGAGACAACATACTAAGGAAACAAGAGTCATCACTAATCAAGATCAATCATCCAAGTAAAACACACTATGAACACTTAATGAAGAGGTAAAAATTAGTAGTCTTTATTAATCCATGGTAAGCAAATGAGCAAGGCTTTGTCATACTTAGTTGGAGCATAAATTACAAAGGCCAAAATGGCTAGTTCTTATAGAACTTGAGAGAGAGGGGAGAAGAAATAAGTTCAAAGGTCACAAGGACATTTTTCAAGCTGATAAAATGAGTTACTTTTTCATGGGAATAAGATGTGAAATAGACCATGCAAGGTTAGAAGAGATAATTGGCTACCAAAGTCATAAAACTCATTAAAAGTGGCATGAAATTCCCTTTGCTAGATCAAAAAATTGCCTTCATGATTTAGACTTATTTGAACATACAAAAACTAATTAGGGATAGGTGTGATGATTATAATGAGAGGGAAGGATTTTAGACATGCCTCTCCATGCATTGGTTGCAATCTTGATCATTTGGAATCGTCTATAAATGAGTTATCACTACCTGCACTCAAAGAAAACTCATCTTTCAGTCACCCCTCACACTTGGCTTCCAAAAAGGCATCATTTTTCCATGAAATTTTTTAAAAGGGATTGGATTACATGTTTCAAGACCCTCCATTTCCTTAGAGGCATTAGGTACACCTTAAAAATGCATCCTCTTTAATTTTGCACACTTCTCACCACCATGTTCACTATGACAATTTTGATTGGCTTAGATGAGAGCTCTTGTTGATAGACTTAGGAATTATTATAAGGCATGAAATTTACATGGAGAGTTATCTTAAGTTCCAATCTTCCCCTCTATGTGATTAGCATCTTTGGACACCTTCTAGAATCTATAAAACACATAAAAAGGTCAAGAAACACCTATTTTATACTCCATCCATACAATTTCATACAGTTCAAAAGTATGGGGAGTATCTTGAGAGAGTCCCCTAAAATTTTCAAGAACATTCATGGTCAAAATAGGCCATTAGAATATCCCTCCATCCTCATTTCTCCAATCGGGTCATTATTCAAGGTTTAGAAGGGTTTTAAGTCACTTTTGCTCTTAAGGATTGCTCATGAAGCCCTGACATTGGAATTGCCAAAAAATACCACATAAATGATTTTAATGACCCCTGTTAACCTCTCCAAACTCCTTTTGCCTCTATCCAAATCCTCATGAAATATGTGAGAATTTGAATTTACCTTATCAAGCTTTTCCTTCCATTTCCTGTAGACCTGAGTTGGTTTTGAGCTCAAAAATGAACTATTTATGATTTTTCTACATACCAAGATATTTATCACATCTAAAATTACCCTAAAATCATGTTTCAATCCATTGTAAATCTCTACCAAGGTTGGAAATGAATCTGAACCTCCATTTGGCTTTCAAGCCTAAACCTGCTGAACAAGCATGTTTGCATATTTGGGGTTTAGAGTACCCTATTGAGGTTTATCCTTTATGTACATGGTTTATCATGTTTTCCTATATTTTATTCAACCCTCCAAACCTCTCTTCAGTGTTTAATCAACTTCTTGTCCACCCTTTTGTCTCTAATCCTCAAGATTGTAGGGTTTGCACCTAAGGGAAGTGCCTTCTATCTGAGACAAAATAGAGGGCACTCCCCTATTTCCTCAAAAAATGGTGATTATTTTAGGGGATTTTCAAAGTTATAAATACCTCCTACATAAAAATTCAGCCCTATATTAGGTCATTTGACCCCTCAATTCTCTCAATATCTAAAACAAACTTGTGTGAAGTGGACTGTGTATGTAGGATTTTCATAAGGACTATGTGATACCTGTTTAGATCCCTTTCTCTATTTTATGTCTATCATGAGAGCTCCATAAGACCATCATGATAATATTTTAGGGATTTAAAACTTATTTTATCTCTCCAACCTCTCACATACTCTTCCATACACCTTGTTTGGGTTCACTGTCACCACTCATTTACAATTGATTGTGTTTCTTGTAGAACATGGGTCCTCCTCTGGGTTACTTTGCATGATTCAACCTCACTGAAAATGTATAAACCTATTTATAAAACCTTGGATTCATTTTATATTTTTTAGATCTATCTTCTCCATACTCAAGTTGTGTTAATATTGCAAACACCATGTCCTGCTCACTGCCTATAACAATCAACAACAGTTGACTTTGTTGAGACAAAAAGAACCCTGTAGGTGAATTTTATCCATGAGACCTATATCATATATCCTTTTAAATCCTTTGGAATAATTTAATCAACCTTCCCTGTTGTGATACTCATGTCTATAGGCCTATTATTTCCTAAGCTCATTTAAAATCTCTATGAGCATCTACAAGCAGGATATAGATGTGCATAATAAGGTCTGAGAATAACTTAGGTTCATCATTAACTCCTAGTTTTTTAGATTCCCTAAACTCACTTAAAACCTCTTACCCAATATCAAACACTCAAATGCATCTTTGAATCTTCCACCCTCTTTAGTTGTCATTTTAAAGCACTGTTTCACCTCCATACAGCTGTAGGTGAGTATTTTAGAATTAGACATGCATGTAGATGTGAATGGGACCCCAAAACATATAATATCACCCTCTTTTGGTGATCCTTTAGATCATGAATACTCTTTTCATTGACTAGAATCATTTGATAATGGAAGCATGTTTTGGTACTGTAATATTAGGCTGAAAAAATCCCTTTATGGCTCAGATCTTGTAGATGAAATTGAAGGAATATAATGTTTAAATGGAAAATTTTGAGGTCTCCAACAATCAGTTTCCACTAATCTTCTGCTTTTCAAACTTTGAAAATTCCTTGTCTTATGTGGATAATACAATACAATCACATTAGGATGCATCAAGGGCTTTGGTAACCATGATATATGTTATCAACCAAAAGGTGAGGTTCTCTCTTTTCCTATTTTAGGGATTTGGTCCCTAAACATACAGTCATTATTTTTCAATGTGATTCTCAACTTTGCCTAGCAGTCTAGCCTTATAAATATGTATTTTAGGATCCTTTTAACATGTTAGAACTTCAAGATGAGCTCCACTATGTGCCATAATGCTTCATATGACACCTAAGCCCTCTGTCAAGCCACCTGTAAGTATACATTCCACTGTGTAGGCAGTGGGGAGAATGAGTTGGCAAAATATGTGGTTTGTGAGATCCAAAAGAGTTTTAAGATTCTTCAAGTATTCCAAATAAACTCCTTTCATGATCAAAGACCCTCTTTAGCTCATATATCTCGTTCAAACCTTACATCCTCCATGAGGGCACCTATAGGTGCACCCTAAGTTGCATATAGGTAGGCAGTGGGTGTACGTGGATAATGTGTACTATTTTGACCTCATGGCCAAACCTAGACTCTTTACCAATCCTCCAAATTGGTGCCTATCATCATTAATATCTTGAAACTAGCTTTCAAAAACCTCTATTCAATGTGGTGTTCCCCTTTTAAACACATGTAGATGTATATTCCAATGGCAAACTATGTGTATATGCATCATTGACTATCATAAGGGTCCTTTTGTGCTACTTGGGGTGTCCAATATCCACCTGGAATATCAACCTGCAAATTGAACTAATTATCCCATGAGATATTTTCCAAACATGAAAATAAGAAAGTAAATAATGAGATTAGGAATTAAACATCATATATAACTAATCTTAGCAAGTGAATTGTATGGACTTGTCTGAACTAAGGCAAAACCTATAGGGTGTACAGATTAGCAAGCAAAATAGATAGTCTAACTTCTTAGGAATGGTTCATAAAGCACAAACCACCATTCCTCTGAAACCAAATATAAAATATAATTTGACTAAGTTTAGAAGACACCCCAAAGATGATTTTACCTAAAACCTCTCTTGTTGACCATACCAAGTACAAACCTGAAGGCCATTCTTGCTTGCCAAGCCTAGTAGAAGAAGATATAAGCATTTTTATTCATTTTTTTAATTTTTTGATCAAACTTATCACTAAATTAAGTGTATGTAATACCAAGGGATTCTCTTAGAATATCTCTAATAGGAGGAGTGTGTATAATACTATACACCTCATTAAATGCTCATTTTTCAAGAAAACTACCCTTTTCCTGAAGAACCTACCACTTTTCATTTATAAATAGTTAAATAAAACATAATAGGACACATGGCATGTGAATCACCCTTTTTATACCTTCACACTTCCCAAGGAGGTCGTACAACTCATTTAATGCTCATTTTGACCCTCAAAATGACTCAAAAGGACATAAGGACTAAAATGACTAATGACCAAGGCTAATATAACATTAAATTACATAAAATGACCTATAATACACCTTATTACCAAATATTAGACCCCTTAAAAATCTAAAAATAGAAATTTTAGTTATAGGGGTCCCAATTTGACCTGTAGGGTCAAATTTGGTCAACACTTATGAATGAATACAAAAACCTACCTAAGTCTCTATAATTTCATTTTGGTGTTTGTTGAAATGGGATGGAGAGGGGATGAGAGGAAAGCTTTCATTGCTTTATCTCTCCCCTCCAAGCTTCAATATTCGTTTCCATGGCTACTTTTTATTTTGGGTCCTACTAAGTTTGATTTGGTGACTTTTCTTGCTCTCTTTTTGTAATATTTTTCTTAATATATTTGTAGATATATATTTTAATGTTGTAAGTTTAGGTCAATATTTTATGCCCTTATAAATCTAATATGATAAGTTAAATTAATGCATAATTAAGTGTTTTTAGCGTAGATCATAATATACCTTAACTTTTTTATCATTCAACAAAAATGTAACAGTTTAAAGATACATTTTTTGAGTTCCAAAATGCTAGAGGTTCATATTTGGTCTCTAATATACAAGTTAATCCAAAATTTTGTATATGATTAGATGTAGTCTTTTACATAGATATTAATTTTCTTTGGTTCCATGTTTTTGTATATTTATTTTAATCAATGTCATGAAAAGGCTAATTTGATTTGTATAAGGTTAGTGTATAATGAAAAAATGTTTCCTTAGATTTGTTTATTTAATATACATTTATGATTTTCTTTAAAAATTTAAAGTTCTAGTAAGAGATGCACCTTGTAAACATTTTTAATGTTTGAAAAACAACCTTCTTAGACAAATCTTGATAAGAAATTTAGTTAAAATTAACAACACTTTGTAATCCTAGGGATGGATCACAAAGTGTTGTTCTTTAATGCATCGAGTTTATCCAACTCTCTATCATTATCTTTTCCTAATATCAATTTTTTAATAATATGGACTATCGAAACTTAAAATATTTAATTTTTACCATAGATTTTTTTATATATATTTGGTTGTTCATTATGTAATTGATGCCAACCAAAGTTTGATGATTATGTGGACTTTTGTGTTTTTCTAGTTCATGCAACATATTATTTACTATTTTGACAAAGTATAAATCACACATGATTACTTCAATACTAATAATTTTATCAAATATCATCTTCATGATTTAGATTGTTATATAAATAATATATTTATCTTCAATATAAATAATATTGTTATATTTAATTTTTACCATAGATTATTTTATATATATTTGGTTGTTCATTATGTGATTGATGCCAACCAAAGTTTGATGATTATGTGGACTTTTATGTTTTTCTAGTTCATGCAACATATTATTTACTATTTTGACAAAGTATAAATCACACATGATTACTTCAATACTAATAATTTTATCAAATATCATCTTCATGATTTAGATTGTTATATAAATAATATATTTATCTTCAAACTTGTGAATCTATTAGGAATTAAGATTCAATAGTGAATAAAACAATTAAATATCAAAGGTCTTATTTATTGGGTTGAGTAGAAGAATGTTTGTTATGAATGAAAATGCTAAAAAGGTACACCATTCCCTATTATGATAATTCCTAGAAGTGCATCTAATAGCATAAATTAATTCCAATTAATTTTCCATGCAAACATAAATTATTAAAAAAAAAATTACACAAATGAATGTTGGAGAGATCCTAATATCTGATATTTTATAAAAAGGTTTGCATGCACTAAAAAATTCAATCAAAACTTTGATTATTCAGCCAAGAATCATCTAAGAGGGATCTTAATGTCTTTGATGACTAATATGTACAAAAGTGTAGTAGATTATCTACTTGTACTTAATGTTCTAATCTCAAATGTATTGGTTCTCTTATAATAGTTAGTTCTTTATAGAAGGACCCCAAAAACTTGATTCATGGTTTTTATTGGCAATCTAATAGAGCTTTATTTCTTGTATTTTGAAATTTCTATGTAAAACAACAATTTTATTCCAAAATACATTTGTGTTTCTTATTTATAATAATGTGCATACTTAATAATTATTTAGTATCATCTAAGGCACTTTAGCACATAATACAATGCCTATATAAATTGGTTTTAAAACTGACAAATCCATAACACATATGACTTGTGCATAGACAATTGAATCTTTCTCACATTTCCTCCTAGAATTTTATTCATCTATGAGATTGCCCTTCCAAATTTATTATCATTCACACATAAGATGTCCCTAGTATATGCCTAAACAATTCACTATTAGAAGAATATTATTACTTGGTCTCATATTATTGTTTCCTATTTTATGGAGGGATCTGGCCATGGTCAAATAGGTCTGATAAGCAGAATTATATGCCTTGGTCAAACTCATCCGCTTGCTTTAGACTAAGTTTTAAATTCAAACCCTTATTTTGGCTCAACCCACATGTTTATATCATTTTAAATGTAAATTACCCAAAGTTTCTCCTATATATACACATCAAGCCTAAGCCTATTACTATCTAGCACTTATCTAGCAATCTAG
This sequence comes from Torreya grandis, assembly GCA_037957365.1. Taxonomy (NCBI): domain Eukaryota; kingdom Viridiplantae; phylum Streptophyta; class Pinopsida; order Cupressales; family Taxaceae; genus Torreya; species Torreya grandis. Next base: position 2,054,237 of record JARHVA010000336.1, read on the forward strand.
CACCTACCTATAAAACTACTTGCACACTAAGAAATAAATATGCACATCCTTTAAGAACTTCCATAAATCATCCAAATCATAAAACCCTTGTCAATTATCAAAAGCCACATAGGTTACATTACATAGTAGAATATCATTTTTTAGCAACACACAATTAGGTGGGAGATCTACATGTGGTTTGGACCCTATTTGTACTATTGGAACGTAAATAACACTCAACCACTTAATGGAGGCTGGTTTAGGTTAGTTTAACCCATCCTATCTAACCCATTTTTTATAGGTGAAGCAAGTGTCAAAAGTGAAGCTAGGATTCCAAGGTGAAGAAAGACAAATATAGATTTGCATATAGGAAGGACCTTTGAAATCACATAAGAATCATCTTTATAGGTAGGTGTGGTAGAAAAAATTAGAATAAACACGAAGGATATCTCTAGTCACAAGTAAACAAATTTTTATCCATCCAAGTAGATATTGATATTTAGCTTATTTGATTTGAACAACCACATATTCATTTCGGGGAATTTTTGACAATTGTAAACTTTCACAAGCTAGAATAGAATAGAAAAAAACTAGGTACCCTATCCTCTTGGTCATTTCCATTTATAGTAAGTGCAATAAATCAATCTTACTATGCCTTTTACATTCATATCTGCATAATTTAGACATATCTTATACGATTTGAATTATTAAAAAGTTGTATTTTGTTTAGACCACTAAATCCAAAATAAGATAAAATATATTGGTGACCCTTTAGTTCCTTTGAACATGGAAAACCTTAGGTTACTTTAAGGTTTCATTCTACCTTCTTAGGGTTTCAGATTTCTACGTTAGGATTTCATATCTAATTCTTCATTTCTAATTTACCCATTGTTAGGAGCTGAAGTCAATATCAAGATCTCTGATATTATTCTACTATATAGTGTTATTCAAATATCAGTAGGCATGCTCATATGCATTGGGCATATTGAGGGAGTTGTAAGGTAAACTGGCCAAGTTCCCCCTACATGGGGGTTCTACCCCTGAGACAAAAATTATGAATAGTGTTTTAGATGAATAGAGTTATTTTTCCCTTGATTAAATTTGATGCCTGCACACACATCATGATGAGTATTCTAGATCCCTCTTTGTATCATAAATGTTTGTATAGTTTTCTTACTGGAAACTTCCTATGTAATCTTATAGACTCTTCTTATGTTTCTTTAAATGGAAAATAACCCCTTGCATTTGGTGTAAGGAGCAAGAAAGCCAAGCCAAGGCAAGAAAACATTGTAAGAATATTTATTGAGTAATAGAATTTTGAAGTTGTTATTGGTTTTACTTGCATACAACAAGGTTTCCAGGTAAATCTCTTGTTCTTTTATTATTTATTGTTTGCTTGTTTTCATAATATTTTTTTAACACCCATATAAGGTAGTAAGTTATCCTTGGCTCTAGCCCTCTTGATGTTTTCATAATCATATTTTATACCATCTAAGAAGGCTAGTTCTCTTATCCCTTCAAGGTGACATGCTAGGTTAAGTGGTGTTGAAATTGAGAATAATCAGATCCCTTACAATCAACCACATGTCTATACAATCTAAAATGGCTAAAATAGATGACACATAACTTCCTTATTATTCTATTGATGCAAATGTTAATAATGAATACGTGGAAATAGGGGAGCATATTGTTAATTATGATATGCCTAAACTTAAAACTATTTATCAAGATGATAATGAACATAATAATGAATATCATAATAGAATACATCTTGATGACCTTAATAGTGTAGAACCTAAACAAGTTGTAATCATTTCTAGCTTTTGGGAATGAATCTATATACAACCTAACGATATAGATAAGGTCTTAAATATAATCTTAAAATCTAAAAATTCAAAGAATGCTAAGGTTGGCATATCTAAAGAAACAAAATAAGCCTTTCAATGATATTAATTTACCTTTTAGAGGTACCTACTCTACAATAAGTGTTCAGACCACTATTACTATTGCTACTAATCTTATGTCTACACCCATGGTTATACATGTGATGCTCATGAATGGTGTGGGGGCAACACAAGGATTTAATTAGATTTATATGGTTATCCCTACATAGCATATTTTTTACCTCCTAAGGTTGTTACTCATGTGACACCATCCATTGCTACACAATATTCTATGCCCACATCTTAGGTCCTTCTATAAATTATCATTGAGCTTTAAGCCAAAGTTTGTCAATTGGAACAAAATTCAATGAAATTGGCCATTCTACTTACTCTAATGCATTATTACATAATTCATTGGCCTCATGTATTTCATATTATCTATTACCTGTAGGATTTGTGGCACCTAAGATTACATTATATGATGGTAAAGGTGATCTATAATAACACTTTCGAGCTTTCATATGGCATGTTTGGACTATGTACCCAATGATAAGTTATTGACTAGGTTATTTTCACATAGTCTTAAGGACTATGCCTTGCAATGGTTCTATGACCTCCATTTCAAATAATCCATGCCTTCAATCCTTTGGCTAATCAATTATTATCACACTTTTCAATCAACATCAGTGAAAAGATGTTTTATGCTCAAGTTTCAAAACTAAAGCAAGGACCTAATTAACCCATCAGTGATTATGTGCTCTATTACAAGAGCATGCTCTCTAAGATAAAAAAAATCCAATGGTTGATAATGAGTTAAATCTCAACATCATCTGATAGGGATATTAATACATACATGAGTGTAGTAGATTATCTACTTATATTAAATGTTCTAATCTCAAATGGCTTAATTGTTAGTTCCTTCCAAAATAACCCCAAAAACATGATTCAAGGTTTTTATTGGCAATCCAATAAGAGATTTATTTATTTTCCATTGAAATTTCTATGTAAAATAATAATTTTATTCCCAAATAAATTTGTGTTCCTTATTTAGAATAGTGTGCACACTCAATAATTATATAATATCATCTAAGGCACTTTAGCACATCATACGATGCCTATTTGAATTGGCTTTGAAACTCACCAATCCTTAACATATTTGAATTGTGCATACATAATTGACTCTTGCTCACATTCCCTCCTAGCCCTTTATCCATCTATGAGCTTGGCCTTCCCATTTTTTTGTCATTCACACACAAGATGTCCCTAGTCTATGCCTAAACAATTCATTATCATAAGAAGATGATCACCTAATCTCATATCATTTTTTCCTATTTCTTAGAGAGCTCTGCACATATACAAATAGCTCTAATTAGTAGAACCATCTACCTTGGTTAGACCTATATTTGTGCTTTTGAATGAATAAGTTACAAATTCAAACCCTTACTTTGGTTCAGTCCACACATTTATGTCATTTTGAAGGTAAATTACCCAAAGAGTCTCATATATATACACATCAAGCCTAAGTCTATTACTATCTATAACTTATCTAGCACCTACCGAGAAAAGTGCTTGCACACTATGAAATACATATGCATATCCTTAAAGCACTTTCCTAAAGCATTCAAATTTGAAACCTCGTGTTAAGTGTTGAAAGCCACACAAGTTACACTGCATGCTAAAATATCATTGTTGAGCAACACACAATTACATAGGAGAAATACATGTGGTTTGAACCCTCTCCAGGGTATAGGAACATAGATATAATTCAACCACTCAACACGGGTTGGTTTAGGTTAGCTTAACCCATCATATATAATCCATTATTTACAAGTGAAGCAAGTGTCAAATTCAAAGTTAGGGTTTCAAGGTGAAGGAAGACAAATATAGATTTGCACATATAAATAAGCCTCTGGAATCATAAAAGAATCATCTTGATTGGTAGGCATAGTGATCTATGGTAGAACAAATTAGAAGAAACATAGAGGATAGTTATGGTCACAATCAAATGGATTCAAATCCATCCAAGTAGATCCTAATATTAAGCTTCTTGATCTGAGCAACCACAAAACTATTTCAAGGCATTTCTAACAACTAAACATTTTCACAAGCTATAACATAATAGAAACAAGCTAGGTACCCTATCCTTTTGGTCATTTCCATTTATATTAAGCTTAATAAATCCATCTTACTCTACCTTTTACATTCATATTTGCATAATTTAGAAATATCTTATACAATCTGAATTATTCAAAAGTTTTATTTTGTTTATACCACTAAATCCAAACTAAGATAAAATATATTGGTGAACCCTTAGTTCCTTTGAGCGTGGAAAATTTTAACTTCCTTTAAGGTTTCATTTTACCTTCTTAGGGTTTCATATTTATACGTTATAAATTCATATTTTAAATCTAGTTTTTGATGTCTAATATACCCATATAAGGTCGTAATTTATCCTTGGATCTATCCCTCTTGATGTTTTCATAATCATATTATATACCATCTAAGAAGGCTAACTCTTTAATCCATCTAAGATGAAGTGATAAATTAAGTGGTGTTAAAATTGGGCATAATCAGATCCCTTGTACTAACCACATGTTTGTACAGTATAAAATGATTAAAATAGATGACATGTAGGTCCTTATTCTTCTATTGATACAAATGTTAATAATGAACACATAGAAGTAGGGGAGCATATTGTTAATGATGATATGCCTAAACTTGAAATTGTCTATCAAGATGACAATGAACATTAAAATGATTATCATGTTAAAATACATCATGATAACCTTAATGGTGTAGAATTTGAACAAGTTTTAATCTGTTATAACTTTTTGTAACAAATCCATATGCAACCTAACGATCTAGATAAGGTCTTAAATATAATCCTAGAAGATAAAAATTTAAAGAATGCTAAGGTTGACATACCGAAGGAAACAACATGAGCCTTTCAATGATATTAATTTATCTTTTAGAGGTACTGAATTTACAATAAGTGTTCAGACCACTATTACTATTGCTATTATCCTTGTGTCTACACCTGTGGTTATACATGTGCTACTCATGCATGGTGTGGGGGCGACATAAGGTTTTTCTTATATTTATATGGTTATCCCTACATAACATATTTTTTTACCTCCTAAGGTTTTTAATCATGTGACACCATCCATTACTACATAGTTATTTATGCCTGCGTCTTAGATCCTTCTATAAAATATCATTGATCCTCAAGCCAAAGTTTCTCTATTAGAATAATATTCAGAAATAGTGGGCCATTCTATTGATTCTAATGAATTATTACATAATTCATTGGCCTCTGATATTTCATATTATCCCTTCCCTACATGATTTTTGGTACCTAAGCTTACATGATATGATGATAAAGGCTATTTAGAACAACAATTTTGATCCTTTCACGTGGCATGTTTGGACTATGCATCCAATGATAAATTATTGAGTAGCTTGTTTCCATAGTGTCTTAAGGATTATGCCTTGCAATGGTTCTATGATATCCATTTCCAATTGGTCCATGCCTTCAATCCTTTGGCCAATCAATTATTAGCACACTTTTCAATCAACATCAGTGAGAAGATGTTATATGTTGATTGCAAAACTAAAACAAGGACCTATTAACCCATCCATGATTATGTGATCTATTACAAGAGTGTGCTCTATAAGATAAAAAAATCCAATGGTTGGTAATGAGTTACAAGACATACTCAATAAAAGCTCACTTTCCCTAATACATGAGTCTATTATGTTAAAGCGCTTTCAATATTTTGATGACTTGTGACGTATGGTTAAGGACTACAAAGTTAAGACCCTTGTTATAAATAAGCTAAAGTATGGGTCTAATCCTACAACTTATGTTGCATAATTTCACATTAAACAAACTTTCAAATCCAAAGTGAATCATAATAAGATTGATGCAAAAAACATAGTTAACGTAGTATCATAGCTTACTAATTGACTTGTCATATATGTGCCTTAAATAAGGTAGTTCACACAATTACCTAAACCTCCTCATAACATACTACAAAAATTAATTGAGTAAAATCTTATATCTCTTCCTCCCCAAAAAGAGGTTGACATAAATAGAGCACCATTTGAGGGATTCAAAAGTAAGTTTATTGTGATTATCATGGATGTGTAGGACATTCAACTAATATATGAACTATTTTGATATTGACACTTGGATTTTCACCCTTGAGGAGATTCCTAGCTCTCCTCATCCAAGTGGCACAATGGAAACATCCCTCTTGTTGTGTATGACAATGTTGAGAGATGAATCTCTAGAAGGGCTAGTTCCCTTGATGCAATCTTTGAAGTACTTTCTTACCTATCAACTTTGGATGAAAAGGGTTAAGGAAAAAACTAATAAAACCAAAAAATGTGATGAACCAATGTTTAATCTCCTCATATTAACTTAAATATTACTACTTAAATCCAAACAAATCTTTTCTTACACAAAACTCAAGATGCATTGTCACATCAATGTTTCATAAGTTAGATTCAAGAAGGTATTTGATACTTATGAGGGTAATGGATGATTCAATGAGGTAATAAAGTCATAAACAACTTCTATGACACATATACACTTAGAAAATAATACTAACAAAGACTTGTAACAATATCCTTTGTGCACACTTGGTAGACAATCAAGGATAACATGTTAGAAAAGAAGATCTTCTACTAGATAAGACCAACAAGAATACACTAACACTTAATTGCATAGCATGTAAGTAGGAAAAAACACTTAGTTATTCCTTCAAAAGTCCTTCAAGTATAAAATTGGTTAGGGTTTCACCATCAACCAATGGAGGCTGCCCAAAAGAGCCAAAAGAGCCTGTATTTATAGTTTTTGAGAGAGAAACAAGGCAAAGGAAGCCCAAAGGTCACTTGGACATGTGTCAATCTGAGGAAAGAGGTTAACATTGCATGAAAAAGATATTTTCAATGATCCATGTAATGTTATGGGGTCTAAATGTCCATATAATTCATGAAATTGATGAAAAGTGTCTCAAAATTCCTTATCCTAGCTAAAAAATTGGCCTTCATCATTTGGACCTATTTTAACATCCTACCACTAACTAGGGATAGGTCTGATGATGGTAATAAGAGGTAAGTCTTTTATGCATGCAATTCTATGCATTGGTTGCATTCCTACTCCTTTGGAAACTCCTATAATGAAGCAATCAATATCTACAATCTACAAAACTCCTTATTTCAGTCACCCCTCACACTTAGCCTCAAAAATGCCTTAATTTTTCCATTAAAATCCATGGGAGGGAGTGATTTACACTTTTAAAGACCCTCTGTGGGCTTAGAATTCTCAAATTCACCTTAAAAATATATCCATTTGAGTTTTCCACACTTTTCACTCTTGTGCTCACTATGCTAGTTTTGACTGGGTAAAAAGAGAGCTCTAGTTAGGATACTTAGAAGTTTTTTCATAAGATAAAATGACCATATGGAGTTATAATAGGTCTTTATCCTCCTTCCAAACTTGATTTCATCTTCTCAAACCTCCTATAACCTACAAAACACAGAAAATGGTGAGAAAAACATTGTTTTGCATGTTGTTTGTGTGATTTTGTACATATTCTTTTCATGAATGATATCATGAGTGAGTCTTCACCATTATCCAATAGGTTTAATTTCCAAACTATGCCATTTGGGTAGCTCTCCAAGCTCTTTTTCCTCATTAGACTCTTCCAAGGGTTTTACTAGGGTTTTAGACAGTTTTTGTTCTTAACCATTGTTCATACAGAGGGCATATTAAAGTTTCAAAACAATGCCAAAAAAAGTTTTTTGAGGACCCTATCTAACTCCCCTTAACCCCTTTTGTTCCCATGCAAATCCTTAGCAAAGATATGAGCTTTACAAGTTGACCTATCAATCTTATTTCTCCACTATAGATCCCTCATCCGCATGGAAAAATTAAAGTCTTAGGAGTTTTCTATGGTCCTAATTAGGATTTTTACCAAAGTTCAAGGTTAGACTCCCCCATTTAGGTACCTAACCAACTCAATTTGTCTAAAAAAGGGGCTAAAAAACCCTATTTTCCTACATTTTTCTCCAAATCTACCTATGGATGACCTCTCCAAACCAATTTCATGCTTATATTATATATAAACATTCTCCCCACCTTCAACTTTTTTCTCATGGAGCTTTTGAAACCATCCAAAACCCTTCTCCTTAGTGGATTCTTCATGTTTGCTCATTGGGCAAAGGTTTCCTAGCCTTCTTGTATGGATTGTTGTTTATATGCCAAGTGTGGAAAACATTTTATAACTTTATCAAGGTCTTTAGAAAGTTATAGCACCTATTGGATCATCATTAAACATGTTGTAGTCATTATAACCCTTTTTTTCTTTCTAGGCAGTTCATATCTCATTTTAGCCCTTGCTTACCTAGACCCTGCTGTAGGTGAAAACAAGGGTTTGAGACCTTGTGTAAGCTTATTTTCTTCCTTAAAAGTGTCTCATGACATCAACCACATGTTAATTTATGTAATTATTCATTTTTTCACCAAGACTGGACTCCAACATCATACTAATGCACCTTTTTGCCATTGAGACTAGGTCCCTACCTGTAGGACTGAGACACTTTTGTAGGGGTCTGTTGTAGGTTACCATCTCCTTGATTGGAACCAATTTTGGGTGTAGGAAGGTCCATTTGGGTTTATATTGGGTTCACATCATGCCTACCAATACTAAAAAATCTCCCTCCTTATAAGCCTTTAAGGCATCTTTTTTGCATCAACTTACCAAACCTTGCTTAGGTTGAATTATCATGTTTATAACCCCCCCTGTAGATGAAAAATAGGGGTCTCATTCATTTTATCATGATTTTAATCAACTCATTGAAACTCTTTTTATGGTTCAACCATATGTTTTTCACTTGCATTTACTAATAAGCTTCATTGGAAACCAAAATAGTGCCCTTTATCCTTGACTAAGACACATCCTTTCTTAGGACCCTATTGTAGGTCATCATAGGGGTTGATTGAGTGATTTAATGAGGAAAAGGCCTTTTGAATCTACCTTGAAACTTTCAACATTGTCTAGTTATCTCACAGTCACTTTGGATGGACTAAACCATACAAAATATGCACAAACCTTTCTTCATTTGCTTTGCTTGTCTAACTAGATTTAGACATTTGTAGGTGTCATTTCCCTACCTGAGGGTACCTGTATGTATCCTAGGAGGTGAATAAGACTCCATCTCAACCTTTCTCTTGATGAATTTGGTCACATTTTGCTTTATTATGCTAGCCTAGTCATCTCCTTCATGGAGTTATGCTCAATATTGCTCCTTAAGGTAACAAGGCCATTCACGACTACATGCCTGTAGACATCATTAAGGTTTTTTAGTGTGTTTTTAGGTGTGTTTGAGGCTTTGAAAAACCATCTTGACCTTGTCCTTTCCTCCTCAAATTCGGAAGGGTCTTTGCCCAATGGTAGGGTTACAAGGTTCACCCTTTTAGATGTCTTGAATCCTCTTGCAAATATGCTTTATAAGGTCCACCAAAACCTCCTAGAGTCTATTTTGCTCCTTTAGGGATTCCATCCCCAAAATTAGTATTTGACCTTCCAACATGATTAAATGCTTCCTTTGTCTTATAGGAGTTTTATATGGGTCTGTCAATGCCTTCTTGTCATGAAAATGAAAAAAGGAAGTGTGAAATTGCTTTAGCCCTTCCATACACACCTGAACTCATGCTCAACCACTTGTGGAAGGTTATTTTGAGAAGCAAACAATGGATTGGGGTGTGGACCACTATGAACCATGAGTATAAAAGAGACTCAAATGCCTTTTATGAACCTCCAAATGCACTTCAATCAAAAACAAGGAGTTGTGCAACATATCCATCTCCCTTTACTTACACTAGCATGACATCATCAAGGCCTTATAAGTGCATGTTTTGGGTAGAATATGTGGGTAGAGCATAGAATTGAGGTAAACATGGTGGTGAACTAGCTCAAAAATACCCAAATTTCATAGTCCATCTTCAATCATGTGGTCTCCATCCTTTGAAACTTGGAACCAGCTTCAAAACACCTGTTACAACATGGAGACACTTGCACATATGTGAAAAAGAGTAGACAGATACACCAAGTGGCCGTTTGGCATGACATATGAGCATGTGATCAAACTTTGCACTTTCCAAAACATTAAAAAGGACCTCATTCAACTCTTCAAGTCTTGGATATACCAATACACCTCCATTACAACCTCATAAACATGATGAACCAGTTCATACATGAGACTGCAAGTAGAAATGTGCAAGGAGTTGACCATGGGGGGGAACAAGCTAGAAAGCAATCCAAGGAGTGACATGGTGAAGTTAAAACATGAAAATATATGGTCACATGAACTATAGGCTTGTTTAAATCCATTTCCAAAATGTATGAGACACTTACAGGAGAACAAACTTAGAGAACAAGAAGTATTATCGCTGAAAATGCATTTGGTGCCACCCTTTTGCAACATGAACCAAACTGCTCATTTAAACACCATGTAACCTAAAAATAATAATTGATAACATGTGATAAGTAAGTAGACATCCTCTGGAGCCAACATCACCAATTGGTTCATACGGATTTGACATAAATTGAGCAAAACCTATAGGGTACACCAAATAGCTAGTAAAAGGACACAATCAACTTGTTAGCAATGGTTCATAAATCATAGTTTACCAATATTCAAAATCTATATATGAAAATGAAGGTATCCTAGTTTACTATCATCTTCCAAAAGCATTTGTCCTAAAACTAATTTTGCTTCTCGTACCAAGTAAAAACCTGAGGGTCACTTCAATCTGTCTAGAAAAACCATAAATGTGTAGAACAATTTTGGATTCAAAATGACACTTCCAGATCAAAAAAATCATGGATATGAGTATTATAAATATGAAGAGACCCCCCATGATCTTTCACACATGGCACACTTCCCTATGTGTCATACAAGTGTCATTTTTCTTCTTTTTCAACTGATTTCTACAATTTCAGCTAGGGAACCTGCAAGATTCTGATGTAACTAACATATCGGACATCTCAAATAACTTATTTGATGTTTTCAAATAAAATAGGCCACATGGGCACCTTGGAAACTATGCCACTTGCATATATGACTCTTAAAAGTACATAAAATGACCCTAAATTGACAAATTGATTAATGTGACTAAGACTAAAGCCAAGATGACCTCAAATGACATCATATAACAAGTAATACTTCCTATGACAACATATTATGACCCTTTCAAATGTTTAAAATCAAAAAAAATTCCTAGGGGTGTCCAAATTTGACCTAAAAGTCAAATTGGGTCAACATTTGCAAAATAAGATACAAGATTTGAAGGATGACAACATTATAAAGGCCAATACAAATACAAATGATTCTAGGGTACAATTTAATGAGAATGTGAAGTTGAAAATATTTTTTTATCTCTTTCCAAATCATGTGGTACAAGAGACAACACTTATCCTGAAGAGCATATTATCTACAACACACACCTTCTTCCATATTATTATGCTTCTAGGATTGAAGAAGAGAATCCTCTAGACGGTATTTTAGGTACACTTGAGAGACACAAATACATAGACCTACTCTCATATTTGATGAGTAGAGGATTATTGACAATGATTCTATTTATGTGCCATTATTTTTGTGTGCTTACATTGACTCACGGCCCATACACAGTGTCCTTACATTGACTCACAGCCCATACACAGTGTCAGGGTGGATAATGGGTCAAGTGGTAATGTTTGCACTATGACACTTCTTATCAGTCTTGGATACACACATGAAAACTTGATGGATGCAACAAAGATAGTAAAAAGATTCGATTAAAAGAGATAAAACCCTCTTGGGAGCATTGTGATACCACTTAGGGTAGACCCTGTAGCAGTAGCTACTTTACTCTTGGTTCTACCCAATGCATGGGCATTTGACATGTTAGGATGTGCTTGGATACATAATATCTATGAAGTACCATATTCATTACATCGATGTATGAATTATATATATATAACAACATAGTGGTTATATTTCCAAGTATACCATATGAATATCACATTCATCGAAAGACCTTTTCTCGAAAGGCTACACCACACCCCATTATATAACCTATACAGGTTCATTCCACATAGATATTTCATAAAAACATAATTGATCATCCTAGGAGACCAATACATCAACGCCCATTACATCAGATGTCTATTCTAGTTAGGTATGCATTATTTATTCCATCACATTCTAAGCTAGTGCTACAGGGTACTCTATGTGTTCCACATTGAACACAAGCACACTCTCATACTATATAATATATTCCAAATGATACTGTGGTTACGAGAGTTACATAGCAGATGTATGATCATATGGTCTATGATGACCATGATGGATATGTCAAAGAATGAGATCCCTTCTTAGATTTTGACACAGATACATGTGTTAGTACTCACCCACAAGAAAGTAACATTTGCCACAATTGACCCAAGACCTATATGTAAGCATCTCATTAATGGGATCATCAATTAGATTCTCATAATTCAAATACATAAAACATAATAATCAAAAAACATAAAAAATAATCAAAACATCCAAAAAATCAAAAACCAAGACCTATGCATAGCATGTGTTATTAGTTTACATGATTTATTTATGATTTATCACATACAAGGTAGATTGTATATCTAGTTTCTCTATGCAAATGTGCTTCATGATATACATGAGTCAAATGCAAGGCATACAAGTTATATATGACATGGACATTCAGATGCAATATATTCTTACACCTATGGGACCTTTCTAAATTAGGGGCATGCCTACACTAGAGGCATATTAGTACATCTTCACAAGTTACATCTTTATATGATCATTATATTGATCATATTGAGCTACTTATAGTGATTACTGGTGATTGACTCTTACATATACTATTTAGAGTGTTATATTAGATAGATACCATAATTTTTTATGTACGATGATGGCATACATTGATTTTTTAGATTGGCCTTGCTTGTTTTATACATGATTCATGTTATTATGTGTTAAATGGTGTGATTCTTGATTATGTATTACATTGTGTGACTTCATATTTGTATGACTCTTTCTCTATGACTCTACATGATGTTGATTGTTCACTATATGACTCTTACGCTATGTGACATTGGGTGTTAATTATGTGACTCCATTTACTTTGACTTTTTCCTTGTATGAATCTTGTTGTGCATGACATTGGGTGATCATCATGTGACTCCTTTTATGTTTGACTCTTTCTTTGTGTGAATCTTACTCTATGTGACATTATGTGTCATCATGCATGTTTTTATGATTGCTTGTGTGTGTCATGGACATGACATTGTGCATGACTATGTGCGGATACATCTAGGATTTGTTGTTAAGCTTGTGATGTTGTGATTCATATCACGTATTTTCATATTTGTGTGTGATGTTATGATACATATCATGCATCTTCTTCGTATTTATTACTTAGTGTTTCTACGATAAGTACTACGATTACTATTATCGCATGTCTCATTGTTGTATCTACTTGACATGACACTTGTATGCCTTAAGATACATGTTTTACATATGCACAAACAATTTAATCTTTATATGATGATATAGTATAATCATGTTTTTCATGTTTACATCTTTCTTCAGAGCATGATGTCTATATATCTTTTCTTTTGAGATGAGTAATTTGCAAGCTACACCCCTCACCTCAAAATAGGGGCATAGATTGTGGGATTCTCTTAGAAACTCAAGCCTTCATAGAGAGATAATTCAGATTTTGAACAAAGATTGATTCAAATTATTAAATATTGGGGGCATATGTGGGGCATATATGACACATTTTACAGGAATATGAGTGACAATTGATAACTACTATGATATTATGTTACAGGTTATATGACTCAGAACTTCGTAGGGTACCAAATTGAGTAACAGAATATGTCATTCCATTCCCATATTTACTCAAGTTTACTCATAGTGAGTGACATATTATGTGATTGAACTTACTCAGACTTAGGTATACTCAAGCACACTTAAAATTGAATCTAAAATCTATCTGCGATGGATGGTTCAAACTAACTTATATTTACTCAAGGTTACTTAGATTTACCCAAATTTATAAGAACCCATTTTGGGTTCCATTCTCACAAAATTATAATGAGTAGTGCAATTGAAGTTCTGCTTAGCTTAAATTTTAAGCACTTATCCATCTTCAATGAGTGCTAGGGCATATTCTTCCCAACCCATGGCTTTAACATTGACATCTCCTAGTGTGTGCCTAAACACTTCCTTATCTTAAGCAGACTATCGCATGATCTCAAAGCATTATTTTTTGTTTCCTAGATGGCTCCGACCATAGTCAAACAAATCTAGTTACCAAAGTCATTTGCGTTGATCAGATTCATCCATGCACTTTCTAACAGCGATCTTTCAAATTCAAACCATTCCTTTAGGTCAGTGCATACGTTTAGAGTCTCAATTCAGAAAGAAATCACCTACAAAGTCTCATAACACACACACACACATGTATATATATACACACATGTATATATATACACACATGTATATATATACACACATATATATGTATACACACAGACACACACATATATATATACATATATATGTGTGTATACACATATATATATACACACATACATATATATGTATATATACATATATATATGTGTGTGTGTATACACACAGATATACATATGTGTGTATATATACATATATATGTGTGGATGTGTGTATATATATATACACATAGATATATATACGTGTGGATGTGTGTGTATATACATACACACACATCCACACATATATATGTATATATACACACACATATGTATATGTGTGTGTATACATACACACACATCCACACATATATATGTATATACACACACATATGTATATATGTGTGTATATACACATATATATGTATATATACATATATGTGTGTATACACATATATATGTATACACACACATATATATACATATATAGGCTTGATATATACACACACACACACACACCCACACATATATATGTATATATACACACATATATGTATATCTGTGTGTATACACACACACACATATATATACACATATATATATGTGTGTGTGTGTATACACACAGATATACATATATGTGTGTATATACATATATGTGTGTGGGTGTGTGTGTGTGTGTGTATCAAGCCTAAGCCTATTCCTACCAAGCACTTATCTAGCACTTACCTAGAAAAGTACTTACATGCTAAGGAATACATCCACATATCCTTGGGGCACTACCCTAAAACATGCAAATGTGAAAACCCTTCAAAGGAGTATCCACTTAGTTAAGTCTAAATATTATTGCAATGTCAAAAAATTACAGGGTGTCAAATGTTGAAAGCCACACAAGTTACATTGTGTACTAATATATCATTGTTAAGCATACACATAGTTAGGAGAACTACAGGGAGTTTGAGCCCTCTTCAAAGTATTGAAATGTAGGCAATGTTTAAACACTTAGTGAAGGGTGATTGAGGTCAACTCAATCCATCCTATCTGACCCCTTTTTACAAGGGAAACAAGTGTCGAAAGTGGAGATAGAGTTTCAAAGTGAAGGAAGACAAATCTTGATTTGCACACATGGTCGAATCTCTGAAATCACACTAGAATCATCTTGACAGGAAAGCATAATACTCTATGATATCACAAATTGACAAAAACACAAAAGACAATTTTGGTCATAAGCAAACAGATCCAGTTACCATAAGGGTCTGGGCATTATTGGATTCATCCAGGGAGATCTTAACAAAGTTCCTTGATATTTATGATGATTATACATTCTCATATACTAGAATAGAACAAAAACAAGTTAAGTACCTTATCTCTCAATGATTTACATTTAGAGCAAGTGCAATAAATGAATCTTACCCTACATTCTAGATTCAAATATGTGTAATTTAGACATCTTATACAATTTAAATTGTTCAAAAAAAATCTTGTTTAGATTATTAAATCTAAAATAAAATTAAACTTCAATATTGTAAAAAGACATATCTCTGAAAATGGAAATTGATACGGAAACGTCTACCGAACCCAAAGAGGCTCTTGAAAATGATCAACATCTCTTGTTCCATTTATTCTTTCCCTTAACCCATCTCCCAAAAAAAAATATTTAAAAAAAAACACTAAAATACATTTATGTGATGTTTATTATTCCTCATGAACTACAAATTTTATTGCTTATGGCTGACTATATTCATGCTAGTTGTTTATTATTTTCTCTCCATTCTATTCCCCTGCTCCCTGCCATTACTCAAGCTTAAGACCGAAGAGAAAAGAGTCATTGCACAAGCAACGGTGTATGGTTTCAAACCAGGGACCCATTGGATTTTGGCCCCCTTGATATCTATCCTAACTCGAGCTAGACCAAAGTTGGGACTGGATACCACATATTATTTAATTTAATTAAGCACCTTTTTCTTTCCAAGTTTCCAATGTCTTCGTCATAGCTAAGTGTCCGTAGATTTTTTATTTTTTTAAATTAATTTGATTTATTTTAGGTTAAGAAAGTTTAAAATATTAATTAATGAGTTTTAAATATAATATTATTATATTAAACTTAATATTATTTAAATAGTTTGGTTAATTATATTATAGTTTGATTTTTACTCCAGAGTGTATAGTAGATATTCATTTTAGTTTCGACTATGGGTATTTTTCTTGACGTTAGGGATCATGCAGAGCACAGAGACTTGGATGTTGGAGTAGATGCAACATACTCTGCATTGACTCCATCAAATGTATTGACAAGCATTGCAATGCAATGTTCCTTGGTGACGATGTAAAACTGCCGACTCATTGTAATCACATGGTAAAGTTTTAGTGGATAGATTTCATTTGTGAACATCTCAGTGAGCAGAGAATGGTTGAGCTTGACATTTAGGGAACGATCTCAAATGTCTATTGTGTTGTCCTCACCACTTATTAACTCGAAGACTAGATTAGTGAAAAGGAATTACAGTGGAAAAATTGTAATGGCGCATGCAATATAAAACACCACAAGTGAAATCCCAACCCTGAAAGTCGAATCCATTGTCCAAACCAAGTAAACGTTACTTATGATGCTATAAAGTTTGTGTTATTACTTTTCCAACCATTCTTAAAATGGCACATAAAGCTTATGGGAAGAATAGAACAAGAAGTTGATTTCAAAGAAAGAAAAAGCATCACAACTTTCGTTGTTGGGAGGGAGGCTATCGATGTATGGGAAAGAAAGAGATATGAAACTAATATTCAATCCAACCCATGGAGTTGCAATTTGGAGACACTCTTAGTGGTGGTGGCAACATTAACAGTTAAACCCTCTAAACCGTGTAGATTAACGAGTATGAGGAAAGGAATGAAATGGCCCTATACCAAGTAAGAGAAGATTACTACATGCTCAATTTCTACCATTGTCATACTCCTACTCTGCCTCACCCTTTAGAGTTGTAGGGAGTATTTATCTTTTTTCACCAACTTGAATGAGCGAGACATAACAATTAAAGTGTACCATCAATTGTTCCAAATGGCCAACAATTGATTGAGTATATTTCATAATAATAATATCTTAATTATATATATATATATATATATATATATATATATATATATATATATATATATATATATATAATTAAATATTATTATTATGAAATGTACTCAATCAAATGGCCAATAATTGATTGAGTACATTTCATAATAATAATATTTTAATTTTATATATATACATATATATATATGAGAATTATTATTATTATTATTATTATTATTATTATTATTATTATAATAAATATATATTTTAAATTATAATAATATTGTTATATTAATATGATTTAATGAAGATAGTTTAGCGATGTGTAAGTTAAGTGTTAGAAGTAGGAGGTCTTGGAGTCAATTTTTTGGGTTGATCATCTCTATAATATCGTTCTTACATTAGGCTTTGGTGGGTGAGTTGTGAAGGTACCCGATGTAGTGGATTAGTCAGCTATGTTCAATGTAATGAGGATCAGTATGTGACTTGAACCCTATGTTCAATATGACGAGACAAACCACAATCCATTGATATGGCTATTCTTCATAGTCAGTTCTGGCTTCGATTAAATAAAGTTTGTTATCCAACATTAAACCACCTCTATAGCATCATTCCCACACTAGGCTCCGACGGGTTAGTCATGAGGGTACCCGATGCAGTGGACTAGCTGGCTTGGTATTCAATGTGATAGAGGTCAGTATGTGGCTTGAAACTCGTGTTCAATACAACGAGGCAACTCCACAATCCATAGTTAGGGCTACACTTGACATCTAGTTCTGGCTCCAATTAACCAACATTTTAGACCCAATAAGGATAACCTAGCGATGTGTGAGTCAGGTGCTAAAAGTGGGAGGTCTTGGGGTCCATTCCTTAGGCTAACCACCTATATAGTGTCATTCCCACACTAGGATCCAGCAGGGCATCCATGAGAGTACCCAATGTGGTGAACTAGTTGACTCGATTTCAATGCAATGGAGGTCGGTATGTGGCTTGAAACCTATATTCAATGTGACGAGGCAAGTCCACAGTGCATGGCTAGGTCTACTTTTCACTGTCGGTTTTGGCTGCAGTTAAATAAATTTGTTACCTAACTTTTCAGACCTAGTGGGGATAGCATAACGGTGTGTGAGTTGAGTCCTATAAGTGGGAGGTCTTGGGATCCATTCCCCAAGTTGACCACCTCTATAGTGTCATTCCCACAGTAGGATTTAGTGGGTCAGTCGTGAGGGTCCCTGATGTGATGGACTAGTTGGCTCGATGTTCAATGTGACAGGGGTCAATACGTGGCTTGAAATCTATGTTCAATGCGACGAAGCAAGCCATAATTTATGGCTAGGGTTATTCTTCACAGTGGATTCTAGCTCTGATTATATAAACCATGTTACCCAACGTTTTAAGGCCCGACGAAGATAGCCTAGCAGTGTGTGAGTTGAGTGCTAGAAGTGGGAGGTCTTGGGATTTGTTCCCTACGCTAACCACCTCTATAGCGTCATTCCCACACTAGACTTTGGTGGGTCAATTGTGAAGATAACTAATGCGATGGATTCGTTGACTCGATGTTCAATGCGATGAGTATTGATATGTGGCTTGAAACCTATGTTCAATGCAACGAGGTGAGTCCACTATCCATGCCTAGGACTACTTTTCATAGCCAAATTTGGATATGGTTAAATAAAATTTGTTACTCAACATTTTAGCCAATGAGATGTGGGTGAGTTGGTTAAGTGGTTTGGTTGTTTGGTTGTCACTGTTGGTGGTCGTCGTTGTTGGTAATCCTTAATATTTGTTGATGTACATCTAGCAATATATGGTTTACATGTGATATTTCATGGATATTTGAGGCCCCGATTATGTCCTAGACTGGTTCACACTCCAAAAAAAGTCATTTCCTAACCAAAAAAAAAATTGTTATATTTATATAATATAATATTATAAATTCAATATTATATAGATATTTAATATATATAATAATATATATTATTTATATGGTAATAGTAATTTATATATCACAACAGTATTTATAATTACAAATGTATAATATATTATATACAATTATAAATATTATATTTATAATTAGTATATAAAAATATAGACTAACATTGTAATGTTGATTCAAACCACAAATCAAATGTGGAGACCTATTGTAATAAAATCAGTTATGATGACATCTTTGGTCGTCCATGACAATAAAAAATGGTCAAATGTAGAGTTCTATTATAATAAAATCAGTTATCATGACATCTTTGGTCATCTATGGCAATAGAAAATGGTCAATCAAAGATGTCACCACCTTGCACACTACAACCCCTTTACAATGGGTGCAATTCATGTAAATCCATTCACTACCTTGAATGTAGGTTTGGTGTATGATATGGTCCCTCTACTGTGCAATATCCCTTCAAATATCCTATCATTACCTCTCACCATCGACACCTTACTCACCTTAAAATATTTCACCACTTGCAAGGTCTCTATGACCTTGTGCTTTCTCACTATTTCGCCATTACTCTAACTCATCGTGAAACGAAATGCCTCCTCCCCACACTATTGTTGTGTTGAATGAAAAAACACACAACCTCAATTTTCTACCATCACCTCCATTATAATAATAAAAGTAAGGTAAAACTATCTATTTACACATCTTCACTTTACAAAACCTTCCTTTAATAAAATAGAAAATTACATCCCTTCCATAAAACTTCTAAACAACTATTAATTTAATAGTACAATACAATATAATAGTCTATATTCTGCATTATGTATTATATTTTAATTTAAATAATTCGTTTATATTATTTAAATAAAACCTTGTATTTAAAATTTAAATTATATTATATTATAGTTAATTTTATTTATTTTCTTTATTATTTTTCTTTTTCTTACAGTCCCTATTTTCAAAAAAAAAAGTCTCCGTGCCCGTCTTCCCCCGTCTCCCCGTACCCGTACCGATCACCTGGGACCTACAGCAAAATCTATGCCTATTTCAACTGGGTTTTGAAACTGAACTTCTCAGCTGGATGGATCGTGTGATTTAGGTTTGATTGAACTTTCTAATCATTTGTGCGATTTGGGTAATTTCGGCTGCTGGTTATCCATGCCTACCCTCTGTTTTTAGGATCCATACATCCTGTATTATGGATGAATATCCCTTGAACACAGGTTGAAGTTCAGCCGAATTGTGGAAAATGCAGCACTGAAAAATGCTTCTTTCATAGAATGTATGATTCAATTTAAATATATTAGTGAATAGAAAATGTTCACCAGCTAACCAAAGGTAATTCTAACCCCATGAACTGCACAAGGTAAGTCAACTTTACTTAGGGCGTGCATTTGGGTAGACTACCTGAAACTACTTGCTCTTGCCGTTTCTATTTCAATGTGCTCTTTCTACCCATTATCCTTTCTGCTCCAAAATCTATTCTCTTTTAAGGGTGGAAGAGACTTGATTCCCAAAATTGAATAGAATAAGCCCCATTCCTCTGGTGTCTGATTTGTCAAGTTTAAAGAGCAAAACATAATTTGCATCTTTTATCAGTCTACTTCCAAGTTCCATGTAATTACTGGTCGCAGCGAAAACATCAAATAAGTTCACTTCATGGTAATGATGTTTGTATAACAAGCCAACGGTTGAAAATACACCCAGAAGTGAAAACACATAAAATTGCAGAAGACCATTGATTTAAGAACTAATCAAGAATGGTTAGATTCCCCTTGCATTGATGCAGTACAAAATCAGGGAAACGTCCAGCCATGTCATCAGGTTTCAGCAGACAGCAACATACATCAAATATTCTAATGAAAAAAATAACATTCATTTCCAATTTGCATTGTTGATTATGGTCATTATTCCTAAATAAAATGCTTTAAAATGAAAGGATTCCAAAAACCGATTTTGTGCAAAGGTTGGTTCAGATATAAAATTCTCAGTATTTTTTTGGTTCTTTAGATTTAACTGAATTTCAATTCCTTGTTTGCTCCAAAGAGGGGTTCAAATCCATTTGAGCACTTCATTTGAAAGGCCTCTAAACTTGGTTGGAGCCTAGTTTCATTACTCGATGCTGATAATAAAGTTTGATGTTATTTGACAATGCTCAGATGCAATCTATTTAGGTCTGGTTTGTACAATTTACAATTGACTGAGACATTGGCAAGAGATATTTCAAAAAAAATATTGATGATGTTTGTTTGTCCCTAAATTCGATTGAATGTGTCTTTCCATAATATGCTAAATACTCCATGGGCAACTGATAGTACCACATTACTGTATGTGAAATGTACTTTTTATTTTCTTCAGATATTTATCTAGGGATGAAAGGGTGAAAGCCGATGATGTAGAGTCCCATAGAAACATGTGTAATGTGTTTTGTGGGGAATAAAGCTTTAGGAGAAAGCGGATATTTCTGATTAATCTGACACTTGGAGAAAGGAAAGCAGATATTTCTGTTAATCTGTCGCTTAAAGAAAGGATCACATGCCTTTCTATTCCATTATGTGCTACTGATGCAGGTTCCTGTGAGCAGAGTCATCTATAACTTCTGGGTGTATGCAAAGAATAGTTTGATTGGCATATTTCAAAGTAGAAGTTAAAATTGGTTATGGTCAATCTAATTGATATCCTAGGCTCATCCATATCACTATCCCTGGTTCATTTAGTAGTTATTTTTATTTTTCTCTTGGAGCACTGCTTTTATATTTTTGTTTTCAAACACCACTAATTTACACGGCTGACAATAACAAGGGTTGAAAGCTTAATATCTTGGGATCACTGATCCAAGTCAAAGGGCAATACATTCTTTTGAAGGGCAGTGTTTTAGAGAACCCTTCAATAGTGAAGATATGGGAAAACTCTTGCCCTGTTTATGAAAAGGAAAAATAAGTATAACCCCTTACAAGATTTAATAATAGAGAGCTCCTGGTTTTGCGAGTATGTGCTTTTGACCCTCAGAGATGTGGTCTAGTTGCAACTTGTGGATGACTGACTTGTTTTAGCACTAGAATTGGGTTCAAAACCCTTCGAGTGCATGTGGGATGAGACCAGGTGCAAGTCCTGGGTGAATTTGGCAGCTGCTCTTCACAGAACAGCAACTTAGCTGGACAGCTATAAGCAACATTTCAAAAAAAAATGGGCATGTGCTTTTGGTTTTAGAGAGTTAAAGCCTCTTGCTTGAATTTCTTACTAAGTTTTAATTTCATCAGATATGATTTTTACTTTACTTTCTATTTCTCTTTCTAAATTTATTACTAACTATTTTTATTTTCTAAATTAGACCACCATTGCAAATAGATGCAATCATAGTTCAGGATTTTCTTTTATCATTTGCTCAGAAGACTGTTCTCAACCTGTTTTTTTGGTATATTAACCCAAATATTCCTAGTTTGAGTCACAAGTACTTTTAGGTGGAGAAAGTACTCCTAGAACAGATGTCCTCTATTGCAATTATTTTGGCCCATCTGTGTGTTTGATTGCTGGCTATGTATTTGATGCGGACTAATGTGTTTTTCCGGTTCATGTGACATTTTTTTAGTATCTTGACAGAAAATATCGTGTATGATCAATACTTAACAATTATCCTTTATTTTCACGCTGATGATTGAACACCTTGTATAAAGAAAATTTGTTTTCGATCTTGTAAATCCATTAGGTGTTAAGATTCAAAAGCATATAAAGCAAGCAAATTCCAATGTTCATTTTTTTTAAGGTAAGAGTATAAGAATGTTTGTTAGGAATGAAAATGCTAAGCAGGCATATTTGACATATGCACCATTATGAACATTCCTAGAAAGGCATCTAATAGCTTAAATTGATTCCATTTATTTTGTCAAGTGAACCCCAATTCTGAATGTTACAAAGGCTCCTAATATCTGTTGTGAAGAGTGAAGGGTATTGAGGTCTTGGCAACTTCGTATTTGTTAACAACATTTGCATGCCCTTCCAAAGTTCCGGTTTTGAACCGTCTTCTCTTGATTCAATATTGAGTATTCAAACACTTCTAAAGATGCACATCGGCATGGTAAACCTCAAAGAACAAATCCTTAAAGAATTTGCTCAAGCTACACAAAAATGATATTGACTAGCATTTACTTGATGGTGAATTGGATTCTCTCCTCCCGTTCTTTTTTTCTGCATGTCTATTTATGACAAAGATATACCTGTAAGGGGTTTCAGTTATTCTCAATAAACTTAAGGTCTCTTTATATGTTATTTTCAAAATTGTTGTCTATTAAAATTTCTCTCTTCCACTATACTTACATTGGTAAAAGTGTTATAATCCTATTAATATTCTTATTATCGTTTGTGTATTTTATATCAGAACTGGATATCGACAATATTAGCAAGATAATGGATATAGAGTGTATTCTTTTGTTTAGTGAGGTGTGAACATTTTTTCAAGTATATCGTATCATGTATTTTCTTCTCAGAAGTAATGTTTTAAACAAAAAATAAGAGGCAAATATTGGGACAAGTCACATGACTTGTTTGTTGTTTGCCAGCAAATATGCATATTTGTATTACTTACTAATTTGAGTGCTTGTATGATAGCATGCTAGCCTGGTGACGAGCATTGAAAGTTGGCATGCAGGGGGATAAGAAATAAGCCACATCCTTGGGCATGGCACGGACATTGAAAGTTAGCAAGGGGATGAGAAACATGGCATGTGTGAAACATAGCAGGTCCTTAGGCATG
The DNA here is from genome assembly GCA_037957365.1 of Torreya grandis. Lineage (NCBI taxonomy): Eukaryota > Viridiplantae > Streptophyta > Pinopsida > Cupressales > Taxaceae > Torreya > Torreya grandis. Next base: position 2,078,376 of record JARHVA010000336.1, read on the forward strand.
GCATGAGCATTGAAAGTTAGTAGGGAGGTGAGAAACGAGGCAAGGACTTAGGCATGGGTGCCAAAATACATGTAGAAATATGGCTACCAAAATGGAAAGTGGATTGATGTTATTTTGTATAATTTAGAAAGCATATATGGCCTTGCATGTGCTCATAATTAAGTCTCCTTGCACTAGAACTCTCATTATATGGAGGTTGCACCATTTGATTAAGCAACCTTATAAAGCAGTCATTTCTCTTCTCTTCAGACACTGCAAATATTGGAAATTCAATTGTCCACTTTCCTATAGGTTCAAATCTCGTCAAGATGTTTCACCCAATGTCAAAAAAATCAAGGGGTTAGCCATGGTCCATGTTTTACACCATATAACGCTTCTTGTCAAAGGAAAGGAATCCTATCTTCACATTAGGGAAAATACAGTATGGTCCATAATTTCCATTAGTGTTCAACACATCGATCGTGGCTTTTCATTTTCGTCCATAATTTCCGTTAAGCTTGTTTTAAATCACTTTGTATTAGAAACACATAACACCAAATAAACAGTATTTTGGAACTATACAGTTCTTGTCAATCATAAATTTAAGGCATGTAGCTTATCGATGGTGCTTTTTTGCAAGTTTTCTTTATATGGAATGTTATTGAATACCTTCATGTCATTTCTGATATTTGGCTCCTCCTGCCGTTGCTAGAGTTTTCTCCACTTCGTTGTTTTGCATTTCTTTTGATCCTCATACATTCTTTCTTGTTTTTCTTTTGCCTGTTTTTTCATACCCTCTTTAGATAGGATATTGCTGAATGTTCTCCATGTCATGTTTCGTCTTCACTCCTATCCATTTAATAGTTTTCTCCACTAACCTCCTATACCTTGACTATCACACTTTTTAGCACTCATTGCAGTTAGGCATATACATTAGTACTTTTCAATCTTCAAGCTTGATCTATTTTGTGCTACTTCACCTAAACGTTGGTTGTATATTATAAGACTCAATTTCTTGTGTAGTCATGACTGTTAGCTTTGATAGTTTGGTGTCTTTAAAAATAAATTATAACCCTCTTTTTGAAGGGTTTTCAGAAAATGCGACAGATACTGTGTCAATGACCATTTCCTAAAATCCTTATTTTCTAATTCAAAAAGAGAATTTAAATTACATTCATAACCGGCATGGGCAAACATGGTAATCTAGCCAACTAAGACTGCTAAAAAACAAATAATAAAATTTTCTTGAATCTACAGGCAGACTTGAGAAACCTATAAGCTGATATCACATCTAGTCCAAAGAACCTGAAAACTGACAATGGAGATTAACAAACACAGCTTTGAACATCAACAAGAAATACAATCTGGGAAGGCCTACACAAGTGCTCATCAAGACAGTTTGTTTGATACCCAGGTGCACCAAATTTTCAAATAGAGAAAACATTATATCAGTTGTTTAAATTGAAAACAGGTAGTATGAAATAAGCCCAAATAAAGAATATAATAACATACGCAGGTTTGATGCATTTTATACCTTAAATTTACCTTATTCTAAAAAAATTACCTTTAAATGTCTTGGTAGAGATCACAGTTCGACCACAGGATTCTTTGAGGCATTTATTTCTAAAATGCCATACAGATAAATTTAAGAGGCAACCTCAGTACACGACGATAGTTGGAACTGTTTGTACAGCATCAGTTATTATTTCCAATTGTGCCGTACAATTCCTTCCCAACTCTAAGATGTGTAACACTTCAGAGCTTATGTCCAATGCAGTTGAGCAAATTGTCTATGATGCTTCAGCCAAACACACAACCTTCATCACCTATGCTAGAAGTGAAGCTATTTTAAGCATATATCTACTTTAGAGAAAATGTTCTGTTGTGTCACTTTCAGATTTTTACTTCCCTTAGCAATTCCTGCTGCTTTGAACCATCTCTTTTGTATAATGAAATTGGAGGAAGATTTGCCAATAGAAGGATTTGATTCAAATAAGGAAGACTACCTTGAGACATGCCCAAATAAGCGACATGTCCAAACAGAATTTGAAACATTATTGAGAAAGTACAGCTAAAAACAGAGAAGGGAAGAACAACTTGAATTATCCAGACTCAAGGAAAGATGATCAATAGAAGAAATCGAAATATCCAAACTTAAAGGAAAGATGTTCGATAGAAAATTGCCTACGGTACATTGCATTCATTTCAAGAAATGTCATCCGCTGTCAAAAAACCAACAGAAAACTAACTTAGTTAAGCTCAAGCAGTAAACAGCAAATAAGCTTGTTATCTTTCCAATGAAGTAATGCCAAAGAAAAATATGTTACATGTCCTAGCTGTTAAGAAAACCTTGAGCTTTAGCTTGGGCTTTCAATTTCCAAGACTCCGGCATTTTCCATCAAAACCAGCCATATCTTGCTGGCATGCCCAAGCACTAATCCACAGTTCTCATGGATAAAGAAGACACTTTCACAAAAAACAAAATAGATACAGCTGGAGGTGGCAAGATATGTCAAACTATAGTTGTTAGAACTGAATACAAAAACAAATGAGCAATGAACCGATTAGCATTTATTCAGTGGGTTGCTCATTTGTGCCAGTAAATTGTCCATAGCCTTCAATGGAAGACAACACACTCCCCCCCTTTCCACTGCGCACTACTATCTCCCAACCAGGCCCCTTTATAGGTAGAGGCTCAGATTTAGCTCTCACATTTTCAGAAGAATCATTTAGCATGTCAGAGCGGTCCAAAACGCGCATAAGATTAGCTTCCGTAATTTCAGTTTCAATAAGTTCCTCTTCTTCATCCTTTTCTTGCTTAAGCAAAGCAAGAAGGTCTGCTTCCTAAATAGCATTAACACCATTTTTTATCAGTTAAATGCATTTATGCTGGAAGCCTCAATAACTTTGCTAAAATCCAATTAATGCAAGAGACCTAAGTTGGATAATATAAGCTGAAGTTAAAATTTAAGTCTAAATCCAAGATAAATATTCAAACCTCTAGTGTATTGGTTACTCGTTCTTGCCGAAATTGCCCTTTCTCAATCACCAAGTGCTCCAGCTTTAGCTTGCTAAATGCTACTTTAAGCATGCGACCCTATTTTAAGTGGCCACATGTTAAAAAGCCAAATAACAAGACAAGCATTCTGCACATAATCCAATGCCACAAGAAAAATCCTTACCTCCACAGAGTGAGCTGTGACAAGCCTGTAGACATGCACAGGCTTTGTTTGTCCAATCCTGTGGCACCGGTCCATTGCTTGCAAATCCATTTGAGGGTTCTGTATCACCAACTCATTATGATCACTGACAAGTATAAACTACCAAGTTTAAAAATAAATTTATAACCAAAAAACATTTGCATAGGGCACACAAGTCCCTGCGATGCAATTTCCTAGTGAACTTCTGTGTATGCATAGAAAAATTGGATACCTCAAAAACACTTAATATGATAAAAAGAAAAAAAGATAATATTATTTACACTAAACTTATCAATGGCTACTAATTTCTTACCCAGTCACTATCATAAATTATACAAGTATCTGCTGAAGTGAGATTTATGCCAAGGCCACCAGCTCGCGTGCTTAGCAAAAAGATATGAAATCTGCTATCTGGATCGTTGAAATCATCAATCTGCAATGAAAAATCAGCATGGAAGTAACACAATTAGATTGTGCATGCTTGAAAATCAAATTTGATAATACTATAAGCAAGCAATGGGGTAACCCTCTCCAAAAGCTTGAGTGCATATAATTTGCGTAAACACTAACATTATATTGTTAATATGGGGGAACTTTCTTTAGACCTGCTAAACTTTTCAATTAAAGAATTACCCATTACCTGTTTTCTCCTATCTTCCAATTTAACTGCTCCATCAATACGACAAACCTCATGTCCTCTCTCATATAAATAGTATTCGAGCAAGTCTAGAACTTTGGTGAATTGAGAAAATATTAGAACCTGTAATTCAATATCACAAATATCAACCCCATTAAAATAAGACTTAGATATTGTAAAGTGGATGTCCTTGAAAGCCACAAACATGCAGACCTTCAACACTAAACAGCATATATATTCTCTGAATTGCCTTACATTTTATGATTTAAGCTATATAAAAAAGAAAGTGAAACAGTGCTAAAGGATTGCCATCAGTACCTTATGTTTTTTAGCTTTCAAATGCATTATCAGTCTGTCCAACAAGCCAAATTTACCACACTGCTCAACCAACTGAGCCACAGGTGGATATTCAACTGAGGAAATAGCTCAATCAGACAACAATAAATCAATACATGTGCCTCCCACTAATGGCAGTTTCCAATAAAGCAAAAATTCAATTACTAATGCAAACAAAGAAAGTACATAAGGTACACAACAAAGACTGGATACACAATAAAGTCTGGAAGATAATTACAAAAACCTTACTTGATTGGTCGAACTGTGATTCCAACAGATCAGGATGATTGCAATTCTTTCTCAACTGAATCATCAAATTGTTTAGCTTTGCTTTTATGCCTGTACCTGAAACAGATAAAATGAATTACATTTCTTTCAACCTTCAAGCTAAAAAAAATCTGAAGATTAGCTAAATAGTGGATCGTACAATTGAACCAAGGAGCAAAAGCTTACACGAGCTTTAGGAAAAAATTCTTCAGAATCAAAATACACCTTAACCTACCTCTATTTGCCTTAGTATGCAGGTAATCCTCAAGTGTTTTATTGACTAAATGATCTTGGATCTGTTTTTGATGTTCAGTCATATTTGCATACAAAATTATCTCCTTTTTCTTTGGCAGGGACTGCTCAACATCTTCCTTCAATCTTCTGAGAAGAAATGGCCGAAGGATCAAGTGTAGCTTTGAGATTACCTGAAAAAACAATTCCTGTCAATCTCTTGTTCAACTACAGAACAAAAATCAAATTAACCACTTGAATTTTGTAATAAGCATACTTGAACTCTTCGTTTCTCCTCTTCTTCTTCCTGCCCCGTTCCATTGTTCTGCTTCCCACCAAGATCAAACCTTCAAGAAAATATAGTATCAAATCAGTAAAATGCAGCAAGAAAGACTTTTCTTAAATAAGGTGATCCCATGCTTTCCCATATCAAAGCCCGGAAAGCAAGCCTTCCACCCTATACTATGACTACCAAGAACATAATAAAGGGTCCTGCTCACTAGATCTGTAAAAAGCAACAAAATTATAAGTTACCCTCCTAAGAAAGAACAGACAGAATGATACAATTCCGAAGTATAGACTGTCACCAATAACTAGATTGGTGACCCTCATCTACAATTCTTGCTAATGCTTAGTCAGTCACTGCAATCTGCTTGCTTCAATGGCAGCAATAAAGCACTTGGAATATTTAATTTCACATCAAGTCTTACAAGCCAAAAAATTAGCATTAAAGGACTTTTAATTTCATGTCTGGTATTTTAGTATCATACTTGGGACGAAAATTATGGACTAACCAGTACTTCAATAGTCAAAATACACTAATTACTCTTGATGGTTAACCATTTCAGTGTATGTAGCTTAGAAACTACAATGGGCTAACAAGAAATCAGCATAATGGGTAAAAGCCAAAAAAAATGCTTTTCATTCAATTCTGATGATGGAACCACAAAGTGTGGTTTGAAACATCAATTTTCTAAATCCCTATGCAATTGCTCCAAAACCTTCATTGTTAACTAAGAACATGTTTTTCAAGCTGTCATCAGAAAAAAGATGATAAATATTTTTTCGTTTTACCTATTATACCGATTTCTTGTTGAACCATTGTAGTTTCTAAGCTACATACACTTAAATAGTTAATAAAAAATAGTTAATGTATTTTAGCCATTCAAGTACTGGTTAGTCCATTATTTTAGTCTCTAGTACAATATAATGGATCAAGATAGCAATAAGGAACCTGATGCCACGAGAAATTTATTTTAGAATAATTATGACTCTTTTAATGTAAAAACAGATATTTCTTCTTCTGTAATTCATGAATATTTGACAAACCGACCCCTGATAATCTATGTTGCAAGAAATGCCGAATAGCATTATGATACTCTTCAGATATTCCCCAGATGTAGCCAAGGTACATCTGTATTTAAATATAGGACAAGTATTGTCAGGAGACATTAGGTATGCCCTGGATGCAGCTAATTTATACAGCAAGATTAGAGTCAATGTGGCAAGAACCGAGCACATCCAAGTTCAAGTTTTTGATGCTTCAAACAAACAAAGAACAGCCAAAAGCTTCATTGCAAAGTGATCAACCAAGATTCAATTTATACCTAATTGTATTTAGCATTCAAAACTCTCTTTTGGGAGCCTTAAAACCCTTAGTTGCTGTTAAAGACAGTTCATATCATATTAGATGGTTTGAGATGTGCCTTTAAATCATATTTTCTTGCAGCCAAAAATAATTGTGTAAATATTTCTTAAGTCTTGCAGGTAGAACCAAATAATCTTCAACAGCACCTAGAATAAAACTCATTTACTTCTGATAGAGAAAAACTCTTCTGCTCCTCGTAGAGAAAAATGTACTTGAAATTAATTATCTACAGCACTTGTAAATAAAGTCATCTGCTTCTTCTAATAGCAAGAGCATGTGTCAGATAGGCAAATCCAGCAAGCAATTGTACCACAACACTTGCATCATACACTGTTACTCCTCAGCAACATGACCATCATTTTGACTAGAATTGCAGTTACAATAAATCTACTGCATCAACATAAAGTGAAGTGGTTCAACGGTAGGAAAATTATAGCATCATTTAACCTTTGGATAAAATGATGAGGCACATTCTACAGCAAGAGGATCAAAACCCAGTGTCCTGAGTGTAGGCGGATTGACAAGTTCAAGTTTTACTTCTGCACTTGGTCATGAGGTCAAAACACTGGGGTACAAAAAGTGAACAATATATAAGGTAGACAGAAAATGATCTTGTGAACTTCCAAAAAGGAGGATCTCATACACCAAATTGGTGTAACGTTTAGCAGTGACCCAGGAAACTACCTTTACAGCAAGAGGATAAGCATAAATTTTGAAAATGGCAGAAAAACATTTTATGCAATTGATGAACCAAAAAAATGTATGCAATGATCGAACAGAAAAATCAACTTCTCAAATTACATAAACAGATAACTAGACATCAGGTATAAGAGAGTTACCAAGATTCAAATTCTTGGCGTGATGTGAATACATCAGGCAAAATGAAATTTAGCAAGGACCAAAGTTCTGCCAAATTATTCTGTAGAGGAGTTCCAGTCAAAAGAACCTTATTATCAACATCTAATAGTTTCAATTCCCTCAACAATTTGCATTCAAAGTTTTTCAATCGGTGTCCCTGCAGCAAAAAGGCACCTGTTGAGATATCTAAATCCACATCCAAATATTGCAAGCACACATGCTTAGATTTGTGAAGAGAGACAATAAAAAGTTCATTCCAACAAACCTCATCAACAACAAGATATTTCCACTTATAGTGAGCAAGTGCCTTTATATCATTCATAGCAACCTCATAAGATGTGACTATAACTGGAAAATCTGGACCAACTTCTCCTGACATGTGCTTTATCCTCAACTCATCACGCACACTTTTGGATCCATGATAAAGTAAAGCCTTCATGCTTGGAACAAACCTGCAGGTAAGCTTTACTTTTAAGATAATTAACCAATCAAAGACAAAATAAACGGAAGCAATGTAAAAAGTTCCAAACTGTGAAATATTCAGAATCCTACCTAGTAATTTCATTCACCCAATTCGAGAGAGTTGTGAGAGGAGCAATCACTAAAAAAGGACCATGCATGTCCTTTCCCTTCAAATGAGCAAGGACACCAATAGTCTGTACCGTCTTTCCTAGACCCATTTGATCTGCAAGTATTCCACTCAGTCCATTTTGCCACAGAGAAATCAACCACTTCACTCCCTTAATCTGATAAGATTTTAGCCTTCCTCCACTTAAAAGAGGAACAAGTTTCATTTGCTCTTTCCAGTTCCTCTCCTCCTCTGTTAAGTTATCTGAATCGTTAACTTGGGCATCTTCTTTGCAATTTGCCAGCATGGCCTGGACTGCATCTTTTGCCTTTTCCTTTGCCTGATCATTTATGCATACAGATTATTTGGTGCTACAAAATATTTAAGGACACCACCATTTATGATGTTACAAATGAATGACAGATGAGAATTTCTAATAAGGTTTTTTTACCTTTTCATTCTTATCATAACTTCATACCTAATGTTAGTTATCCGGAATCCTGTCTGAAATTTGAAAAGAGACATCTGACATAACAATTTACTAATTAATCATGTAAAGGCATCTGACTTTCAGACACTAAACAGACTAATTGGAACTCAACATAGCAAACAGTTAAAATGGTACCAACGTACAAATTAGCAATAATTATCTATAAGCTTGCACACTTTCATATAGTATAATATATAGTTTGAGTTTTAAAAAAAATTAACACGTGTGGAAAAACAGAGATCTTTAATGTCACTCACCTATTACTTAAAACTACCGCAAGCAGTTTCAAAAACAGTGTTGCCATCCAAAACTAAGAAATATTCTACCAAATTATTTTCCTAAAATCAACATGTACCATCTCTATGTATGTCTTTCTTTTCATACAAGCTTCTGTACATCCTTTGTAATCTTTATAAGTAAATGTACAGCATGTACATTGAGGAAATTTCTTGTATTCTTTCCATTAAATGCAATTATGCTCTTATCATGCATGCCACTCCATATCTTCAATATACATCACATTATCATGGGTGTGCATATGACACATTAGATCTGATGATTTATAAAATGAGAAAGTCAATAATTCATCCATCAATCCTGTAAAATCATTTCATACTCGAGTACTAAGCTTTAATTTTTATCCTTATGGAGTCCCCTATTTTTAGGGAGATACCACACCTAACACAACCCCTTATCCGTTGAATTTGAGGATATCCCCTAGCCGTTCTAAAACCTTTACTCCCAAAGTAACACTAACTAATATAAATTTCCTTCAAACATATCTTCTCATACTTGGTCATAGGCATCAGATAACAATCAAAAGAAAATTTGGGACCCTTTGAGCTGCTCCCCAGTTGTAAGCTACAACTTTGTCAGAATTGACCAGACAAAATTGGAGACTAGAGAAAACAATAGCTGGAAAAATCATTGGCTGATGCAGACTTTCTGTAGAGATTAATTTAGATATTTAAAAACAAGACCTTGAAGTTGATTTCCACGTTTCTATATGGTCAAGATTGCAAACAAGAATACAAAAAAATTGATGTAACAACAAGAACCTCTTTCAAGACAGTAGTACAAGCAAATCTTTCAAGATGGTATTACAAGCAAACTGGCATTGTACTCCATATTTTAGTGAGCATTGTGCACATACCAAATGCAATGTATAATAATAAACAGAAAACTGTTAGAGGCTTACTGCATTAGACGTAGCCATCTTCCTCTTTCGACCTCTACCACCATTCTCTAACTTGCAATCTTTTGTATCACTGTTCTCATTAGATCCAGTTCCTCTTCTCCTCTTTTGACCCCTACCACAGGTATTTGCCTCAGGTTCAGGTTCTTTTGCATCACCATTCTCACTTGAACCCTGAAAAGCCATGATTTGGCTTGAAACAGTTAGAAGAAGAAAGTGCATCTGCTTCTACTAACACAGAAATTACAACCAAAAATAACTTTGAACAATTAGACAGAAAACATCTACTCCTAGTGGAGAAATTACAGATGAAAACTTTGAACAACCAGAAAATAAAATGCATTTCTTTATTCTAGTCAATTAACTGAAAATAAACATGAACAATTAGAAGAAGAAAAACCATATACTTCTAGTACAGAAACTAAAGCCAAGAATAACTTTGAACAAGGATTACACAAAAATGCACCTGCTTCTTTCTGTAGAGAAAATGTAGCTGAAAATAACTATTAGAAAAACCATAAATATAATTGAGTTGCATTTAAAACATTAAATACAGCCTTGTGTCTTACAAATTTAGCATCTTCCATTTGCTCAAGTAGAAACTCTGAATAAAGCTGAGTCTGGTTAAGAAGTGCCTCCAATCTGCTAAAAACCAAATCACCAATTTGTTTAGTTCCATTATTCATTTGTTTTTTCATTTCCTCTTGCTTTGTTCGCTCTTGTTCCAAGTGTTTCTCCTCTGTGACAACGTCCTCTGGAATCTGCAATACTTCCCCATCACATGGCAAATCATTATCCTCCAATTCATTCCGCAAATCACTTGCAGATCTTCCCTGTTTAGAAAAAAGTGAACTGCTAGTTTAATTGGGATGCATTGTAGTTTAACAAACATGTAAGAAAATAATTAAAGATAACACTTCAAACATTAAAAAAAAGAGCTTAACAAAAGAAACAGTAATGAACTACAAACAGCAAACTACAATTGATCAATGATAAATGATAAATGACAAGACCAAATTGAGTAGTTTTCTTTCAATCTATCAATACAACTCAACCCTGCCAAATCCAAATACCATGTATTAACACCAAAAAATACCTACTAGAATTGGAAAATAAAAGAAGTACAAATTTGTACCTCATCTCCCAATACAGATATTGGTGAATCTGCATCTCCTTCAACCTTGGTAGCCATGGTGCTAACCATTTCCAAAGGCTGCATATGGTAATTTAGAAAATCAAACCCAACATTATCAAAATCAATAGAAATGATTACAATTGACTAGGGGGATTTCTATACATAAAAATAAGCCAACAAAATGAATATATATTCAGCCTTTCCATTGAAACTAATTTATATGATTAACCAGCTGGTACTTCTCCTTAAAAGCAACATATCAATATAAACAGCTTACAAAAATGAAAAATAATTAATCATAAAAGCTCTTATATGCTAGTTTATGACTAATCAGCTGGTACTTTTCATTATAAGTAACATATAAACAACTTTTAAAGATAATTAATTATAGATGAACTTATAAGCCCAAGATCTTGGATTTGAGACTAAAAGCAATGCCAAATCAGAGACCCTCATTGCAAGCCTAACATCCAAAGTTGACTAAATAATGATCAACAATGCCAACAAAATTGTATCTCGAGTAGGAAGCTAAATGGCAATGTCAAACCGGAGTCCCTCCATGCAGGTCTAAGGTGATTGAAAACCTCCACGTTGAGGGGAATTTCATAGTAACAATCAAGAGTGTCAACAAGATTCTAGTTCACATAAGAAGCTTGATGGCATGCTAACAGCAATACCATAACAGATGCCCACATTGAATTACAGGTGAATATATGAAGACACTCTTAACATATAAATAAGAGCCCCGGTGTGCTACTTTCTTAAAAACACAAAATTAAGAGGCTTTCCTGCCCTGGGAATACAATCTACTGTGCATGAAAACTTCATGTCTACAGCCTAAAGTTGCAATCAAATATAGCAAAGAAAGTGTAACTAAAGCTATGGAAATAGAAGAGGTACAAAGCATTACCGTATAAATATAGAAGCTCATTTATTCTTATCAAATAATGAAAAACAGGAAGTAGGAATAAAAGCAAGTAGGATTCACTCATTTCTAACCTGGTAATAGGAAGGGAGCAACCACAGTTACTCCTAATTTTAATAGAAGATGCAGCTGTCTTACAAAGTGGCAACAAGTGGGATTTCTTCATTTTATCTTGAATACAAGGCTTCAAACCTAAGTCCCAGACATATGATATTTTCTTAAATCCTTAGTATTTCTAGGTAGAGCCATCTTATGTAGAAAATGTTAAGTGGAAACAAAAAGTTTGCAAAGCATAACATAGATAATGAACATTTACATTTAATGATAAAGAAATAAGTAATACATGCTAATATCATCAATCTTTCCATTTCATTGAAATGACAAGTAAGAATGTTATATGTTAATATTTGGGAAAAAGAAAAATATAATAAAACCTACTCCCTCCCCCTTGTAAGCCATAGGGAATGCAATAAGTACATTCTTGTATATAAAATGGCTACAGCTATTGGGAAATTTTACTATTGTATAACATATACTATCTATTGTCAAATTTCCTAACTTGGCAAGATAACATGCATAGACTTATCATTTTTCCTTAGCTTTCTGACTTTGCTTCTACAACACACCCTGCAGACAACTGACAATCTCAACTGACCAATAGCCCATCCCTTAGTTTTACACGAGAAAACCACATTGAAACAAAAATGGCATGATGATTTAAAAACAAAATGATAGTCACTTCCCGTAATAATAGTATGGAATGGTCCCCCAAAATTCCAGATAAACTTACCTTAAGGCAAAAGAAGCGTCTACCAAATAGGAATAAAAAGAGATGCAGCCTTGTCAAATATAATGAGCTTAAGTGAAACATCGTGAGGGCTTCCACAGCAGAATACCAGGTCTTAATTCCCTGAAACTACTGCATCAAACTCCACGTGCAGAGTTCCCTATAGAACAAGGGCAGGTGGAAGCCCCAAGTCACTTTGACAGAAGTGATAACCACTTGGTCATGGCAAATAAGCAGAATGTTACCTCTCTGGTGGAATTCAACGATGCAAATAATAGAAGCAATGCAACCACTGTGGTACCCAAAAGAATGATCTCTTGCCAGATGTGCAAACACCACCAAATAAGGTATTTCTTGATGATTTTAGCCCCAGGTTGAGGTGGCCATTGCATACAATGTTTTTAATTATTGAATAAAACGTTACTAAATGGGCTACCCAAACACTTAAAAAATTTGGGGAATAGCATATAAGAGATTGAAAAAGTCAAGAAAAAGAGCTAAATTAAACAATTCCTTTATTATTTCAACTCTTATTGAGGTGGGCATGAATGGAATCCTCAGTAATTGAGCTCCGTGCTTCTTGGAGCCAAAATGCACGAGCCTTAAAACCACATGGCTGTATGATGCATTTCTTTGAAGCCAACACTAGTATGCTTAAAATCCCCAAATGGATTTAAGGGTTTAAGATAAGATACATTTTAGTTTTACAAAATGTAGGAACAAAGACTCTCTTATGCAATAAGCATTATTAAAAAAAGGCAGAAATGCAGCCAAAAAAGCCAGCTCTTGATCATTTCTAATCCATTTGGAGGTGGATATGTATTAAGCCTTCAAGTGAATAAGCTGCGGCTTCTTGAAATCATATATAGAAATCCTAGCCCCTAAATGCATTCAAGGTTTAACATGAGTTGCATTATATAGAGTTTGGTAAATACAAATTCGATATGATTAAACTCTGAACTTTAAAAGCAAAAACCAGGAGACTTAGAAGTTCCCAGCTGCAATCAGGGTTCAAAACAAGCTACATTTTGAGCTTCAAAACAAGTGGGTACGAAGACACTGGTATTAAAACCTAATGCAAACCAAAGGGTATAATAATGAGCTTTGCATTTTTTCTATTTATGTGGATTTCATTGTGTCCATATATTACCGACGTCTTCTAGACCCCTCAACAGGGTTTATTTTCATGAACACCCTTTACCCTAAGAGGGGTATAAAAGACAGACGGGAAACCGCTCCAGTGTCTACAGCATAAACGCCCTTAACGCTGAAGAGGGTATGGAAGACTTGCCCAAAAAACCTCTTCGGGTTCAATATTGACATAAATATCCTTTGTGCCCAAGATGGGTCTGTAACATAAGCTCGACAATGGTAATATAAAAAAATGACACAGTGAAATCCAGACAAAACAAAAACAACTAAAAATGTCTTTCTTAACGCTGGTAATATAGATACATGACAGTAAATTTTTAAAAAACAAAAAAACAAAAAAGGTCCTCCTGTGATGGTTTGAAAAATCTAAATGGCGGCACAAATGAGTGCGAGATTATACCTGAAATGCTGACTGTTAAGCCGCTTCGACCCGGCTGAAAAATGAATGATAAAAGAAGGAAGGCTGCCGAGGCTCGAACCTGCGAGCTGTGAATGAATTTCGAAAGGATTTTATGCTGAAGGGTCATGAAGGAAGTAGAGGAGGAGTGCATAAATATGAAGTATGTTCGGGAACGTGGGGAATAGTTTTGGCGGGAAATTTTTTTGACAAAACCCTTGGAGAGAGAAAGTGCTTGACAAAACCTTTAGAAAGAGAATGAGTTACACATTGTGTGATAATAATTGCTATCAGGGATTTGACAAATAATAACATTTGGCGTAATAATTATTAATGGTGAATTTAGATTTTGGATTTAGTTTATTTGGTTGTGGAGTTTGAAGAGGTAGTTTTGGTTCTGTGTTGGATTCCGATTTATTAGTTATATATATATATGAAAATATATATTGTAAGAAAAGTTATATTTTACTATTAAATTATGATTAAGATGATTTTAAAAGTATTTTAACATTTAAAATTTTACATTATTTTTTTACTCGAAAAATTGTGTTGATTTTTTATGCTAAAAAATCAACAATCAACATAGTTTTTCCACAAAAAAGGTAATGTAATGTTACGCACTTAAAAAAATACCATTTACAACAGAAAAAATTAAATGAGATTTGATTATATATAGTTTTTTTTTTTTTTTAACTCATTTTAATATTCATATTTATTTTAACATTTGAAAAAGAAAAATAAAATAAATAGGGTTTGACAATATTTTTAAAAAAATCATTTGTCTTAATAATCTTGTTCATATTTGTGTGAACATTTGAAATGATTATGTAATCTCTACCTAACTTTATAATTCTTCTTTGGATAGAAAATTTAATCACTCGTTTATTTATTTATTTTTTATTGATCAAATCTTCGACTTAGTGTTAAGGAATAGAGAGTTTCATTCAATCAAATTTATCTAAGGATCGAACTTGGCCTCATCTCATATGGTATCTAATCTTTTGGAAAACTTAATCATCAAATGGCAATATAACCTCTGCCTACTTTGATCGTCGTGTTTGGACATGAAGAGTACAATGTCTCCATTTATTTCGATAATTTTAGTTATAAATATTTAAAATGATAATATAAACTCTATTTATGTGATAACTCTATCCATGTCAACAAAGTAACTCCTCTTCATATGCTGAACAATACAACCTCCACCCATCTTAACAATCTTGCTCCCAAGAATTTATAACCTCCAATAATCTTCCTCCCATGAAGAATGTATCCTATGTAACCCCCAAGGCTTTTTATTTCATTCTTTTTATCTTATATTGATGTACAAGTCTATATGCTTTTTACACTTTTTCTTAAGAGTGTGGGAACATTTAATATCACAACAATGTTTATAGTCAACATTTAATGTGATGATTTTTTTTTGGATGAAATAGAACTTATATTATTAATATAAATATATCAAAGTTACAAGACTATTCTAAAAAAATGTTTGGTAGTAACAGAACACATCATAACGATATACTAGGTCCAACATAGGAAACACAAACAAGGCAAAAAAGTTAAGGAACAAAAAACTAGGCGAAGCCTAGAAAGGCTCGAGAACATTAAAAAAATAAACACTTGAGCAGTAGTAGTAAAGAGACCAGTAGAGGAGGGGTCATGATCAAAAGGATCACCCCATCCAAAGCATGGATGATCTTTCCCTTAAATAACAAGGTCCCATCCAGAATCAGTGGCTTATTGATCACCCTTGTCTTGTACATCAATATTTTGCATATTACAGCTGGAAGAAATAGCCAAAGTGAGCCTAGAGAAGCCTTTATTTGGTGGTGGTTGTCTGCCACCCTATGAACTCCCAAGTGGGAGGCTCCACCTGTGTTGGTTTGTGGGAGGTGGGGAGCCCCACCCCTGAGCCCGTAGAGGATGAGGAGGCAGAGAACACCAACCTCTATGATGGGCCAAGGGAGGAGAGTGACATCACGATAGAAAACCAATAGCACAATCGTGAAAACATTGACAAGACCAACTGCAATGAGGTCCACCTTTAAGAGGGCCACTGCCACCTCTTGGTGGTGAGTTCTACAAAGGGGAGGGTGGGACATGAGTAAGATTGCAGGGGCATTACCCTAGTGATAAAGTAGCCATTGCAAGTAATCCAACTTTGTAGCTACTTTGTTAGTTTGCTGTTGAATCTGCAGAAGCACATTGTCAATAACCATTGCCTTATTATACATAGAAAAATGAATGTCAATTGAAACATTAGAGAATAACATTGATTTTTTTTCTTTCTAAATCCAAAATAGAATTTCCAGTCTAAAAGCATGCTAGACTTCGGTGAATTGAGGGGGCATTATGGGTTGTCACCAAAATGGGTATGAAACCAACTGAAGGGGTATGGGCTATAGGGCCAAAAAAAATCATGTATCTAAACCCAGGGGCTTTAGGCCTCGAGGCAAAACCAAAAAAGGTGCATAAGAGTCTCTAGGTGCCCGCAAAAAGGGCATTGGGGTTGCAAGACTCCTAAATGAATTAGCCTCTTACCTATGAGAAGCCTTTGATGGAGTAAATACTAGGGAAAGTGGACTAGCTTAGGCTCAACACATGCATCCCACACTATCTAAAATCATCTCCCTCAAATAAAGAGGGAGAATTGAATGCTCCAATGACTATTAATCTTGTCAACCATAGGCAAATGTAGTGAAGGCCATGTATATCCTTTCCAAGCAATGTAGTTCTAAAAAGGGGTATCAACATACCATTTCTAGTCTTTCCACTAAGGGCGGGGAGAATTGACTGTGATTTTGTGAAGCAGTTTTGCTAGAACAACTTCCATAATATCTTCGTAAGATTCTCTATCAGGAGCAGACAAATTGTACTTAACTTTGAATTCATCTCAGGGGAACCAAAATCAAGTATCTTTGTAAAACAAGTCTTGCATTATATGAATTCCCCTACAAAATAATTTAAGGGAATGTGTCCAAGACACCTCTACAAGAGGGACTGCATGAAAGTTAATGATAAGGGACCACCATAAGGAGTGTTGGTTGATAGAGAGGCCATCTCTAAACCTAGAGCCATTCCATAACAGCCAGGGTTTGACTCTTTTCCATGCTTTCTATATACTTTGTATTACAAAGGACCCCACTACTTTCATAGTGGTATTAAGAGTAAAGAGGTTAGCGAAGCCTAGGCCTTTCCATGTTGCTCACTTGTAAGGGGAGCCTTGAGCAATATAATTGTAGATGAGCACCTTCCAAGCTTCATTTCCTTTAATGGCCCAAATAATCCATTTGATATAGCGAGCTGAACCTTGATGAGATACATCAATCAAGCCCATACCACCTGCCTTTCGGGGAAGGCAATAATAATCCCAAACCACCCTATGAAAACCTATGTCAGTGGAAGAGTTAGCCCAAATAAAGTCTCTGGGTAAAATTTTCAAGCTTATGGACCACATACTTGGAAAGCACTCAGCAGGAGAAATAATACACATGAGTGGTTGCAATCACTTTAGAACAAATTTGGAATTTCCTAGCTAGAGATAAGGATTTGGTGATCCAATCTAATAACTTCTTTTCCACCCTATCCACCACACATTGCCAAAACATAAAGGGGGAGGCTTGGAATGCAAAAGGGATGACCAAAAACTTAAATTTTTCATCGTGTTTAAGCAATTTCCACTCAAAGCAAGCCATCCAAAGAGGTAGAAGTGGGAAATCCTATATGTAGCACTAGGTTTTGCACCATTGGATGGCAGAACTAGAAGCAATACAAAAAATATCAAGGCAATGCTTGGAATTAGCAATATTATCCTCGTCTTCAATGAGAGCGAGAAAGGAATCATTTGTAAATTACCACTAAGAAGTTGCAGGGGCTCCTCAGTCGGTAAATAAATGCTACGAATGAGGCCTTGAGATTGGGCATTGGCAAGAAGAGAGTTGAATCCTTTAGTAACAAGAAAATAAAGAGCCAGACCCAAAAGGCAACCTTATATGATGGATATGAAAAGACTGAACTATTATAAGCTAACTCCATTAATGAAGAGAAAGGTCAAGGTGTCAGTGAAAAGCATACAAATCGATTGTAATAAGGTGGGTCCAAAACCTAGAGTATGCAACACAACCATAATAAACATATGATTTTTTTTAAGTCAAATTTATAAACATGCCATTCTAATTGGATTAGCAAGCCCATTCCATGCCTTCACAAACAACAATAATATTATCCATGATATATCTGTCTTGAATGAATCATGCCTGCTCAGGTTGAATAATTAAAGGTAGAAGGTGGTAAACAAATAGAGCTAATGCTTTAGCGATAATCTTGTAAGAGACATTAAGTAGGGTAGCAGGCCTTCAATTATAAATTAATTTAGGGTCACCAACTTTTGAGATGAACTTGATATGCCCTTTGTTGATACTTGGGCCCAAGGACTGTTTATGGAAGGCTTCAATACAAACTTGATAAAGATCAAGTTAAAAAATATTCCACCTTTTTTTGTAAAATTCACATGGAAATACATCACACCTTGAAGCTTTGTCATTGGTCGTATGCATAATTGCCTCATATAAATCTTCCACATAGAGGTGTTTATTGCAAGCACCCCTTTGGGTAGCAGAGACTTTACTCAAAACAACCGAGAGGCATTGGTTAAGGGCTTGTTGATGCTCTAAGGAAGGCTCTTGAGCTCTAAAAACATGTTAGTAATGTCCAATGAATGCTTTGACCATATCAAGCGTTTCAACGAGGTGGTAACCATCATCCTATATGGCATGAATCTATTGGGAGGGAGTTTTAGCTCTGAGCATTTGAAAAATGCTTTGGAGACTCTATCCCCCACTTTGAGCCAAAGTAGATGTGCGTGAAGTTGGGATTTGTGAATATTGTACATGTTTACAATTTGGATTTTTTGCATTAATTTGGTCACCTACACTTGTAAAAGTTCATTAAAGGGGTTTTACTTGAGCTCCACCATTACATGGCTTAGCTCCAAAGAGGTGGCTGACTAAGAATCTCATTGTATCTTGGTTAGCTAGTGGCCATAGATTTGAAGAAATCTAGTCATCTGATTGAGCACACCGACCCACCATTGAATCCAACATGGTTGCTAAGTAGGTCAAGGGACCAAGTTCTAGACTCGCTTAACACGATCCATAGTAGGACTGTGGTCCAACAGGGCCGTATTTCGAAAAAATTGCATTTTTTGTATTTTTGGCTTTTTGAACCACCAAATAAAGCAAAATCAGATAGGCAAATGGTTAGAAAGGATAAAATCTAACAAGGCTTCTTGAAAAGCACCGTCGAAGGAAAAATATGATTGAATGGAGAGCATGGCAAGATCAAGTCATTTTAGAATGCGATCGAATCTACTTCAAAGGTTGGTTCAAGTGTACCAAACTTTAGACATGGGATGACAACTGATGTTGAGCTCATAAAAGCCAAATTTATTTTGCATTAAAAGCCATGTCTCTCTTTCATAGGTGGTCCATCTCATTGGTGGAAGGCCAATCTTGTCAACAGGGTTTTCCACCAAGTTGAAATCACTACAAATAGCCCAGTGGGCATCAGGGAGTGAATTGGTGATCCACTGCCACAAAGCCTTCCTTTCATGCACATCATTTGAGTCACAAACACTAATGATGCCAAAAGAACAATTCTCAATATTAAAAAGGGCCCAAATGACATGATGTGAGGGGTCACATCTAGAATCCATAAAATATGGTCACCATTTTGGAGAAATAAATGTCATCAGGCCACCATGACCCGGTTTACAATTACTTGTCAGCACTAAGCTATCAGGGCATATCACTTTGTTGACAACACATAGAAGGAAACCTACCACCTTAATTTCATACAGGTAGATAATGTCCATATCTACAAACTTTTTCTTGAAATCTCTCACCATGTACTTACTATCTAAGTCTTAAAGACCCTGAACATTCCATGAATAAAAATTAATAGATTATGGGTATCGAGAGACATATCTTCTAAATCAATCCCTTTGAGGGCTTCATATCTATTCTTCAAGAATTGCTCATCGTTGGAGAACAATAATTCTTGACATTGAGCAACCTAGTTGGTTTTTAGATCAACCACATGCTTCGTCTCTTCCGTAGATTCCCAAAGAGAGGGACCATGAGAATGAGCTAGTGATACCTGAGAGGGATTGTGTGAGTGTTTGCTTGCGCTTGAATGAGATACCAGATGTGGTTGAAAAGTAAAGCTATCTAAAGAAAAGTCCAAAGAAACTTGAGAACTGGTCAAAATATTTACAACCATAGGCACACTATAAAATCAGGTTTTAACAATTCCACCTCAGAATTGGCATGCTCCTTATTAGGTTGAGTGCTAGCAAGAAACTCCCTAGCAGGTTGAGCCGAAGGCAAAGGCCCCTGAGGAACAGAATTGGAAGACGGTTTGTTGTTGATCACTGGAGTTGGATGAGCGAGTCCCTTATTACGATTGTTTTTTCTTCCCCTAACAATTTTCCACCCATACTCTTGAGGACTGTTGGGGCTATGAACAATGATTTGGGAGATGGCTTGTAATGAGGTAGATACAATAGACAGTCCTTGAGATTATGATCTATGGCTTGACAATGGAAGCACATGTTGAGCAAGTTGATATAAAGGACCCATTGTGAGTGCCAAGACTCGCTAGCTTTTCCACAAACTCTTTGAGATCCCTCGAGATATTTATTTCATCGCATACGCATCTTTGGGGTGGGTAGAATAAAATATTATAGGTTTAAGTGAGATAGTGCAGCGAATGGACATCACGATTTGGTTAATGAAATACCAATAAGAAAGAGGCAAACATGGAAATTCCACCCAAATGGGGACTTTTAGAGTAACATGCTCTGAGACAACAAACTCACGAGTTCAGGGAGAGAGCACCAACAAGGCAATACAGATGTACCAGGTGGCATACTTGTTCAATATCACTCCCACATGGTGGGGTCAGGAAAACATAATAGGAAAAAACCTTTCATCATGTTTTGGATGTTATTTAGTTGAATGCCATGAACGGTCCAGGTAGATTGAACCCAAGTATTAAACATGTTTTCAGAGGCAACACAACACACACACAATCCTATCGAGCAAAACTACTCCAACCATTGACAAGTAGAATTAAACTTAGGTACATGCAATATAACATCGAGTTGAGAAACATTACCTTGTGGTACACTTTGGGAATAAATTTTCTTAGTCATTTGAGAGGCGGTGCCATGGAACTAAGTTCCTCCTTCGTTCGTCGCAACTTCAACAACTAAATGGAAAAGTAGGGAGGTCATTAAATAACCTAAAATTGCCCTAGGGTGAAGTTCTTAAATGTTAATAAAATGTTATTATTTCATAAGTGTCAACAAGGACTGTAATATAATTCAAAACCCTAACAAAACATTTGTCTAACTTCATAATTTTGATATTTGATTATTATATATTCTTAATTTTTTTAATATTTAAATCTTACGTTAAATATTAATTTGAATAGATGTACAATTTAATACGATAATGTTTATTATTTTAATATTTTTGAAATTTAAAAGTTTTGACAATGCAATTAAATTAAAGTTCATATAATAAATATTATAATAAAAACATTTAACTTTTAAAACACTAATTTATTTTAAAAATGTGAATAGGATAATTCTTGTCTTTCCATGAGTAGGGCATCTTTGCATCTATTCCTATAATAAACAAAAGTGGGTATTGTTGCTCAAAAACCATATCACCATCAACACAATATCATCTTCATGCTAAGCAATCCTCCCTTTCCTTGAACCTTTGTTTCTAAGGTCCCTTGTTTTAATGATTTATGGGATTGGCCTCAATTCTTTATGGGTTTAATGAACGATGGGGTTGGCCTCAATCCTTTCTATGCATTGACAACAATGTTACGTAGGGAATTAAAAAAATTACACATCATAAAGCTCCAAAATTTATTTTGATGAAAATACATTATTCCTTTTTTATTTTTCTTCCATGTTCCTTACATTTGCCACTAATTATTGGAGAAGGGCATAATTTTTAACATCATTATTTAAAAATGAGAGGAATGAGGAGAGGCCATCCCATCAAGAGAAGATCTTCACAAATATGAATACCAATATACTAAAAAGAGAGGGATGTGTACTTGGTAGTAAAGATGAGGTGTTGGTGGAATTTGTGATTCAATATTAAGTTTTTGTTTTTGTTTTTTTAATATGATGAAAATTGTTGCAAATATAATGGTTAATATTTTAATTTTTTAAATATTAATTTTGTTAATATGGTAAAAATTGTCATAAATATAATGAATAATAAAAAAATTATTTTATTTTTTATATTAAATTTATTAATGTGAGTTAATAATACACAAATATGAAAAATAAGATAAATTTTTGAAAATAGAAGAGGTTGTAATTTGTAATAAATGTTTCTAATCTAATGTAAAATTTTATAGAAACTATATAAATTTTAAGTCAATTGAAATTATATAAATTGTAAGTCAATTGTTACATTTCTATTATAACGAGGACATTTTCTTGTAAGGTTGAAATTGAATGAACACCCTATCTCAAGTGCCTCTCACTTTAATGTTGGTTTACTTATTGTTTCATTGTATTTTGAATATTTTCTAATTTTTTTTTAAGAATCTAAATAACATTAAGTTGATGTTTGGTGATCATCGACAATGTTCACCTTATAATACTCGTAAAAATAGGAACTATTAATTAGGGTGAATACCCATTGAAAGATTTAATTAGGGTCATCTTAATTGATATATAAAATGTAGTTTTATATCACCATTTTACCGAAGGGAGCCATTTATATAATTGAGAATACTTTTAAAAATTGAAGCACCAAAGATATCTCTATAATACTTATAGTAATTTTAGTTTGCCTAATTTAATACTAAAAACAAAGAATAAATATGTCAAAAAAATTGTTGGTGAATATAAGATCTCTTTCACTCGCACTGGTCTTTAAAGTTCCATAAAGCTTATCTACCTTATCCACAAATGCTTTAACTACTATGCT
This sequence comes from Torreya grandis, assembly GCA_037957365.1. Lineage (NCBI taxonomy): Eukaryota > Viridiplantae > Streptophyta > Pinopsida > Cupressales > Taxaceae > Torreya > Torreya grandis. Next base: position 2,101,207 of record JARHVA010000336.1, read on the forward strand.
AGCATTAAATAGAGAAGATATTCCCCAAAACTAAACATATTTAGTGAGTTAATTCATTGTACCACCCTTATAACATTCATATACCTTTTTAGTTGTGTAACCATGTGATAAAATTCATCTATTTTTTTTTTCAATCATTACTCAAGAATGGACAATGGCTGTAATTGTCCCAAAGCCTTAACAATCTCCCTAATGTTGATCATTTGACATATCAAACATTCATCCATGAATTTGTGTACATCTCTATTCATTCCTACCCAAAACAAATCATTCTTGGTATGATGATGTGTCTTGAGTTCCCTACATTTTCTCTAACACGTGATGTGTTATTTTCTTTAATAATATGATTTTTTAGTTGAGGTTTAGGGCATTTGATGTTTTTAAATGGGTGAAATCATAAAGTTATGTCCCAATTTTTTTTTTGCCATTCAAGGCCATTAGATTATCAAGTGTCCTAAAGGAAAACTTAAGTTTAGATGTCCAAAAATTAACCAAACTAAAATGCTTGAGTTTAGATATTTGAAGACATTATGTTTGTGTGTTTTTTAAATTGTTAAGTACTTATTAATATATATTCTTATTATTTTTTAAAAATGGTATAAAGGTGAGACACACTATTATTCTTAAATTTGAGTTAAAAGATGTTGTTATCACTTTAATTTTATTTGGATATTAAATTTGAATATTTATAACATCTCTATCTTGTATATTTGTCAGATATTAATCAGAGCTCTATCTTTTAGTTTTAGACCTCTCTAATGTCAAAAGGTTCACATTGACCATCTCATTGTGCCTGAATGTTTATCTCTTAGTTTGATCCATATCATTCTGACAACCCATGTCTCTAGTACTGCACAAAAAGCTTAAAACTTGATAAACATCTTTTAGTGTTAGTTTCATATCCATACTTATTTTCTAGCCTTTTAAACACTATCGACCACAAAAGGACACTACCGTTGATGGGAGTGTCCTAATCCTTATCTATTATCTAGTAAATAAAATTCATTTAAATTACAAAATGATCAAAACCTATGGGTTGACCTAATCATCTTATAGAACCCTACTATGAGATATTTTCAAATCGTGTGGTAAAAATACAAGTATAATCCTTATCATCTATCATCTAGCAAATACCAATCAAACATCTACTAAAACTAAATCAATCAACTATATAAACACTATATTCTACCTTATTCATCTCTAATTTCATATCAAGCAGAGGATTAGTCATATTACAAATCTGAAGAATTCAAAGAAAAACCCATGAGCAATATTTGTCAAATTACAAGTTAGATCAGTGCATGCATATTCATATAATATATTGCACCCTTGTGCACACACTTTCCCACACATAGGGGATAACTACATAAGTGTGATACCCTCTTTGGAGTATTGAATACGTAGGCAATACCTATTGATAAAGGGGTCTTTAGAGCAACTCGACACTGTGAGCCCACTAACCTATTTTTTCAGCAAACTCATTCCAAGGGTGAAGGGTGAAGAGATAAGATTTGATCAATTAGTGAAGAGCATAATCCTATATCCAAGATCTGAATACACAAGCATAAAGGTGAAAAACACATAACAATAAATTTGGTCTCATCTAGATCCAATCATTATTTTGTACTAGACACCTGCATCACAATCAGACACTAGTGTTGACAATAGTGTCCACAACCACATAAGCGCAATTTCTAAAATATGATGACTGGTCCATAATATTGATCATATGTAATTTACACATGTTCTTGGTCCATATATGCTTGCACATAATAAACCAACTAAGTATCATTGTTTGTTATTTATTGAAACATCTTTCAATAAATATACTTTACTATGTATAGCAATCTCTGTTGTATAAATTCATAATATTGTTTATTCGAGTTTTTGATTAATTGACCTCTTATAGATTAGTTTATCAACCTTGTGTTATAACTATTTCTATATTCTTAACTCTATCCTACAAATCTAAATTTAGGATTACACATTTGGTGAACATGGCCATTGGTCTCAAAATCCTCAATTGACCTAGAGTTTTTTGCTTTTGAATTATGATTATTATAAATGATTGTTTCAAATTCTGAATTTTTCATTTATAAGCAATGGAAAATGTTAATCACAAAAAAATATTTTTAAATGGAAGATAAGGAAACACTAGTCAATCATCTTAATAACAACAAGACCTTAATGGATGTTTTTTTTTTTAATGTTAGAAGAGATGAGATCAGTAAACATGCTAAGACTAAGGCATCCTCACCCAGTGATGGTGAATCCTTAAGAGGTACTACAATGGATTATAATCCAATAACCCTCCCTTTGAGCACATCATTGCTTCCTACATCCAACGAGGGCACAAGTTATGTATTTACACCATTTTCCCCCAAAATAAATCCCCATATTGGTACATCCTCCATAGAAACTATTAACACTTCAACCCAATTACCGGTTTCAATGCCTATATCAACTCAAACCATGTTTGTACCTCCTTTTGTGACTTTTTAAACCTCCAACCTTAGTCATCAAAATGTACAACACCTTACAAAAATTATAAAACTTTTGCAAGCTAAGGTTACTAATATCGAGCAAAATTCTATGAAATCATGTTATGTTCTTGATTCGCAACATGTGTTACATAATCCTCTTGCACCTAAAATATCTTTGCACCCTTTACCAACTAGTTTTGTTCCACCCAAGTTCACATTTTATGATGGAAAAGGTGATCCTAAATAACATATTCGATCTTTCTATGCAGCGTGTATTGATTATGCCTCCAATGATAAACTTTTGACCAAATTATTTCCACATAGCCTCAAGGATTATGCTCTATGGCTCTATGATTTAACACTCCAATCAATAAGAGTATTCAAACCTCTATTCAATCAATTCCTAACACATTTCTATCAACATCATTAAAAATATGTCATATGCTCAAATTACAAAGATCAAATAAGGAACCAACGGACCCATCAATGAATATGTTTTAAGATATAAAACAATGTTAGCAAAAATGAGAAATCCAATGGCAGATAAAGAACTGGAAGACATCTTTAAGTAAAGCTTGCTTGCCCCATTACATGAGTCCATTATTTTAAAAAAGTTCAAATGTTTTGATGACTTAGGCCATACTTTTTGAGATGGTAAAATGAAACTTATTTCCTTGAACAAGCTTAAGTATGTAGTAAACACACCAACTACATCTAATACTAAGTTTCATATCAAACCAATCTATAAGGTCAAACCTATAGGACCTAAAAAAACATGATGGTTAACACAGTGTCACAATAATCTAATTGACTTATCTTATTTAATGCACTTAAGAGACAATTTGCATGATTACCTGAGTCTCCAACTTCTTTGCTTCAGATGCTTGTGGAGTCTCATCTCATATCTCTCCCTCCTCCCATAGAGGTTGATAAGAGTCAACCTCTACCCAAAAGATATGAGGATAATGCATATTGCGACTATAACAAAGGCTTTGGGCATTCCATAAATAGATGTTATACCTTAAAACATGAGATCCAAAACCTCATTGATGAACAAAATATTACCTTCGATGATCCTCCAAAGGATTCAGGTTCATAATATGGTCATTACCAGAATAAAAAATCATTTAACAATCCTTTGCAAGATCATTATAAGAAATATCCAAAAGTGAAAATGGCATACAACACACATCCTCCTCCATCACATTATGGGAACCCATTAGATGGGATTATTCACACAAATGCATGCACAATAACTCATATGGTTCAGAGACCTTATATGACATTTTATGATAGTGAAATCATGGATGATGACATCTTTATTCATTATTTATTTGAGCATATCTAGACCATCAACTTATACACAATGTTATGATCGACAATAGTGCTAACAATAACATATATATCATGACACTACTTACACATTTAGGATATACACAAGATAATTTATACCCTTCACCAAAACTATTAGAGCATTCAATGGGACATCACAACATGTTATCAGTGAGATTGATTTACCTTTATAAGTTGGTCTAGGACATGTGGTTATTACTTTATCAATTATACCATATACATAAATCTTTGATATATTATTGGGATGACCTTGGATACATGAACTCCATGTAGTACCTTTCATAGTGCATGGGTGTATTAAATGCATTCAGACCAATAAGGTAGTCACAATTTCTGAAATTCCATATGAACATCCAGTTAAACAAGAGAAGTTTATTCTAAGATAGCTAATTATCAAACCTAATAAGGTTAATCATCTATGAAAGGGTAAACATCAAGCAATCCCCTTTCCTAAGTGACCCATACTTGAGAGACCTTTACACTAGAGACACACAGTGGATTCCACAAAATCTTCGTCTCTGCTTACATAACACACTTAATTACCTAGAGTAATTAAATATGTTCCAATTACAGCCACTCAAAATAAACCACATAGCACTCAGTTATTGGTTTTACCAAACCCTACTTCTTCTATTATTTCTTCATGACCATAGGTCATATTACACAAACCTAAGACACCACAAATGCTACATATCTATATATGACTTGTTGGGGATCAACCAACAATGGATTACACTTGTGAAAGCAATAAATGCGGAAATAAATCAGATAGATAAGCAACTGGAATGATAAATAGCACAGAACAAGATATACAAGAAAACACCCTGAAAACTTGTATTAAAACTCTTTACAATAGGAATACAAATGAAGAAACTTCGTTCTTCCACACCTCTCTCAGATGCACACAAGATCTCTCACTAGATCTCTATTCCTCAAGAGCTCTCTCTCAAGTACAATCAAATCCAACAACCTGGATTGATGCAACTCAGTACTGTCCTTCAAACATTCACAATGTTCTACTCATACAGTTCAACTCTCTTACACACAATAGCTAAGAAGATCTTTCCTACATATAGAAAATAGGAAACTTAAGCATGCCTTTACAACAAACAGTTAACCTCTTCAACAAGGGCTCTAAAAATAACATTGCTAATAATAGAGACGCGAGCTTGAGTCCACAACTCAAACTCATCATGCAAACACTCGCTTTCGTCCTCAGAAATCGCTTTCTGGACACGCAGGTAACCAACGTCGGTTCCTGTCTGTTCGCCTGTGACCATCGCCGGTCGACCATACTGCCGACGTCGGCGCCTCTGTAACTGCAATTGACCGACGTCGGTCAGTCCTGACCGACGCCGGCGTCTGTGTAGACCCGAACCTGTTTTGTATGCTCCTTGGTGAAGCTTTTAGCTCCACACCCTAACAATCTCCCACTTGGAGATAAACCAGCTGCACCAGTACCTGTACAGCAACATCTTCTAGCTCCTCCATCTTCAACTCAATCATGAAGACCAATAGAAGTTGAATGAAGATTCAACTTCTCCTTAGTAACCGGCTTTGTTAGCATATCAGCAGGATTCTTGTCTGTATGAATTTTCTCCAGCTTCAACTCACCATCTTCCAATACCTGTCGTATGAAGTGGTACCTTAGCTGTATGTGCTTGGTTCTTGAGTGAAAAGCTAAGTTCTTAGCCAAATGGATTGCACTCTGACTGTCACTATACAATCTGCAACTTCCATGCTCCCTTCTGAGCTCTTCCATGAACCGTGTCATCCATATCATCTCCTTGCTAGCTTCTGTAGCTGCAATATACTCTGCTTCCGTAGTTGACAAGGCTACAACCTTCTGCAACTTAGATATCCAGCTAACTGCCGTTCCACCTACAGTAAAAACATAACCTGTAGTGCTCCTCCTGCCATTCAAATCCCCTGCCATATATGAATCTACATAACCATGTAGAGAAGTATCTGAACCTCCATAGCACAAGTGTCTACTGCTGGTTCCTCTCAGATATCTAAGGATCCATTGAACTGCTTTCCAATGTTCCTTTCCTGGATTGGCCATATACTTGCTTACCACTCCCACTGCTTGGGCAATATCCAGTCTAGTACACACCATTGCATACATCAAACTTCCTACTGCGGAAGAATATGGAACCTTACTCATGTACTCTACCTCATCATGTGAATTAGGACATTGTTCTTTACTTAGCTTGAAATGTCCAGCGAAAGGTGTGCTTACCGGTTTAGCATCCTGCATATTGAACCGTTTCAAAACCTTGTCCACATAATCTTCTTGAGACAATATCAACCTGTGATTTTTCCTGTCCCTCCTAATGCTCATGCCAAGGATTTTCTTTGCTGCTCCCAAATCCTTCATAGCAAACGTTTGAGCTAATTTTACCTTAAGCTCTGAGATATCCTGCATGTGAGATCCTGCAACCAGCATATCATCAACATACAACAATAGAATAATATATCTACCGTTATCAAATCTCTTGAAATACACACAATGGTCTGATTGACATCTGTTATAGCCATGCTTAGTCATAAACCTGTCAAATTTCAAGTACCATTGCCTAGGAGCTTGCTTGAGGCCATACAAGCTTTTCTTTAACCTGCACACAAACTTCTCCTTACCCTTGACCTCGAATCCTTCTGGCTGTTCCATATAAATTTCCTCATCCAAATCTCCATGAAGAAACGCTGTCTTAACATCTAGCTGCTCGAGATGCAAATCCTCAAAAGCAACCAAAGACAATACAACCCTTATTGAAGTCATCTTAACAACAGGAGAAAAGATCTCACCAAAGTCAATACCTGGCTTTTGTGCAAATCCTTTAACAACCAATCTGGCCTTATATCTCATATGTCCATCCTCGCCTTCCTTTAACCTGTAGGTCCATCTGTTCTTCAGTGTTCTCTTACCAACTGGCAATTCAACCAAATCCCATGTTTGGTTCTCTCTTAAGGACTCCATCTCCTCAACCATGCCACGCTCCCACTTACTCCTAGACTCCACCTGTAATGCTTCTTCAAAACTTTCTGGTTCTCCACCATCGGTTAGCAATAAATAATATAAGGAAGGAGAATATCTAATTGGAGGCTTACTTACCCTTTCAGACCTCCTGATGGGTGTCTTTGACTCATTCTCAATAATCTGTCCACCCAAATTTTCTGACAGTAACCGACCTCGGCCACCTGTAGACCTGTTACTGGCCGATGTCGGTTCTGCCTGACCGACGTCGGTTCCTTGTCTGCCGACGTCGGTCTCTGTATGACCGACATCGGTTTTTGAACTGCCGACGCCGATTCCTAACCTGCCGACGTCGGTCTCTATGTTTTCCTGTAAGTGATTATTTTCTTTTCCCGCGAGCTCATTTTGGACCATAACTTCGTCCAATTCACCATTGCTCTACCCAGATTGATCCAGCTTCCTTATCTGATCACTGTACATCACTCTTTCATTGAAAACAACATCACGGCTCCTAATTACCTTGTTAGTTCCTAGATTCCAAAATCTGAAACCAAAATCATCTGAGCCATAGCCAATAAACGTGCACCTCATAGACTTAGCGTCAAGCTTCTTTCTATTTTCCTTATCTATGTGCACAAAGGCTTCACAACCAAAAACTTTGAGATATGAGAGATCTACCTTTTTGCCTGTCCATGCCTCTTCTGGAATTCCACCATCCAGAGCTGTAGAGGGTCCTCTGTTGATCAGGTACACTGCGGTGTCAACTGCTTCTGCCCAAAACTCTAAGGGCAACCCTGCATGCAATCTCATACATCTTGCACGCTCCATAATGGTTCTATTCATCCTTTCAGCAATACCATTTTGCTGAGGTGTCCTTGGAATCGTCCTTTGCCTACGGATTTCGTGAGTGTAACAATACCAGTTAAACTTAAGACTGCAGAACTCACCGCCATTATCGGATCTCAAGCACTTTAATCTTCTGCCTGTTTCATTCTCAACCATGGCTTTCCAAATCTTAAAAGTCTCAAAAACATCATATTTCTTTTTAATACAGTAGATCCATACCTTTCTTGTGGCGTCATCTATGAATGTAACATAGTACCGTGATCCGCCAATAGAGGCTACCTGAGCCGGTCCCCACACGTCTGTGTGAACAAGCTGCAACTTCTGCCTTTTCTTAGTAGACCCAGTCTTGAGAAAACTAACTCTTTTCTGTTTTCCAAATACACAATGCTCACAAAATTCTAGATCCATACTTTTCAAATCTGAAAGCATACCTTTAGACTTAAGAATTGACATCCCCTTCTCACTCATGTGGCCAAGCCTAGAGTGCCATAATTTAGCATCCACATCTGAAGTAGATAAAACTGAAGGAGATTTGTTAGTAACACAATTACACAAATAGAGAGTACCTTCTCTCTTACCTCTAGCCATAACAAGTGCACCCTTGGTCACCTTTCAAGAATCCACTGTGAGAGTTACTGTACAACCCTCATCACCTAGCTTACCTGCAGAGATCAAATTTCTCTTCAAACTAGGAACATGCATCACATCTCTCAACACCCATGTGTTGCCATTCTACATCTTTAGCTGCACTTTACCTTTGCCAGTAATCTTACAAGGCTCATCATCCCCTAAGTACACTATTCCAAAATCTCTTTGGATATAGTCACTTAAATATTCCCTGTTAGGAGAAGCATGAAAAGATGCACCAGAATCTAATACCCAAGACTCTATATTATTATGCAGAGAGAAAATTAAAGCATCCTATGCAATACCTGCAATCTTGGCTTCTTCCTTTCCTTCATGCTGGTTGTCCTCCTTAGGCTTTGACCAACAATCTCTGCTTATGTGCCCCATCTTTCCACAGTTCCAGCATTGTGGCTTCCTGCCATTTCTAGATTTAGATCTGCCTTTCCCTTTAGACTTGGATCTTGCTCTACCTTTCTTGCTCTTCTCTTTTTGCCTTCCCCTGCTCTCAAAACTTAAAGCGTTCCTGGATGCCTCTTCTATGCTTTTCCTACGTATTTCTTCATTCAAGATAACACTAACAACATCCTCTACTTTCAAAATATTTGATGCAGATGCAGTATTACTTACTGCCATTACTAAGCCATGCCAGCTTTCAGGCAAAGAACATAATATTAAAAGAGCTTTTATTTCATCTTCAAATACAATATTGACTGAACTTAACTGATTAACAATACCATGAAAATCATTCAGGTGATTAGAGACAGATCCACCTTCTTGCATATGCAAATTAAATAACTGCTTCATTAAATATACCTTATTTGAAGCTGAGGGTTTTTCATACAAATTTGCTAACGTAGTCATTAACTCTACCGTAGTTTTTGCCTGTGACAAATTAGATATCACAGTGGAGGCCAGACTCAGTCTTATAGACCCAAGAGCCTTTCTGTCAAGAACTTCCCATTCTTCATCCTCCATGTCCTTGGGCTTCTTTGCTATCCCACCTAACGGTAAGTAAAGATCCTTCTGATACAGATAATCCTCTATCTGCATTCTCCAGTGTTGATAGTTCTTGCCATTAAACTTTTCCATTCTCAACTTACTTTCTTCTGCCATTGCTTCTCCCACTCAAACAGAAATCCCTGTGAGCAACCTGTAATCCAAACACACTACACAGATCTGAACCACCTGTTAGCGAACCTGAGCTCTGATACCAATTGTTGGGGATCAACCAACAATGGATTACACTTGTGAAAGCAATAAACGCGGAAATAAATCAGATAGATAAGCAACTGGAATGATAAATAGCACAGAACAAGATATACAAGAAAACACCCTGAAAACTTGTATTAAAACTCTTTACAATAGGAATACAAATGAAGAAAATTCGTTCTTCCACACCTCTCTCAGATGCACACAAGATCTCTCACTAGATCTCTATTCCTCAAGAGCTCTCTCTCAAGTACAATCAAATCCAACAACCTGGATTGATGCAACTCAATACTGTCCTTCAAACATTCACAATGTTTTACTCATACAGTTCAACTCTCTTACACACAATAGCTAAGAAGATCTTTCCTACATATAGAAAATAGGAAACTTAAGCATGCCTTTACAACAAACAGTTAACCTCTTCAACAAGGGCTCTAAAAATAACATTGCTAATAATAGAGACGCGAGCTTGAGTCCACAACTCAAACTCATCATGCAAACACTCGCTTTCATCCTCAGAAATCGCTTTCTGGACACGCAGGTAACCGACGTCGGTTCCTGTCTGTTCGCCTGTGACCGTCGTCGGTCGACCATACTGCCGACGTCGGTGCCTCTGTAACTGCAACTGACCAACGTCGGTCGCTCCTGACCGACGCCGGTGTCTGTGTAGACCTGAACCTGTTTTGTATGCTCCTTGGTGAAGCTTTTAGCTCCACACCCTAACATGACTCCTATGAATGTTCCTCGACAGTACTACCAATTTCATATACCATGTTTCAAGCTTGGAGCTACCTATTAGCATCCTTTGGATGGGATCATAGGATATCCTTTTTCCTATCAAATACTCCAAAATTTTTTAAAAATATCAAACATTTAAAAAAAATACAAAAACATTTAAATAATTCAAAATATAAAAAATATTTAGCATTCCTAGATTTTACTAGCTCCATGGCATCTATGTTGTTTTCTTTATGTTAATAGATAACATATAATTTCATTCCTCTATACACATATGTTTCATGCATATTTGAGTGTGATACAGGCATACCTAGACACATGATCTATGCATTTCTAGATGTTGGACATTTCCTCTACTCACGTCATATAGTACCTTGGGGACATCTGCTTCTTTGATCATGATTGATATAGTTTACATATCCTTTATGATCATTTCTACATTATCATGTTTGAGATTATATGTTAAAACTTATACATGTATATATTCATGTTCATATCTTTCACAGTATCCTTGATATGCTATGCTACACAACATTTTTTGCCAACACATATATGTAAGGACTAGTATAATATACTTATGTTGGTTGCTTATACTTCAATTATTCACATTGTCACATCCTTGAGCGTATTGCATTGCTTGATATTATCTTATTTATGGAACATTTGAATATGTTCATTATCTATTGACCTATGTGACATTATATGTTGATTGGATGTTTGAATATGTCATTCGATGTTGACTATAAATTTAAATATTTCAATCATTTTGATTACATGACATTTGAATATTCCCCTTATACGAGGTCTCCTTAGACCATTCCCTTGCATTACATTGAGTGCTCTTATGTGTGTGCTTGATTGCTTGTTGATCTTGTATTATTACTGTTGACCTTTTTTTGCCCAATAGGCCAAAAATTGGTCCCCCTTCTTTTCTTGCTATTCTAAGCCAGTACTTTTTGATTTTGTCTGAATCTTGCAAATTTCTATGGACTCTACAGGTTTTCTACGGACTTCACAAGGACTTCTATGAACTCTGCAGGTGTAGTCTTTCGGTGCATGAAGAACCAGTCAAAGAGTGCAAGGTTTTACAAAGCTTCTTCAGACTCATATTTGAATAAATTCACAAGGGAAGTTAGCATCTTTGAACTATTGAAGCATTGAACCGGTTCAATGCTTCAGTTCAATGCCTTGGTTCAATGATTCAGTTCAATGTTTTAGTTCAATTGGCAAAGTTCATCAGATGGTTTAATCACTTGGTTCACTCAATCGGTTCAACGCCTTGGTTCATCGGCAAAGTTTAACACAAAGTTCATCAACAAAGTTTAGAGGCTCAACTCATTTCAAATGGTTCAACGAGCTTGGTTCAACACTCGGTTCAAAGCCTTGGTTCAACAACTGCTTTAATCATTGAACTGGTTCAATCAATTGGTTCAACGGTTGGTTCAAAGGAGCGGTTCAATGTGAAAAGTAAAGAGAGCCTCCCGAAGGACAAGTACCCTTGCAGAGGGCACTTGGTCAGCAAAAACACCCTTTGGAAGGGTCATTTTCCATAAACCCGAAGGACACTTTGAAAGCAGCTGAAGGAAAACAAAAATCTTGAAAAAAGACTAAGGAAAGAAATTAATTCTTTCAAATTTTTTGTCCGAAGGAATTCATTCAGACAAAAAATCTGAAGGAATTTGGAGGAAGGCCGTGGGAGAAAAGAAGCTGAGAAAATTCCAAAGGCAAAGCAGCCAGACAATTCTCACAGACTTTTGTCCATGGGAAAATTGTCTGTAGAAAAAGCCTGCGGGGAAGAAATCTGAAGGAAAATATCCATGCATAAGCTTGAAGGAAAGTGGTTGCAAGAAACTCAAAGGAATGACAATAGGTCGAAGCAAAAAAGTCAAAGGAAAAGTCCAAGGGGTGACGGGCCTGAGGACGTCAAAGTCAAACACGGTGAACTAGCCGTTGGAAATTCAAAAGTAGTGACAGTTGCGCGAACGTCAATTTTAAGACAATGAAATAGCTGTTTGTTTTTAAAATGCTTAAGCGCCAACCAAAAACGAGCCCAAAGAATACAGTGACCCGCTAGAAGTTAGCCCCCGAGGGCTGAAGGAGCCAAAAAGGGATAAAATTAGGATGAGACAAGTGCAGGAAAAGACAAAGTAGTTTAAGTGGCAAAGGGGAGGCGAGTTATCACCAAATGGTCATCAAACGGTGCAAACAGTGAGTGACGCAACCTGCTTTCTCCATTTGTCATTTATGAGGGGACAAACCATAGTCTGTTTGTAGGAAAAGAGGCGCAGCCCGTGCTCTTGAATGCCAAATTCAAAAGTGGTGATTACATAGCATGGTTCCAATAGGCCTCTTCTAGAAGAATGACATCAGCAACAGTGACTTCCTCTTCTCGATGCTCTCAACGTACATGGGCCAGCTTGTCAAGAGTTCCAAAGTCTTTTCAAAATAAGCGCCAAGTTCTTTTTCTCCTCTTTCTATATATTGTAAAAAATTATCATTTGAGAAGGATCCACTCTCGTAGCCTTAAGGCAAAACTCTGCCCAAAAATCTTTCAGGCTTGTAAGGTAGAGCTCTACTAGATTTTACCTTGAATCAAGACTTAGCATTTTTACCTCTATCTGGAATTGCACTTTAAATTATATGTCTATGTTCTTATTTTGTGTTAAGTCATTGTCTTTCATGCTTTTCACATATCAATTACAGCATGTCTAGTGCATTGTGAAGTCTCGTTTCTGTAGGTTTGCCAGAAGTGTCTACAACAAGAATATAGGTGCATGTGAATAGGCTGTCAAAGTGTGTCTCAGAACACCTTTGCTAGTTCCTTCCTCCCTGTATCTCTATGGATCCCTGACTCACTGAAACAGAAGAGTTTCCCACATCAGAGGAAGTGTATGGGCGTTTCTTCCTGGTGAAAAGTGTATGTTCGGGCTGAGTGGGTCAACATTTTTCTAGTGTATCACCTTTTCATTTTTAGGTTTAGGATATGTTTTCAACATCTCTCTCCCTTTTCATCCCCCCCTTTTTTACATTTATTTATTAGCAGTAGGAGAAACCAAGGCCTAAAGGATACATCAGAGGGAGCTAGCCCTTATCTAGAGACTCTCCGCTCCAGCTTCACCGGTCCCACATGCGAGAGGGGAGTTTCCATTTTGACGCGTGGAAGGCAGGAGCTCGGCCTCCTGCTAAGCGTGCAATCTTCTATGTCAACAATTACCCTCTAAACATTTCCATGATCTATATCATGCATCTTAGGACTTCATGTGATCACATGCTATGAGCCTAATTGATATATCTACTTCGACATGTTATCCCTATATGTTACAGATTCATACACATATTATACAACTAACTTATCCTTTTTAGGTAAGGTACCTGCTAGTTTCTATTTCCCTCGCCTCAAATGTGGGGCATTTTATTCGGGGCATATCATAGAAGGCATGACCTCCACATTTTCACACTTTTTAAAATTATAGTGGGGCCATGTCTCAAAGGCATGACCTCCACACTTATATATTATCATAGTTTCTAAATTGTAGTGGGGCATGTCACAAGAACATATACTTATACACTTACTCAACATCTCTGGACTTTAGTGGGGGCATGTCATAAAGACATGACATCCACACTTGCACAAACTCCAATTCAATTTCATGATTCAAATATGAACTTGGGTCAAAATATTATACATTAAACTAATTTTGCATAGATTTGAAATAGAGTTTTTTTAGATTTATGATACATGTACTTCAACTCAGACATATTATAGGTGCATATGCCATGTTATTGCACTAAAAATTGTAAAACTTGCCAATTATACTACTCATTAAGATGTATTATTATCGATCCTTTTCTACTACTACAGTGGGATCATTTTATAGGTTGAAGTGATTAAATTATTTAACCTCACCATATTTATATATTGAAGTGATTAAATCATCCAATCTCACCATATTTATAAGACAAGTTAATTATATCACTCACCCTCACCAGATTATGTATATTCACACTTAAGTTGTGTGATTGAGTTATGATGATCTCGATGGCCATGTCACAATTCATCCTTACACTAGATTGGGGGTATAATAGATTCCAATCTCCCTCTTTAAATCTCCAAGATTTAGGTTTAAACATTTTCCAACTCTGATGCTTCATAAGGAATCATCTTTGCCAAGTCAAATCATCAAGAGGCAACATGGTTGCATCAACACACAAATGTATTCCTTCCTTGCTCTCTTTATTTTTTAGCATTTGAATTATTTCAAATTTTATATTATATGCATTGATTTATATTGTAACATGCTCTTGGTTACGGATCATACACCATCAAAGCACTCAAAGTGGGCTTAAACAAAGGCAAGGTGTGTTATATACACCCAAGTACATATTTATTTCCTTTAACCCTGTAATTTCATCCTTATGCATTATTAGATTAAATAGAGGGCAAATGTAGATACTAAAATTGAATATCTATAGCATCTCAATCTTGTATATTTGACAAATATCAAATAGGTTTGTACCCTTTAGTTTTAGATCTCTTGTTATCTAAAGACTCACATTTGCCATCTCACTATGCCTAAATGCTTATCTCTTAATCTTATCCATATAAGTATGATGATCCAAGTCTATTTTACTGCACATAAAGCTTAAAACCTAATAAACATCCTTCATTGCCAGTTTCATATCCATATTTATTTTCTAGCCTTTTGGACACTACCAACCACATAGGGACACTGCCTTGATGGTAGTGTCCATGTGCTTATCTAGTGTTTAGTAGCCAAAAGTCATCTAAATTACAAAATAATTGAAACCCATGGGTTGACCTAATTATTTTATTAAACCCTATCGTCAAATATTTTTAAAAGGCGTGGTATAAGTACAAGTCCAATCCTTCTTATTCATCATCTATCAAATACCAAACAAACACCGTTAAATAAATCAACTGCACAATCACTTTGTTCTACTGTATTCATCTATATTTTCATATAAATCATAGAAGTAATCATATTATAGGTTTGAAGCATTCAAAGAGTAGCCCACGAGTGATATTTATCAAATTACAAGCTAGATCACTGTATGCATCTTCATATAATATATTTTACCCTCGTGAACACACTTTCCCACACATAAGGGATAACTACATAAATTTGAGGCCTCCTTGTAGTATTGTCTATGTAGGCAGTGCTCATTGACATAGACGTCTTTGTGTCAACTCGACACTATGAGCCCACTAACCTATTTTTTAGCAAACTTGTTCCAAGGGTGAAGAGTCAGCATTTGATCAATAAAAAAGAGTAATAATATATATCCCAAACATGGATACATAAGTAGAAAGGAGATATAAAACATAGAACAATGAATTTTGTCACATCTAGATCTAGTCATTATTCTATATTAGATACCAGCTTCACAGTTGAACACTAGCATGACAGTAGTGTCTACATCTGATGGTAATGTCTGTGACCACAAAAGTATAATTTATAGAATTTGATGACAAATATAGAATATTCATTTTATATAATTTAGACCTCTTCCCAATCTAGATCTACCTACACACATTTAACCAACTAAGTACAATTGTTTATAATTTATTGTAACATCTTTCAATAGTTGTACTTTACTATTTTTAGTAATCTCAATTGTATAAATTTAGAATATTATTATCTGATTTTTCTATTAATTGGTTTGCTATAGATAAGTTTATCACCCTTATGTTAGAGTTATTTCTATTTCTTAACCCTATCCTACACATCTAAATTTAGGGTATAACACCTTGTTGCTTCAATCCAATATAGTTGAAATATAAACGTTGAATACAAGACCACCTCATCACTTTCTCTATTTGAGATAAAATATGCTACCATGTTTTACTTCTTATTGTATATAATCTCAATGTTATACCTAACCAAATTTTCAAAATTTGGGGCCACCCCCCTTAAAAAATGAAAAAATCAAATACAACATTTTTTAGGCAAATTATTTTGAAAAATAAATTTCTCTACAATATCAATTGAGATCATGCTTTTTTGGTTAACCTTTTATCTTTGATTATGTAAGATAATATTTTAAAATGGCCTTGTTGTGTACCTAATATTTTTTTTCCAATTCTTATTTGAACTTACATTATCCTTTGGTGACATCTCTTGATTTTCTATGTTATGTGAAAAAGAAAGCCATTTCAATTTATTTTTAGAGACAGGTAAAAACAAATGTATATATGACCATACAAACCTAGGTGAAGCTTATTTACAATGAGGTTACCATTTCAAATATATAACACAAATTTCTATCTACAATATTTGTGGTACATCTTATGTAAGTCTACAAGTATTGTATAGAAAGAAGAGTAATCAATTCTAGTAAAATTTGAACAAGGAGAGGATTATATAGATCTAAGGCTTTAAAATTTTGGGTGATGTGAAAATATTATGCAATTAAGACTTGAGTAAGGAAATCAATGGTAGGAATGATGCTGAACTATTTTTGGATGTGTTTAGTGTCAGGACACGATAGCAGTAGATTATTATTGTGCAAATAATGCCACTCCAACACAATCGTTAGATAGGGGAGACACAATTATGATGCTAGGGGGTTTTGTAACCCATGATACTGAGAAACAGGGGTATGTAACTCACCCTAAGGGGGATAAAGTTTTTTCTTATAAGGATGTTACTCACCCTAAGGTCCCTTCAGATTCACCCTCAATGTTTCCCATTCTATACATTGTGGAGAAATCAGATGAAGTACTTACAAATGAGATTTCTTTTTATGAGATAATTAGGTTAATTTCTTCTATTACAGATGATGCAATTTTTTGTAGGATTAATGGATTTTAGCCTCAGTCAGAGGAGTTGCATCAATGGGTTGATACTACTTGGACCAAAGACTGTGTGATCCATTTATGTACCAAAGGGTTTTTCATAGTCCAATTTTATGAGCCTGAGAATTGTCAAATATTTTTTAAGGACCTTGATTTTGGGGAAGAGTTGGGATTTTTATAATCCCCTAGTTTTTTTACTTTGATCCCTTAACAATGGTGGTATCCAAAATGTCAATTTGGGTTTGGCTCCCCAATCTCCCTCTTCCCTTATATCACCCCTCAGTATGTGAAGCTATTGGTAATACACTTGGAATCTTCATCGAGATGGATATGGAGTGGTCTAAGTAAGGGTTGTTTACCTGTGCCCGTATTTGTGTAGAGGTTATCCTTAGCAAAGGTTTTTCATAGTGAATCTAACTAAAACATGATAATTCATGTTGGCTTCAAACCTTAGATTATGAAAACACAGCCTTCAGATGTTATTTCTACCATCAAATTGGTCATCTACAGGGGGCTTGTCTACATGAAGTGAAGCCAAAAAAGTAAAAGGATCAACATTCTCATCCTAAAGGCTAGTAACCGTATGAGCACACTTTTCTAATTAAAGTCATAGAAAAAAATTTAGATGGCATAGGGAAGAATGAAGATTTAGATGTAATTATGGTAGATTCTTCTTGCCAAATGACATTTGCAAAAAATTCTTCAAGCAATGGTATCAAGAGATCACATGAATCAAAAACTTCTGAATCTGACAAAGACCAGCCCATGTTTGAACCTCAACATAATCTTGCACCTCCATTGGTTATTTCTAGTCTGATGGAGGTTATGTGTCCAGTGTATTGGGTTGAGGTTCCAAATAAAATCGATAAAAAGGCCGTATTTTGGATATGAGCTTTGGTTGTTCTTGATTTTATTTATTTTTTCTCTTGCTAGCCTTTTGACCTGATTCGCCTGGTGTGGCTTAGCTTTTGGGGTGTGGCTTCTCCACCCATCTTTTTTTGTATGACTAGCACTTTTATTCAATTTTTTTTACGACGATGTTAATTTAAAAAAAATTAATTATTAAACACTTTTGACACTCACAACATAAGATTCAAATTTGTGCCGATTCATAACAATTATAAGTCAACTCTTATATTTCACAATTTTTTGAAATGATTGTCCAAGCATTTTTTTAGCAAAATTTGGCAGTTGGATTAATGTGATCTATAATTTAAAATGTTTGGGAATGTGTAAGGATGTGAGTATAATACCATGGTGTGAATTATGGAGTCATTCACAACATTTTTCTATCTTACATAACAACTAAAAGTGTCTTTTGATTCATTTTTCTCAGTTCATAAATCTTCCAAAAATGACTATCAAGATTATTTGAGATATGATTTAGAGGTATAATTAAAGTGATATATAGTTTAAATTTTGTGGATATGTAGAGAAATTTTAGGAGAGCATGATGGGATAAGAATCATTTCTTTTCATGGCTTTACATGTTAGATTTTCAATTTTGAAAATGTAGAGGATAAATGCTTCTACTCAAAATGCTTCAAAAATATCCCAACAAAAAGATTTAAGACTACAAGTAGTGAGAGTGTATTTCAACATAATAATGATTAAAATAGTATGGTTAGTGTTATAAAACAACCATCACAAAAGTTCTTTTTACCTAAAAAAAGAATGTATGAAATTCAATAGCATAATGGAAGTTACAATGGGTATTGGAGTGATTGTTCGAGTGTAATATGATTACTTGACCTCTAATAAAGGAACTTGATCATTCAATGCCTTTGTCTATGAGTAGTGATGTAAATTATTATTTTATTATTATAGAATCCCATATCATTATTCAATTAGATGCATAACTTAGATGCATAAGATCAATGATCTTATCAATAACAACCAAATCCAATTAGACAGGTCAACAACTATGTGAATGAATCACTGGCTCCCCCAAATTAAATATTTTCATGAATTTCCTTCCAAATCATAACAATCAACCATGTGACAATGTAAATGTTTAAAAAGTAGACAAATAAAACTATAACAATGTTCTACTGGACTATATAACTCATCCACTTGATGGTTTTATTGGGTTTTTTGACTTGATCAAGAGAAGGAAACATTCCCTTTGGATTCTATTTAATTAGGAGTAGGAGGTGAAATGGATCCATGACTCCAAGATCTTTTACATCCAGAGTTTCCTTGCAAGTTATTTCTTCTAACAACCCAACGATCCAACCATCATGTCACAAAGACAACTTGCCACCACCCCTCGGTTGATAGCCAAGTACTGTTACTCTACCATAATCACATCAGATTCCACCAATAGGCTAACCACCTCAATCGCTCACTTGATATTTTGCAAGCTAAGTATTTATTTTCCAGTATTCAATTACTTTATTTGCATTTCGCAATTAACCTTGTATCAACCCATCTCTCATAATCCAACTTTGTGATTCTATCAATTTGACCATTTTCCAACCTAAGCCTACACACAGTAACCACTGATGGTTGTCTCAACCGTCAATGGTCTGTCCAATTGCTGATGGTCACTTTGATCACTAACGGTCACCTTAGTCGTTGATGATCATCTCAACCATCGAAAGTCACTATGGTAGAAAATAATAGCAAGTTAGTTTCACCCTCATACCCCCAACCAAATCTAATTATCTATGTCCCTACTTGTTCATAGACCCCTACCTAATTTTTTGGAATAAACCCAAGCCCTTTAGCATTAGTATTAACTTGTTTATTGCTATATTAGTCATTTCTAGTCTATTTCTTTTCAAGGATTCTTGTGTTCGATTTCAGTACCTTTTGATTATTGATGCAAGTACTTTATCTTCTATTTTTTGAAATTAATCATTTAAAATGTGTGGATTGATAGCCCCTGAGGAAGATCTTGCTTATGAGATCTAGCTAGTGCTAGGCAATGCACTCAACTATCTATCGAACCAACCATTTGCTTTAGTGTTATCTTATTTGTAGGTCATCCTCCCAAGTCAAAGAGGAGCTCTTTACAATCTTCCGAATTAACACATGCACAATCAAATAATTTTTTCAACCATACCCATATTTAGTTTCTTCTTCTTCCTTTCTCAAAATATAAGCTAGAATTCACTGAAACATTCTAGCATGCCTAGTGGGACCTTGAGTCTTTACTTAGGTTTTCTCTTGTTTGCATTTATATGTTTTTCTCTCTATTTTGTGCTCATAAATGACATCAAAGTTTATTTTGGCCTTAAAATTGACTGCATACATTGGTTGCTTGCAAGTTCAGCTAACATAGTTTAAATTAAGGCAAAGTAATTTGATAGTAGCATCACTTGTATCACACACTAAACCAAACCACCTTCATCAATTAAACATCAAACAAACTTGAGACAAGACCCGACTAGGATTTCATCACCTAGTGGTCACCTTACCTTTTGTTCGTGATCCTACTTGGAGGTCATTACCAAGGGGAGAACCAACTCAGCGCTCTGGGTGAGTATAAACTCAAGAAATCGATATATATTGGCTAAGCATCTGACACCCTTATCTCTACAGTGTGTGAAGTGAGGGGGTAGGCCCCAATACTAAGCCACATATTAATTCTTAATATAGATCTTTTTGGAGAGCCTAGACATAACCTGAAAACCAACCATAGACTTCTTTTCTAGTACCCACTTTGCAAACCAATTTCAATCACGTAATTTCTTAAGGCATAAGCCAAAAGAGAGACTAAAAATAACTTTAGGGCTTAACATGCTTTTTAAAGTGTGATCTATTTTCTCTGATCATTTCTTATCTTCTCTTTATTTGAGTGGTGAGATTATTTATGCTTTATCTCCCCTAACTCATATGGTTATAACACACCAACAACGAAGGAACCTAGTAGAACAAAACCCATCACCAAGCCAATCAACCTTTTCTACCTCCTCATCCATGGAGTACATTTCTGAACCAGAAAACTCTCCTTATCCCTCAAGAAATCCTTCTTTTCCTCAAGAAGTTCCCCAAGGAGATGCAAACTTTGCCACCTTGTAAGATAATAATCTTGTGGCCCTTCAACATTATCTTAACACCATGCCTTGTAGTACCCCTACTTTAGTTCCATTTGTAGATCTACCTTGTGGCATGCCTTCCCACCTTATGGGAGACAATTTTATTGCCATGATCACTACCCAAACATTGAATACCCAAGCTTCCTCATCCACCAATAATCCCTTTGATACTAATGTGGAAAACCAACCTACCCAACCTACAAATACCATCATACCTTCCACCCCCACCAATAACTCCTCTACCTTAGGAGCAACCCAATCAGTAGCCAACTATACTCCCCTCATCGTAAGAGTACCTACCACTAGCACTGATAACCTTCCTTCAGCTACCTCCAACCAACTGACAACTACCCCACTTCAAAATCTTATGGTGTTTATACCTTCTACCTTACCACCCATCAACATAAAGGTCACTACCCTTCCTTTGATCACCAATCTAACCATCGCCTCCACCCAACAAGTGCCCATTGCACCAAACCCATGTTACATCCCTAACCTGCAAAGGCATGTACCTCTACCTACTACCCAACCATCTGCATCCACCTACATTTACATATCTTCCACCCAACCACTGGTGTCCACATACCAATATGTGGAAGCTTCCCAACCTCCTACCCACTATCAATATGTCACCTAACCACCACAAAAATATGCACCTTATAACCTTTCCAATGCCCAAGCCTAAACAAATCTAATTAAGATGCTAATGGATAAGATGACCACCTTAGAGTCATCCATCTCTGGGGCTCACAATATCTTGTCATATGAATAGAACTGTAACGAACCCATCCACCCATCTATGCCTATTAAACCATATCCTCCTCAATGGGAACTTCCTAAGTTCTCTAAATTTCAAAGTAAGGAGGATCCCCAACAACACCTTAGGGAATTTAGTCACTCATGTTATTTGATTATCTATGATGATGTCCTCCTTCTTTGCACTTTTATTATATCCTTGTTAGGACCAACATTGGATTGGTATAGTGGCATAACCAAACATTCCCTCTTCTCCTTCACCTAGTTAGCTCAAATTTTCTTGGATCACTTTTCCATAAACATCTCCAAGAAAGTTTCCATCACTAACCTCTACTCTATTTGATAGTTTGATGATTAATTTATTATGGATTTTGTGGCATGTTGGAGAAGCCTAATCAATCAACTTTCCTTATCTTTACCGCAACTTGAATTGATAGAACTTTTTTCTTGGGCATGTGTTAAACACATCTCTTCTACATTGCGTGTTCAAAGCTTCAGAACCTTTGAAAAGGCTTTTACCATGGCATGTAAGCTAGAAAATAGATCCATCAATGAAGGAAAAATAAAATTTAAAAACAAAAACTTTACCTACAAAACCAATGAGACCTCTTCTACCAAACTGAGCAACCAAACCAATACCAATATTAAGAGCAAGGGAACTACAAATGTGGTTTTCCTTAAAGCCACCCCTCCACCATCTTTCAATCAACCAAACTCCTCTAATTCCCCTAAACAAAACATGAGGAACCAAAACAAAAACAATTAGAAGCAATTTACTCTGCTTAAGGAATCTTATCCTTCAATCCTGGAGAAGTTACTAAAAACTAATATCATACAGCTTCCTCCTATCAAACCTCCTCAAATAATTTGACTCTTTTCATCCTACACCCAGCTAGTACAACAAGAATGACCTATGTGCTTTCCATCAAGTAGTTCAACATGACGTTAGTAGGTGTAATAACTTCAAGAGCGTTGTCTAATCCCTCATTGACAAGGGAGAGCTCACATTAGACAACCCTGATGCAACTTCAAACCAAGTGCTTGAAATTATTAAACAACCTTTTCCCAATAATGTACCTACCAAAAATGAGAGCAACACAGTTGAGTGTTCTCATGATGCCCATACCATCAATATGGTTCTTAACACACTCATTATTGAAAAACGTACTACCTAACCTACCTATTCCTTGCCATCTCCACTTATTGAGGTATTGGAGTTACCTTTTCCTCTTTTGGAGACCCAAATTGAGGAAGCACCCCTTTTTCCTCCTCCACTTATTGAGGTAGTGGAGCCATCAACCCCTCCTTCAACTAACATACTAGAACAAACACCTATTTTATCTTCTCCCTCAACTACCGAGCAATTTACTTCCCCTTTGAAAAACATTCCCAAAGAGGAAGCCACCATGTCTGCACCTCCCATAGAGGAGTCACCCATCTAAACTTTGCATCCTTTGATTGAGAAAAAGGATAATGTCCCTATTCCCCTTTCTCAGCCTATGGGCTTATTTTTCAAGTCTACTATCTAAGGAACAAAACCAGTCTAGAAACCATTCTTTAGACTAGTTCAAAAATTGTAATTTGTCTCCAAACCTGACATGGATTGAGCCACATTTTGGAAAAAAATAGGGCTACCTTACATCACCAAGTAGGAACCTCCAACCACACATTTGGCAGACCAACCCACTACTCCTATCATCCAAACCCCAATATTACTAACCAAACTGACAAAAACCCCTATCAACCCAACAATTTTTGAACCAACCAATCTACCCAAACCCCAAACAACCAAATCACCCTCTCCAACAAAACCAACCAAAAACTTTGTCACCTTCCTTACGCAAAGCTTTAATCACCCATCCTTAAAATTAGAACTTATCCCACCAAACCTACCAACCAAACACCAAACCAAATCAACCAAGGAGGCGAAGCCACCAAGAGTCTAGAAGACTATACTTCTACCCCCTTCAACCTTGCCTTCTATTTTAGGACCTCATCCATCCACTTTGATTAGGGATCCAACTATCTCAACCAAAACCCCACCACCACTGCTGGTCACATCAACACACTTTTTGAAACACCTATCTTCATCAAACCATCAATAACCAGACTACCTACCCTGAAACCTCCTACTTCTATTTTATCAACTTCCACCTTACCAAAACCAAAACCATATCCTAAGAACACCACCTTACCCAAGGCCTCTACCACCATCCAATTTCTAAAAATATTTCCATCCCATCAACCAAGGCCAAAATGTCCAAACCCCCTCCACCTTTAGTTAAATCTTACTCGATTATTTTCCAAAGGTTATTGCAAGCCTCTTGCTTGACCTTGCCCCCCATCAGGTCATTTGACACTCTTGGTCCAAAACCAATTTGGTATAATGACCACCAAGTGTGTTCTTATCATAGGACACCAAGGCATGACATGGAAAACTACAAAGCTCTCCAAACCATTATCCATCAACTTTATGAAAAGGGTGATCTATTAACAGATGAACCTCCCACAAGCCCGTCACCAATCCAAAAACCAATAACCACTACCCAACACCTACCTACTCCTCCACTCTCACCTCAAAGTGACGAAGAGTTGAACAACTCTCCTACCTCGACTCTTCTCTCTACTCATACTATCCATGTGGTCACACGATCACATGCTTAGTAGAAGGATAAGGGTAAGGCTAAAGTGTCTATCCTATGGACATACCCATCTTTTACCTCCCAAGCAAGTCAAAATTAAGTGCCCTCACCTTCATCCAAACCTAAGATATCCATCTTGGGTACCTCTTAGTCCAACCTCTCCAAGTCAATTAAGAGAGTGGTGCTTAAACAACTTCACCAAACCCTGGCAAAGATGAGCTTATATGAGTTGATTTCTAATTCACCTCATCATCACCAAGTAATGATAGAGGCATCACAATTGGTAGAGGTTGAACGTAAAGACCCTCAACCTCTGGTAGCCTTTGTTGGTGCTCTCCAAATTTTCAACCTTGTTACATTTAAGGATTCAAAAATACCTTCTATCCATCCAAATGACCCAGATCATCTTCTCTTTATTACAACCTACATCAACCAAACTTGCATCAAATGGGTGATGATTGATGAAAGAGCCAGTATTAATATCATCTCCTCCCATACCTATAACCAACGAAAACTCCCAAATAATGTCATGTCTAAATCCTCGATCATCTTTCAATCTTTCAATGACACCATGGCCACTACTTTGGGAACTGTTGTTCTCCATATCTGTTTAAGATCTTGCATGCTCCCAGAGCTCTTCTATGTATTAGAAGGTGAGTTCCAATATAATGTATCATTGGGATGACCTTGGATTCGCTCCATGATATCTATACCTTTTACCCTTCATTATTGCATTCAATTTGAGCACGAGGGCCAGATTGTCACTATACAAGTTGACCCAAGTCCCTTTTCATCATGTAACATGAATTATTGACCCAAGTCCCTTTTCATCATGTAACATGACTTATTGACCCAATGACGTCCTCCTACCTCTATCAAACACACTCGCATCAGCCAAAGATAAGCCCTCAACCATGAAGAATGAACCCATATCTTCTTCTACCGATGATGCATCTACTAGCTCATCCATCCCTTTGGATCGAATTCCTATCTTAGACTATTTGGAATCTAAATTCTAACGCCTTTTGTTGGGGTAATACTACCTCCTCACCTTTGATGCTTTCCCTATGCCTGAAGAGTACGGGAAACTTAACCACCAACCTAGGTATGACCCCAATATTAGAACTATTGTTCCCTTTGGACCTTCACACTATCGAACCCATTTTATCTATGGGGGCCTTAACAAACTACTTGCCACATCTACCACCTCCTCTTCACCTTGACCATTCATGTCTACCTTACCCTATTTGGACAACCTAGGCTTTGCTAAGACATACCTCCATAGGTTTGTTTGGAAAGGATTTGGTCTTGGATAATATGAGCATAGCCCACATGAGTTTAATACTATTGAGACCAGAAACCTTTATGAGAAACATGGGCTCAATTTCATTCTACCCCCCAAGAAGTAAACCAAACCACCTACCACCACCATTATTGAAGAATACACCCCTTCCTCACTAACCTCTCCTCCACCTATGTGTGAAGATGATGACACCATCCCACCTAACATTTTTTTCCATCAACATGATCAGCCTCAAACCCTGACTTATCAAAAGGAGGGGACAATCGTAACCATCCCTTTGACCCATATTGAGATGATAGGAGGTGACTCTCCTACCATTAACACAATTCAATGCTAGGATGATGTTTCCATTCTCACCTACCTTGGTGCCTTGAATTCTTTCATCCACAAATCCCTTCCTCTTGAGACTTCGATTATGTTGAACGAATCCACCATGGATATCAACTTGGGTACTCTAGATAACCCTTGTATTGTCAAAATTGGCCAATCATTGAATGTCAAGGAACTTCAAGACTTCACCTCCTTCCTCAAAGACCATAACATAACATTTGCTTGGTATTATAGTGACATGCCTAGAATTATAGTCACCAATTATGACACCAAACTCATGAACCAAAAACTTCAATGCATGCACCCTCACATAGCCCTTCTCATCAAAGAAGAGCTTCAATGCCTCCTCTATATCAATTTCATTCAACCCATTGACTATCCCCAATGGGTCTTGAATGTCATACTTATCACCAAAGCCATAGGGGGACTATGCATTTGTGTGTACTTTCATGACCTCAACCTTGCTTGCCCCAAAGATGACTTTCTTGTATCGAGCATTGACCAGCTAGTTGATCTTACAACCGACCATGATATGTTATCTCGCATGGATAGATTATTAAGTTACAATCATATCCTAATTACCCCTAAAGATCAGCACAAAACTACCTTTATCACCCCACGAGGGACCTTGTACTATAAATTTATGCCTTTTGGACTAAAGAATGCTGGTGTAACCTACAAATGTGTTATGACTTACATCTTCCATGACCTTATCCACAAGATTATCGAATACTATATAGATGACCTCTTTGGGAAATCTAAGTATCATAAGGATCATTTAGCCATTCTCAAGATTATCTTTAAGCACCTTATCCATTTCCACATCTACCTTAATCCCCAAAAATGCATTTTTGGGGTCTTGTTAGGAAAGCTCCTTGGCTTTATCATTTCTCTTCAAGGGATCAAAGTCGATCCCACCAAAATCAAATCCATCTGCAACATGCTTCCTCTAATTAACCTCACACAACTCTACAGTTTGCAGGGGAAGCTCCAATCCATTTGTCACTTTATCTCCCAACTTTTAGATCGATGCCAACCCTTCCACCACCTTCTGAATAAGGATGTATCTTTCAAGTGGAATAACGACTGTGAAAAAGGCCTTTGATTCACTCAAATAGTACCTTTTATCTCCACTTGTCCTAACCCCTCCTAAAGATGACCAACCTTTTTACCTTTATATCTCTACCACTGACCACTCCCTAGGGGCAATGCTTACTCATTAGAATAACCAACACAAAGATCAAGCCTTCTACTACATTAGTTGCACACTTGTAGATTATGATACTTGGTACACCCACTTAAAAAAACTTTACTTAGCTTTAGTCTTCATGGCCACCAATTGTTCCAAGGCATAGTACAAGTGTTCATTTAAGCAGGGCTTCACAATACTTAGCAAAATGATCCATATAAATCCCAACAAACTTGTATTTATAGAGAAAGAGGAGAGGAGAGGGAGAAAGGGGCATAGAAGGGAGGAGTTGACAAGTGTCCTTAATGAAATATAGTGTTACAAATAAGAAAGGAGTTATGAAATAGTCTCATGAGGTCTTATAAACATATGTTGATTTTTTGTAGATACTTTCCTCTTCCAAATGACGTATAAGTTTAATTCCTTTGCTTGACACCTCATTCTTCTTCTTCAAACTACCCTTCTCTTGGCTTGTGAGGTGATAAGTGTAACAACCCCGATGGGTTCTACTTATAAATAAGTTTTTTTGGTACTAAACACATACTATAAATAGATTACACCACGTGAATCTAAGTAATGATCATACAAAATACTCTAAGTGTGATAATTGTAACTAAACACGTGACATCTAACAATCATTGATCACTATCAATATATGAAACACATCATAATACAAACATAGAAAGTAATTACAAATAACCAGCTACTGCTGGTATAATATACAGTCACTATTGTTAGTCCATAGTAATAGGTAATCACAACTCTTTATGACAATGTTTTCAATAATAAATATAATATAATATAATGTACATAAATAAGATACATGGCTCTCCGGAGCATGAGTTCCCTAGAATCTCCAGTATCTATGACAATCTCAAGTGTTGTCTCCAAGTAAGTACTGTTATGGGGAGGGAGAGCATCATCCAAGCAATTTTCCACACCAATCACGAACCAATGATCCCCCACACTAATCCCATCATGGAATGGCCCTCCCTTCATATATGAGTAGATAGTGATGGCATGAGAATCCAAAGAGACAAGTTAGTACCCGTGTGTTGTATGATTTCTAAAACTAAACATACAATGTATCATAGAATTCTGTTCTATTACGAGATATCACACAAACATGTAAATCATACTCATTAAATGATAATTTCTCACTAAACATTACCTAGCCAAGGTTTTTAAGAATAATAATTAATAATGATCTATAAATCGGTTAAGATTCACACCACCACTTGATCGGATTGCCATCATTTGGCATTGTGATGCTAATAAGCCAGTGAAGTCCATCTCACTCCTTACCTAGTATCATTAGTGCAAAATTGGTCAAATATAATTTAACCACAAGATTCATATAGCTTACACCTTACTAGAAATCATACCATGTAACATGCTAAACATAAGAGTAATCTAAGCATACATTTATTTTGTCAAACGTATGAATGAATCTCACATTATTTTCTATCCCATACTCGAAATAATGACTACAGCGTATACCATCTGGATAAAATACAAATTTAACTACAGATTCTAATTACCATAATACTACACCCTATGATAACCCTTATTATCGTAGTCTAGTGTTCTAAGACATGAATACTAATTTTTTCACAACCAATCATAATAAGCTAGTCTTAAATACATAGAAACATAAGCTTGTATTCAAATAACTAGATATATCCAAACAAGTCATAGTTCTCACGAAACACATAATATTTTATCCTAGTATTCATTATGCTCTCAGGGTTTGTATGCACACATAAATAAGATTTTATTTTACAAGAACATATAATATAGTTTGAACCCCCTATTGAACTATAATTAATAGTACACACCTCTATGTACATGTATATACACTTCATAGAAATAACCAACATGTATACATTTAGCACATCAAATGTATGTATGTATCTAAGCATATTAATTATAGTTTATACCACCCGGGTATAACATTAATTTAGACTATAGTTACAACTGAAATATTTTATATGACATCTCATAACATCATAGTTTGTTGCACATGAGCACACTAATCAATTATGAACCACCAATCTTATAATTTCAAGAATCAAATAACCTATATTCATAAATAATAACCAAGCAAATACATATTATACCACTTAAGTATACCCTATGTTTAAATTGCATGTTAGCATTTAAAAGTAACATAGCTTATGGGCACACATAGCGAGGCACTATTCCACCCAAGCATTCATTACTCTATATAAATATATTTCAACCATATATTTAATTATAGGTATAATCTCTATATACGAGTCCTTCTATATGCATGATATGTAAGTACTTAAGTGATATGAAAATACTATACCAATATTCATTTATAACTCTAATCGAGGATCTCAAATCATATAGCTTATGCCAAGACAATGAAGACCTGTGTTGAGCTATGAATATGCATCTATCTTTAAATGCTAGGTTAGGAGCCTAGAACTTCATTGACACAATTTCGCAACTCTCAATTTCCATGATTAATTCTTATATGTTATACTCTCCCAATACTCATAGATTCTTTAGATAACAATGTTGTCTGTAAATATATTCAACAATATAAATACAACTATGGTTCAAATGTGTCAGTTGTCTCATAATCTTAGTTATACATTGAATGAATATGATTCCTATTACTAATCCATGTCAAATCATATGAACAAGGTCCTCTACATTAGCATTTGTATGCACGCAATACATAAATCTCTATTATACATAGCTTTATAATTTATAATCACTCGTGAAAATATAGTCAAAGGAACACACCCCTTCATTCAAGTATAAGCTAATAGGCATAATTAGTCCTATATTCTTTTTGAGTATATCATTAATAATTCATTAATACGTAGCTTTGATAATTTTACATTCATACGATTGGTTTTGTACACCAAGTTACTAAGAATATCATAGCTACCAAACGATAATGGAAGGCTACGTTTTATACTTCACATGTCTTAGTAAAGCCCAGTTTTAGGACCCTAGTAAGTTATAAGTACAATCATTAATAATTTGTTTATCAATTTTAATAAATACATATTAATAAAAAATCATCTAGCTCGAGTTTGGGGTTTAATTCATTTCCTTGTCAAAACATTTGTTTATGACTACCTCACTCAGGTTCTTAAATCCGGTTAAGCCTATAAATCTATATCTTGTAATAGGATCAATTCTGTTGATCATTATTTACAAATCCCATTCATTTTTTAATACATACTCATATCCAAGTTCATACACATCCCAAAATGTATTTAGTGATCTTAAATCAATCTCATACGTTTAATATTACCCAAACCATTACTTAACCCAAGTTTGCTATATAAGACATTTAAATATATGGATTTGTTATAAAAATATAACTTGGTTTATCTCAATAAGGAGCACTAAAGCAAATGTTTTAACTCTATAGATAATAAATCAATTCGACTCATAATTCATTCCCAAACTAAATAAAGCAAACTAACATGCAAATTAAATCCCCAATTTTATGACCCAATTAGCTATTTAAATCCAATATATTCTTCTAGACATATAATCGCCATACTTGGCGTCTGGATTGTATTACATCCTAGAATTTTTTTTTCTGTTTGTAATAAGTATTAAACATAATCTAGTTTTTTGTATACCAATCACCTCATTAAGGAGGCTCTCAATATGCCTTCCCTTACCCAACCGTTGGATCCGTAACTTATTTCTCTGATTATCAATAAACTTTGATGACTTGTTAAATATTGTATAGGCTGGAGATATAATATCCATGATGACATTGCCATACATTATATTGGCTGAGGGTTAAACACTCAACGATGCCCTATGTATTATAGTTAATAATGTTCATTATTAAAAATATAATGACACCATTGGATTCATATATTCATGTCTATATATTTATATAAAATGGTTACTAATTAATATTAAATTATACTACCTCACTCAAAATATTTATGTGACCGCATATTATGTGGCATTATATGGTTCAAATTTTATAGTGATGCCATTACCATATACAAACATGCTAAATTGGTCGTATGGCAAGTTTGTTGGTTGACACCATTACAGTTCCTTATTTAACATACTTATATCTATTTGCAAATCGATGCCTCACACAATTAAACCCTTGTTAAATCTCTGCACTATTATGTAAGGCAACAAATGGATAGGTCATTCAACTAGTAGAATGCAATTAATTATATAGGCTTATTATGAGGATCAAATTTGGTCACAATGACCTGGCTTATTCTAGAGGTCAACTCCCACAAGTATGTTTATCCTTTTTAATGTAGGAAATGAGAACACGTGAGCTTGCCTTTATATGCCAGGTAAAAATAAACGCAAGTCGATGTGTATAGTGTATTAGTGGAAATATAGTGTTAGCTGGAAGGACAAGACAATGACGATATGGTATTTTCCTTGTGATCTCCATTAGATATTATTCTAGTACATGCAAATAATATAACATTTAAATCACCCCATATAATTCAACTATGTTGACCTATTAATTTCTAAACAACATACGAAAAATTGAGTTTTATGTCTGAATAAAACACTTACCTGACAACCCGTTGGTGGTTCCTTTTGTGTTCATTCTTGCTCCCTCTCAATGCCTCTTTCTTTCTGGGCTACACACCTTTTTTGGTCTTTTCCAAAATTTCCTCTAAAATGCTTATGATCTCCCCCATAAGTAGGCGTAGTCTTTCTTTTTAAAATATTTTTCCCTTTTTTTTCGTTTTTGATTTTTTTCCTTTTGTTTTTGTTATTTTATTAATATATTTATTTTTTTGTTTCCCCTGTATTTAATCTTTCCCCTATTTCCTTTATTTATTATTATTTTTTATTTTCTTTTTCTTTTTTTCTCTTAAAACATAATTTATCATATTTTAATAATTTATCGATAATTATAGTAGTTGATATATTTACTAATTAAATTATCATTTTTAGATGCTATGATGGTTTTAATGATAAAACCATTTATCAACTACCCGAATTTAATCTATGTAAATCGTGTTTTTAACAACATTTAATGATCACACATGCAATCACATAAATATCAAAACATTAATGAATGGGCGTACACACATGTCACACAAGATGAATTCTACATAATCATCTAATTTATTCTAACAACCATTATACAACTATCTAATGCAAACAACATCAAAACATATTATGCTAACCACTTATTATATGTTCTAACATGTGTTAATTAAAGTGGTGTGTGCAGGGTTCTAGCCAGTTTCTCTATCCTCCTCTAACATCTCGATCTACATCACCCTCTCTAATGATGCTCTCACTTTATCATGCTCTGAGGGATGAGTTTTCTTGCATCAACCTCACAACAAGTAGGTAGTTAGACCCTAACAATCATGATATACATACATCATGAAATGTAGCTAAAATAACAAATCAACATGATCATAATATAAACATATATGCTAAAACTAACTCACAATAATGAAATCATGTAACTTAAGTAATTTATTACTATCCCATAACATCATATATCTCAAATCTTACTTAAAAAATAGCTAAATCCAAATTTGTCAACTATAGATATCCACAGATAATCTAGTAAGTTTGCTTGGTGAGGAATTAGGATGTAACAACAAGTGGTACTCTTTATCACCAAGTTGTGTTGAAATGATCTCTACCCTTATCCTTGATACTTTT
The DNA here is from genome assembly GCA_037957365.1 of Torreya grandis. Classification (NCBI taxonomy): domain Eukaryota; kingdom Viridiplantae; phylum Streptophyta; class Pinopsida; order Cupressales; family Taxaceae; genus Torreya; species Torreya grandis. The sequence goes on from JARHVA010000336.1 coordinate 2,134,196, forward strand.
CATTAGTTTTAGGACCTCATAATACAGACATTGTAATGATGATTACACCTCTTAGGCATCTCGAAGCCCATTTATCTTACTACACCTCTCCTTGCTCAAGAGACTCAAAACTCAAGTTCATATTTATGAATGTAATCTAACTTCATGAAAGGCCTCTCTTAATCATAAATAACTTGAATCAACTCCTTTATAATCCTCAAGTAATCTCCAAGACCTCATTTTATGATTTAAGCTCTCACATGCCTTCAATTCTTTCTAGCTCTAAAAACACATAAAGCTCCTTGTGTAGAAGAATATACGGATGATCTTGGAAAACTAGGCATAATTTTGAGTACCTGGTATACCTTTATAACTTTGTGCCAAATTTTATGACCTGACATTGAGTGGAAGTATACTTATTCTACCTTTTTCTATATCTAATTAGGCCTCAATTTGACCTCTAGGCCTAGAAACTGAGTTTTGGCTCTAATCTCCTCCCACACATGTGAAAATAAGAATAAGAATTTTTTAACTTTTCCTACCCCATTACCATGCTCCATGTAAAATTTGAGGATATGAGACCTTGTATAGATGGGTGAACCATGAAATGGCTAAAAACCCTAATCTAAGTGCTTGTACATGCTTGAGAGGTAGTTGGAATGGTTTTCAAGAATTTTTTAGGGTAAAATGATTAAAAATGGTTTTTTAAGGCTTGTAACATCATGGGAAAACTCAATGTGCTAGAAGTTAACTCTCTTTTTTCACTCCATAGGCTTTTAGATAGGCTTCTTTGCAAACAAAATAGTGCATTTCATCCTTTTAGCCCAACTTGATGACTTAAAGAGCTCAGATATCACTATGTGAGACCTAAGAAGTTTTGTATACAATCATGGAACCTTTATCCAATGTTGTTAAGCCTTTATTCTTGGTTTAGAGACCAGTTCTTACCCTGCACCTTCATAAATAGGTTAACAATCATGTTTCTAGGCCAATTTTGTACAATATGTTCATCCTACATGCCAACCAAAGACATGTTCAGGTGCCCAAAATACCTATGAAGGTCATCCTAGTCATTTCAAGGCCAAAACAATCCATTATAATATATTTGAGGGCATATCTACCTCATTTAGTTATTGCAAAGGGTTTAAGAGGGTTTTAGATGTGTTTTAGTCTTAACAATGGTTCATAGAGGGTTTTACATATCGTGGAAGTACGAAGACCCCTCTAATAGCTCCAAACACCATTTTGTCCCATGAAAAACCTCCTCGATGTTCCAAGAAAAACTATGCTCTTCTCTCGAGCTCTTCATAAGGCTAAGACAAGGTTTGAAGTGGTTTTAGCTCCTAGAGATTAGTCATACATGTGTGGGATTGAAAGATTAAAAGAATGCCAATTATTTGAGATAGTATAACCCTAAAATCAACTATAATTATATATTTATATCATGAAACTCATTCAAGGAGTTTTGATCATTAAAAAATGACCCCTCGAGCTAGTATATTATGTTAGAGAACAAAAATTGATTTTTTAGCCCAAAAAGTCTTCAAATTGCATTATAATGGTTGGAAATGCTTTGGAAAAATGTAAGACACCTCCTATCAGATTATCCAGATCTCAATCAATCATCTTGGTCCTTCATATGGCTTAGAACATGGTTTGCTCTCTTATAAGGGTTTGTTGGCAGCTTGAGTTACTTGACCCTAAAGGTTTGTATCTGATGTTTCTTGCTCATTTCAAGAAATACAAACACCTTCTAATCCTTAGTTGATATTTATCAGACCTATGAAAGAGTCTTCAAACTTCAATTCAATTCAAACCTACATATTTTCCTTGATAAGATACACACAGTCTTGTGTATGACCCTTTTAGGCTTATTTGGTCAGATTAGACCTCTCGTCGTCTACCCTACCATCAGTCATTTTGTGAGATCCTTTATTACCAAAGGTGGGTGTTATCAATGGTATATGATGTTTTTAATTTCTACAATAACTTATCTCTTAAACTCCCAACTTCATTCAGTTCACCATATGCCCTTTTACCTATATTGTCTAGAAATAGGCGTAATTGTGGAGGTTTAAGTTTGAAGTTGGATTAGAGAGTCAAGAGTAGGTTTCCAATGGCATAATTATCCCCTAAAGATTTTAGATTATTAAAAATTGCCTACACACACTCCCACATATCTGTGGTGTCTTTAAATTTATCTCTTAACATTCAACTCATTGCATTTAATGTGAAAATAAGACATACAAATTTGTAAACCTATAGATCTGCATTTTAATGCATGAAGCCTTCTATGGTGTGTAGCTTGTTCTTATTAACCATAAGAATGTTTCTATACTATCCCATAACTTGTCTCATGGATTTTTATCCTTCAAAAAACACTGGTGGTACAACTATCATTACTTTTTGGTGCATTCTTATATTTGGTAGAGTTACAACATAGTCCATTGAGAGGATAAAAAGAATGGGATGTAGGCCTACTTTGGTGGATTAGTGGTGATATTTACCACTTGAAGGATCTCTTATAGAGGTATTATATGATCCTTTAGTTCATATGAAACCAATTTACATATTTTTTTCTTCGAGATTCAATCAAATGTCCAAGTTAGTCTCCCATTTGCAGGCTGCACAACCCTTTGGTGAGTCATAAGACATGAACCCTTCTTTTGCCTTTTTAGGTCCTCACAATGATTTGAAGAGGTGTGGATTGATTTTGAAGGACTATATCAAACTATAAAAACCACATATCATTAGTTTTATGCAATTCAGGACCCCTAAAATAATAGAGATTTGTTTGCATATGATGATTGATGCACTAGTGAGAATTTGTAGGCTGCCTCATGTTTAGAGGCTTGTGAGGGTGGATCAGTCATGAAAAGTCATTTAATAGACCTTTAGATCATTATAAAGAGTGAAAATATGGTGATATATCTCCACCAATCACAACTTAGCTTTGAACACCTTAATGCAATCAGATAACCATGGCTTTCAACTTGCAAACTGTGTAAAGGTAAAGTTTCTTGCTATTTTAAACTCACACGTTCCAAGTGGAACTTGGAAAAACATGTAAAATGTTTTTATATACCCTCTTTGTCATCTTTAATTTATATCATGCTTCCAACCTATTTAAAATTTCCATTCTAAGGAGAAAAATAAGCCTATGGGGTTTATGTGGGGTTTAAGACCACCTTGCCTTCATAACGACTGTTCATAAAGGAGGGGTCACCAATATAAAAAATAGGGACATTTATTTTAAGGTCATTATGACCACCTCCTCTTGTAAAAATCTAAGGTCCCAATTCTCCTTGTGTTGTACGTAATGATCATGTGAAATTGACCTTTGTGAGCTTGTTAAGGGATTGATGAGAGAGATAAAGTGTGTTTAGCATTATATGGACCTTTACTTGCATTTCAATCATGGATTTGGCCTAGGAAAGATTAAGAGACACTCATGAACCATTTTTACCTAAAAATAAGTCTTTTTGGTCCATACAAGTGGATATTAGGCCTCTCTTAAGCGTTAAAAATCACTTGTAACTATCTTTCAACTTTTGAAACTGACTTGTCATGAATTACCTACCAAATTATTATTATATCATTCTTCACAAGTCATATTAAAACACCTTTATACACGGTTTTCACTATTTTTAGGCCCTAAAGTGACTTTTTGACAATTTTACATGAACTAATAACCTATAGAAGGGTTTGATAATGAATTAATGACCTTTGGTAAAACATGAGACTCATTTTGGCACTTAATTGGACTAGAGATAGTGTTACATGACCATGACACATAACATATGACTTGACAAGACACCCTAAACGCCTAACACTTCTTGAACCATCATGAAACATGACAAAAATGATTAGACAATCATAAGACTAGAATAGGCCATTACCTTAATGTTATCAAATTTACCTTAAACTGTGCTAATAAGCATTGAAAAGGGAAGAATTTTGTGACCCTATCTTATGGTAGCCAAAATTTGGCTAACAAGAAGCTGATAGGAATAAAATGTGGCGATAAGAGGTAAAATCTAGGAGGTATAAAAATGAAAGAGGTATCCCAAAGACACAATATGGTGCAATAAAAGCCAAGAGGCATAATCATAAGGGGGGAAGAGCTAAAAGGTGAAATAAAATTAGATAGACCCAACAGGTGGAATAATAGGATGTAGGAGTCCAAAGCAGTAAAATGTAGTATTTATAAGTAAGATTTATGAGGTATAATAAATAAATAGGGAGCTCAAAGGTGATGCTAGATTAGGAGTTAAGAGATAAGAACCGTAAAAAGAGGAGGTAAAAGCCAAGGGGAGAATTTGAAGTAGGAGGGAGTCCAAAGGTGCAAGATCTAAGAGTTAAGAGCAAAGAAGCACATACAAAGTAGGAAGAAGGGAAGAGGCTCAAAATGTAGGAAGTAAGAGCTAAGAGGAGTAAAAATGTAAGACGGATCCCAAAGGCATAAATAAATTGAGAGAAATCCCAAGGCACAATAAAGGATAAAATCGAGAGGCATAATAATAGAGTAAGATGTAAGATCTAATAGGAATGGTTAAGGATTATATAGCCAAGAGGTGTATAATATAATAATAAGAGGTAGGATCTGTTGTCCCCCAAAAATAGCTTTCATTTTTAGGACAACATTTGAATTATTTTGGTCTTATAGACCAAAATTGTATCTTCCATTTTCAAAATTTTGTCTTAGACATTCAGATTCCTTATTTTCAAGGCTTCTCAGAAAATCTATAGACTTTGCTAGTCAAGTTCAATGGATTTTACATGATAATTTCTACAGACTTTGTATCTTCAGATTCGACAGGCAAGTTCTTTTATACAGGTTCAAAGGCTCCTACAGGAATTTTCAGTCAAAAGATCAGTTTTCAACATTCGGTCATTTTCCAGGATTAGTTCAGAGCTTTGATTCAATTGAAAATCTTCATCGGCAAGCATCTGAATACAAAAGGAGACTTGAACCATTGAACCGTTGAACCAATTTGGTTCAAAGGTTCAATAGGTTCAAAGTTCAACAAGTTCAATGTCTTTGGCAAGAGTTAAACGCTTCATCAAAGTTCAATCGCTTCAACAGATTCATCGGCTTCCAAATATTTGGTCAAATCAAAGTGACTTGAACCGTTGAACCATTGAACCAATTGGGTTCAAAGGTTCAACGGGTTCAAAGGTTCAACCAAAGGAACAGTTCAATCGTTCGGTTCAACCAAGTAGTTCAATGCTTTATTTCACTCAGATGGTTCATTTCCTTTGTTTCAGTGTCTTTTGGTTTGACCATTTGGTTCATCAGTTAGTTTAAGGCTTTTGTTGAACCGTTGAATCAAATTTTGGTTTAACGTCTTAGTTCAATGGAAAGGTTCAACAATAGGTTCATTGTTTTTGGTTCAATCATTTGGCTCATGGAATAGTTCATCGGCTTTGTTTTAAAAGTGCTTGGCGCACTCCATTGAACCATTGAACTGGTTCAACGGACAGGTTCAATCAAATAGTTCAACTGTCGGTTCAAAGGCAAGTTTAAAAGAGCGGTTCAATGCTTAGTTTATCAGCCTGTTTTACTCATTAAACCATCGACTTGAACCATTGGCTTGAACCATTTTGGTTCAAAGCCTTGGTTCAACCGATTAGTTCAATGACAAAGTGCATCCAATTATATGTCAGCTTTTTGGTTCAAAGGCGCTTGGCGCGCTTCATTGAACCTTTGAACTGGTTTAACAAATGGTTCAATGTCCAAGTTCAAAGGGACGGTTCAATGCTGAGGAACTTTTATGAAGGACAAGTGCCCTTGCGGAGGACACTTCATCAACCAAAGCACCCTTCAGATTTTCAAAAGGCTTATTCAAAGACTTGTTCAAATATTTGTTCGCGAGAATTTTCCCAGGGGAAAATGTACGCGAGAAATGTCCACGAAGAATAACCCAAGGGAAAAGCCCGGGGGGAATTTGCGAAGGGCCAATGAAGGGCCCCGAAGGGCAGGTGCCCTTGCGGGGGACTCTTGGCCATCAATTTGAAGACACTTCCTGGAGCTGAAGGGTTGTCTGAAGAAGCCTGAATGCCTGAAAGGGCAAACCCAATCCAGAAAAGTGCCAAGCAAAAATCCAAAAGAAGACCAAAGGGTGATGCACCCGAAGACGTCAAATTCAACACAGACGACTAGCTATTGGAAACATAGTGACAGGCGCGTGAACGTCAAAGTGAAGACAACAAAATAACTGTTGATGCTTTGAACATACATAACAAAATACATTCATAGTTTTCAAGGCCAAGACCAACAGAAAGCAGGGAAGGAATAGAATAGCAAGCTGAATCTAGGACCCGATTCAATTCATCAGAAAAGGATGAACGATGAAGATAAGATCAGACCGCCAGGCAGACATTGAAAGTTGTAAAACTTTCAATTATAGGACTTGTTTATCTACATTGAGAAGATCAAATGGGTAAAAGGCTCCAAAGTCCAGCTTGCCTTCCTAACATTTCCCAATGCATCATGATGTATTACTATTCCCGAGTCCTTTTTGAAGTGGCTATATAAGGGATTTTCTTTCATTGTAAAATCATCTTCTTTTTGATAATCTGAACGAAACTCTAACGAAATTGAGAGGCATCATTGAGACTTTGTGCTCAGTCTAGTTATCATATTTTATTAATGAAAACAAGGGACTTTTTCAGACTTTGTGCTGTGATATCTTTTTTGTTTCATTAATCTAATAAGCAGGATTAGTAAATTTGTCAAAAAGGTGTCCTGAAGAATCAACTGTGGAGAGACTTTGTGCCCCCATAGCTACCTTCAGTGTGTTTGCTTTTTCATTGTTGTGTAAAGGACTTTGAGAAGACTTTGAACTTTCATTGCCCTTCGTATATCACTCTCGAGTATTTTAGGTGTAGACTTTGTGTTGTGTCTTGATTTGCTGGTTACCATACTTTTAGTCATATTCTGCTTTTATTTCCAAGAATATTCTTGTGGCTGGTTGAACAGTTCTTTTGAAAGAAGAGGAGTGTTGTCTGTCATTCTCTTGAGTTTTTTTCTTTGTTTTGTTTACATCATCTCTGAAGAAAGAGAGATGGATGTCTGGTCCTACCCTTGAGTATTATTTTCTGTTCATATATATACATAGCATATCCATAGGGAACCTCCCCTTGATGAGAGGAGAGAGCAGTCTCCTTCTGATGTGATAAACTTACACATTAGGATGACTAATCTTCTTGCTTTGGCTGATAAGACCTATTTTGTTTACCAGTACGCTGATAGACAAAATATTCAACCAACAGGTTTTTGTGACTCTACTGGGGAAATACCCATTAGCCATTTATAGTCTATCCATTCCATTCACCCCTACACCATAGGAAAAGAATGCACAGTTTAAAGCCTCAAGCTTTAACTGAAGCAAAGTCAATTCTTTTCCAATTTTGTTTTACAATCTGGCAGATTCAAGGTATACACGAAGCCAAAGGGCTAAAGGTGTCGTTGATCCTGTGTTTGAGCTGGTACATCAAAGTGATTTTGATTTGTTTCCTTCACCATTTCATCTCCAACGATCCAAGAGCTTCCCTCCTACTAAAGCCAGATCTCCATTACCAGATGAAGTATCTACTTTTGTTGTTGATAAAGCTATGCCTGTAATTACCCCTTTGAGATTTGTTATCCCTCCTTTTCAGTATCCTATAATGGTAGTTTAAGGCCCCTGGGGTAATGCTTTTGGTCCTCTCAATCTTACTCTTCCTCTACATGAACTTTCACGTAGTTTTAGGAAGAATTTCCCTAAATTCTATGGTGATGGCAAAGTTCATCTTGACAAATACATTGCAGCATTCAGTATAGCTTGTAGAGTAATCAGAGTAAAGTTTGAAGATGTAGCAGTCAGGCTTTTTGTTGAAACACTATAAGGTCCTGCTGTATATTGGTTTTACCATTTACAAGCTCGATCTGTGATTGATTGGAATACTCTGAAAGCTAAGTTTGAAGCTAGATTCAAACTTGCAGAAGATGCACATACACTTCTGGCTCAACTTACACAAATGAAAAAAGAGTCACATGAGCCTATGAGAGACTTCATAGCTAAATTTGACAAGTTGAGAAACATAATTCTTATGATTTCCAGACCTACAATTGAGAATATTAAATGCTTTTTCATTAATTCTTAGCTACCTGAAGTTAGTTTTCTCTTGAGACGTGTTGGCCAAATAGATCTAGCTGCAGTTTAACTTTTGGCCACTGAAGTAGAAGATGATCTCATCTTAGCAGGAAAAATAAGAAAAGATCGCAATAAAAATAGAGCTTCATCATCTTCTGAATTTACATCTACAAGCACCACAGATCTAATGGTGCAGAAATTAGCAAATGAGCTCCTTGCACTCAAAAAGTAAATGGCTCAAGGAATGTCTTCTGCTCTTACATACAAAAGGACATTCCCAAATCAGCCATATCAAGGCAATGTTGCCAAAAACCAAGGGCAACAAAATCACCTTCCTCCTCCACAAGGAAAAGTTTCCTTGGAAGCTCCTCCAACTAATTCAGCAATGGGATATCTTGAGACAGAATCAAAATTTTCTTATTAGCCTGAATTAAATCAAGAAAATGATGCTGATATCATTGAAGACCGTAAAAAAGAATTAGCTGGTGACTCCCACATTAGTTTTTTAAATTATCAAGATTAACCCAGAAGTAAAGGAGAAACTTCAGATGGATCATATGCAGTGTTTACTAGGTCTAGGAACCAATCACTCCAGCAGGCTGATAAAGAAAAGACAGAAGAGCAATTACAGCCAGCAGTCACAATTTCCAAGTGTGGGACAACTCTGCCCTTTCAACCAAAAGATCTAGTAATCACTCAAAAGGTAAATACATCTGTTGTGCCTTCCCCTTCTACTTCTAATTTGCAAACCATTCCACCTCTTATCCCTACTAAAACTCAAAAAGTTGAAGTACCTTTCTCTGTACCTAGCTCGATTTAGCCATTTGACATAATTGATCATGTTAAAAAGACAAAAATAAAGATGTCTAAATTTGAGTACTTACAGTCTAATCCAGATCAACTGAATAAGCTGGTCCAATATGTTAAAAATCAGACCGTCTCTGCATGACAAAAGGCCAAAAAAGTGACTTTTTATTCTCCAATAAATATGCCTATTCCAAATAATCTGATTATTACTCCTCCAGCTGTTTCTGAAAAAATAGAACCCTTCTATGTTTCCTTGTTAATCAATGGCTACAAGCTGAGTAATTGTATAATAGACTCAAGTGCATCTGACAATGTTATGCCTGCCAAAGTCGCTGAGTCTCTTGGTCTCACATTGACCAAGACATTTGGTAGATGTTTCTTCGTGGAGAACAAACAAGTGCCATTACTGGGGCAGATCAAAGATACCCAATTTGTATTTACAGCCTTTCTGGATAAGAGAATTAAAATGACTGTATTAGTGGCTGACGTTTTAGCATCTTATGGTATTTTACTTAGACAAAATTTCTGTAAGGACATGGGAGGAGAGCTGAACATGGATTTATCTTAGGCAGGGATCCCTGTCCAAGGCGTGATGAAGAGATTACTTCCTAAAAAGGAAGCAAAGTATGTAGTTACCAAGATGTCAACTCTTGAAATTGAAATCCTCTTTGAATCCATAGGTATGGGTAATTACTTTTTATATACAAATCATGAAGAAAGACCCTCCATCTCTGATGAGGGAAAGTCTGAAGTAAAGCCAACGTTTGATGAGATTTGGACTCTAGAATTTGATGGTAGTTGTTCCTCTACTAGTTCTAGAGCTGAAATTGTTTTGATATCTCCTCAAGGAGATATGTTCCCTTCATCATATAAGTTACAGTTCAATAATACAAATAATACAACTGAATATGAATCAATGTTGCTGGGTATGAAGGTTGCTCAAGAAAGAAGAGTCAAGTTTCTTCATGCTAAAGGGAACGCCAAATTAGTGGTCTGCCAAGTGAGAAATTTATATCAGACCAAGAATGAAAGGCTGTGCCATTACCATAATCTTGTTTGGGATCAAATTGAAAGCTTTGATGCTTTCAACATTTCTTCCATTCTAAGAGAATCCAATGATAGAGCTGATGCACTTGCTATTTCAAGAACTCTTTTAGTTCCACATTCTGATTTTAAAGAAGCCAAATATACCATTGAGTTGGTCTATAGGCTGAGTGTTCCTGATAATGTTGATCATTGGCAAATTTTCAATGATGATAATCAGATCATTGCCTTTTTGGAAAGAAAAGACAATTTTGAACAACTATATTTTGAAGGCATCAAATCTCAGAAGTCTGAATTAATTTCTGAATCTAGTTCAAATGTAAATAAAAAGTTTATACAGCTGAAAGAAAATAAAATTCTTAAAGGCCTGGTTTCTCTCAAAAAACTATTCGACAAGCATGATAGATTCGTCAAGCAACAGTAGACAGATTCAAATTTCTCTTAGGGGTTTGACCAATAAATTTGACCAACAAAGAAAATCAAAAAATGGTCAACATTGGTAAGTGTTGTACACCTGAAGAAAAATTCAAATTTACTTCTTTGCTCCATCAATATATTGATGTCTTGACATATTCATACGAAGATCTGAAGTCTTTCAGTCCTGATGAAATCCGTCATCATATTCCTCTCAAGGCTGATTCAATGCCTTATAAGCAGAAATCCAGACAATATAATCCAAAAATTTTAGGTACAATTATGTTTGAGATTCAGAAAATATTAAATGCTATAATTATTTTTCTAATTCATCATTCTACATGGATTGCAAATATAGTTCTTGTAAGGAAGAAAAATGGTGAAATTTGCATTTGTGTAGATTTCTAGAATTTGAATCAGTCATCTCTGAAAGATAATTACCCTTTGCCAATCATGGACCAGGTGCTTCAAACAGTAACAAGATCAAAAATGTTATCAATGTTGGATGGCTTCTCAAGCTATAACCAAGTTGAAGTTGCTGAAGCTGATCAAAACAAGACTGCATTCATAACGCCTTGGGGTACATTTGCATACAAAAGAATGCCTTTTCAATTAATAAATGCTGGCGCTACCTTCCAGAGAGCTATGGATATGGCTTTTAAAAATGAAATTGGCAAATTCATAGTTGTATATCTTGATGATTTAACTGTCTTTTCAAAGCACTGATCTGATCATATGCGCCACTTGCAACAAGTGTTGGAGCGCTGCCGGTAGAATGGTATTTCTTTGAATCCTAAAAAGTCTGTTTTTGAAGTGACAAAAGGGAAACTCCTTGGACACATTGTGTCTAAAGAAGGCATAAAGATTGACTCAGATAGAGTCAAGTCTATTCAAGAGTTGAATTTGCCTGCAAGTAAGAATGTTGTTCACTCTTTCTTTGGAAAAGTGAATTTCTTACAGAGATTCATCCCCAAATTTGTTGAGAAGACAAGACACATTATAAATATGATGAAAGGAAAGACTACCTTTAGTTGGACTAAAGAAGGCAAAGCAGCATTTCAAGATATCAAGGTCGTTATTGCTCACGCACCTACCTTGGTCTGCCTAGATTACCATAGAGATTTCATTATATACAGCTATGCATCTGAGCATACTCTTTCAGCAATTCTTGTCCAATAAAACAAAGAAGATATGGAATCTCCCATCTTTTTCATGAGCTGTCCTCTGAAAACTCATGAAATGAAGTATTCGAATATAGAGAAGCACGCCTATGCCTTGGTAAAAGCAGTCAAACACTTTTGCTTCTATATTTTGAATTCACATACTACTGCCTTAGTTCCTGATAGTACAGTCAAGTCTATATTAACTCAGTAGGAGTTTGGCACAAAGAGAGGTAATTAGATTGCAAAGATCTAAAAATTTGATCTAGATATCAAGCTAATAAAGCTAGTCAGAGGTAAAGGTCTTTGTCAATTAATAGCTGACAATAAGCCAGAAGATACACAGCTTGAAGGCGCTGAAGTAGACAATATACCAATAGTTCTTTTTGTTTCTACTACTAATGAATGGTATTTGGATATTGCCTATTTTCTGACTTATGAAGAATGTCCTGCTCATTTGTCTTACAAAGAGAGGAGAACTATTAAATTGAAAGCTGCCAATTTCGTCCTTTGGGACAACGGCCTGTATAAAAGAAACATAGATGGAGTTTTTCTTTGCTGTGTAGATAAAGAACAGCAGACCCAGCTCTTAAAATCTTTCCATAATCTAGCTTGTGGAGGGCATTTTTTTGCCCTTGTGACTGCTCACAAAATTTTGCGAGCCAGGTATTATTGGCTGACTCTTTTTCAAGATGCACATAAATGGGTAAGAAAATGTGAACTTTGCCAGCAATTTATTGGAAGACTTAAGTTGGCTGCTCTGCCTCTCAAGCCAATAATCATAGAGGAACCTTTCCAGCAGTGGGGACTTGATTTTATTGGAGCAATAACTCCATCTTCAAGAGCTGGACATGATTATGTCCTTACAACGACTAATTTTTTTACTAAGTGGATAGAAGCAATCCCGACAAAGCATGCTACTTCAAAAGTTGTATGCAACTTCCTGAAAGAGAATATCATTTTCAGATTTGGAGTCCCACTCAAAATTGTTACTGATAATGCAACTTGTTTCACCTCTCAAGAAATCATGAAATTCTATTTTTATTATGAAATTACGCTCTCTCATTCTTTTGATTATTTTCTGTAAGGTAATGGACAAGCTGAGTCCAGCAATAAAAATTTGGTAACTATTATCAAGAAACTTGCAGATGATAATCAAAGGATGTGGCACAAACATTGGTGGATGCTCTGTGGGCTAACAAGATCACGTCAAAAAGGGCAATTAGTATGTCTCTTTTTCAACTTCTCTACAGTATTAATGCTGAGATACCAATCACTTTAGAGTTATCAGCCTTGAAATTGGTGAAGGCCATTGAAGATCAGACATATGAGAGTTCTCTTGACAAAAGAATCATGTGCCTGACTCAACTAGAAGAACAAAGAATCATGGTGGTGGACAAAATTGTTGTTCATCAAAATCTGATAAAAAAACTTTTTGATCAAAAGACCGAAAATCGTGATTTCTAGATTGGGGATAAAGTCCTGTTGTGGGACAGAAGAAGAGAGCCAAAAGGGATGCATGGAAAGTTTGACTCCCTTTGGAGAGGCCCATTCACAATTCATCAGCACATGGGTGAAAATAGTTTTTTGTTGAACTACCAAGATGACACGCTCTTTTCTCTGCCCCATAATGGGCAACATCTAAAACACTTCAATTCTTGAAGTATCAGATCATTGCCTCTGTATATATGTATACTTGTACAATTTTAATTTCTATTTTGTTTTGTTTGTTTTCATTTTTGATGCCTTTCATTTTTGGAAAGCATGACTCCGAAGCCCAATGGTACACTTGAAGACACTGTAGATTCTAAATTCTACTCCTTTCAATTCATTTTGTAATTGACAGAAGTTCTCCAACTAGAGCCAGCTGTTGTCCCCCAAAAATAGCTTTCATTTTTAGGACAACATTTGAATTATTTTGGTCTTATAGACCAAAATTGTATCTTTCATTTTCAAAATTTTGTCTTAGACATTCAGATTCCTTATTTTCAAGGCTTCTCAAAAAATCTACAGACTTTGCTAGTCAAGTTCAATGGATTTTACATGATAATTTCTACAGACTTTGTATCTTCAGATTCTACAGGCAAGTTCTTTTATACAGGTTCAAAGGCTCCTGCAGGCATTTTCAGTCAAAAGATCAATTTTCAACATTCGGTCATTTTCCAGAATTAGTTCAGAGCTTTGATTCAATTGAAAATCTTCATCGACAAGCATCTGAATACAAAAGGAGACTTGAACCATTGAACTAATTTGGTTCAAAGGTTCAACAGGTTCAAAGTTCAATAAGTTCATTGTCTTTGGCAAGAGTTAAACACTTCATCAAAGTTCAATCGCTTCAACAGGTTCATCGGCTTCCAAATATTTGGTCAAATCAAAGTGACTTGAACCGTTGAACCATTGAACCAATTGGGTTCAAAGGTTCAACGGGTTCAAAGGTTCAACAGTCGGTTCAACCAAAGGAAAAGTTCAATCGTTTGGTTCAACCAAGTAGTTTAATGCTTTATTTCACTCAGATGGTTCATTTCCTTTGTTTCAGCATCTTTTGGTTTGACCATTTGGTTCATCAGTCAATTTAAGGCTTTTGTTGAACCGTTGAACCAAATTTTGGTTCAACGTCTTAGTTCAACGAAAAGGTTCAACAACAGGTTCATTACATTTGGTTCAATCATTTGGCTCGTGGAATAGTTCATAGGCTTTATTTTAAAAGCGCTTGGCGCGCTTCATTGAACTATTAAACCGGTTCAACGGATAGGTTCAATCAAATAGTTCAACTGTCGGTTCAAAGGCAAGTTCAAAAGAGCGGTTCAATGCTTAGTTTATCGGCCTATTTTACTCATTGAACCATCAGCTTGAACCATTTTGGTTCAAAGCCTTGGTTTAACCGATTAGTTCAACGACAAAGTGCATCCAATGATTTGTCGGCTTTTTGGTTCAAAGGCGCTTGGCGCGCTTCATTGAACCTTTGAACCAGTTCAACAAATGGTTCAACATCCAAGTTCAAAGGGACGGTTCAACGCTGAGGAACTTTTTTGAAGGACAAGTGCCCTTACGGAGGATACTTCATTGACCAAAGCACCCTTCGGATTTTCAAAAGGCTTGTTCAAATATTTGTCTGCGGGAATTTTCCCCAGGGAAAATGTCTGCGAGAAACGTCCACGAAGAATAACTTGGGGGAAAAGCCTGGGGGAATTTGCGAAGGGCCAACAAAGGACCCCGAAGGGCAGGTTCCCTTGTGGGGTACTCTTGGCCATCAATTTGAAGATACTTCCTGGCGCTGAAGGGTCGCTCGAAGAAGCCTGAATGCCTGAAAGGGCAAACCCAATCCAAAAAAGTGCCAAGCGGAAAGCCAAAAGAAGACCAAAGGGTGACGCGCCTGAAGATGTTAAATTCAACACAAATGACTAGCTGTTGGAAACATAGTGACGGGCACGCGAATGTCAAAGTGAAGATAACAAAATAACTATTGATCCTTTAAACATACATAACAGAATACATTCACAGTTTTCAAGGCCAAGACCAATAGAAAGCGGGGAAAGAATAGAACATCAAGCTAAATCCAGGACCTGATTCAATTCATTAGAAAAGGAGGAACGATGAAGATAAGATCAGACCGCCAGGTAGACATTGAAAGTTGTAAAACTTTCAATTACATGACTTGTTTATCTACATTGAGAAGATCAAATGGGTAAAATGCTATAAAGTTCCAGCTTGCCTTCCTAACATTTCCCAACACATCATGATGTATTACTATTCTCAAGTCCTTTTTGAAGTGGCTATATAAGGGACTTTCTTTCATTGTAAAATCATCTTCTTTTTGATAATCTGAACGAAACTCTGTCGAAATTGAGAGGCATCATTGAGACTTTGTGCTCAATCTGTTTATCATATTTTGTTAATGAAAACAAGGGACTTTTTCAGACTTTGTGCTATGATATCTTTTTTGTTTCATTAATCTAATAAGCAGGATTAGTAAATTTGTCAAGAAGGTGTCCTGAAGAATCAACTATGGAGAGAATTTGTGCCCCCATAGCTGCCTTCAATGTGTTTGCTTTTTCATTGCTGTGTAAAGGACTTTGAGAAGACTTTGAACTTTCATTGCCCTTCGTATATCACTCTTGAGTATTTCAGGTGCAAACTTTGTGCTGTGTCTTGATTTGCTAGTTACCATACTTTTAGTCATATTTTGCTTTTATTTCCAGGAATATTCTTGTGGCTGGTTGAACAGTTCTTCTAAAAGAAGAGGAGTGTTGTATGTAATTCTCTTGAGTTTTTTTCTTTGTTTTGTTTACATCATCTCTGAAGAAAGAGAGATGGATGTCTGGTCCTACCCTTGAGTATTATTTTCTGTTCATATATATACATAGCATATCCATAGGGAACCTCCCCTTGATGAGAGGAAAGAGCAGTCTCCTTCTGATGTGATAAACTTACACATTAGGACGACTAATCTTCTTGCTTTGGTTGATAAGACCTATTTTGTTTACCAGTACGCTGATAGACAAAATATTCAACCAACAGGATCCAAGGGATATGTGAAATAGAAAAAACCTAGAGGTGTAAATAAACTAATACCAAAATGAGTAATATAAAAGTGAAAGAGTGATAATGCAAATAGTTATAACATGACAGATTGATTGTGTTGCATGTCTAAATAAATACAATAAAGATAAGAAGATATCTCTACCATAGTGTGTTGGTATGGATGGATGAATAGTCTTTGAAAATTTATTGTAGTTGGATGTGTTCATATTTAACGTTTATAAGATTCTTGATTAGTAATTCTTTTGGAATGTTAGTTATTTAGAAATGAAAAGCATCATAAAATTCTCTCAAGGTTTAAGAAGGGTGAGAATGGACATCATAAGATGCCACCATGTGTGAATTATGGTAAGTAGGCCATCATAAGATTCCCCAAAGTTTTAAGTTACTTAAGGGTAGGTAATGTAAGATGCATAATGTTTGAATTGGGGAAAGGATGGGCATCTTAAGATTCTCCCACATTTAAGGTGACAGGAGGATGGGCATCGTAAGATGTCCCAAAGTACGAGGCATGATAGTGTAACTTTTCATTATGTCTAAGTTTAATTGTTAAATTGATGAATCAATTACATTTTGTTTTTAATATGGAATGGGTCGACAATAACTTGAATGAACTCAAGAAATTTGTCCAGATTGCATGCATACTTGTATAACATTAACGTGAATAAACATCTATATGTCAAGATAGAGCGATTACCAAATATATTAAAGCACATATGAGGAGGGCTAATGTGGCCCTGATTACAGGAATATTACAATAATGATATAATATACTAACCTTCACCCATGCCCTCCAGTTCTTATATACATAAGTAAGTTTAGGGTTTAGAAGGCATATATATCTTTTACACACATTATCTCAAGTTGGGAAAACTCTAATTTGAAGATAACCATTAAAGAGATATTTTCATTTATAAATAATGTATAAATATATTATGGATAATTGCATGCATGTAAAGGTGTGATTATCCATAAGCATGATTTTACAAGTGCATCTTAGACAATACAAGATTGTACGTCATATTACACACTAACATCCTCTTAGAATATGTATTTTGTAAAAGGTGAGAATGAATGATGCCACTCTATCCCAAATGAGCTTATAAAAGAATATGTGCATGTAATTATGTGTACATCGACAAGCCATCCCCCCTCCCCCCCTCCAAAAAAAAGTAACAAAGAAAGTGAGAAAGTGAGGATATGACATGATTACATCTAAATTAATGATAAAACCAAGAGGTGAAATAATAAAGTAGGATGTAATATCCAAGAGGCATGGTAAAGGATGATAACTCGAAATGGTGTATAATATAGGAATAAAAGGTAAGATATAGTAACTACATATAATAAGAAAAAACCTAGTGGTGTATGTAAAGTAATGCCAAAAAGATTAAGTTAAAATCTAATACAAAATTGCTATAATGATAATGCAAATAATTATAACATGATAAGTTGATTATGATACACACCTAATTAAACGAAAAAAGAGAAAACATACCTCTAGCATGGTCCATTTGTAGATATGGAACATTATTCTTTAAAAAATTATTGAAGTTGAATGTGTTTTATCTTTAATGTCAACAAGATTCTTGATTATTACTTATTTTGGAATGTGAGTTGTTGACAAATGGAATACACGATACAATTCCCTCGAGGTTTAGAAAGGTTGAGGGCAAGAATTTTAAGATGCCACCATGTGTGAATTGAGGTAAGGGATGGCATCATAAGATGCCCTAAAGTTTGAATTTACACAAGGTGGGCAATGTAAGATGTTGTCATAACCCCAAAAAATTGAATGACACATTTTTAAACTTTCTAAGATTACAAACTATTTTTACAACAGGTGATTCTCACTTTCATTTCTAGTAGTATTATGAAACCCCTATTAATTAATATTTAGTTCTTTATGTTCAGGTCATTGAATGATATAACTGACTTACTATATGGTAAATGATGAGAAGAGAAGATAGGTGTGTTTATTATTGGGATTCAATCCCATTGATGCCTACAAATGAATGATTTTATTATGTTATATATGTGTTATAGAGTTAAAAAATATGATTGCATGTGGAGCTCATACATTCTGAATAGTTTTTTTGAACAATGATTCATACATAATAATTTTGATCATGAAATAAAGTTATAACAACTCAATAATCCAATGATAGTCTTGTTTCATTAAAGAGTTTATAAAGAATCCTCACGTTAAGGTCGTCACTCCTTTTTAGGATTGATTTAGATATAAACCATCTTTGTATTTATTTTATCAAAACTAGGATTAGGTGAATATATATAATATAATTTAGATAATCAGTTGAGAAAAATAGATTGTAAGTTAATAATAATTTACACACAAATCTATTTTATAGAATAATCAGGGTTTTGACCAAAACACATGAAAATGAATGAACACTTATTTGTAACTTGGATACAAAGGCCTGTAGATGATTATGGTTGACTATACTACTAATTGAGATTCTCTCATATATTTAGGGATGATTATTTTGGATAATTGAGACACATTCAATGGATCTAGACTACTAAATCCCATGACCCTATCCTAATGACATGGTTTTATCTATGTTGACTGTGGAATAAATTTATAAATTATAAAAATGTGTGACATTGCTTTTAGATGTTTTTTAGCTTGATGGATATATCTGATCACATGTTATGACCTATATTTTACCTTATATTCCTTTCAAAGTCCCTAACAAGGTCTTGCACACAAATAAAATAGAATTCAAATAGAAAAGTGGGGATTTAGGGTTAAGGGAATAGTCGAACTGGACTTAGAAACCCCTTATAACTTAGTGTTTCCTGCATAGCCCAAATAGGCCTTAGGATGATTTAGTTCTCTCCTATTGTGTGTGTGTGTGTGTGTAACTGAATTGTATGCATTGTGAATCTAAATGTCCTTTCACCTAGGTCCTCCTTTTATTTAAGCATGCAATGTAAATCATAACAATATAAACATCAGATGTCAAAAATGCCTATGTAGAGGTTGTTGTAATGTGTTTTTTATTCAATTATGTTTGCTGTGTAGATAAGTGCTAGACATAAAATTATTTTGAAGCCTCTAAATAGAAAATTCTTAATTCAAATTTTAAAAAATTATTGGTATGCCAAACAAAATCAATTGGGATAAAATGGTCATAAAATAGACCCAAATGAAATGTGCCCAAAAACAAGGATCGAAAGAGATGTTAGACTGTAATTTTTGGATAATTACACAGGGTGTTCTTATATGTATAGATCAATTTTATCTGAGAATAAAAAAATAACAAGATTAAAGAGTGGAAAAGACCAGGGATCCCTGTGAGTTGCATAAATTTTTAATATCAAATAACACGTGTAAAAACCCAAAATGTAAACATTAATGTAAAGACCAAAGAAAAATATGTAGGACTAATACAAGATGTGCCAATAGAGTTTTATTTGATATTAGAATCTTATACAAGACATAAAAAGACATAATACTTGTGTTTGCTTGACTGAATTTAAGTGTTTACATTTGCACCCCTTTTAATCTAGTAAAGTAATAAATTGAAAGTACTAGAGTAAAAGGAAGAAAAATGATACACGAGCTTACCTGTCTCGCATATGTTTTCTTGTGAATATATATGCCATGTCCAACATAATCAACCCATGTGGAGAGAATATGATCTCTAATCTTACTCTCTTTTTGGCCCAATAATTGAACAAGACTTTGAGTACTACCTATAGAGATGAACCCCAAATTTAGAGTCCATGAGTAGACTATGAGTAAATCAATGTGGTATAAATAGCCAATTTGAGCTTTCCCCCAATCCTTAATATTTATTTATGTGCCTAAAATTTAAAACTTTGTTTAACTTAAACCCCACATAACTCAATATACTAGGTATTGATGCAAAAATTGAATCAACTGTTGCATATGAATATAAGATTCATTATGTTGCAAAACTAGTGAAATAACAAATGCAAAATTGGTGTAGATATACTTTTAACTAAGTATGGTTAAATAACATAGATAATGATATGAATTTCCATTCCTTATGGGTAATCTAGTGCAAAGAAAAAAATTGAGAGATGAGACCATATGCCACACAAATGCCCCCAATCTAGAAGTTAGGCATATTGAGTCATACAATATAAGAAAGAAATATAAATTCTAAGTAATAATATTGTAGTTATGTGAACAAGTGTTATGTACATGCCCCCATTGTCAGAGCCTATGTAAAATATGAGTTAGATTGTGCCAAGTGTGAACATATGCTATGCAGATGCCCCTATTCTTGGTGATTTGTATGCATATCTATCAAATCTAAGTAAAATTTTTTGTTTTATCTTAGAAGACATTGTAGTGACTATGATAATCTATGCTAATATGAAACAACTATTTGTATATAAATCTAAATAATATTGCATTATTTGGATAATAACACATCTATGTTAGTGTCTATAGGGTGTAAACCTATCTAAGTGCACAATGTTGGGTGAATATTTTGTCACCAGCTGACTGATGGCAAAATGGTTACATAAACCATAGCATAAGGAGATTTATGTGGCAAAATAGGTGTGGTGACCACAGCCAGAATGAGATAAATCTCTCCTCTTAGCAAGGGGAGATTCCCTATATATATATATATATATATATATATATATATATATATATATATATATATATAAGCTAAAAATACACACAGGGGTGAAATCATACCATCCATCTCTTTTTTTTTAGAGATGATGTTCACAAAATAGAGGAGAATTCCTGGGTAATTGCTGAAGGCATTTCTCTTCTTTCAGAAATGATGTTCAAAAAACCAGAGGAAGACTTCCTAGGTAGTAACTATAACCACAAGAAACCCACGAAAGCACAAAGTCTTTCATTGTCTCTCTTGTTGATTAAGACAAAGGAACATAGTAGTTTGAAGCATATCCCAAAGTTTCCACTTCAACTACAACTGAGTAAAAGGTTATGAAGGATAAGGGGAGCTTAAAGTCTCTCTAGTATCCTTTACACAAAACATAGACTGAAGACACTTATGGTAGCACAAAGTCTCCCACAATCGGCTTCAGGACATCTTCTAGCTTATTTCCACTTGTTTTACTTATTTGATTAAATGGACAAGACTGTATTTAGGAAATAGACATAAGAAAAATTTCCTAGATGACACAAGCTTATTCCAACACAAAGTTTGAAAGGTCACTTGCTTTCTCATTCATTTAACAAAATATGATTAACAGTCTGAGCTCAAAGTCTCAGAAATGCCTTTCAATTTGGGCAGAGCTTTGCTTCTAATAACAGATAAATCTCTTTTAAATTATGAGAGATTACAATATATATAGCATCACAAGAAAGACTTGGGCACTTGTTTTCATGAAAATGGCCCATGTTGAATTGAATGCATTGAATATCTGTGAAAGGGCCATGCTAGAACATGTCATCAACCTTGACTTTGGCATTCTAAAACATCTCAAATGTCTCCTCCTAAGCATGGGTTGTCTGGTCTTCTTTATGATGCTTACACAGCTGTCTATTCGCCTTTACTTAATGCAGAAAAATAGGCCATGCCTTTGAATGTTTGTGTCCTCTGATGTCCACCTGGTGGACTGTTCCACCTACTGGAAATAACTCTTCTGCAGATATTTTTGGATTTCCTGTAGTTGTTCTCTCTTTCCTTGCCACGTTTTGTCTTTCTTTGGCGATCTGAGCTCTCGAGGCTATCTTCTCGCTTTTACTGGCTCCTTCGGCTCCTTGACTGGTCGCTAAATTTGTTCTCAAGTCTTTAGAAAATCAACAATTATTCCATCACCCTGAATTTGACATCCACAGGGACATCACCGGTCGCTTCTAACCTCTTTGAACCTTAAACCTTGAACTCTTTTGGTTCAAAGGTTCAATGGTTCATCGATTAAATGTTTTGTAAAGGGCCACGTTCGCTCTTTTTTTCTTCTTCGATTGAACCATTTCTTTGAACCATTTGGTTGAACTTCTTTCTAGAATCTTCTGCTTCCTTCATTCGCTCGAAGCTTTCGCTTGAACATTGAACTCGTTGAACCTTTGAACCCTTTGAACCATTTTGGTTCAAGGTTCAATGGTTTCAACGGTTCATTCTATTTCTTTGAATCCTTTGAAGCTTTGAACTCTCTGGATCCTTTCATTTTCTAAGTCCATTCAACTCATTGAACTCATTAAACCTTTGAACCTTTAAACTCTTTTTGGTTCAAGGTTCAACGGTTCAATCTTAACTGTTCGAATACTTTTATTCTTTAATTCCGTCGAAGCCGTTGAAACTTTGAACTCGTTGAACCTTGCAGAGGTGGGGTTCAATGGTTCAAAGTGGTTCATTCCAATTGTTTTAAGCCCACTGTTAAGTCTTTTGATTGAACCTCGACGTTGAACCATCCTCAAAACACTAAGGAAATGCCTTAAGTGTTTTGAACTTCCCTTTGAGAAAGCCCACCTTTTGAACCTGTGACTTCCTTAGCTGAAAAGGCTTGAATATTTGAAAAACTTAACTGCTCAGAACATTTTGAAAGAAAGAAAGAGACCATTTTGGCCTGCAGGACCAAGATGATCGGCATGTTATCCACAAAAACAAGTGATAGATTTTGGGAACAACACACAACATCTGAGCAAAATCTAAAATCAATAGAGTATATTCTGAGTAATTATGTCAATCTACATATAACATGTGTCATACTATGTATAATATGAATATAATCTTTATCAATTGTGCATAAGTAAAACTACAATGTACAAAATAAAAAGTTGTATAAATTGAGGCATGGTTTGAGCCATAATTGAAATTCATTGAGTAATATGAGGTATAATCTAACTTGTAGTGAGTATGTGTTGAGTCAACTATCCCCTAAGTATTAAGTTTTTAAAAGTAGTGCCTAGGTATTCACCCCATTTAGTGAGAGACGAAACTAGTGTAGATAGATAGAACCAAAAGTAATAGTTGATGTATATGTGATTATTGATTTGGTTTATAATTTGAGAATGTTTTTTATTTATAAAGGGTTTTATTTAGTGTAGAATTGGTGCGAGTAGTCATATCAATTAGGGAATTACTATGCAGAAATTAAGTACAAGTTACCAGAGTATCGAAAAAGTCCTAGTGAAATTAGAACATAGGCAATACAAAAGATTACGTGATTATCTTCCACATGGAAGAAACAATGTTTGAAAAGGAGCTATGGATAACTGGATACAAGTTGTGAAGTATGGGAAGCCATGCATTTTGACAATGTTAAAGTTTTACTATATTAGTATGACATTTTTTCGAATACATACATACATATATATATATATATATATATGTATGTATATATGTATATATATATATATATATATATACATATATATATATACATATATACATATATATATATATATATATATATATATATATATATATATATATATATATATATATATATATATATGTATATATATATATGCATATATGTATATATGTATATATATATGCATATATGTATATATGTATATATATATATATATATATATATATATATATATATATATATATATATATATATGTATATATATACATATATATATGTATATATATATCACAATTTTTAAAACTACACACACACACACACACAGATCTATATGTATATGCATATGTGTGTGTGTGTACATATATATTTGCACATACATAAATATATGTATGTACATATACATACATACATACATATACATGTATATACATCTATGCATGTATGTATATAATTTTAAAAATAATTATTGATTTAAAAATTGAAAATATTGAAACTTGTGAGCTTTGATTTTATAAAAAGGTCTCAAAAGCGAGCAATTATCTATAGTCAATATGAGGAGGTCGAGTCTTTGATTTAGGTGAAGAAGTTTGGACCCTAAATGGATTTATCAAAAATCTCGCAGACTTGTCCAACACTATAATCCTATAGGTATGGGTAGTGTCCATTTTGGCTCATAATTCACTATATGTTAGATATTATTACTTCAAGACTTAGATTTTGTCATTAATGTAAATTTTTTGCTTTTGCTTATTGTTAGAGGACATTTGGTTTTGAGTTTTGAGAATTTTGACGTGGGTAGATAATGGAGATAGTGCACACATTATCTCTTTCTAATGCTGAAAGGACTATGATCGAGAATACGAGTATGAGTTATGTGGGGTGGTTAGATTTTATGCCTTATAATGTGCATGTGATGACTACATTGGTAGAGAGATAGGATGCAAACACATGTACTTTTTGGTCACCCACTAGAGAGATGATAGTGACACTAGAGGATGTGTATCAAATACTCAGATTTCTAGTGACAGGGACGAGGCAAAGTTCAAATGCACTATGGGGCCAGACCCAAAGGATTTCACCCACATGTACTTGATTGGATGAGCTAGTGGGTGTCATTATCAATTTGGTGATTCTAATGTATTATTGTCATATATTATTATGTCTTTCACTCTATGTGTGGGGAAGTTTTTGGTTGTACTATTGGCATCCTTTAGAGGAGTGGACTATGGTGGAGTGTTTATTTCTTATAAGATGCATGCAATTATTCAGGATATTGAGGAGCATAACACCATGTACTCATGGGGTCATACTATGCTAATTTACTTATATCAGGATTTATACATTTTTACTTGTGAGGATTTTAGCATTGGGATTAGATCTATTACACTTCCTTGTTATTTAGGGTATACAAGCACATTTTTGTGACACGACTTGTTGGGATGCCTAATTTTGAGTGTGCACATCCTCAGATATACACATAAAGATTAGTTAGTAGAGGTCAGGTACGAGATTGAAGTATCATTAGATGCAGGAGGTTATTAGATTATTTGACTTCATATTTTAGCATATGGAGGCCTTATATAGGTCTTTTCGAGTGGCTTGAGGATGGCATGTAGTTGTGGGGATTAAAAATTAGTTGTTGGTTCCATGATGGGTGGCCCAATATATATGAGAGATTTCAGTATGAATGTGTTTATAGTTTGGGATACAACAAGATGTGCCACCAGTGTCATGGGTGTGGGCACGAAGTGTTAGAACTGCAGTGAGGCTAGGAGATAGAGGTAGAGATCAAGATTGAGGACACGAGGAGATCTCAAGGCTTCTATGTCTAAATATCCATTGTTATTCAATACAAAGGATGTTGAGATGGAGATAGAGGGTCATGTGGACCATGTTCCTATCATCGAGTAATTATTGATTGTTGTATTATATAAAATTTCATTGTATTGCATGTTACTCTCTCTCTCTCTCTCTATATATATATATATATATATATTATTGATTTAGTATTTGAATTCACTCTTATCTTATGGGTTTGACACATGGTACATTTAAATGTATGTTTAAATTCCATTGCATATTTAAAAATATTATCATTTTATAATTGCGATGTATATATGAGAATTGAGCAGGGAAATATTTGTACTCTATGTAATCATCTGACCAACCTGAAGGGAATCAAAATTGTGAACCACATTTATCATCTTGCATATTTGAATCACTGTACTTTGGTTATGGAACTGCCTTATTGTGAATAGTTGTAATAGGAATCTGAGTACATCTATCAAAAAATATTTATTAGTTGTCATAATGTCAATGTTGATTGATTCTTATTTCCTTGTTTTACAACACTGTTATATGTTGGTTTAGATTTTTGTATCACCTTTCATTTTTGTTGAACTAGTGATACCACTAATCTCTCATAACTTTGTTCTCTAGATGCATTTCTAGCTACATGATGAGTGACCATTGGTTCCTTAACAAGAATGTCTTATGATAACTCGATCACAGTATAATGTGATCTAGTGGAATGAGGAGAAATAGATTTGGATGTACCTTTAGCAAACATGATAATTCTTCCATTGACATACTCTTCAATCCTAATTCTAAATGCACAACAACCATTATCCTAATGACCATTAATGCAATGATAGTTATAACAAGGTGTAATCTTGATTTTTTCCAATCAATGTAGTGGATGATAATGATTTGGGAAAAGTGTAATCATCCTCCTATCTAGTAATATGTTAATAATATCATGAGACCTATCTTTGAATCAATCAAATTGAATGGGCTACTTTTTAACATGGTGTATTTTAGTTATTATAAGAACTGATATGAAAACTAATTCTTTCCCTATATTTAATACATTAACTTGTGGTTTTGGTTGAATCTTTGCTCTAGGAAGAGGTGGATTATGCTCCTCAAATTTGCTAGGTGACTCTAGTGGTAATAATTAAAAGTCTGAATTTGCCTCTTTATTTATTTGTACCAATTCTAATTTTTGTTATAATGCAATAACCTCAAAGAAAATAATCTAAAATGACTTAGATCTCTAATACAACAACTTTTATTTAAGGCAGAAGATGAGACCCCTACAAAATATGTATTGTGTCTCCAAATTTGCTGTTTAATAAATTAATGGTTGCATATATGTCTTAAATCGTAAGATATAATCACAAACTAGCTCTAACTTTCCTTGATGTAAGGATGGTAATCTTTGATATGTAACTATAGGTTCTTTATTTTGAATAAATTACATTATAAAAACTTCCTCTAATTCAACATATGTATGCAAAGACCCATTAGGAAGAGAATGATGAAACTAATTCAATGCATCATCCTCTAAACTCTTTGGGAACAACTGTAACATTATCCTACTACCAATACAACTATTCATAGTTTTTATGTAATTTATAATATGTAAATAAGGATCCCCACTTCCATTGAACTTATAAAATGTTTGTATCTTAGAATCATATGATAATGGTGCATACAATATATTGCGCACTATGGGGTTACCATACATAGCATTTAAATCAAACTAAGAATGATATGCCTTACTTTCCAAGGTGATTTGATGTAATTTATATTGTAAAGCACCAATGACATGCATTAGAGAAAGAACCTCCTATGAAGGCATACTAAGATCTTTAAGGGGCTAATTTAACAATTGAATTTTAATATTAATATTAGCCACTAGTACATTATCTTAGATAGGAGAAGAAGGCTTAGGAATATATTATTCTTGATGAATGGTAGGGTTGGGAGATTATTTGGAATATAATATACCATTAGTTTTCAAGTGCATATTACATTCTACCGAATATAATTATTTCCATCACTAGAATCAACATGTTCACATATTTTATCTTTCAAAGGGGAACTAAGAACATCATCATGATATGCAAATACATTATCATTAAGCAAACTATCATTTAATTTATCATGTAACATACAATCATCCTCAATATGAGGGGAGGGTAAATAATAAACTAGAATAGTATTAGTAGAAACATTTTCCTCTTCACTGTACACATAATAGTCATCATTATTCTTATCCTCCTCATTATCATTATTGTTTTCACTTTCATAATCAACATTTGAAATAACAATATTTTAATTTTCATAAAAATAAGTGGTAGGATATGTATTACACTTTCTAAATTATTCAAAACATCATTAACATTTGAAACAAAAACATTTTCATTTTCACAAGAAGAGGGAGGAGGAGATACATTTTCAATTTGTATTTTATTCAAAACATCGTCATATGTAAAAGAACATTAGTGTAACTAGGATGCAACTCATGATATGCACAATTTTAATTTTCATTCTGCAATGGATTCTTAATTTACTTTGCTTTATATTTTGAAATGTGAAAAAGATACACAGCGAAAGCTTTTGATAACCTATGAGCATCATCAAAGAATGTATCACCAATAAGGGGTTTATTTGGAACTATATTGTTGGTTTATTTCACATATTTTAAGAGAAATAACATAAGAGGTAAAAGAAGAACATTCATCTACATTATTGATTTTAGCACGTTGATCATCACTTGAATGGTATTCTTTGTTATCATCATTACAAAAATAGTCATTATCATCATTATACACATAGTCATGTTCTTCGTTAACATCTAGCACTCAATCATGAAATTTGGTCTATTCTTTATTACAATTTTAAGGAATTCCAAAGAAAACATTAGTGCAATGAAGAGGAAGAGATTCTTTGTTAATCATTTAAAATTTTCCAAAGAATAAAATGAGATTAAGAGGAAAGAGGCACACAAAATCTAGAAAACAATCAAACATAAAAAGGAAACCAAAATTTTATTTGAAACCCTAGTAAAATAATTGAGAAGGAAAACCATAATAAAAACCAGGGCTTTAATATTCAACAAATAAAGTGGGTTCACTAATATGTTTTATCGAAATTGGGATTAGGAAAATAAATATAATCTAATTTAAATAAACAACTGAGTAAAATAGATTGTAAGTTGATAATCATTTACATACAAATATATTTTGTAAACATGTAGAATAATCAGGGTTTTGACCAAAAGACATGAAAAGGAATGATCATTTATCTATAACTTGGTACACTAGCCTATAGATGATTATGGTTGATTGTGATACTAATTGAGATGATCTTAGATCTATAGGGATGCTTGTTTTGTCTAACTAAGACATGACTGGTGGATTTAGACTACCATGTCTTGTGGCCTTATCTTGACGATGTGGTTTTATTTGTGTTGATAGTGGAATAAATCTATCAATTATAAAACTGTGTGACATTGGTTGTAGGTGTTTTGTAGTCTGTTTGATATATTTGATCACATGTTATGATCTATATTTTATTCTATCTTCATTACAAAATACATAGCAAGGCCACACACATGATCAAAATAGAAGTTAAATAGAAACTTAGGGATTTAGGGTTAAGGGAATAACCTAGATAGCCTCAAAAACTCCATGTAATTGAGTGCTACCTACATAATATAAATAGGCCTCATGCTAATGTAGTTCTCCCCTACCATGAATGTGTGACTAAATCATATGCATTGTGAATCTAAATGTTGTTTCACCTAGGTCCTCCTTTTGTCTAAGCATGCAATGTAGATTATAACAATATACATTTTAGATATTGAAAATTCACGTGTAGATATTGTTCTAATGTGATTTTTAAAAAATTGTGCTTTCTAGGTGGATAAGTGCTAAATATAAAATGCATTTGTGGGTTCTATATATAAAAGACTCTTAATTTTAATTTGAAAAACTTACAAGGGCACAAAACCTACACAATTGGGATAAACAATCATAAAAGAGACCCAAATGAAACATGCCCAAAAATAAGGATTGAAAGAGACATTAGGGCAAAACCCTAGTTTTCCAACAATCACATAGGGTGGCCTTGTTCATAGAGATCAATTTTGCTTGAGAATAAGAAAAAAATAAGATTAAAGAGGTAAAAAGACTAGAGATCCCTATGACTTAAAAAAAATCAAAATAACACTTGTAAAAACCCAAAACATAAACATCAATGTAAATACCAATAAAAAATATGTAAGACTAATACAAGTTGTGCCAATAAAGTCTTATTCAATATTAGAAGCTTATATAGTTAAAGTCACAAAAATACATAATAATTATGTTTACTTGACCAAATTTGTGTGTTTATAATATCAATGTGTGTAATATACTTATGTCTTCCCTTATAATTATAACATGGATATGGTGTTTACACACACTCTCTGGTTTCTTTTATGGATTATAAATCTTACGAACATCTCAGAGTATCATAAGGATGTCATGTGTCCCTAAGATACAAGATAACATATTTTATTTTCAAGCCATTAAGTATTTAAGATAAGATAAAGCATTATTGTATTAATCTATATCACTTTGATCCTTCCCTTGAAATTTAAACTAATACAATTTCCAAAACTCAAGGTATTAAGTTAATAACAAAATTACATCAATTATATTTAATGCGGTCGCAACTTGTTTTGACCAACTCTAAACATAATGTTTAATCATTGTGCATTCTAATAAAACAATTTAAATTCACTTCCTTTCCAATCATTCTAAATTATTATTTAGAATTTAAATTCCTTGTAAAACCTTCAATGAAGTCAAGGTGTCCAAGTTTAATACTGATTTTTAAAGGAAATATCTTTCATATTCACATTTTAATTTCGGTCAACTTTAGGCACATTTAAAATAATTTATACAACCTAAGACTAACGTAATCCAAATAATTAAATTTAGATCTCATGTGTCTAAAATATACGTATATTTTTGTAGTGACAGATATAAATGTTATCATTATAAGGAAAGAGTTGTCACACAAACATAAATCATGCTTTGCTCATCTGTAATTAGTTAAGCCACTATCATTTACTTCTAGAACAATTAAAGCAATCTATTTTCTATTCCACATACTAACAATATAGTATTATCATTACTTCAACTATTAACCATAGTTGGAATAAAATTGAAATTGAAACATATTTATAAAATATAATAATAAATACATTTCATATCAATTATTAGAAATAGAGTAATGGAATTATCCAACATTGGAATTTACTTAAATATTGACAACTCTATCTTACACTTAGACAATCCACACTAACCCAACCAATGAATCAATAATTTCAATTCCAATAGGGTTCAAACTCACAACTCTAAATTCGTATGGTGGTACATAAGATAAAGGATATTTAATTTTTTATTTCATAATTAAATTACTTCTTCACACTGTGACATTATATCAACATGAGAATAAGATATACACCTTTCAATTACTCAATCTAAGCTACCCCAAACTAATGTGAACATATTACATGCTTTAATTTTAAACCCATATTTTAATAAAATACCAAATACGACATAACACATGGCTAGGTTCCTTAATTTTGATAATCTACTAATAATAAATTATTCCCAATGAAATGTAAAACACAATGTAGTCTCCCAATTACATATATATCCAAAGCATAAATCATTATTCAACATTTCATTCAATACTAATGACACCCAATGTTACGTTACAACACAAAGCTATCAACAATGAAAATGTTAATATTGGATAAGTAGATTTGGGATGAAAAAGAATCCATTCATAGTTATGTGTATACCAAATATTACATTTAATAGAAACGTATAGCCCATATTAATGCAAATGTAATATAAACAATATATAGTATGCATAAACACTCTACAATATTCCAAGCCTTCAATGATATTTAACATAGATAAAAAATAATTATATCATACAATATCAAGCCTTTATTCATCAATAATTTTACCATGTCCAAATCCACATACCACATTAATCTATCGAATTTATCACCATTGAAATGATATCGAAAGTTATTTATTATTTTTAGCTAGAAACCAATAAATATGAATGAATCATATTAGATAAAGGTAGTTGTATTCATATCATAACATAATTTCAACTAAGGAATTCATTCTTGGTACACAATTGTATTTATAAAATAAAACTTACTCAAAGATAATTAAATATATGAATGATATAGCATACCACATAAGTGGCCTTATTAGACAAAAATCTACCTTAACAAAAAACCACTTGTACTGTCTTCCCACTAAGTCATCTTTAACCTAAGTTAAATAAGTTTGAGTGTAGACTTTAGAACATACATGGTTCATCTGAATGTGGATACAAACTATTAAAAAATATGTACATAATTTGAAGTCTCAAGGAATCTTAAACTTCATCAAACACAAAGAAACTTTTGATATTCAAATTTACCAACATAGCAAAAAGACAAAGCCAACACAATCCCACTATGCAATCACTAATGCAAAGAAAATTAATAAAATGAGTAAGATGAGCTCAATTATTTGTGGCCCTTACCACCCCAAACATTGGTCTCAAGATTTCAAATATTTTGTAGACAAGCACACAATGCTATAAAGGAATAAATAAAGATAACCACAAATAGAGCTTAGTTCCACCAGCCAGAGAAAAGGTTTTAAAAATAGTCTCAATAACATTGCCCAAAAACTCAACATTCAATCGAATCTCAAAACCCATAATACTAAACCTACAAACATGGGTAAACCAATAATAACTTAGAGGTTGCTTATTACCTCTATAAAAGAAATGTTTATACAATAAAAATAGTGGTACCAAATAAACCTTGTTTTTATAATAATTGCAATACAACCCAACTCTTAAATGCTTACAACATTACATTGATAATCAAAAACACCACCATAATACATAATGAATACTACATTAATTAGTCCTAATAACAACTTACACAAGCAAACCCAAATCAAATCTCAAGTAACAACACACTATAACATTAAAAAGCTTGTTATAAAATAGGGGTCAAACAGAACCCAGGGTTTTGCACAACCCTCATTTCCTTTGTATTTCCCCTAGCAACAACTCAATTTTTTTTAATTCAATTCCATTTTCCATTTTTTAACCGAGAGGGAGATATGACTAAAGAACAAAGACAAATTACTTACCTTTCAAAAACCATATTTTTGAAACTCGAGATTTCCTACTTCTATTTTCTCCTTATTCTCTTTTTTTCTTCACTCTACTTCAGATCTCTGTGTTTTCTTTCATAATAGTCTTTTCTTTTTAACCACCCATAAAAATTCCCTCGACAATGTTACCATCATGGTTGATCGAGGGTATCAAGTTGTAACATCCATTAGCCCCTAAAAAAGGCAAAATATGCATAAGATGCAGTAAATAACCACAGTTCTATTTATTCCTTCTTACTGCAACATGCCATCATCCCAAAGATATTTTCTCATGCTGAGGTCAAAAACATGACTAAGATCCATTTGAAACCAACAAAACTCCAAAAACAACCAAGAACTCATCAAACATGGCTTTGACCTAATATTGACCAACATGCTAAGACATGATTAAATCCCTTAATCAATGTTTAATAATTCAATCAATCAAATGTTTGCCTTAACCTTGTCTAGGTCAATCATCCAAGATTATAACTTAAAAATCATTGCACATGTCCAAATCAAAGCTTTACAAAGATATGATTAAATATAATTGATTTGGAAGCATACCAAGGTCAAGCTAAATACAACATGGACCTTTTAATGCTAAACCAATCAAAGATCAAGGGCCCAAAACCATGTGACTTTGGTGCCTTGACCATAAATGATAAAAGCATTAATATTTACTAAAACAATAACCAACATAATTAACTTTATGCCAATGATGACCACTTAAAATAGAAATAGAAATATAAATAATGCACAATACAAGGTATTCACATTATAGGCAAAACATAGAAAGTCTTGGTGGAACCATATATCTCAAAATTATGTCATACCCTTTTTTATGCCTATATAACAACATTTTGTATTGGTTTGTGTAATTCTTCCACTTTTGGGCCTAGCTCATCAACTGTATCTGAAACCATACAAATAACACAAGTAGTGCCTATATCGAGAGATAATGATAATCACAAGTAAAACATATATATATCCACTAATAAAATGAATTGTATCATATACATCAAAATCATATTATTATGTTATATTCAAGTACTGCATAGGTTGTAATCAAGTTACAATAAGGCGAGATGTGACATCCACTCCCCCTAAAAGATGCATTATCCTAGGGCTTGTATAAAAAGGTGAGGATAATGCTACCAAAAAAGATTTTCATCTTCCCATGTGGCACTTTTCTCGCTCATCTAGTTTTATTTGACTAATAATTACTGTATATATTTATTTTGTAGTTTGACACTACGATGATACAAAATGCATATCGGTTCTAGCTAGATCATTTCCTCTTATGCCACTTAGATATTAGTCTAATATAGAATATGAGATGGATCAAGTTAATATTTTATCGATAGAGCAACATGAAACATCATGAATTATAGAGATAAAATGAGAAAGAGATAGATAATATGATATAATGCTATTTTTTTCGATAATGATGAGTAGATCGATAAAATGTGGAGCTAGTTTGGATGCCTTGCCAAACTTAATGGAAATTTTATGTGGTCTCACTCTTAGAAACACTTTGTCCAAGACTTTAAATTACCTTTGAGTTATTTTTGAGTTAGCATAAATTTTATGCCAATCAAAAATAATCTTCAACCTTTACCGAATAAGAGCCATTTGGTTGTCATATTCTTTCAATAATTCAGGTCCAACCATGACTCTATTTTATATCCCATCCCAGCAAATTAGGGTACACCATTTTCATCTATACAAGGCTTCAAAATCTATAATATTTATCACTTAGTGAAAGGTACTATTATAAGCCAATTCCAGTAAGTGGAGATAATCTTCCCACTTATATTGTTGATCCGTGATATACATTCTAAACATGTCTTTAACAATTTGATTCAACCTTTCTGTTTGCCCATTCATTTCCAAATGATGGGATAAATTAAAATTTAGACATGTGTCAAACATAATATTCAAGGTTTTCTAAAATGTTGAAGTGAACAACTTATCTCGGTCAGAGATAATTACTTTAGGTACCCCACGAAGGCATACAACTTCCTTCACAAATTTCTTTACAAAAGTAGGGGTATCATTAGTCAAGTTTCCTAAAAAAAAGAAACTTTGGTAGCTTTGTCAATAACAACAATAATGGTATCATGTATACCTATAGACTTATGTAATCTTGAAATAAAATTCATTGAAACATCAACCCACTTGTTTTTAAAGACTGAATGTGGATATAGCAATCCTCTAGGATGATAATATTAAACTTTAACATGCTGACATTCTAGGCATTTAGCAACAAAAAAATACACATTATTTTTTAGTACGAGCCAAAATAATACTTTTATAGGCCATGTGCCACCTTTATGACACCTAGGTGAGAAAAAATGAGGTGCAATGTGCATTTCTCCCACTAACTCCTCTTTTAAAATACCAAAATCTGATACATAAATTATGTTTTAATATCTCAGAGTCCATTTGAATTGATAGAATAATAAAAAAGGCCTTAGTTGTCACATCTTTATTTAGTTTTGTGCATATTTCTCTACATACTAAATATTATAGTTATTTCATAACAATATTTCTAAAATTTTATTGCAAAACAGAAAGTACAGCAAGGTAAGTTCTACTTAGGGCATCGACAACCTTGTTTTCCTTACCTTTGACATAATCAATGTTAGTATTAAAATTATGAATAAAATTTATCCACATTCACTAACTTGCATTCAACTCTTCCTAAGTAAATGAACACATAATTTTGAATGATTAAACTTAATTTTAAAGTGTTTGCCAAGTAGAAAATGCTTCCACTATTTGAGGGAATGCATTACAACAACTAACTCAAGATTATGGGTAGGATATTTTTGTTCATGTTCCTTAAGTTTACGAGACTCATAGGTGATAACCTTGCCATATTGGGTCAAAACAACTCCAATTTAAATAGCAAATGCATATGTCCGTGTCTCAAAATTTCCATTCGAACCTGGAATAATAAACATAAGAGTAGAAGTTAATAAATCCTTCAATTTTTTAGCAAACATACTTTTTACCTTTATTTTGTAGTGAATTAATGGGGTTACAAACTCTATAAAAGTTTTAACAAACCTCTTATAGTAACCAACTAAACCCATAAAGCTTCTTACTTCACGCACATTTCTAGGAGCAAGCCACTCCTTTATTGCTTTGATCTTGGTAGGATCATCAAACAACCATTTTTTGGAGATTATATGTTCCAAACAATGGACATTGTCTTAGTAGAAAGAGGATTTGGATAGTTTGGCACACAACTTATGTTTCCTTAGCCTTTCCAAGACTAAGTGTAAGTGTTGTTCATGTTTACTTTTATCTTTAAAATATATAAGGATATCATCCAGAAAAATTAACCCAAAATGGTAAATAAAATCATTGAACATGTTATTCATCATATTCATAAAGGCAATAGGTGCATTTATTAAGCTAAAATGCATAACAGTAAATTCATAATGACCAAGCTTGGTTTGAAAATTAGTTTTGTGCACATATTCCTCCTTAATACTGAGTTGATGATACCCCGATCTAAGATAATTCTTAGAGAAAATAATGGCATCTTTCATTTGATCAAATAAATAATTTATTATTGGGATATGGTACTTATTATTAATATTAACCTTATTCAACATTTTATAATCAATGCAAAGTCTTAAAGTGCCTTCTTTCTTTTTGACAAAGACAACGAGAGCTTTCTAGGGTGACAAACTAGGCTGAATCATACACTTGTACAAAAGTTATTGGAACTAAATTCTTAATTCCTGTAGATCTATCACATTCATCCTATATGGAGATTTATAAGCATGTGTTGATCTAGGTATAATATCCAAAAAAAATGAATTCCATATTAGGAGGAAAATTGATAATTATTCAGGGAATACATCTTTGAATCCATTCAAGACTGGATAGTCTTCTAAGGCAGACTTTGGCTCTTTAGACAGATCTTTCATTTGAACATTATAGTTATTATAGCCCTTATAAGCTTCTATTTTTAGTTACATAGATAAAAGTATTTTGTGATCCACCAGCTTCACAATACCTTAAATTACCACCTAGTTACCCAAGTCATCAAGACATTAGACTTTCTTGAAAAAAAATCAATATGAGCTTGATGTTTCTACAACCAATCCATTCCCAAGATTATATCATTAGATCTTAAATGTGTCAAAAATATATTTACCTTGGTCTGAAACACCCCAAGATCAAGTTCTTCTTATTCCAAACATTCCATCAGAATAATTATTTTCCCTGTGCCAAACTCTACCTCCCATCTTTCTCTTAATTTAGAGGGTTTAGTTTTGAATTTACAAGCAATAGAAGGTGAGATAAAACTATTTATAACACCATATTCAAATAAAATTTCTAAAGAGAAACCAAATATTTTACCGTTAGTCCAATCGGAATGGATTACAAATCAACATTTTTATTATCAACAACATTATAGACTTGATGATTAGTCAGTTGATTATTTTGCAATTTTAGAAAAACCTTATAATAATGGTTATCACCACATTCCTAGAATTGTACCATCCTTTTAGGACATAAGGAAATAATATTTGCTCCAGTGGTTGGTCCATAAGAGTTGGCCTAAGGTTGTTTGTTTTTTCCAAAATTTTGCTTGGTAAAATTACGGGTCTTAAGACTCTTATTCATATTTTGGTACTTACCATAGTTATCATAATTTCCAAAAGAATTATTTTGATCATTTTTTTTGAAATGTTTACCAATAGGAGAATTAGGATTCTTAAGCCTAGATTGCAGCCCCTTATTCCTAAATTCTTATATTGCCATTTGGCAAGACTTCTCTTTTTCTTATGCACAATGAGAAAATTTAATAACTACAATTAAGGTATGAGATTAGTCATGTTAACATCATGTAATCCCAAGTTGAACTTAGTTACCTTTGTCTCCTCGTCATGCATATAATTTACTGTTATGATCCTGATGAGTGGATTTCACTAACACTTCAAGGTTTTAGTGTAACGATTCATTACATTTAGTATCATAGCCTCCACCCTAGTTCAAGTCATAGATTGTGTGGCTACACCGGCATGGCAATGTTCATATAGGGCTTGTACATACAAGGTATCCTGGCGTACGGGCTCAAATCCAGCCTAGAGTCTGGGCTTTAGAAGCATGGTGGGATGTTATGATCTTTATGGGTGGATTTCATTAATGCCTCAAGGTTTTGGTGTAACAATTTGTTACATTTACATAACACAAAAGACAAATAATTTTATTTTCATACTCGACTACAATCATATTATGTTGTTTTAGTATTTGAAACCTAGTTATTTTCTATTCCTTGTAAGTATAATTCAAATACTTCTTTTGAAATTGCCTCTCAAATGTCTCCCATGTATGGGTCACAAGATCACACTCTTTTAGAGCACATAGGTGAATCCACCATGAAGTTGCATGACCCACCAACTGGTAGGCACCAAAATGAGCCTTCACATTAGAGTTCATATTGTGTAAAGTAAAATACTTTTGTAAATTGAAAATCCACGATTAAACAACATAAGTTTGAGGTGTAAGCTTCTTAAGATCCTTAATTATAGGGTCCATGACACTTGAGGTTTAGTTTTTTCACCATTCACCTCACTTTGATCCTCATCTTGTTGATTGATACCTTGACCCTTAAGATTGGTCAGCTTTGGCCTTGAGTATCCACCTTTTCTTGCATCTCATGAAGTACATCAAAGATTCCATTCAAAACATCTTCATTTCCTAACAGATTATTGACATTATCTCAATTTGCATTTATGTCATCATTGGGGTTATTTCCAACCATTAGAGGAGGCTCATTCCTCATTCGGTTATGATTGACTCTTCGGCCACCTCTACCCCGATGAGAAAGTTTGTTGACTCGTCCACTCCTAATTGTTCTTTTCCTAACCATTTTGAGATTCATAAACTAATGCTTAGATTAAAAAATATTTGTTCCCAAAGATCCATAGAGTTATAACTCGGGCTCTAATATCAAATGTCACAACCCCAAAAATCAAAATGATAAATTTTTGGACTTTGTAAGGTCATAGGTTATTTTTAAAGCAAGTGATTCTAACCTTTGATTCTAACAGTACAACATAAGTCTAAACATAATCACTTGATTATACAAATATTTCAAAGAAATAGGAGTGTGTATGGATCTCATACATTTTGAATAGATTGGTAGAACAATGATTCATACACAATAACCTTGATCATAAAATAAAGTTGCAACTTGATAAACCAATGATAATCTTGGTTCATTGAACAATTTATAAAGAATATAAAATTCAAAGCTATCATTCCTTCTTATCATTGATTTAGATGCAAAACACATTTGTATTAATGTGTTTAATATAATTATGATTGCTCTTATAATTCCAACAGGGTATGATATTTACCAATACACTCTATGGATTATGTTGTGGAATATCAATCCAAGGAACATGTTAGAGTATCATTATGTATGCTATAGTTATTGCTCAATGTGTGTGTGTGTGTGTGTATTATTTCTTGGACATAAGGATGTTAGATGTGTCCCTAAGATACAAAATAACTTATTTTATTTTCAAACCTTTATGTTTTAAGCTTAGATAAAATGCCCCTATATTAATTTATATAACTTTAATCCTTCACTTGAAATTTAAACTATCTAATCTCTAAAACTCAAGGTATTAAGTTAATATCAAACTTAAATCAATTGTATTTAATATGGTCGCAACCTATTTCAACCAACTCTAAACATGTTGTTTAATCACTATGCATTTTAATAAAATAATTCAACATCAATTCCTTTCCAATCAATCTAATCTCTTCTTTAGAGTTTAAATTCCTTCTAAAACCTTCAAGGAACTCAAGGTTTCAATTTTATTAATGAGTTTTAAAACAAATATCTTTCATATTCACATCCTAATTTTGGTCAACTTTAGGCACATTTATAATCATATCTACAACCTATGACTGATGTCATCCAAATAATCAATTTTAATTCTCATGCATCCAAAACACACACACACACACACACAAAAATTAGCTTCAATTCCTTTCCAAACATTCTAAACTCTTATTTAAAATTTAAATTCCTTCTAAAACCTTCGAGGAACTCAAGGTGTCAAAGTATATAAATGGGTTCTAAAATAAATATCTTTCATATTCATATCCTAATTTCGGTCAACTTTAGGCACATTTATAATCATCTCTACAACCCAAGATTGACATCATCCAAATAATCAATTTTAGTTCTCATGCATCTGAAACACACACACACATAGATCTAAATGTTATCATTACAAGGAAAGAGTTCTCATAAAAACACAAATCATGCTTTGCTCATCTGTAATTGGTTAAACCACTAGTTTTACCTATAAAAAAATGAAATCAATCTCTTTGTTATTCCAGCTACTAATAATACATTATTATCATTACTTCAACTATTAACCATAGTTTGAATAGCAAAAAGACTTAGTTATCATACCCAAAACAAACGAATGTTATCTTATTATCCAATTGGAATTTATACTATTTAATAATAGATAATAACAAAAAGATTTATTATCAATTACTAGAATCCAAGTAATGGAATTATCCAACATTGAAACTTACTTAAAGATCGACAAGTTTATCTTACGATTAGAAAATCCACACTAACCCAACCAACAAATAAATAATAAATAAATTCCAACAAGGTTCAAAACCAAAACTTTAAATTTGTATGATGCACATTAATATAAAGGATTTTTAATTATTTATTTTATGACTAAGTTATTTCTTTACAACATAACATTATATCTGTACAAGAATAAACTATACATTTTTCAACCACTCAAACCAATTCACCCCAAACTAGTATGAACATATATATGATTAAGTATTAAACTCGTCTTTTAATAAGACATCAATTACAAATAAAAAGCATGATTGGGTTCCTTAAATTTGTGAATCAATTAATAAAAAATTGTTCCCAATAAAATGTCAACCATAATGTGCTCTACTAGCTACATATAAATCCAAGCCATAATCCAAAATTCAAGATTTAATTCAATATTAATGCCACCCAATATTACATTACAACATATAGCTAGAAATAATGAAATGTTAATATTGGATAAGCAGATTTGGGATCAAAATGAATGTATTCACAATTAGATGTATAATAGAGATTATGTTTAACAAACAACTCTAACCCATACCGATGCAAATTTAATATAAATAGTCTATAATATGCATAAAGATTATATAATATTCCAAGCCTTCAATGACATTTTACACGTACACAAATTAACTATATCATATATTACTAAGCGTTTCTTCATCAAGAATTTAACCTTAACCAGATCCACAAACTATCAAAATTATCACCATCAAAATGAGACTAGAATTTACTTATCCTTTTTAGTTAGAAACCAATAAAAATGATTAAACCATATTAGATAAAGGTAGTC
This sequence comes from Torreya grandis, assembly GCA_037957365.1. Lineage (NCBI taxonomy): Eukaryota > Viridiplantae > Streptophyta > Pinopsida > Cupressales > Taxaceae > Torreya > Torreya grandis. The sequence continues at coordinate 2,175,019 of JARHVA010000336.1, forward strand.
GTATTCACCTCAAAACATAATTCCAACTAAGTAATTTATACTTGGTACACAATTGTATTTATAACATAAAATTTACCCAAAGACAATTAAATATATGAATGATACAACACACCACATAAATGGCTTTATTATATGAAGATCTACCTTAATAACAAATAATTCGTATTGTCTTCCCACTAAGTCATATTTAACACAAGTTAAAAAAGTATGATTGTAGACTTTAGAACATACATGGTTCATCCAAATATGGATACAAACTGTTAAAAATTATGTATAGAATTTGAAGTATCAAGGAATCATAGACTTCATCAAACACAAATAAACTTCTGATATTTGAATTTACCAACACAGAAAAACAACAAAGCCAATAGAATCCCATTATGCAATCACTAATATGAGGAGAATAAAAAGACACAATTAAGATGAGCCCAACCATCAATGGCTCGAGGCCTCAAGATTGCCATAATTTTATATACAAGCACACAATGATATAGAAGAATAAATAGAGATAACCTAAAATAAACTTGGCTCAACCATTTAGAGAAAAGGTTTGAAAAATAGTCTTAACAAGATTACCCCAAAACTCAATGTTTAGGCATATCTCAAAACTCAAAATATTAAACCCACATAACTAGGTAAAATAAAAATTACTTAAATGTTGGATATTATCTCTATAAAATAAACATGTATATAACAAAAATATTGGTACCAAATAAATCAAAATTTTCTAATAATTACAATAAAACCCAAATGTTTACAACATTATGTTACTCACCAAAAATACCACTGCATTATAGAATGAAGACTACATTACCCAATCCTAACAACAACTTACACAAGTAAACCCAAATCATATTTTAATCTCAAGCAATGACAAAAACAACCACCTGCTATAACACTAAAGAGATTGTTAGTGAATGGTGGTCTAACAAAACCTATGGTTTTATATGACCCTCGCTTCCCTTGTATTTCCCCCAATTATAACTCAAAACTCTTTTTTACTTCAAGCCCATTTTTAATTTTGTGGTAGGGAGAGAGATGTCTAAGGAACTAAGAGAAGTTACTTACCTTTCAAAAATCATAGTTTTGAAACTCAAGATTTCCTACTTCGATTTTGTCTTTGTTTCTCTCTTATTTCTTCTCTCTACCTTAAATATTCATGTTTTATTCTATAATATATTTTCTTTTTTACCATCCACAAAATTCGCTCAATAATGTTGCCATTATTGTTGGGCATCACAGGTATTGTGTTGTAATGGCCAATGACCCTAAAAAAGGGCAAAATCTACAAAATTCCCTCAACAATGTTGCCATTACCATTGGGCATCACATGTATCATATTGTAATGGCCAATGGCCCCAAAAAAGGGCAAAATCTATGTAGAACACAGTTAAGAACCACAATTCTATTTATTCCTTCTTTCCATAATGTGTTATAATTCTAAAGAGTTTTCCTAATGGCAAGGTTAATAACATGTATAAGAGCCATTTGAAACCAACAAAACTCTAAAAACTTATCAAACATTCCTTTAACCTAATCTTGACCAATGTGTTAAGACATGATTAAGTCCCTTAGTCAAAGTTTAATAATACAATCAATAAATGTTTGCCTTGACCTTGTCTAAGTCAATCATCTAAGGTTACAATTTAAAAATCGTTACACATGCCCAAGTCAAAACTTTGCAAATATATGATTAAATATAATTGATTTGAAGAAATAACAAGGCTAGTCTAAATACAACATGGACATTTTAATGCTAAACTAGTCAAATATCATGGGCCCAAAACCTTATGACTTTGATGTTACAACCATAAATGATAAAAGCACCAATATTTACTAAATTAACAACAAACATAATTTGATTTATGCCAATTATGACCACTTAAAATAGTGTTAGGATGTGAAGTCACTATTCACATGCATTATTCATGGTGATGTGGTCTGGTGGTGATGTGGATGGTAAGTGATGTGGCTAGGTGATGACTTGGCATGACCCATAAAGCATTTTTGAAGGTGAAAAGAAGAGGTGAGAGAAAGTGGGGTGCATTTCTCCACTAAGTCACATGGGTTGGCTTGTGGAAAGCATGTGAGGACATAATTATAGTGGATCACATGTTTCTACTTAGGCATGTGCTTATGGGGCATAGTTATATGTGGAATCCTGGTTGGTGAGGTCAAAAGTGGGAATATTTTGACTCACAAATGTGTGCACATGGGAAAGTGGGAGATAAGGCTCACTATGCTAGATTGAGGTCACATGTGGAGTGGGGAGTAGCACACGGGAGAGCACATGGGTGTGCACATGGAGTGGTCAAGTGGGCATGATGAGATGCCATTCAAAGGCGTGACTTGGCACATGGGGAGACATGATTCCCTATTAATGAATAGTGCTCCCACATGGAGTATGGTGCAATTTTATCCTCTCTCGATTTTCTCTCTATGTTATAAATGTTATTTATTAGCGTTATCTCTCCTTTGTTAATTCATCCTATTAGAGGATCCATACAAGCCTTGGGCTTGCATGTTTGGAGGTTCAATCTTGTAGGCTAATTTTGCTTTGGTTCATAACCTAAATGCTTTAGGTGAAAGAATTGAGTGCTTTGTATGGAAGCACTAAAGGAGTTGCTGGAGGAACTATTATAGAAGAGAGTTATGATGTGTTTTAATGAAGTCTAGAAGCTGCCATTTTACCATGGTTTTTCCTTGCACATTGCAAGGTTTTCACGTAATCTTTGTGTAATGTGTCCTCTTACTTGTCTATGTTTTGTGTAACTTGTATTATAGATTTATTTACTTTCACTATATGATATAGCTCATTGATCTAACATGTAGTATTAGGGATTTATTCTTGACATTTGGTATCATAACCATGGTGAAAAAATCCATTTGTGAGTGTTTTTTGTTGTTGGTTGGTTATGTGCAAGGTGAAACTACTATGATAAGAGGAGAGACATGTAAATTAATGAAGAAAAAAGAGTTTGTTTTTAACAAGTATCTCTCTAAGAATCAAGGTGGAGGATCTCTTGGTTAAGATCCTAATCTCTTCACGTTAATGAGGAGAAGCTTGCAGGAGAGTTGAAGAGAAAGCTAAAAAAGCTTTGCCAAACATGTTAGCAGCATACATAGTGTTCCTGTTGGTGGAAAAACAACTCTACAACTTGGGGAGCAAGTTGAATTCATTATGGAGGAGGTAAGGACAAGGTGGTGACATTCTTGTGGGTCTTGGAAATAAATAGAAGGGGTTTTAATGTGGTATCCTACTGACCTTTGTATTAGCTGAGATGTTGTAGAAGAAGAAAACTCCATGCAAAGGAAGGAGGTACAGAGAAACCTAAACCTGTACCTAGTTTTCAAGTAGCTGAAGAAGATGAAGATGCAGAGGAATAGGTGAGACTTGGTGTTCTTGAAAGGAGAAAGCTGGTGTTAACCATAGGACTCATCATGCTAGAGTGTTGTGTATATGGTTGTGGCATTGGCTAGGTAAACCAATGCATGGACTAACATTATAGGCACACAAGTTGGTGTTTTGGCAACATTTGGTAGAGCATGATGTATTTCGGGTGCATTCTTGAGACTTAAAAACTTGGTAGGTAAAGTGATGCATCGAGTAGTGTGATGAATCCTCTAGAGTTGTGATTGGTCCACTTGTATCATGATGATAGCTAGAAGTTATGAGGAGAAGTTTGTCATTGAATTCTGTGTCATCTTCTTTATTCACTACTATTAAGGGTGCAATGCGTACTAGTTGATGTTCAAGGAGTTGGAGCAATGTGATTCTTACATGGTGATCTCTTTTAGGGAGAGATAAAGATAAAGAGTTAAGGCAAAGGTATTGTTGGTTTGCATTAAAATCACTATATGGGTTGGTGTAGCTATCACACATGTAGTACAAGACTTTCAGTACCTTCATGGAAAGCCAAAGTGGATGGCAAATGTTATTGCTATGTGTTGTGACATTGTAATGATCTTGATATACAATATATGAATAAATACCCTTAAGGTAGGGAAACACCATATAATACTCCTTTAGGAAGGAATAACTCCACAATGCCTCTTCGAGGGGACAACCTCCAATATCCTCTTACAATAGAATACTCAATGCTTACTTGATATCCTTACCATGATAATCATCTCCTATATATATACACATCTATCTAACCCATGGATGGGTAACCTCATAATCCAATGTAGGCCGACCATTACCCAATTTACTACTTCCACAAGTTACTCTATTATCCTAATATATTGTACCCATATAACTAACTAAGGGGATGTGTGCCACATGTCGGCATCTCCATCAACCCATATATAATATCCCTAGGTACATAACATTCCTTCCCTCCTTGACATGTTTCGTCCTTGAAACATAGGAAGAAACCAAATAATGAGTGTGCTTCAAATCATTGCACACTTGTCTCCAATCTCGATCATATAGCCATCCCTGTGTGATCTTGACAGGTGATAACTCTCCAAGTTTGTTTCCAAATTTTATTGTGCTCCTCTGAGTTCGTTCATGATCATAATTATACTGCTTTGGTGTCTAAGCATAATTATTCCTCTTTTTATTCCATGTGCCATATTTCGCTGCGCTACTCTGATTCCAACCATGACCATAGTAGGTATTCTTCCATGCATAGTCATAGTGTTTTCCCCATTCATTCCATGTGCCATAATATTTTTTCTTTGGATTCCATGCATATCCATAATGATTGGAAATTTTATTTCTTGTATAGAAAAAATGATTGTTGTTATGACACTTCCTCACCTGGTTCCATGATTGTTTCCTTTCATGATGATGTGGGTGTCTATATACCTCAACCTTTTCCAATACTTTGACCTTATCCACCTTTGCTTCTACCTCTTCCACCTTTTCCTTCTTTGTCTCTTGAGTAGATGAAGTGCTCATTTGTAGTGTGTCTTTATCTATATCATCTGAATCTTCATCATGATCTTCATCACTTGTTTCAATCTCATCCTTATGATCTACCTAGATTGTTATTGGTGCCTTTTTCACTATGATATCTTGTAAAGTGATCTTCTTTTTCTTATACCAAAACTTCATGAAATTTTTCTAAACATTGATATTCATTGTTCCCAAAGTCTCTAACCATGGATATCCAAGAACCATATCCATATCATCCATATCCAAAGCATAAAAATCTGAATGCAAAACATATTTCTCCATAATGAGCTTCAAATCTTCAAACATTGAAATATTCTTACCATCTACTTGAACCTCTTTGATATTCTTTGTTTGAACATGTAGGTGCTTGGCCACATTCATGTTAATGAAGTTATACTTGATGGTAGGGTTTATGGACACAACTACCTTCTTCTTTTGAATGTATCCATGAAATTGAAAAATTGACTCGGATTTCTTTGGAGCCAAATTATTTGAACCCTTCTTTTCTTCTTCTTCTTCTTCTTCTTCTTCTTCTTCTTCATCTGCTTCTTCTTCTATTGCTTCTTCTACTTCTTCTTCTTCTTCTTGTTCTGATGATTCTTCTATTTCTACTTCTTCTTCTTCTTCTACTGATCCTTATTTTTCTACTTCTTGTTTTATATCCCATCGATCTAAAAAAATCTATTCCAATTCTTTCCATGAAGAAAACCTTTCTGTACAGCTCAACTGATCAAACCAATCTAGTGCAGGCCCAGACAAAAAAGGAGTTAGTCGTCTTTGCCTAAATTTTTTTGTAAAATGATTCTCCAAAAGGAGCCACCATTCTCTAGCATCAATATCATCTTCCCCTGATAATATTTGCAACTCCATGATCCACAAAAAAATTAAGGTTCATGAAACCCTAAAATGTCAAAATTGATCCATAAAATCACAAAAAATACTCCAAACAACTCGAAAAATTCTAAATTTTTGACTGTACTTTTCTTATATCTTCTTACATCTCCACAAAAAAATTTGAATAAAAATTCCTTATATTTCAAAAGATATAGTGAAATTATTATAAACCCTAAAATATCAATAACTCCCTCAAAACGAATCAAAAAACTTTTGAAATTTTTACTACGCTTCTATTATATTTTATTACATCTTCAGTAAAAATTTCAAATAAAAAATCCATATATTTCAGAAGATATAGTGAAATTAGTGTTTCACTCCACACAAATTGCCCAAATCAAAGCTCTGATAACACTTGTAATGATCTTGATATTCAATATATGCAGAAATACCCTTAAGGTAGGGAAACACCATATAATACTCCTTTAGGAAAGAATAACTCCACAATGTCTCTTCGAGGGGACAACCTCCAATATCCTCTTACAATAGAATACTCAATGCTTACTTGATATCCTCACCATGATAATCATCTCCTATATATATACACATTTATCTAACCCATGGATGGGTGACCTCCTAATCCAATGTAGGCCGACCATTACCCAATGTACTACTTCCACAAGTTACTCTATTATCCTAATATATTGTACCCATATAACTAACTAAGGGGATGTGTGCCATATGTCGGCATCTCCATCAACCCATATATCATATCCCTAGGTACATCACAGACATGTTAGATGTAGGCCCCAATATGATCACTAGTGCGATGGCTCAGTTAGGACTTATGAGATGAAGGTGATAAGAGGAGCAAACCAAGTATGGAGATGCACAAGGATGTGAGAGTAAACAAGTACCCCACTCATTGCATTTTGAGTTGTCTTCCTAGGAGAGTCCTAAAAGAGGAGAATACATGTTGTTGTCATATGTATTGGATTCATCAAGAGTAGGAAGCCTCATAATGCCATGGTGAGCACTAACTGGATATTCCCAAGCAATGGGAGTTATGAGTAGTTCATGGTAGAATCTCGATTGAAGGATTTGTCTATGTGTGGAGAAGTGATTAGTCACTTCGGTGCTACAATCTATTGTGAAGAAGTAGATGTTGACAAAGCTAATTAGGACATAGAAGTTTTAGTAGTGTAAGAAAAATTCTATTGGGTTTATGTCAGGGCAACAGAGGGTATTAGTGAGTAGCTAGTTGCAGAATACTCAGGGGTGGTAAAACCCTATGTATATTGACTTCAAGTGGGACAATGTTAGGATGTAAAGTCACTATTCATAATCACTATGCATGAATCATTATTCACAATCACTATTCATGGTGATGTGCCCTGGTGGTGATGTGGATGGTTACTGATGTAGCTAAGAGATGACTTGGCAAGAACCATGATGGGTGGTATAGCACATGGAGCATCTTTGAAGGTCAAAAGATAAGGTGAAAGAAAGTGTGGTGCATTTCTCCACTAAGTCACATGGGATGGCTTGTGGAAAGCATGTGAGGACATAATGATAGTAGATCACATGTTTCTACTCAGGCATGTGATTGTGGGGTGTAGTTGTCTATGGGCTCCTGGTTGGTGAGGTCAAAAGTGGGAATCTTTTGACTCACACATGTGTGCACATGGGAAAGTGGGAGATAAGGCTCACTATGCTAGATTGAGGTCACAAGTAGAGTGGGGAGTAGCACATGTGAGATCACATGGAGGGGTCAGGTGGGAATGATGAGATCCCATTCAAAGGCTTTACTTATCACATGGGGGGACATGATTCCCTATTCATGAATAGTGCTCTCACATGAAGTATGACACAATTTTCTCCTCTCTCTATATTCTCTCTATGTTGTAAATGCTATCTATTAGCATGATCTCTCCTTTGTTAATTCATCTTGTTATAGGATCCATGCAAGACATGAGCTTGCATGCTTAGAGGTTGGATCTTGTAGGCTAGTTTTGCTTTGGTTCATAACCTAAATGCTTTAGGTGGAAGCATTGAGTGCTTTATATGGAAGCACTGAAGGAGTTGTTAGAGGAGTTATTGTAGAAGAGAGTGATGTTGTGTTTTAATGAAGTTTGGAATATGCCATTTTGCCTATGGTTTTGTCTTGCACATTGCAAGGTTTCCATGTAATCTATGTCTAATGTGTCCTCTTACTTGTGTATGTTTTATGTAGCTTATATTCCACATTTATTTACTTGCATTGTAGGATATAGCTCATTGATGTAACATGTAGTATCATGGATTTATTCCTAATGAATATAAATTAGAATCACACATAATATAAGGTATTCACATTATGGAGAAAACAAATAAAGTCTTGGTGGAACCATATAGCTCAAATTTGTCTCACCCATTTTTATACTTGTATAGGAGCTTTTTGTATTAGTTCACATAATTATTCTATTCTCGGGCCTAGCTCATCAACAGTACCTATAACCATATAATTAACATTAGTATTACATGTATTGGGATAATATGATAATCACAAGTAAAAGATCTTCATAATCAACATATAAATATCCACTGATAAATTGAACAATATCATATACAATAAAATCACATTATTGTGTTATCATCAAGTATTGTGTAAGTTTTAATCAAGTTCCAGTAAGGCTGTAATAAATGCTATAAATGTTTGGACTAAGGAAAGGATGGGCACCATAATATGCCCCCATATGTAAGGTGACAAGAGTATGGGCATCATAAGATGTCATAAAGTACAAATCATGATAGGGTAATGTTTCATTGTGTCCAAGTTAAATTTTTAGATTGAAGCATCGATTATTATTTTGTTCAAATTTGGAATGGGTCGAGGATAAATTTAACACATGAGTGGTAAGAGAAAGTGATTTACATGAGTGTCATGAGTTATATGCAATATCCAAGAGTGATAAACATAAGTTTAAGAGTAAAATTGAAGTGCCTAAGGTAGAATTTGTTTCAAAGTCATGCAGTGAAAAGACATATAAGTAATAGGAATACATCAAAAAGTTACTTAAATATATTGAGTGCTAGTTTACAATGTCTCCAAGGATGAGGATTTTATTGAGACAAGCCCCCCCCCATTGATTACACTATTTTTTAATGTCTTGCAAGGTTTTGTGAGTTGCATAGAGTTTCGAGAAAAGATAAGGATTTTAGAGTGATGTATGGTGAATCATAGTAAACTGAGCGAGGTTTTCAAATCACACAAGTAGAGGATCAAATTAATTAATTTTATTCCATATAAATTATAAAATTACTAGTATCATATCTTATCCCTAAATTATGCACATGGAAACAAATAAAATCATGTATCACTCAATTCTTGATCAAAATTTCAAAGTTATCAGTTTGTTTTGAATTTTCAAGGTTATGTCCCTCGAGTACTTTATCTACTTCTACCTAGTTTCATCATTAAAAAATATACAAATTTGTTAAAATCAAGTATTCTTTTTAGAAGCCTAGTTTTGCACATTTCAATTATTCTATAATATTCCTTTATTGTAATTAGGTATGTTTTTACTATTTATTTAGGTGAAATTAATTCAATGTGAATAGCACAGTATTTAAGGATTAATGTAGTGTTGTGGACACCTAATTTTTGTACAAACCACGTTATCATTATGTATTTTAATGTTTTCATGAACTTGGCTCATTTGTGTACATATTGCCTTTCTAGGACATTTTCCATTCACAATAGACCTTTCTCAACCTTACATTTTCCAAAATTCCTCATAAACACCTTAGAATTATCAATTATCTAAAACAAGATCCATTCAATCATTCTCAATCTAGCTTGATCTTTATTTATGGTTCTTTATGTGTTATAACTGGAATCAATAGTAGCCAATTTTGGTCATCTACCTTTTGTGGATCCTTTGCACTATGTGCTGATTTCCCATGCATTGATTGATGGTTCTCACTATTTTTCATGATCGGACTACACATAAACATGTCTCTATGGATCCCCTCTATACAAATGTACCCTAAGTCATTTATCATTTCATAATCATGAATTACACTGATCATATATTCTACACATTTTTTAAGGAGCTTGTAGATTGATCCTATTATTCCTTCATCATCTACTAAAGTATTGTGCCTATACACTTGTAGCAAAATAAGGTTATATTATGGAGAATATAGTTGCATTTGATTATTTAGGGAGAGAATTGGAAGCTCTTCCACTCACTTAGGTTGGAAACACTCACATGCACTATAATTATATTGACCCTTGATTATAAGTGTATGGGATATGTAGTTGCAACCCTCAAGGTTACCCAAGCCATTAAACTTGCACATTTATATATTCTTGTGATATTATGGCAAAGTAGAGTTACATCAAAGGAGAATTGATTTTGAGGATGACACATAATAAGTTCACCAAGCAAAGACATAATCTTAAAATTTTGCTCTTATTGAATCATCCCAAAAAAGTTTCAAATCCCCAGGATCAATAGAGCCATCATTATAGATACTTTACGTAACCACCATAAACTAACCATGATCAGTCATATGAATCCAATATGTCCAAATCTATGGTAGCGAATTATGGTAATCATCAAGCACATAATCTACATTTAGGGTTTTAATCTACACAGTCTCAAAACTTATTTTCCAACATCGTAAGCGATCTCTAGAACCAGGTATGTATTTAAGTTATTTATATTTATTTTTTCATAGTTATTAATCATTTAAAATTCATGGTACTTGATGTTTTGCTTTGGTTCAGAACCTAAATGCTTTAGGTGGAAGCATTGAGTGCTTTATATGGAAGCACTGAAGGAGTTGCTAGAGGAGTTGTTGTAGAAGAGAGTGATGTTGTGTTTTAATGAAGTTTGGAATCTGCCATTTTGCCTATGGTTTTTTCTTGCACATTACAAGGTTTCCATGTAATCTCTGTGTAATGTGTCCTCTTACTTGTCTATGTTTTGTGTAGCTTGTATTCCACATTTATTTACTTACACTGTAGGATATAGCTCATTCATTTAACATGTAGTATCATGGATTTATTCCTAACAAATAGAAATTAGAATCACGCATAATATAAGGTATTCACATTATGGAAAAAACAAAGAAAGTCTTGGTAGAACCATATATCTAAAATTTGTCTCACCCATTTTTATACTTGTATAGGAGCTTTTTGTATTAGTTCAAATAATTATTCTATTCTCGGGCCTAGCTCATCAACAGTACCTATAACCATATAATTAACATTAGTAGTACATGTATTGGGATATAATGATAATCATAAGTAAAACATCTTCATAATCAACATATAAATATCTACTGATAAATTGAACAATATCATATACAATAAAATCACATTATTATGTTATCATCAAGTATTGTGTAAGTTTTAATCAAGTTCTAGTAAGGCTGCAATAGATTCTCCAATGTTTGGACTAAGGAGAGGATGGCCACCATAATATGGCCCCATATTTAAAGTGACAAGAGGATGGGCATCATAAGATGTCATAAAGTGCAAATTATGGTAGGGTAATGTTTCATTGTGTCCAAGTTAAATTTCTAGATTAAAGTATCGATTATTATTTTGTTCAAATTTGGAATGGGTCAAGGATAACTTTAACACACGAGTGGTAAGAGAAAGTGATTTACATGAGTGTCATGAGTTATATGCAATATCCTAGAGTGATGAACATAAGTTTAAGAGTAAAATTGAAGTGCCTAAGGTAGAATTTGTTTCAAAGTTATGCAGTGAAAAGACATATAAGTAATAGGAATACATCAAAAAGTTACTTAAATACATTGAGTGCTGGTTTACAATGTCTCCAAGGATGAGGATTTTATTGAGACAAGCCCCCCCCCATTGATTACACTATTTTTTAACATCTTGCAAGGTTTTGTGAGTTGCATAGAGTTTCAAGAAAAGATAAGGATTTTAGAGTGATGTATGGTGAATTGTAGTAAACTGAGCGAGGTTTTAAAAACACACAAGTAGAGGATCAAATTCATTAATTTTATTCCAAATAAATTATAGAATTACTAGTATCATATCTTATCCCTAAATTATGCATGTGGAAACAAATAAAATCGTGTATCACTCAACTCTTGATCAAAATTTTAAAGTTATCAGTTTTTTAAAAAATTTTAAGGTTATGTCCCTCGGGTACTTTATTTGCTTCTACCTAGTTTCATCATTAAAAAATATACAAATTTGTTACGATCAAGTATTCTTTTTAAAAGCCTAGTTTTGCACATTTCAATTATTCTATAATACTCCTTTATTGTAATTAGGTATGTTTTTACTATTTATTTAGGTGAAATTAATTCAATGTGAATTGCACAGTATTTAAGGTTTAATGTAGTGTTGTGGACACCTAATTTTGGTATAAACCACATTGTCATTATGTGTTTTAATGTTTTCATGATCTTCGCTCGTTTATGTACATATTACCTTTTTAGGACATTTTCCATTCACATTAGAACTTTCTCAGCCTTACATTTTAGAAAATTCCTCATAAGCACCTTAGAATTATCAATTATCTGAAACAAGATCCATTCAATCATTCTCAATCTAGCTTGATCTTTATTTATGGTTCTTTATGTGTTATAACTGGAATCAACAATAGCCAATTTTGGTCATCTACCTTTTGTGGGTTCTTTGCACTATGTGCTGATTTCCCATGCATTGATTGATGGTTCTCACTATTTTTCTTGATTAGACTACACATAAACATGTCTCTATGGAGCCTCTCTATACAAATGTACCCTAAGTCATTTATCATTTCGTAATCATGAATTACACTGATCATATATTCCACACATTTTTTAAGGAGCTTGTAGATTGATCCTATTATTCCTTCATCATCTACTAAAGTATTGTGCCTATACACTTGTAGCAAAATAAGGTTATATTATGGAGAATATAGTTGCATTTGATTATTTAGGGAGAGAATTGGAAGCTATTCCTCTCACTTAGGTTGGGAACACTCACAGACACTATAATTATATTGACCCTTGATTATAAGTGTATGGGATTTGTAGTTGCAACCCTCAAGGTTACCCAGGGTAATAAACTTGCAAATTTATATATTCTTGTGATATTATGGAAAAATAGAGTTACATCAAAGGAGAATTTATTTTGAGGATGGCACATAATAAGTTCACCAAGCAAAGACATATTCTTAAAATTTTGCTCTTATTGAAGCATCCCAAAAAAGTTTCAAATCCCCAGGATCTATAGAGCCATAATTATAGATACTTTACATAACCACCATAAACTAGCCATGATCAATCATATGATTCCAATATGTCCAAATTTACGGTAGCGAATTATGGTAATCATCAAGCACATAGTCTACATTTAGGGTTTTAATCTACACAGTCTCAAAAGCTATTTTCCAACATCGTAAGTGATCTCCAGAACCTGGTATGCATTTCAGTTATTTATATTTCTTTTTTCATAGTTATTGATCATTTATAATTCATGGTACTTGATGTTTTGATTTGGTTCATATCCTAAATGCTTTAGGTGGAAGCATTGAGTGCTTTATATGGAAGCACTGAAGGAGTTGCTAGATGAGTTGTAGAAGAGAGTGGTGTTGTGTTTTAATGAAGTTTGGAATCTGCCATTTTGCCTATGGTTTTTTCTTGCACATTACAAGGTTTCCATGTAATCTCTGTGTAATGTGTCCTCTTACTTGTCTATGTTTTTTGTAGCTTATATTCTGCATTTATTTACTTGCACTGTAGGATATAGCTCATTGATTTAACATGTAGTATCATGGATTTATTCCTAATAAATAGAAATTAGAATCATGCATAATATAAGGTATTCACATTATGGAAAAAAATAAAGGTCTTGGTGGAACCATATAGCTGAAATTTGTCTCACCCATTTTTATACTTGTATAGGAGTTTTTTGTATTAGTTCACATAATTATTATATTCTTGGGCCTAGCTCATCAACAATACCTATAACCATATAATTAACATTAGTATTACATGTATTGGGATATAATGATAATCAGAAGTAAAACATCTTCATAATCAACATATAAATATCCACTAATAAATTAAACAATATCATATACAATAACATCACATTATTGTGTTATCATAAAGTATTGTGTAAGTTTTAATCAAGTTCCAGTAAGGCTGCAATAGATGCTCCAATGTTTGGACTAAGGAAAGGATGGGCACCATAATATGCCCCCATATGTAAGGTGACAAGAGGATGGGCATCATAAGATGTCATAAAGTGTGAATTATGGTAGGGTAATGTTTCATTGTGTCCAAGTTAAATTTCTAGATTGAAGTATCGATTATTATTTTGTTCAAATTTGGAATGGGTCAAGTATAACTTTAACACATGAGTGGTAAGAGAAAGTTATTTACATGAGTGTCATGATTTATATGCAATATCCAAGAGTGATGAACATAAGTTTAAGAGTAAAATTGAAGTACCTAAGGTAGAATTTGTTTCAAAGTCGTGCAGTGAAAAGACATGTAAGTAATAGGAATATATCAAAAAGTTACTTAAATACATTGAGTGCTGGTTTACAATGTCTCCAAGGATGAGGATTTTATTGAGACAAGCCCCCCCCCCATTGATTACACTATTTTTTTAATGTCTTGCAAGGTTTTGTGAGCTGCATAGAGTTTTGAGAAAAGATAAGGATTTTAGAGTGATGTATGGTGAATCACAATAAACTGAGTGAGGTTTTAAAAGCACACAAGTAGAGGATCAAATTCATTATTTTATTCCATATAAATTATAAAATTACTAGTATCATATCTTATCCCTAAATTATGCACGTGAAAACAGATAAAATCGTGTATCACTCAACTCTTGATCAAAATTTCAAAGTTATCAGTTTGTTTGAATTTTCAAGGTTATGTCCCTTGGGTACTTTATCTACTTCTACCTAGTTTCATCATTAAAAAATATACAAATTTGTTACAATCAAGTATTCTTTTTAAAAGCCTAGTTTTGCACATTTCAATTATTCTATAATACTCCTTTATTGTAATTAGGTATGTTTTTACTATTTATTTAGGTGAAATTAATTCAATGTGAATTGCACAGTATTTAAGGTTTAATGTAGTGTTGTGGACACCTAATTTTGGTACAAACCACGTTGTCATTATGTATTTTAATGTTTTCATGAACTTGGCTCATTTGTGTACATATTGCCTTTTTAGGAGACCTTTCTCAGCCTTACATTTTCCAAAATTCCTCATAAATACCTCATAATTATCAATTATCTGAAACAAGATCCATTCAATCATTCTCAATCTAGCTTGATCTTTATTTCTGGTTCTTTATGTGTTATAACTGGAATCAACAATAGCTAATTTTGGCCATCTACCTTTTGTGGGTCCTTTGCACTATGTGCTGATTTCCCATGCATTGATTGATGGTTCTCACTATTTTTCATGATTGGACTACACATAAACATGTCTCTATGGAGCCCCTCTATACAAATGTACCCTAACTCATTTATCATTTCCTAATCATGAATTACATTGATCATATATTCTACACATTTTTTAAGCAGCTTCTAGATTGATCCTATTATTCCTTCATCATCTACTTTAGTATTGTGCCTATACACTTGTAGTAAAATAAGGTTATATTATGGAGAATATAGTTGCATTTGATTATTTAGGGAGAGAATTGGAAGCTCTTCCTCTCACTTAGGTTGGGAACACTCACAGGCACTATAATTATATTGACCCTTGATTATAAGTGTATGGGATATGTAGTTGCAACCCTCAAGGTTACCCAGGCCAATAAACTTGCACATTTATATATTCTTGTGATATTATGGCAAAGTAGAGTTACATCAAAGGAGATTTGATTTTGAGGATGACACATAATAAGTTCACCAAGCAAAGACATATTCTTAAATTTTTTCTCTTATTGAAGCATCCCAAAAAAGTTTCAAATCCCTAGGATCAATAGAGCCATAATTATAGATACTTTACATAACCACCATAAACTAACCATGATTAGTCATATGATTCCAATATGTCCAAATCTATGGTAGGTAATTATGGTAATCATCAAGCACATAGTCTACATTTAGGGTTTTAATCTACACAGTCTCAAAACCTATTTTCCAACATCGTAAGCGATCTCCAGAACTAGGTATGTATTTCAGTTATTTATATTTCTTTTTTCATAGTTATTGATCATTTACAATTCATGTTACTTGTCAACGACTTGTGCCCCCCCGACCTTTGGCCCTTATCTAAAAACAAAGATCTGTGTGTATTATCTATTTTGAATAAAAAGTATAATAATATAATTTAAATATAAAAATATGATAAAATATTTCCTTATAAAAGTTTTTTTATCATTATAAGCACATATGAAACATGTAATGTAAGGCAAGGGTTGTTGTTTGTTAATAACACACAAGATATGATAATGATAAGTTATCTAGAAACGGGTTTCAAATTTAGCTAGATATGTTGATGAAGCCCCCACTAATAATAATTTTACTAACTACATGATATAAATCATGAAAACAATAAAATAAAACTAAATAACACAGGATATAATATGTTTTATAGTGAACACGACACCAAACGTAGAGTAAGAGTCAATTAGATCTATATAAATATATGTAAACACACACAACATCACAATGAATAATCCATAAGCACACACATAACAATAAATAAGCACATAATAATACAAGATGTTACTCGACTCTAACATCACTTGGATACAATATGGGCATTGTTAGTGTTTTGAAATGTGCACTTGGTGGTTCTCCTACTTTAAAACACAACATGGGATGACATGCTAGTGTGGGAGTAATATTGTAGAGTAATCTATAGAGAAACATGGTTTTGTTTCATACTTGTTAATTTATAAACATAAAATTAAAATTAGATGGTAAAATGGGAGAGGAGAGTATAAAATCAAAGGTGGTGATGTACCAGAATAGAAATGGGATGATCTCCTAATTATATGAACATAGTGATATGATAAAACACATGGAAACAAAGAAGATCTAAAAAATTATATTTGAAAGGTGAAATTAAATCCTAGAGGGAAAAAGGAAATTAAACCCTAAGGTTGCATGATCATAAAGATGGGTTCAACAAAACATTTTGACAAAATGGTGCAACATGAAGACTAAACTATGCAAAAATATCTAAAACTATGGTTTAAGGAAAATTAAGTCAAATATAATAAATAAAAACAATTTAAACCTGGCTAATATTGAAATAGATGAACCTAAAGTACCTTGAGACTTATAGATTATATCTAGCAATAGATAGAGAGAGAGTGATATGTGCATGCCTCAATATGAGTTACCTAGGTTTTAGAGTTGACTGAGATGATAGAACTTAGATTAATAAGTATGGTTGGATGCACATTTTGAGTAGTGTAAGACTCAATTTGATTTTGATTGGGTTGTGAGGGATGAAAAAATAAAAGGTAACAACCTGGTAAAGTGATAGATAAACCTAGTCAACTATCATAATTGGAACAGGTTACTATATGTTACAATTAGTAAACTTGTCGATTAACATTTATAAAACCTTGTTGCATTTGAACCTAATAAGGGGTTTAATTAGGGATTTTATCTTGGACATATTCATGTAGAATACCCATTTCTCACATGTATTAAATTTTGTACAAACATGTATAGGATAACAATTAAACATTTAAAACAAAAAAACTTATGTGAAACATGTCAACTCTATTATGCTTGTTACTATGAAAGTATACAACTGAGGGTGATATGTTACTTCCTTATTTAGTTATGTATGAAGGTTTGTTATTCTTCCCATTTCCTGACAATATAAAAACACACTTGGACTCGGTATAGTTTATAATTATGATGTTACTATTATGGAATAATTAGCAACACATTTTGGTTATCATGCATTATGAGACCTTATGCTAGGTACACCTTATCTTTAGATGCAAACTGGGGTTATGATCTTGGGAAATCCAATAATAAATTGACAAGAAAAGTTATTTTACATGTTTGATTCAATCCCGTACAATCATGGATGTTTGATTCTATATGTTAGTAGGTCCCAAATGTGGTATTTATAAGTTATGATTTGGCTTACCTCATAAAATATGTTAGGAGATGTGGTTGATCCTTGCAAAATTACTTTTTGATAACACTTTCCACAAGCAGTATGGGACACTTACACTTGCATACTATATATAGACCAAAGGACATACTTTTGCTTAAATACACTTTCTTAAACTCGAACTACATAAACCTTAACCTTTGATCTTGAACAACCTAAGGCATTTGGGGGAATAATAATGAATATTTGAACATTAGAAGTTTGATAAATAAATCAATTTGGACATAGTTAAACTTATAGTGGATTGTGAACCCTTGTTTGGTAACAAACTCGCATGGGGAATGATGTGACATTTACTAACTAATAAATCGTGTTTTAGGCTAATGAATCCCTATTAAACTTGAATATTGATTTTTGATGTTGAATCTTATGATGAACTTGAATACTCATTGGGATGATAATAATATTGGATAATTAAACCTTTGTGAACCTAGGTTTGAGAATTAATGTTGGATTTGGGTATGATTTACCATGTCTTAGATTGTGAAACAAGTTATTATTTTTAAGTGGAAATCACAGCACAACACCTTGTAACTATGTTCTCAGATCTTTAATATCAATCATAAATTAAATTTTTAAGTTAATCATTTATTTAACCTTTGTGATTACACATTAGTTTTTGATTACGGGTTTTGATCCTTAATATTGGAATATGCCTTGGTTTGGTAATTTAACTTATGTTTTACACACACACACACACACACACACACACACACACACACACACACACACACACACACACACCATTTCCTTTGGAATTAGCATTGGATCCTAATTGGACTTGTAGGTGTTTAACTATGGTATCCTCCCATGTATGTAAAATAAATGGATGAGATTATAAGTTTATGAGATGATTGGATAACCTAATAATTATGTAATGAACATTGGGAACTTTGTATGTAAGAGTTGGAATTTTTACAAGTCACCAAGATCCATTTAATGCTTTAAATTATAGAGCATACCCTTGTACCATAGTTGGAATGAGTTTATGGGTCACCCATTATTTCCATGTGTTATATGATCATATGCATATACCTCAGTATTCATTAGGAATGTTCGACAAATTTATATTGCATGATTGCAGTGAGTTGTACGTTGACTTGATCTATCTACATGGATTCTCTTTGCTCTATCGATTCTCCACAGATAGTACCTTCATTAAATGTTAGGGCCACTTTAGTGGATGAGATATGTGCAAGGGATCCAAAACATTTTGCGGTTCAAGGAAAAGCCCTCCAATTATACTCTCCATCTTCAATTTCTTATGTGGTTTTTTTAAGTGACAATAATGGTCTACAAAACTTTGGTGGATTTCCTTATGAAGACTTGTTCACATATGATTATTTTGAATAGATGATTAAACTTATTGAATGTTGTATTTTTATTTGAAAGATGAAGCCATGTATTAATAATGTTGTTGTAAACATTATAAGTTGTATTTAGTTATGACTATGAGGTTGATTTTACATTGTAAAATACTTTAGAATTAAAATTTTGGACTAATAAAAGAGGAACATTTATTTATGTTACCTAGTACATACTTAGACATGGGTGTGTGCTCACATTTACAATAGAAGAAAGATCCAATAATTATTTTTAACCACTTACCAATAAAGATTTTGAAAACAAATTCCTTTAATATTATACATGGCAGTATTACAAAAGCAATTACGTAAATAGTATTGTGAAGAAGCATCGAGATGACTTACCCTTGATTTAGTTCTCATGTATATTTGTTTGAGTAATTGTTAATTGTCATTAACAAACATAAAAAATGAATTGATAAGAAACATTTCAAGAATATAATTAGAATAAATTAATTAAAAAAATCGAGCACATTTTTATGATACCCTAAAAGGTTCTTAGATTGTGGTATTAAGATTTAGGTTTAACACTTGGACCTATTGTTCTCTTTCACATTTTTTAATATCATGGAAAAATCATGGATCATAAGAACTATCTAGGATATCGAGGAATGTATCAAATTTTGACAATAGAAAAATCCTATTTAGGGTATGTGTTATGAGTTATGAGATTTGAAAATCTGTTATGGTAAGGTGATATGGAAAGGCTTATGCGATACACATTTTTTGGAGATCATTAGGTCAGGTAGACCTAAGGGATGATTGGTGGACTAGGAACATAACTACGAAGTGATTGGGGATAAATCCTTAGTGTCACACTGACTCATAGGTGGACCATGGAGTTCAAACACAATAACGATTACTTGTCAAATCCAATCTTATGGCCATGAGTATGTATACCTAGGTATTTTTTAATCCTTATTTTTGTATACATTGGAAATGTATTATTTCCAGTTCTTGTTCATCATTATACTTTCCCAGAGCTGCATGTAGTAATGGTAGTATTTACTTATGCTCATTGTCCTATTTCAGATTACGAGATACTCTTCTCGTGAAAGGGGAGGCAACTTTCAAGGTAGGAGAGATGTGCAAGGAATTTGAGAGGATTTGTAAGGACTATTCGCAGCTTATTTATGTTATTGATGTTTGTAGTAAAAAAAATTGTTGATCACGTGTATGTGTTATAGATAAATAATGTAATAAAGGAAAAATTAATCACTTGTTGCGAAGGAAAGGCAAGAATTTTAGCTATTTAAACTATAAAATGAGTTTTTTAAGCTTAAGGATGAATCTAAACCTTGTTGTTTTCCTTTGATAGGAAATCAAATGGAATTGGTGCACCCAATTTATAAACAAATTATGTTCCAAATGTACCTACATGATCAATAATACAATTGGAGAATTATGAGTAACCCTTTTAAGACATTTATGTTAAGTTGTGGAGCTAAAAGCTTCACCAGGAAGCTAATCAAGAGGTTGCTGAGTTCAACCAGTAACTGGCATCGGCAGTATTGCCGACATCGGTCAGGCAGGGACTAGGGATCGGCTGACATCGGTCAGGAGCAGACCGACAGCAACTGACGTCGATCACTTGTGCGTGTGCATCCTTCTGCATGTGTTTCCATAACACGTTTCCAAAATTAGACTCATCTAATTTTAAGAGGTCTGAGAGTGTTTGCATGTTGAAGACTAATTTAAGTCTTGAGTCTGTGTTTCTAATTATTGTAATTAGAAGTATAATTATTGTATGCTTGGGATCCTATTTAAGAGACCCATGAGGCATGTATTGTAATTAAGGAGAGTAAAGCATTGAAGCAAGAAATCAATGTCAAGGAGATCTGTAAGGTGCAAGGTCAAGGAGATCAGCAGAAGCTATCAAGGAGGGGATAACAACTCAGGTTGTTGAGTTAGTTGTGGTTGAGAAAGAGAGAGATAACTCTTGAGTGTGAATTAGTGAACACTTGGTGTGGGAAGCCTGTAAGGTGGAAGAGTGTGGTGTCTCTTCATTGTAATTCTTTTCTGGAAGAGTATTAATATAGATAGTATTGTTTCTCATATTCTTTGTTGTTTCAAGTTTCTAGTTACTTAATCATTCTGGTTCAATTATGTGTTTAATTGCTTATAGAAAAGTAATCAATTGTGCTTCCTAAATCTTGACAGTTGGTATCAGAGTTAAGGTTGCAGGGAGCAGGTTATTGTTTGATTACAGGTCATTCTTAGGGGTTTTTGATTGAGTGGGAGTACAACAATGGCAGAAGAAAGTAAGCTACGAATGAAGAAGTTTAACGGCAAGAATTATCAACATTGGAGGATGCAGATAGAAGATTATTTGTATCAGAAAGATTTGTACTTACCGTTGGGTGGGGTTGCATGCAAGCCCACAGACATGAAGGATGAAGAATGGAATGTTCTTGATTGGAAGGCTCTGAGATCCATAAGGTTGAGCCTTGCATCATCTGTGATTTCCAACTTATCACAGTGTAAGACAATGAAACAGTTGATAGAATCTTTGGCAAATTTATATGAAAAGCCCTCAGCTTCAAATAAGGTATTTCTTATGAAGCAGCTATTTACTTTGCAAATGCAGGAAGGTGGATCGATATATACTCGTCTTAGTGATTTCCATGGTTTGGTAAACCAGTTAAATTCAATCAATATTGTTTTTGATGATGAAATAAAAGCTCTCTTAATCTTATGCTCATTACCTGAAAGTTGGGAGAGTTTGGTAATGGCAATAAGTAATATTGCGTCTACTTCTAAAATCTTAAAAGTTGATGATGTAGTTAGTGTAATCTTGAATGAAGATATTCGCAGGAAAAGCACAGGTGAATCATCAGGGAATGCTTTAAGTGTTGAAAGCAGGGGAAGGCAAAGAGAGAAGATCGAGCAAGGGAAATCAAAGTCAAAGATGGAAAAGAGATCCAAATCCAGAAATGGAGGTATCACCTGCTGGTTTTATGGAAAGAAAGGATACACAAAGAAAGATTGTTGGTTGAAGGATAAAGAAAATCAACATGTAGGTAATGAAGAAGCAAAAGATGCAGGTATTATGGCATAGGATGCTCTCATACTTTCTTTGGATAGTCAGCTAGAATCATGGGTTTTAGATTCTGGTTCTTCTTTTCATGCATCCCCAAATAGAGATTTGTTCCGTGAGTATGTCCAGGGAGACTTTGAAGTGCTTTATTTAGGGGATAGTATGCCTTGTCAAATGGTTGGCAAAGGAAAAGTGCAACTGGATTTGCAGACGGGCAACACATGGGTGTTGAAGGAGGTTATGCATGTCCCAGTCCTGAAGCAGAGTTTGGTTTCTATAGGAAAGTTGGGTGATGAGGGATGCATAGTAACCCTCACAGTGGATTCTTAGAAGGTTTCTAAGGGTGCACTTGTTTTAGCAAGAGGTAAGAAAGTAGGTACACTTTACCTATCTACTTGTATTATGAATTATCCTTCTGGTTTATCTACTTCAGCTGTAGATTCGGAGATGTGGCTTAATAGGCTTGGTCACATGAATAAGAAGGAGATGCATGTTCTTGAGTCAAAGGGTATGAGTTCAAATTCGGAGGGCATAGATCGAGTTCATTACAGGAAAAGGAAATTTGATGCTTTTGACAAGAACAGAGAAGCCTTGGTGTTTATGAAGGAGATAATGGATAGAGATCAGTCACATGGGCTAAATAATTCTGAGCAGGGTAGTATGGACAGAGTTTTGATCCAAGATGAGCTCACAGGTAAAGAAGTCATCACTTACAGGAATACACAGTTACCGACATCAGTCACTTGGAACTGACGTCAGTCAGGCAGGTACCGATGTCGATCATGTGCAGACCAGCATAGTCGGTAGTGTTGGGCAGATGGAACTGACGTCGATCAGGAGGAACCGATGTCGATAGACAGGTCAGTCGCATGGAATCGACGTCGGTCAGGTGCAGACTGAGAGATGGCCGAGATCGGTCACTGAAACGAATGTTGGGTGGACAGCAAGCTGTCAAGGAGTCTCAAGCACCCATATGGAGGACTGAAAGGGTAGGTAAGCCTGAAATTCATCATTTCCTTTATTTACACTACTTGTAGCTTACTGATGGTCAAGAACTAGGAAGTCATTAAAGAAGAAGAGCAGGTAGATCTAGGAAACAATGGAAGCTTGGCATGGATGAGGAATGTGATTCCTTGGAGAAGAACCAAACGAGAGTTTTTGGGTGGAGTTGCCAGCTGGAAGAAAGCACTAAGAGACGAATGGATGTTCAGGATGAAGAAGAGCGAGAATGGACTCGTGAGACAGAAGGATAGGGTACATGGTCTTGAGTAGGCTGCAGGATAATGGAAGTTTGACCATTGTGTTTCTCTTTACCAGGTTGGGTAATATTAGCTACATTATCCAGTTACTATATTGTGTGCTTGTTGTAGGGTTACATATACAGGGAGTTGCTGAGCTAAAGGTAAAGTTAGTTCAGAGGTGTGTCATGAAGAATCTGGGAGCAGCAAGATTTTTTGGCATGAGTATGATCAGAGACATGGAAGATCACATATTGATTTTGTCTCCAGTGGGAGCTGATGTGAAGAAGGTGTTGGTAGAGTTCAATATGCAGGATGCAGAACTGGTATGCACACCAAGGGCTGGATAGTTCAATCTGAGCTTAGACTAGTGTTCGAAATCACATAAGGTCTGGTATAGACCTGAGTTTTCCCAAGCAGTGGGAGTTGTCAAAAAGTTTAGATGTGGCAGGAGACTTGGATGACAGGTGTAGCATCACAGGATGTGTGGTGGTTGGTCTTCAAAATTGAGCTTGAAGATGGAGGTGCCTGAGATGGTTAGTGGAGGTTGCTATACAGGTGCAACTATTTATCTCCAAGTGGGAGATTGTTAAGTTGTGGAGCTAAAAGCTTCACTAGGAAGCTAATCAGGAGGTTGTTGAGTTCAACCAATAACCGGCATTGGCAGTATTGCCGACGTTGATCAGGCAGGGACCAGGGATCAGTCGACATTGATCAGGAGCAGACTGACAACAACTGACATCGGTCACTTGTGCGTGTGCATGCTTTTGCATGTGTTTCCATAACGCATTTCCAGAATTAGACTCGTCTAATTTTAAGAGGTCTGAGAGTGTTTGCATGTTGAAGACTAATTTAAGTCTTGAGTCTATGTTTCTAATTATTGTAATTAGAAGTCTAATTATTGTATACTTGGGATCCTATTTAAGAGACCCATGAGGCATGTATTGTAATTAAGGCAAGTAAAGCATTGAAGCAAGAAAGCAAGGTCAAGGAGATCTGCAAGGTGCAAAGTCAAGGAGATCAGCTGAAGCTATCAAGGAGGGGATAACAACTCAGGTTGTTGAGTTAGTTGTGGTTGAGAAAGAGAGAGATAACTCTTAAGTGTGAATTACTGAACACTTGGTGTGGGAAGCCTGTAAGGTGGAAGAGTGTGGTGTCTCTTCATTGTAATTCTTTTCTAGAAGAGTATTAATACAGATAGTATTGTTTCTCATATTCTTTGTTGTTTCAAGTTTCTAGTTACTTAATCATTCTGGTTCAATTCCGTGTTTAATTGCTTATAGAAAAGTAATCAATTGTGCTTCCTAAATCCTGACAATTTCCCCTTGCCTCTTTAATCAAATTTCAATTAATCAATCCATTCGGATGATGTCTTTTTCAAGGGGTAAGGATGTCACATCTTGATTTTCCTATGTTGGATTTCAAATGCACTTATTTATGATTAATTATAGAGCAAGATTAATAATGATAAGATTGATTTACTTATGTACAATTAGAGATGTTGTGTTATGCTCTGTGTATTATGGAATAACTGATTATTATTACCTTACTTTGTATATTCATGTAATTCAATTATGGGAATTAATTGGTATTTATATAAATGAATGTTATGCAATTATGGGGAATATTTAACATTGAATATCATCATGATTTTATTGTTTCATATTATACATATTTGATATTATGAACTATATAATTTCCTTTTATTCATTTATTTGTGATGCAGTGACACAACCCTCAAAGCAAAGGAGAGTATCGTTAGAGAAGAAGAACTAGAAGTTGATTATGGGCAATAAAGATATAATCCTATGGAATGGGGTATAATCATTATATCTACATGACAAATATGGACATATGCTAAGAATTGATTGGAACCCATGTATGTCCTTATTTCCTTAAAACATGCATCAAGAGTTGGTTGCTTTTAATTTATCGACAAGCATTATCATCCCTCTTTGTGTATGCTACATAGGGTTTGTTGGTAGTAGGTAATTGGGTCAGAGGTCCAACGGATATATACATATCATCAGATGATTATTTGACATTGTCATTTATATATTTTGATTTGATTGGTCGATGACTTGGTATCAATAAACATAAGTTTTCAATATGGGTCAACATAAATATAGGAGTTTATGACATAGGTGTGTAGTCATCTAAAATGTCATTTGAATGTAATGAGTGTTACTTGAGACCACTCTATACTTAGCTTAACCTTAGATCTATCTTATGGCCTCTTTTGATCCTTTTCCAGCTTATGTGTGCAGTCAACCCTTGACCAAATATACCAAAAGCCACATCATGCCACCTCATAGGCACCTAGGACCCTTTTTCACCCATTTTAGCCACTTGGATAATAATGTGGCCCTTGGGTCTATAACACACTATATTATTGGCAAAGGGGCAATGTTATTGACCCTCAACCTTCTTCACCCCTAATGAATATCTTTATGTTTCCCTTGGCAATTTAAGGTTGGCCTATACTCATTTCATGTCTTGGCAAGCACCAAAACACTATATAAAAACCACTCTCATTCATTTATCCTCATGATGGAACAATATATGTAACTCTCGTGAAAAAACTCATAAATAGTTATGCAAATCAAGGTCATTGATCCCTATTTTGCCCTACTTCTACATACACCAATATATAGCATCACAGAGCCTAAATTACTTAGATTTCCAGTCTTAATACACACCCATAACATTCAAACTGACATTTATACAAGCATTCAATTGCACATGCACCAACACTTAGATTGAGAGAACTACATCAGGCTTGATCCCCTTTTAAGGTATTGGTATGTAGGTGATGCTCAACACATGGGGTATTGAGGTCATGCCCAACCTACCCTACTAACACCACTCTACTTCTACTTGTGTTCCTAAAAACCCTAACAAGCATTGAGGTTTAGGATTTCACATCAAGATCAATCAAAACATTAAACAAATAGTGATTCAAGACTCGACCATACAGACACAAGATTATCATAATAAGGCGAACATCTTACTAGAAACTCCCCGTTCCATTTGCTCATGGTCATTATCATGATATAGGAGGACACTAGCGTAGTGCACTATTAGTAGAACTATGATTCTATTTGAAGGAGATTCTGACACATGTTTCTTGTTGGTGACACCCTGCACTGTTCATGTACCAGTTTCCAGCCTACCACTTATCTGTTTCAATCATTTTTCTAGCCAAGTATCTCTTTTATAATTCATTTCTATATATAGACTAAGCAAACAAATTAGTAATTATACATATCAATGGTTGTTGATTTTGCTATATTTATTCCTTTATTTATATACCCAACACTTTATCTACTTAAGGTTTTACATTCCATAATTCCCAAAATAGTTAAATCATTTGGTGAACTCAACATACTTCGAACATATTGCTCAAAGCCATAGTGTACCATTAGGGTTTCCCTTTTATTTTCAAAAATTGCCTAGTTTTCAGTCTTCATCATCCCAACCATAATACAATGGGAAGTAGGGATCAAAATAGAGTATATGATATTATTGATCAGTTGAGAAATACACCAACCAAGATCTCTATATTGGAATTAATTTAGCAGGTAACAATTTTCAAAGACATTCTATATCAAACACTTAATCACACATCTTTGTCTCATGATACAGAGTTGACTTATTTTGCATATGTCACGAACACCATAAAGTACATAGAGGATGTCATGTCTTTTGGTAATGAGGATTTTCACTTATAGCTAATTATCGATTAGAATCTACCACTTTTCACTCAGGGACAAATTAAAACCACCACTATTAAATGAGTTCTAATGATAGTGGTTTGGGTCTTAACATATGCAACCTCACATTCTTAAAGACTATCAGGGTTTATGTAGTATCCATTAAAAAGACATATAAAAACATTTGAAGTTTTGATGACATTCCCTGATAGACATTGGGTTTTATTACTTTGGATATCATAGTCAGGCCAAAAACCCTATCCACACAATTTTAGGTGATGCCTAATCAGTTGCATTATAATTTATTACTCAGGAGACCTTGGATACATGCCATTGAGTCAAAACCCTCTACCTTAAATAGATGCATCAAGTTTTTACATTATGTATACCTATACATTTGTCCAGTTGATAATCAACCATTCATATATTATAGAATATTAAGCCTACTCCCTCGAGTATTTCTTCATATGGGACATCTCATATTCTCATATAGTCACCGCATCACATGATTCCTATAGAACATATGCATATATATGAGGTTGGGGAATTTATTACCGTTATTCACACACCCATTCTATTCTTCCTATAGCAAAGTTACCATCACCCATGATGGAGAATGACCCTCCTACAACATAGTCCCCCCCACCCACAATGAATGATGAGATATTCACAACACATTTACCATTACTTGTTAACTCAGAGGAAATATACATCATAAACTTAGATATAGATTCCTTGCCAACCACATAGGATAATTCAACACCCGTGAACATTGATGATTATTTATGTGGATTGAGCTCCACACTAGTAGGCCATGCAAAGTATAAAGATGATTCCAAGGCACTCATACCTTTCCCTACAAAGGCATCGCCACCAGTTCACAATACCCTAGATATGGTCCCCAAAACTCATTTGCAATTAGAGGTAAATTATTATATACACTTAGTACACATGGTTGCATCTATGGATATTCATTGATTTATTCAGATTCAGGCAGGTAGTACACAAGACATACCACAACTGGTTTTATAGATATTACTTGATAGAGGATTGATAGCATTGCCCATCGTTCACCATAGATATGTTAGTATATTATCATAACATGATGATAGATCCTTTTATCTCTTTCACAGTATTATTAGACATGATATAGATACGTGCTCGACATTACAACAAAAATTGAATAAACTCAAATCTAAGGGCACTATCTAGATTACATAGCCTCTACCTCCACTAGTACATGCACCACAATAGACTCTTTGCTAACCTTGACATTCAAGGAATGATCCATTGACCATCAGGGCTTTCATCGAGGACCAGTACATTCTTCATGTTGCTATAGATACATATTCCAATCCCAACACTTGTACTTTGGCATTCTTACAACACATAGGGCATTAAGAGATAGATCTACAATATGTTATACATTGTTTGGACTCTTTATGACATATCAAACTACCAATTGCATGTGGCCCTAAGGTTGTAAACACACTACCTTTTGTCATGAGCATAGGTAATCACATACAAGTTACCCTTGGTAGTACATGGTTATAGGCAATGGATGCCAAAGTCGATAGCATAGATATATGTTTGACTTTCAGTTATAAGGGACACACAATTTGAATTTTACGTGACGGCCTAAATGAAAATCATAGATTTCATACAGACATCTAATGATCTAATATGGTCTACCCTAGGACTGCATAAGAGTCTTCTTACATAGTAGAGCAACATGTTATCTGAATGCACAGAATCTAGACTAACGCTAAGGATAAGGCTATACTTATACAAATAGAATGATACGATGATCACAATGATGATGATTTATTTGAGTTTGGGCATATTTAGTATCTAACAATGGATGACCTCCCATTAGATATGCTATTTGACTATCCACATCCTGTGAATGTACTATTAGATCTTTAGAATCACTACATTTCTTTTTTACATAATCTTATTTACTTTCAGTATTACTTGTACATAATTTTTCTTACCTTATTCCTTGTATATATTTTCATTTTCATGTTGCTTGTAAATAGATTATACTCAGATTATACAAAAACAACATCTCATATTCAAAAATATAAAAACATTCAAATATTACTTAGAAAATACAAATTTTAGATTATATGCATTTCCATGTTTACATTCTTTCTATTTTCCAGGCACTACATATGTTATCTATGTTAGTGTAGACAGTTTTATCATACATACATGCTTCACTTGTTCCTTTCAAGTGTTCATACATTACTAAAAAAATCTAGTCCTCTACTTGTATCCATATGTGATACTATCTACCCATTTAGGGAACATACACATATACATAAATTCAACATTGACATATCAATCCTAGTAGGGGCATCATACACACATATTCTAATTTGCCAGGTTATATCTTTCTATACTCCATACCAAAAATTTAGCATTGATTACATCTTAATATTGATCATTATATTCTACACTATTTTTTTGTTGACTACTAATACTATAGACTCAACTTATGTACATATTTACTCTTATACGGATTTGTACTACATACTAATGCACACTTTCATTTCTTGCTTTACTAGTTTAAATTTGATTATGTCTCTCTGCTTCTACATCTACTTAAGGGCATTTGAATATGTCATTATTTTATGTCTCTAATCTAATTCCTTTCATTATGAGTATTATTTGGACATGTGCCCATGTCCTTGTGTGTGTTTCTTGATTGTGTATGTGAATATTTAAACGTGTCCTTTCTTATGGCTCTAAGCTAACCTTGTTTGTTCATTACACATGTGTGTATTTAAACATGACCTTATATGTATACTCTTTCTTAGACTTAGTGACACATGCCCATGTCCCTTGTATTGTGGCCCCTTGGCCTACTTTACATGCTTCATGTGTTTATATGTATGCTTTCATGTATGTATCATGGACATGACACTTGTATCTTGCTTGTTACATTCACATCTAGTTTGCTATGCCATAAGGGACCTCATACATCTCCCCTTCCTCCTTAGGAGCCTTGACTGACATCATGCCCCATCCCCTAGGTAGTTACTCAGATCATATCCATATTATTATTCATATACATGCTTACATTGTTATATATATCTTGACAACCTTGTGAATTCTAGATCTAACGTACATCGTACATTACAAACTTATGCTTAGACTATTTTACATTTTGATGTCATGTATACACATTATATTAGTTTATCATGTAGATATCATATGTTTTCAGTCTAACACACATGATGCATAACTTTTCTTTTAAGGATAGTTATTTGAGAGGTTCAACAACTCCTCTCAAAAGAGGGGGAAATCACAGGGGTTTGTCATAGAGATCAGGCCATCCTAGTACACTAAGAACATAATTTTTAGCACATAGACATAGATTATAGAGCTTATATTCAAGAAAATACAGTGAAATATAGTCACATACAGACCAGTCTCAATTTGTCATAGAAACAACATAGTTAGTCAATAATGTAGTATAGTGGTCTATAACATAGTGTGTTATTGGAAAAGGGGACCGTGTTACTATCTAGTATCCTAGAAACAAAAAATGCCAAAATTTACAAAAATGTAAAACAATTATAGTTCAAATTGGCACATTCTCAGTAACATATTATTAGATAGGTTCAATATATACTCAGTTTTTATATAGATTACATATATTTGCTTAGATTAGGGGCATCATGCATGACATGATCACTCTTGCTTCAGTTTTAGATACGCACAGACATAGATTATTATGACTCAGTCCATAATCCATATACATATATATATCAAAGTTGTGGGCATGTGTGTGGCACATTATTCCCATATGTTTAGTTTGGCACCAACACTATCAAATGTAATGATAACTTCGTATCATTATCCATGTTGTAAACTCTAGACACTATATGTACCCATTATGCACCAAGTTTATACCTGATTAATGCCTCATTCTATCTACAGCGGTTGGCATTCCTAAGTGCTCCCTAAACCATTTTACATTTTAGAGTTCTTGAGTGGCCCTTGATTTGTTATACATTTTAGATTTTATGAGTGGTCTCAAATCCATCTTACATAATTTTAATTACACCACATGGTTTCAATTTCAAATGCATCTACTACGCATGGATAGGCAATGATGGAACTGTAGCCTACTTAAGTTCTTGGGCCACCTATATGAGAGGGTTTGACAACTCATCAATCCAATCCAAGTTATTCACAGGTTATGATCCACCGAGAAGTGGTGAGTAATGATGGAGTCAAGGCCAACTTGAGTTCTTGAGCCACCTGCACATGGAGATTGGGGCAAGCCATCATCCTAGTTCAAGATTCATAGTTTGATCACTACCTACACACACGATATGTCACTAGGTTTTAACATTGGTTATTGTACCCAGTGAGGTGTGTTCATTCCTTTCCTCTCTCTTTCTCTCTCTCTCTCTCATCTTTTTACTCAATTTTGTCTTTACTTTTAATGTTTCTTAAGGACTGATTCATACATGTTTCATTTGTAAGACATGTAATAGAGCATAATTCATAGACTTAGATCCACATTCATGGGTTTTGCCTCTTAGGTAACTCCAAGGTACGCCTCTCTTTCCTTTATATTAGTCATTTAACTTTGTTGCATTTATAAAATAAAGGGGGGGAAATGTAGTCATCTAAAATCTCATTTGAATGCAATGAATGTCACTTGAGACCACCCTATCCTTAACTTAGCCCTAAACCTATATTAGGGCCTATCATGATCCTTTTCTAGCTTATATGTGTACTCAGCCCTTTACTAGATATACAAAAATCCACATCAGGCCACCTCCTAGGCACCCAATACCCTTTTTCACCCATTCCATCCACTTGGCCACTAGCGTGACCCTTGGGTATATAGCGTACTATGTTATTAGCAAAGGGGCAACACTATTGACCCTTGGTCTTATTTACCACTAACAAATATCTTTCCACTTCTCAAGGTAATTTAGGGTTGTCCTAGACTCATTTAATGTCTCAAAAATCACCAAAACACTATATAAAGACCACTCTCATTCGTTTATCCTTAGGATGGAAAAATAGATGCAACTCTCATGAATAAACTCATAAATAGTTGTACAAATCAAGGTCATTGATCCCTATTCTACCCTACTTCTACATAAACACATATACAATAACCCATATCCAAAATTACTCAAGTTTCCAATCTTAATACACACTCAAATCATTCAAACTGACATTCATACTAGCATTCTGTTGCACATGCACCAACACTTACATTGGGAGAACTACATCGGACAGGTTCCCCTTTCGAGGTATTGGTATGTAGGTAATGCTCAACATATGGGGTGTTAAGGTCATGTATAACCTACCCTAATAACACCAATTTACTTCTACTTGTGTTCCTAAAAACCCTAAAAATCATGGAGGCTTAAGGTTTCCCATCAATATCAGTCAAAACATAGAACAAATAGTGATCCAAGACTCAGCGACACAAACATAGGCTGTTCAAAACAAGGTGAACATATTTCTATAAGATCATCATTTCATATACTTAGGGTCATTAGCACGGTAAAAAATGACACTAATTCAATGCACTATTGGCTAAAGGACTGCACTACTATCTGAAGGAGATTATGAGACCTGTTTACTATTGGTGACACCCTGCACTGTTCCTGTATCAATTTCCAGCCTGCCACTTATCTGTCTTAGTCATTTTTCCAAATAAGTATTTATTTTATAATTCATGTATATTTATAGGATAATAAAATAGATCAAAAATTGTAAAAATCAATGGATATTGATATTGTTATATCTAATACCTGATTTATATACTTAACACTTTATCTACTTAGGGTTTTACATTCTATAATTCCCAAAATAGTTTAATCAAGGTGCATGATTGTACATAGTTCAATAGCATTAGTTTTTGGTCTTAATTAGTCTTATAGGTCATGTATCATCAATAAAGAGACTTTTCTAGGATTCATTAGTTATTTAGAGGTCATTAAGGTGCATTTTCAGGTTTCCTGCCTAAATAGGAAATTTAAAAATTAAATATACAATGAGATTTTTTAAGAGTCTTAGTAAGTTATAAATGTCTTGAACTTTAAGTGAGGGATACTTAGATTATTGTAAATGCATTTTAATATTTCACCTTAGTTGTAATGTTCTTCAATCATGTTTTAGTCAAATAAGATAAATAAAATGTACAATAAGGCTAAACTAAGTATGTACTAAGTTGAGTTTTGATGGTTGAGAGAATTTGGTGACAAGAAAAAAATTCAATACAAGTTTGGACATGGGATATAATTTTATCCATCAATGAAGGAGGTGGAAAACACAATATTTTGAGATAAGATCTTAGTTTATAAGAAGAGTGTGCAATTCTAGATTTTTCTCTATGTTGGTCTGTCAAGGGTTGTAGGTTTGAATGTAATGTTGTAAGTTTCTCATGAATAAAGAAACTTTGTGTTGATTTAAACATAGTCCCAAGATATTTTTAAATGTTTAAGTCCATGTAGTAAAGATTTTTTGTGTTGTTATTTCAATTTAAAAATGAAGTCTCTTAGTTTGCAAGGTTTGAGAATAGGGCTTTATGAGCATAACTTGATAAAACAATAAGGTTTTACATATAATTTGGTGAATAAGAGGCCTGAAGAATATTTGTATGACAAAAATGTCATATATAAGGTACTAATGCAAGTTAAAACAATCCTTTAACGCCTTAAAATATCAAAATACCTTCAATTTAGTGGTCTCAGGTGGTTTGCATACTATAAAACCCTAATATAGGGTTTTTAGAAACTAAAATTTATTTTTCTTGAGATTTATCCATCCAATATTATTGAAACTTTGTGATTAGTTTCTATGTGATATCTATCAAGTGTAAAAGGTGGTTTATGAGTCTGGAATAACCTATACATGAAGTTATAAGGGATTGTGTAGGATAGACCTATAAAAATGAAGGCAAACAAGATTTTGAAGTTTGGAAACTCACTTATATCTCAAACCAATGATTCAAATCCTCTAAAAATATGTAGACAGAGTATAAAGGGTGTGGAGAAGAGTATCCAATTGGTTTATAGTTTTGAATATCCTTATATGTATTGTTATAAGTGACAGAGAGTCTATAGACCTCTTAATAGGCCTAAAATAGGGCTAGAAAGAACAACATTTAAATTTGTTTGAGTCTTTGGTTATAGAAGACTCTAAAGTTTTTTTATCATCATTTATCATTATATATGCATTTTTAAGTTCTTTTCATCTTTAAAAAAGTATGAGTTCTATTGGTAACTTCCAAAAAACCCAATAGGCTTAAGGATATTGGCTATACGTTTAATAGGTTAGAAGACATTACTATCATTGAAGGAATTTAAGGACACCCTTACACCATTTTATATCATCTCATGACAACCACTTTGGATAGTTAATACCCTAGTAGCATAATCATGGAAGGATTAGTACAAACAAAAGGGACCCCACCAAATGCATAAGTCACTGATCCATTTAATGACTTCGTGATTTTATCTTAGTAAAACCTTGTGGT
This sequence comes from Torreya grandis, assembly GCA_037957365.1. Classification (NCBI taxonomy): domain Eukaryota; kingdom Viridiplantae; phylum Streptophyta; class Pinopsida; order Cupressales; family Taxaceae; genus Torreya; species Torreya grandis. The sequence goes on from JARHVA010000336.1 coordinate 2,209,762, forward strand.
TAAATTGTCTCATTTAGGTAAATATTTAATTATGACCCATAGAGTGAATAATTATAAATTATAAATTATAATCCAGAGGATGATAACATTCAAATAGAATTGTTGTTAATGATATTAGTTGTTTGGACTCTAAAGTTATTTCTTGAGCAACAGTTGTGTCATGTCAAGTGAAGCTACAAATTTCTAACTTGATAGTGCCTTAAATGTTGTCCAAGGAATTGTATTTTCTCATTGGTAAATATCAGGTGGCATCGGCATGGTTCTTGTTCCAACGTAAAAAATAGTACAAGAGTTAAGTTTATTGAAATAATTATTAAATAGTAAGCACGTTCATCAACATGTATGCACTTCACATGTCACTACCACCTTCACGGCTATGTGGAGGATGTCATAACCAAGGCTAGGGTAAATCTGTCCAACGTTGGCGAAGTCTAAATTAAAATTACCCTCGTTACCCGTCACCCCTGTCCTTGAGAAAATGTATGTCATATTTTCTAATAGATCCTCTCTACATAATGTTGTGAGATTAATACTTGATGGTGGATGGCATGGCATTAGATATGATTATAATTGAAATGTTTGCAATGGGGATTGTTATTCAATTTATCTCTCCCACAATGAAAATGAAACACGTTAACTATCATATACAACACATTAACTATCGTATCATTAAAAGGCTTTGTTGAATGAAAAAATATCATTAAATTATTCACATGGGAGGGGGGCTATTGTGAAAAAAAAATACCATTTTAACAAGGGTTGTGTAGCGGCTAGTCCTTGCCTTTGAATTGCTTTTGTATTGATAAATTATTTGTGTGTGTGTACATGTGAATCTGCAATACAAGCTTGCTTAATTTAATCAGCAATAATTCTTTTGGAAAGGGTTAATACTTTTATATTATAAAATATTTAAAGTAGAGTTTACATGTAAATTTATCATTGTGCTTGGATCTAGAGCTTCCACTTAACAACTATCCAAGATAAAGGCAATTTAATTAAGTGCAATATAAATTTTGGCTATATTTCATTTATGAATAAATCTTGTTCATAAAAAAATTGGTGGAAGGTTTTTATATAATAAAAATGCTTAGTCAATTAAAAAAACATTAAATTAATTGTATTTTAAAGAAAATAATTAATTTAATATAAAAAATAGTTTTATAAAATTTAATTATTTTAGAATTAAATTTTGGCTTTTGAGAAATAGAAAGAAAAGAATGCCTATACATTGTTAAAGGGGGGTAATCTAAAAAAACAAAGAGTACACTATAACAATTAGAGAAATCATAGTGTAAATGTCTCAAAAGTGAATATCTTGTAATATCATCATAGTCTAATCCAAAAAAATAAAGCGTCACCAAAATTTTCACAATTGGGTTTTCTACCCCAAAAGGTTTTCTCGCATAAATATGTGTTCTCATGGGAATACATGTTATCTTCTATTTCAATTGATTAAGTAAATTTTCTATTCACTCAAATAAACTAAGTCATGGAATTAATCATTGACACATTAGTTTTATTTTGTTAAGAAAAATATGTTTGATAAAATTCACTTATTCATATAATTAATCAATTACAGATTAATGTCACTATTATAGCTTTCCTTTGTTACACACACACACACCCACCCACTTCCTTCCCCCACCACTCTCTCCCCCCCCGCCCCGCCCCCGTGCCCCCCGTGCCCCACCCAACCCTAGACACACACACACACACAGATATATAAAAAACACTTTCGGTCTCACTGGGGTTTGATCCCTCTAAATTACTACAAATCCCTATTGACTCATTTTAGCAGTTCCACAAAAATGTGATTCACTTTTTTCCTTAAATCATTTCATACATCTAAAAACAACAAATGTTGAAGGGAAGGAAAAGCTCAATTCTTTGTGATTTATGTAATAGATTGTAATTTGGTATAGCTATTATCAATAAAGTCGGGAAAGGATAAATAACAGCTTCTATTAAGATGAAGTGTTTGTTATTTATTATTATTAAATATAATTCACATTGCTTTTAATTAGAGAAACTATGTCAAAACTGTCTAGTATGTGTTTGTATAAAATGGGCAATGAAGATTCATTTGCTTCTATCATCGATGGGGGTTCCTTTGCTTTTCATTAAAGAAAATCAGAGACCCCTGATTAACCATGCACTGGTTTATAATATTTACCACATCACTAGTTTAACCATGCACAATGCTAATAATGAACTATGTAATAAATATCTCTTATTTAAACTTGATAAACACAACATCTTGATAGCCCATAATCACAAGTTCTTGAAAAAATGAATTTGGTTAAGATTTGTTACACTCAACCTTCCAACAATTTAATTTGAATACAAATAGGGATGATGTAAGCAAGAATCTTAGATCTTAGGTGAAATCCCAATGAATATCAGGGATCATAGAAGATTTGCAATTGGAAAAGAGGAGAAGAAAGATTCCGTGTTAATTAAAAAAGTCTATATATTTGTTATTATATTAAACTTGTTTCTCCCGATTCAATAAAAATAATAATATGACAAGGTTTTAACTTTTAATCTTATTTAAATAAATATAAGATTTGAAAGTTAAAATAATTATTAATATTTAACTAAATAGATTTTTTCATATAAAATTTTAATATTTACTAGATTTTATATTTTAATTGTTATTTTATGGATTGTATAAAATTATTTGTACATTTTATAAGTTTATGAATAATATTGAATGACTTTTGAAAAGACATGATTTTTTAATAAATAAAATTAAAATAATACACCCTCCCCCAAAAAATAGTACACAAAAAAAAATATTATTATTTAAGTTTATAAATACAATAGTACACTCTTAAAAAAAAAATTATATATATATATATATATATATATATATATATTTTAAACTAAAAATATGTATACAAATTATTTTTTAATATATATTTTTTAAACTTTACTAAGAAATTTAAAATAATTTAAGGAAGACATGGATTTTATGTGGTACAAACGAGTAGCACATAAGATAGATGTGTACACACATACAAATAACAGTGATGTGTATATAAAGGAAATGTGGGATCAGAGTAAACAGTGTCAACTAGTTGACAATAGATTTGAAAAGATTATAAGGTTGGATTCTCTTCTGTCACATGAATGGGAGCGTGTTCTCATGAAATCTCTCTTGTAAAATCTCCAAACACTCATAAGAACAAATATTACATTTATCAAACACTTTCTACCTTAGGGAAACATGAGATTCAATATTTACTTCATTCATAAGGGATGAACTCAAACTATTTGACAAAATGTTTCCATGAAATATTTTGACAGTTGACACATAAATTGTTTGTCAAAATGACCATACTGGTTAGTAGACTCATGGAACATGATATGGTAGACTAGATGATTGGGAAACGTTACTTCAATAGATAAATTAAATGTTGCATGTACATGCATTAGATGCATGTCAAATGTTTGCTCAAATTCCTCTATGAATTGCAATCTCTTAGACTACAAAATAATATATAGCTTGATTTCCATCTCTCTAGGTACACAAAACCTCAACATTATATATATATATATATATATATATATATATATATATATATATATATATATATATATATATATATATATAGCGAGAGAGAGAAATAAATGTTTCAGTGATGAGTATTTAGTCTACTTTTGTCAGAAATGCTATGTGGGTCATATTGCAGGGCTTACTCTCTAAAAGGGTCTAAATAGATTTTGATTTGACAAAGCTCGGGGCTTTAAAGCTAACCTATATTTATTGGGGTTCCCTAGTTCATAACTCAATACACAGAGATTCTTTGGTAAGGGTAGACCTCAGTAGTTTGAGGCAAGCAACCCTGATGACCAGAGGAAAACATCTAATTATAGAAGGAACAACACAACCCTGTAAATGGATCATAGTCTCACGTTTGTGTAGCTAGCAAGATAGTTTCCCTACCCAATTGGTTGTCAGTCAAAATTTTTATATATTATTTTTTAAGGCACGAGTAATCTTATAATATAATTGGTCTAATAAGCTAATGGAAACATGTCTAACCGGGTTTGAACTAGGATCTTTAATTCAGTCTACTCTATAGGGTCTTATTATCATTCAATTGGGTAGCCCCAATACATATCACATTTCAACAAAGTACATGAAATCTTATATTAAGACAATCAAACAAATTTTAGAGAATTCATTATAAACCTCGACAAGCATAGAAGCAATCATCTAAACAAGCAGCCCCTGTGGATCAATTTCACCTAAATAAAACCTCATATTCATTATTTAATGGGGTGCTCTTTAATCCTTCAAGATCCTAATACTATGTAGCTACACGTATAAAATAGATAATTACCTTGACATCCCAAAAATAAATTACCTTGACATCCCAAAAATAAATTACCTTGACATCCCAAAAACAAATTACCTTGACAACCAAAAACAAGACCACCCTGAGTTGGTTGGATGAGAGGATGAGGTCAGCTACTACCTCTACTATAAACAAATTCGCAGAGTGGTGCTACTACCTTTACCTTTGCCATATTAGTTTCAACTTCTCTGTTCCTTGGAGTAATCATTGATGCATTTGCTAAAATGAAAAAAAAAAAGCAAATAAACCTGTCAAGATTGAAGAAACCAACCTCCTTTTGCCTTGCAGCAGTGTCCAAGAGGTCTAGGGTTTCAAGATCTGGAGTGATATCATATTGGTTTGACAAATTAGGTCTCTGAACTCAGACAAAGGAATGAGATCTACATGTAAAACCACCCAAAAGTCACATACATATCCATATATGCCATGGTCAATCTAATCTACTAACCCTACAAACATGACAAATAAAATAGTAAAAATACAATATTAAAAGGATCTAAAACAACATAAATAATACTAGAAAAAGAGTAAAAACACCAATTAGAAGAACATCTAAAACAACAGATCTACATGATGGGTTTTGAAAAAAAATCAAATGGACAATGATTTATGGGAATCCTTACATGATCTAGACTGGTCCCAGAGCTGGCTCTAGCTTGTCTTAGCCTTATGGGAATGTACATGGATGACCACAACATAGTCTCCCTTATTAGTAAGATTCTCAAGAGCCCATTTTAGAGCACATTTGTTGGTTATTGAGAAATACATAGCAACACCCACATTTTTAACTCTTGGCATCTTATTTCCTTGCTTCAAATTGATTGGATTCCATTAGACTAGAAAAAGATTTTGTATTACGAATAGATGGCGATATTCTATTTGTTGTGCAGCGATTTTTTGATTTTAGTTCTTATAAATATTTTAGGAGGGGAAATGTGTGCATAAGAAAGCTCGAGGAAATGGGGAATCGTTGCTACTTCCTTTGTCTGAAGTTGTTTTTTTTGTTAGTAGTTATAAAACAAAATCAAACTTTTATTTGAATGTTATGGGAGACTAGGAGTGGTAGACATGGAATGGCGAGGAGGACGATGAAGTGGAGGAGGATGACATGTGTCACGAATGCGATTCACAATATCCAAATTTTAATCGAAATATTGCTCACTGTACAGAGGAGTTAACATGTGGCAGAGGAGCATAGGATGAAACCCCGTACTTCACTCCAGCTCCATCTCCATCTTCATCTCCACAAAGAAAATATATTCAAAACTTTTGTTAAATAATAATAGTAACGGTCTTATAATAATAGCAATGGTCTCGTATTCACCAAACGAGCAACCACATATAAAAGTATTATTTATATTTTTAGATTGGAAGTGACAGTGGTCATTGTTAATTTAAGATTACATTAAAATAATAAAATATTCTTAAATAACACAAAAAATATATTTTCATATTTTATTAAACTGTAGTCAAACTTTATAAATAATATTATAATATATATTTCAAGCTTTTTCATTAGCTAAATAAAAACCGATTAATTAAAAACTGATTCTTATAGTCCTCTCTTGCCAGGGACTAATAAATACTACGAATTTTTACAAAAATAATATTTAATTAATAGAATTTATTGACCACACGTGTGATGGAAAGAGACACTTGAAAGCTTTTTTTAATAAATGCCAACATGCATGATCTTTGAGAATTTTTTTTAATTAATCAATGGAAATTTACGAGAACCTCCAAATATTAATTCTTTCAGCGAAAATGTTTAGGTGGTACGAAGATTTATCAGGCTTCTCTTTGCCTTACAATCTAAATACACACTAAGAATTGATATAGTTTCTAATGACAATGTTCCTATTACGGAATAATTAGCAGACAATCTTGGTTATCATTTATTATAAGACCTTCTGTTAGGTACACCTTATGTTTACATGCAAACTGGGGTTATGCTCTTGGGAACTACATTGATTTTTTGGTTGATCCTAGTAAAGTTACCTTGTGACTACACTTTCTCTAAGTAATATGGGACACTTACACTGACATACTATATATGGACCAAAGGGTATCCTTTAGTTTAAATACACATTCCCGAACTTGGGCGATGGAAATGTTAACCTTTGGTTATGAACAACCTGAGGTATTTGGGTGAAATAACAATTATGAATATTTGAACTTTAGATTGATAAATAAATAAATTTGGACATCATTAAATTTATAGTGTATTGTGAATTCGCATGGGGAATGTGATCAACTAAAAAATTATGTTTTGGGTTAATGAATCTCTATTAAAGTTGAATTCTGATTTTGGATGTTGAATTTGATGATGAACTTGATTACTCGTTGGGATGAACAATATTGTATTATTGAACTTTTGTGAACCCAGGGTTGATAATTACAGTTGGATTTAAGTATGATTTACCTTCACTTGGATTGTGAAACGAGTTTTCAATTTTAAGTGGAAACCCTGGCATAACACCTTGTCACTGTGTTCTTAGATCTTTAAGATCAATCATAAATTAACCATTCAAATCAATCATTTATTGGTTATGAATATGTATGGGAATATAGCTTTGTGATTATATGTTGGCTTTCAACGATAGATTATGATCCTTAATCTTGGATTATGCCTTGGTTTGATAATACAACTTATGCTTGATATATATATGTGTGTACAATTTATGTTATAAGTTGTATACACACACATATACATACACATACATATATGTTTATACACACACATGTGTGTATATACACTATATATACACACATATATTTGTATACATATATATATATGTGTGTGTGTGTGTGTGTATACCACACACACATATATGTATGTGTATATGTGTGTGTGGTGTGCATATATGTATGTGTGTGTGTGTGTATACATACAACATATATATACAACTTATGTTATAATTTGTATGTTATAAATTGTATATGTGTGTGTGTGTCTATATATATATAAATTACATTTATATATATATATATATATATATATATATATATATATATATATAAAACTTATAATATAAATTGTATATATCTGAATATGTTATAATACATATATATATATAATTTATAAAATACATATATGTGTGTTATAAGTTGTATATGTATATACATATACAACTTATAACACACATATATGTATTTTATAAATTATATATATATATGTATTATAACATATTCAGATATATACAATTTATATTATAAGTTTTATATATATATATATATATATATATATATATATAAAACTTATAATATAAATTGTATATATCTGAATATGTTATAATACATATATATATATAATTTATAAAATACATATATGTGTGTTATAAGTTGTATATGTATATACATATACAACTTATAACACACATATATGTATTTTATAAATTATATATATATATGTATTATAACATATTCAGATATATACAATTTATATTATAAGTTTTATATATATATATATATATATATATATATATATAAAACTTATAATATAAATTGTATATATCTGAATATGTTATAATACATATATATATATAATTTATAAAATACATATATGTGTGTTATAAGTTGTATATGTATATACATATACAATTTATAACATACATTCATATATACAATTTATATTATAAGTTGTGTATTGTAACATAAATTATATATCTATATATGTATGTTATAAGTTGTAGATATATACAACTTATAACATAAGTTATATATATACATAATTATATATATACATAATTTATATTATAGATTGTATGTTATAAGTTGTATATATATATATATTGTCCAATATATGTTATAAGTTGTATATATATGGAAGTTATAAGTTATACAGACATACACACACAATTTATAACTTACAACTTACAATTTATTTTACAAGTTGTAAGTTGTATATATATACAAATTGTAATATAACTTTACAACTTACAACTTATAACATAAATTATAAATTGTAAACTTATGTTATAAATTATATGTTTTGTATATATATATATATATGAATGAGTTGTGATATATATATATATATATATATATATATATATATATATATATATATATATATATATATATATATATAACATAAATTGTATATATTATATATATAAATTATGTTATAAGTTGTGTGTTATATGTAATTGCAAATTTATGATACAACTACATATAACACACAACTTATAACATAATTTATATATACATATACAACATATATAAGTTGTAAGTTATATGTAGTTGTAAACTTATGTGTATATATATAATCTTTTTCTTAAAATTAACATTGGATCTTAATTGGACCCGTAGGTGTTTAACAGTGGTATCCTCTTATGTATGTAAAACAAATTGATGAGATTAGAAGTCTATGAGATGATTCGATAACCTAAAGATTGTATAATGAACATTGGACACTTTGTATGTAAAAATTAGAATTTTTGTAGGTCACCAATATCTATTTAATGACTTTAATTACAGAGCATGCCATAGTACCAAAGTTAGAATGCATTTAGGGGTCACCTATTATTTCCACAAGTTATATGATCACATGCATATACTTTAGTATTTATTATGAATGTTATACCATTTTTTACTGTATTGTTATAGGGATCTACATGTTGGCTTGTTTTATCTACATAGATTCTCTTTGCTCTATTGATTCTCCGCATCTAGTATCTTCATGGAAGGGTAAGCGGGATATCCAAAAGGATTTGTGGTTGAAGAAAAACCTCTCCAATGAGCTCTCCCTATTCAGTTTCCTTTAAGGTTCTTTTAGCGACAATGATGATTTGCAAAACTGTAGTGGATTTTCTTATGAAGACTTTTTCACATATGATTGTTTTGGATAGATGACTAAACTTATTGAATATTGTATTGATATTTGAAAGATGAAACCATGTATTATTAATGTTGTAAATATTATGATTATGAGGTTGATTTTAGATTGTAAATTACTTTGAAATTGAACCTTTTGGACTAATAAAAGAGGAATGTTCACCTAGTACATACTTAGGACATGGTTGCCCCTGTACTTACAATACAAGAAAGATCTAGTTATTACATTTCACCACTTACTATGAATGATTTTGAAAATAAATTCCATGAATATTGCACCTGACAGTTCTATGAAAATAATTATATAAATAGTATTGTGAAGAAGCATCGAGATGACTTAATCTTGATTTAGTTTTCACGTATATTTGTTTGAGTAATTGTTTTTTCTCATTAATGAACACAAGGAAGGAGCCAATAATAAACCTTTTAGGATGATAACTAGTAGCAATTAATTAAAAAAAAACAAACACATTTTTTTGGTACCCGATCAGGTGTTCTTTATCTCTCTCTATATATAACTTTTCCTACTTCCAATTCACACATCACATATTCAATATACTTTTATATTCTTTAAGTATTTACAATATGATTACGAAACATGTCTCTCAACAACAAAAAATAGTTCAATATTTGTGATCCAATTCACATTAGTTATTCCATCATCTTCGAAAATCCCATCTCTTCCAATCTCCATAAAGACTTGGAGCACAACACCCTTATTTTTATGATTATAGAGGAAATCCTATTTCCACTCAAGTAGACAAACCCAGAGGTGAACAACTGATCTTCAAAGGAATCAAATCAAAGTCACCAAATTAACAAACACTCAACGGCTAGCAATCGGCCTCTATCACCTTAGTGGCTACCAATCTACCTATTTCTAGGTTCAAAATTTTGCTATTTCATAAACCTTACCTGTGTTGCAAAATTGTAATGCATTTAGTGCAATTACAATATTTGAAAAAGTTTTCACCTTCCCACCAACTTAAGAGTGTACCATAAATATATTTATATTTGTTTATGATAGGCCATCTGAGTAGCTGAAACCGATGCTGATTTGTGTGCAATGGATGAGCAGAAGTAACTCCAAGACACTAATTGGTGATTTAGCAATAAAATGCAACAGGTAGGCCGTTCACACGCGGTATGTAATGCAGAATTAATGGATATTCACCTAACAGGTGGTCCATACTTCATTATTTGTGCTCAACTCCCCCATCTACCTGTTTGAATTAGAGAACAGGTAAACAAATCATATGCGGCTTTTATTAAATTATTTGGGGTTTTGTTCTCACATTATACAGGCTTTTTTGCTCAAACACTGTATTTTTCACTGAGTTCGATTCTGTGTTTCTGGGACTCGTGTAGAATAGGATTAGAGGCTTTCAAGTTTTATCGGTATCAATGGCAGGATTTCTGTCAGCTGTCAGGAGGCTATATCTTGCAATCTACAACTGGGTGGTTTTTGCAGGCTGGTGAGAACGTTTTTCCTAAAAAGTCTGAGGGCACATTTTTATTTATTTTCCTAGTTGAATAATGCTATCTTACATTATTCCACTGAACAGAAAAGCCATATCAATCTTACAACATGGTTACATTGGAGTTTTTTTCAATTTTGGATCGAAATTTGCTTTTCTTCCTTCATTTTGAGTTGCATATAGATTTGGTTTAAAATGAGGAGTGTGAATTGGGTTGATGTGTTTATGGAGTGATTGTAAAATTTCATTTATTTTGAATATTGTTTTCGACAAGTAGAACCAAAAAAAGGTAGTTGTGCCCCAATTATGAATGGGAAAGAAAAATCTTATCCACAAACCTACAACCTTAACTTTTGTCATCATCAAAACCTACATGATTTCAAAAAATAAATCAGACCCACTCTTGGCTTTCAAACTCTGCAGCCAGAACCATGAGGAAAACCCCGCAACAATGATCCAAAAGGAAGGTGCTTTGTGGACCCTTGTTATGCAAATCACAGGCTTAAAGTTAGAAGTTAGGAAGAAGATTTTATGACAAAGAGTGCTTCTGGAGAAAAATTGCATAGAAAATCATTTGGTTATGTTTCGGGCCACTCTTGTGATTCCTCACCAGGATGAGTGACGATGGGTCACAAAGAGTTGCCCCGGATTATAAAGAAAGAATTTGTTTCCGTCCAAGCGAGTAGAAAAATTTAGACTACAAAACGTAAACAACATTGTAATACATGTTTCCAAGACTGGGAGGGTACACGAAGAATTGTAAAACAAAAGCAGGCTAAATATCTTTCTGGAGGGTTAATCTTCTCTTGTTCATTTTGGTCAGAAATCCCCCTGCCTTTGCTAGATTTCCCAGATTTTCCCCTCTTGAAAGAAAGCATACCAAGACTCAACCCTCAAAATGTCAGTGTACATAGCATGTCCCAATAAGCCAATCACTCCATACGCTAATCTCATAAAAAAGAGTTTTGACATCATCAAATATCCAGGTCTAATAACATAATAATTCTGAACATGCGTAAATTACCTACAGAAACTAGGATCAGATCATATAACATTTATCTCAAAAAAGAACATAGTCTGTGATAGGCTGCTTCCTAATTCCAATACACAGCACTAGGAACCATTGACATCAATCAGCATCAATAGATCCTCTAGTCATACCAAAGAACCAAGGATGTCACTCAAGTCTAGTCACCAATCCATGAAGAAAAGAGATGAGAGTAGAATCAGTAGAGCATAAGAAAAGACATAATAAACCAACGCTGGGGCTGTGAAGAGCAAATCGACCAAACATTATGGCAAAGACTCACTGATATTCTTCCAGACACAGCCCTGAAGCAGAGTCTCTTGCATGTTACGCTAGGTTCTAAATAGATTCAACTTTCCCCCACCATTGTACCCATACCATAGTGGAATTATCGCACCACCAAAATGCTCTGACAGCCCCAAATATACAGTACTGAACACCTGAAGAAAGAATTATGAAACTCCTACTATCCCACAATGCCGAGCCAAACAGAATGTTCTGCCATAGCTTCAAACCCCCACTGAAAAACAAGCAGTAAAATCTTAGCAAAGGGCCCAAACACAAATCATTTCCATCCATCAGAAGAGCAGATCAAAAGAGCTACTGAGCTGCTATGGATCAGATCTTACATCTACATCTAACATTCATCGTATAAGCCGCTGTATATTTCAAAAAACAATAATGGATGGAAGTGTAGATTGGTCCTCTTCACCAGAGGAACTTTCCACCTGAATGGACTCTGATTCAGCCTTTGTGAGTTTATTGTGATCAAGGAAGATCAATTCAGCAGGAATATCAATTTCAAGTTTAGCACAAACAGCCCTTACCAATTTGTCCTGAACCCGAGCATGTACAGTAAGTTCTTTGAGCAGTCCCCAGATTTGTTTTATGTTTCAAAATTATATTTCCATCCATCTGACAGATGAATATCTATAGCCAATATGTTGGTTGAATTAAGCAGGACGGAGTGTACTCCCACTACGTGTGCACCCTTGAGAAACATTGGCTGTGCCAAGCCCTTAGGAATTTTGAGCCCTCAATAAGGTACTGCACATTCACTTCAGAAGCTTAGGGTCAGAAATATGTCCCTGAAGGTTATTTTGTCAAGCAACAATTCCCTCCTCACCTGCGACATTTGTCCCTTTGTATAAACTATAAAATAAGCCCTTCATCAATCAGGACCTTCAATTTTGTGGCTTCAACAAGTCAAAATTGGCCACTGTACATCATCAATGGACTAGTAAGTTCCAAATTTTTTGTTTTCCCCTGCATTTTCCTGCCGTATCTTATCTCCAGCTATGTTGTTTGCCAAGTGTTGACTTCGTTGTTGGCCAGTGGCTTCCCCCAACTCTTTGACATGGGTGGGGCCTTTGCTCAGCTGAGGGATTAGCCATTAGATTTTTCGCCATTGTTGCAGGGATAAAACTGAACAGAAGCTTGTGAATTAAAAATGAGAGGAAATGTAGAGGAAAGGGAAGGGTAGCTGCTAAAAGTGCCCAAAAACACAAGACAACAGTAAAACTATATCAAGTCCAAACAGGAGCAGAATTCTGAGAGATACCCTATATACCCTTTATAAGCTACACCGAGCAACTTCCATAAACAAGCCCCCCAGAATTGACTTCCTAATACAGTAAAGTATACAGGTTTCCATCAAATGCTGAGCTCATTAAACCGAGGATGCAGACTGTATTTGTGTTCAAAATGCAAGTATATGCATGACAACCTTATAACATAGGAGGGAACCCAATTGACCAGCTATCTTCAATATTAAATTTGAGTAGCATGAGGTCATGACCATATTCCTTGGTTGATTTGGAGACAACGCCTTATTTATCCATAAGGTCAACCCCTTGGTTAGCGTGGTAATCTGCAACCCGATTACTACTTTGGTCTAATGTGATTAAATTTTGCATGAGGAGAGCTATTAGGCCCTCAGCGATATCTCCAATCGATTTATTAGTTTTCTAGTTAATACGTTTCCTTTTAGTTTTACCCATTAACCACATTTAACACCATTTTGAGTTACCTTTAATTTCCAGCTTGCACCAGCCTTGAGCCTTAGCAATCCTTAGAGCAGCGACTAGAGCCTGGCATTCAGAAAGGATATTTGTGCAACAATCATAGTCTTCAAAGTAAATGAGTATAGCTGAACCGAATTGATCCCTGAATATTCCGCCTCTCCCAGCCAGGCCAGGATTACCTTCAGCTGCCCTATTGAAGTTCAATTTCATTCTCCCAGCCATGGGGAAGACCATTTAATAAGAGGCTTATTCATCTTCAATAATAAATTTGAGTAGCATGAGGTCATGACCATATTCTTGGGTTGATTTGGAGACAACACCTTATTTATCCATAAGGTCAACCCTTTGGTTAGCATGGTAATCTGCAATCCGATTACTACATTGGTCTAATGTGATTAAGTTTTGCATGAGGAGAGCTCCTTAGGCCCTCAGCAATGTCTCCAATGGATTTATTATTTTTCCAGTTAACATGTTTCCGGTTAGTACACCAATTAACCACATTTAACACCATTTTGAGTCGCCTTTAATTTCCAGCTTGAACTAGCCTTGAGCCTTAGCAATCCTTAGAGCAGCGACTAGAGCCTGACATTCAACAAGGATGTTTGTGCACCAACCATAGTCTTCAAAGTAAAAGAGTATAGCTGAACCGAATTGATCCCTGAATACTTTGCCTCTCCCAGCTGGGTCAGGATTACCTTCAGCTGCCGCATCGAAGTTCAATTTCATTCTCCCAGCCTCGGGGGGAGACCATTTAATAAGAGGCTTATTCATCTTCAATAATAAATTTGAGTAGCATGAGGTCATGTCCATATTCCTGGGTTGATTTGGTGATAACACCCTATTTATCCATTAGGTCAACCCCTTGGTTAGCATGGTAATCTACGACCCAATTACTACATTGGTCTAATGTGATTAAGTTTGGCATGAGGAGAGCTCCTTTGGCCCTCAGCAATATCTCCAATGGATTTATTATGTTTCCAGTTAATACATTTCCGGTTAGTATACCCATTAACCGCATTTAACACCATTTTGAGTCACTTTTAATTTCCAGCTTGCACCAGCCTTGATCCTTAGCAATCCTTAGAGCAGCGACTAGAGCTTGGCATTCAGCAAGGTTGTTTGTGCACCAACCATAGTCTTCAAAGTAAATGAGTATAGCTGAACCGAATTGGTCCCTGAATACGTCAGGCCAGGATTACCTTCAGGTGCCCTATTGAAGTTCAGTTTCATTCTCCCAGCCATGGGGGGAGACCATTTAATAAGAGGCTTATTCATCTGTCTTAATATTACTCTCTTATCAGAGAGATTCTAAAGAACTGAATTTTAAACTATAGCTACCTGCTGCTTGGAGTCATTAATTCTGCATTCCCTTGGGGGACAGGTTTTCATCAATTCTGACACAGAAATTTCAATATTTGCTACGAGTTTTGGGAAATCTGTCACCAAAATATTGAATATTCTTTAGTTTCTTTATAATCAAATCTGCCAGAAAATTGTAGACAGCCTCAATTTCCAAATAAACCTCAAGTGGGGAGGAGACATTGAGAGAGGGTGATAAGCCTTGATCCAGGCCGTAATGTCCATAGGGGGCACCTAGCAGACACGAGACCTTAGAAAGAACCAATTCTAGATTTCTGAAGCAACAGAACAATGTAGAAAGAAATGATAAGCAGTTTCAGCCACAGAGAGGTAGAGGACAGATCATGAGTCAAAATCCTGTTCCAGGATGCCAAGCAAAGGAAGTGGCCTTAGGAAAACCTTCCTCAAGCCAAATCTGTTGATGGAGAAATAGTTCCACATTCTGACAGGCTTTGAAAACTGTAATGCTACAGCCTTCTTTGACAATATACCTACCACTCTTGGTGCCATTCCATTTCAGATTGTCTTCTGAGTTCCTGATAGGGATGTGATAAGCATTAAGAGCCTGTCACAGGAGATAAATTTTCTTTGATTCAGCTTGGAGGTCAAGACAATAGGGTTTAATTCATGAACCCATAGAAAGCCCAAACTTCCAAAGTAATCTGAGATTCTTACCCCGACTCTCTGTGGTAGCTTTCCCTTAGAGATCTTTAAACCCCTTCATTTGATTCAGGGGCTTATCAAAGAACCTTGCCTCCTCCCAAGAGGAGATGTTAGAATTCCTTTCAATATCCCATCTGAGAAATGGCTTAACTAAATTTGCGAGAGGAAATGAAACTCTGAGTATCTGATCCCCTCCCCAACGAAGGGACAAGGAAAATTCTACCATCCAAAGACCTAAGGTCCTTGGAACACAAGCACTTGCTCCACAGCTGATATTTATTCTGATAGATCCTTCAGAATAGCTTGGCTCCCAGAGCCTTATTCATCCACAAACAGTCATAATACATGCTCTGCCGCAGGATTTAGGAAGACAGACATTTGACCTGCTGAGCAGAGGATTTTCCTATCCTCATTGGTAGCACACCAAAGGAAATTAATTTGGATTTTTTTGGAGGGAAGGATTGACGTTAGGTAAATATGCTTTGCTTCCAGGTTAGATTTACTGAGCTGAACCTAATCAGATAGCAAAAGCCACTTGCCTTTCCACATGGCCAGTTTTGCTTGAAAATGATCAAGAAGCGGTTTCCATATTTCTCCTCAACTCTTACTGGAAAAAACGGGGATTCCCAAGTATTAGCTTGGCAAAGATGTGGATTTGATTCCCCGACTCCCTGATTCAGTTCCCATATTTCAGAAAAGAAACCTTGAGGAAGAAGATGCAACTCCCAACCTGCGTGGGTATTCCATTTAATAGAGACCCATTTGTTTAAATCAGCAGTCCTAGGTCAGAAATCACAAAAACAGCCTATCAAACCTCTTGCTTCGAAAATCCTGCATTAGAATCCACCTTCTCAATGTCCAGAATTACAACGTGGTCCATCTTTGCAGCATGCATAATAGTTAAGAGTTTTATTTGATGGAGGCTGTTGCTGTAAAGGGTGAATGGACCACGGCTGTTTTACTCTCCTTCTTCCCTTGATTCAGTGCCCCATCTTTTAGCTCTACACTTCTCCTCGCTCTGATGATCTGCACCTCATTTCTGTGCACCTTCTTGCTCCATTGTGTCTCAGATCTGTCCTAGTGTTTGTTACATTATCCCGTGAACCTATTATTATTCTTCAACATTTTAGGATCATTGCCCATTTGAACATTGTTACTTTTACAGGGTGCAGGTGCTCTATTTTGCTGTGAAAACATTGAGAGAATCTAGTCCTACTGCAGTTTACGAAGCAGTTGAAACACCTCTTCAGTTAGCCCAAACAGCAGCCATTTTAGAAGTAAGGCAATCTTCCCAGTGACACTTAAGCTTGATGCTTCAATGATTTGGCAATTACTTTACTGCAAATTTTCTAACTTCTTGTGAATGTATGTGTTGTGGGTGTACAAACTTTGTTGTTCCAAAGATACTCCATGGTCTTGTAGGTGAGTTAGCCATATTAAAAAAGTACTTCCATTGATGATATTGAATACTTGGATCTGTGGGGGTCTGAAAGTTTGTTATTAAGGGGTTGGTTATGACGATTCTTCTGTTTGCAGGGCTTGTGAGATCTCCCATCTCGGCAACTCTTCCTCAAATAGGTTCTAGGTTGTTTGTTACTTGGGGAATCTTGCATAGTTTTCCTGAGGTGCATTACCCTACCAATGTAGATTATTAACTTGACTAATTATTCATTTTATTTATTAAATCATAAGCTCAGTATTTTTTCTCAGGTTTTTTTTGTGATGTGTGCAGGTGAGGACTAGTTGGCTTGTTAGCAGCCTGGTGATTAGTTGGTCATTGACAGAGGTATATGTTCTATTTCTTTGAGCTTTCCCAGTTTATATTAAACTAAATATGTGTGTGCATGCATATGTATGTGACCTCCCTCAGATTTCTTGAGTACATGTATCCTTTTAACATTTCATTGTAGCTATTTTATGCTACTAAAAGTATGGTGATCTACTTTATAAAGAATTTACTCTGTGTTGGAAATTTTCCACGTGCATCAATTGTGTGAGTGGGTGTGAGGACAATGCCAAATTTGAATGCTTGGATATTGGCCAGTTATGATCTTGGTCTAGTGGACCTATTAGAATGGACTTAAAAGATAGTGTACCAAATGGCAGTGTATTTGAGGATGACACCCTAGAATCTATTCTTCTGTAAAATCTCTAGAGGACTGAAGATTCTCTAGTTTAATATTGTTCTAGATTAACCACTACACTTTATTCCATGAATGTATAGCAAGTCTTTTTTTGGCAAATGCAAGGTAAGTAATTAAGATTGGAAATGGCCAGATGATGAATTAAGAAGTTTAAGTAAATCACAGGAATGTTGCTTCCAGAAGATTGACAGCGAAAGCAAGATACTTAGAACAGAAATAGAATAATCTGTGGTGTGTATGTATGGCTATGTCCTCTGATATTTCCCTGTTAGACATGACTTGCAGTGTCATAAGTTTATCTCTTCCCATGTGAGTTGATAATGACCTGTCATGAAGTTCGATAATTTGCATCTCAATTTGCCTCCACCTATAATAACCATGATGCCGGTACTATGTCTTCTATTCTATCTTGTTTGATTAATGATAGAATCTGCTCACTTTACCCATCTTGCTCCTGAGCTTCATGTAATTCCTTAGCGTTCCCTGTTGCATACACTATTTATGCACTGGAGATAGTATTGTTAGCTACTTTCCTTTTCAAGTCTTATTTTAATAATTCTGATTTGAGTTTATCAAGAAACATGGCTCAATGGTGTTTTCTGGATTCAATCCTTTTGGAGGGAAGGATAGTAAAGGTTTACGATCAGTTACCACCTCAAGTCATCATTCTTAAGATATGTTTTCTAGTCTTGATGGCATGAAATAGCCAATAACTATGGGTCCAATATAGGATACCGTTTAATCTCATTCATATTTCTACTCTCATAGGGAACTATGCTTTTTTTTTTCAGAAATGCATCTTAAAGTACAACTGACATAATTAAATTACATCATTTTCACAACATGTTTACAGGGAAAATCTCTGCCTATAAATGCCAAAAAATCTCACATCTGGGCCTGCATTCTAAGGGGTATAGACTCAACAATGAACATCAGTGCAGAAAATGCACTCTTGGATTCGACAAGCAGAGCACAATCCTGCTTGAAAATCCTCATCTTCCCTAAATTGAGGGGGATACGGTCATGAAAAATGATTGGTAATTTGTGCTAAGGTAAAAAATCATCACATACAGAAAATAACAACCCTTTAAACTCTGTCCTAGAACTACGAGTGAATTTGCTGTGGTAAAGAGCTAGAATTATTCAGCATGCCTGCGAAAATCTCTGCCTATTAATCTGCTTAGAAGGGGTCTCCAAAACAGGCTTAAAACCAAGCGTTCATCTCTATTCAAATTGATTGTGTGCTTGCCATTTTCCATAGCATCCCTTAGGCAGCACTTGAAGTAGCGATCATCATCTGCAATCACGTTGGTACCGCTACAAACAAATGTGATGCTTACTTGAAAATGATTGATCAGCTAATGGCGACTTTTTGATCCTCTCTCAAGGTATTTGTGATCTCTATTTTTGGTTTCAGACTGACCCCCTATGTTTGTGGTCTGCACCGTACAAAGCTATTACCCTCATTCAGGCTATTCCTCTTCCCAACTGTTAATTCTCCTGTCCTGTCCGCACCCCCCTTCCCCCCCCAACCACATAAATGGGGCCATAGGTGGGCTGACCGTTGATTTTGGAGAGATCAGTGGTCTGCACTTAAAGGGCAGACCAACCTTTTCTAAAAATTTGGCAGTTTGACCACTTGTGACTGTTATTTAGGTTCCGGGGAACTGTTAACAGCTAGTTCCTTAGATTTTCACCTTTTAGGTCCCTATTTCTTAGGCTAGTGGTGTGGTGACGTGGCCCTCCCTATCTTTTAGGTCTTCTATATAGTCTAATCTTAGAAACTCTTGTATCCCCTGATCAATCTCCAGGTCATTATCATTTTACACACTCTCATTATTGCTCAGTCTACTAACTCTCATTGCTTCCTACAACTATTTACTTTGGAGCTATCAAATCTACAACCGTCATAGAGGACTTGCAGTCTTTACCCTTGCATCTCACACTACCTTACATTTTAACATGTATTTTGCTAGGCTCGCCAATATGGGTCATGAGGACTTGCCATGCATCTGCTCCAGATTGCAGACGCAATTCTTCTCCCACAATACTCTCACACAGCAAAGAGTTCTTATAAATAAGTTAGCAGTCTTTGTAAATGCTTGCGGCTTTGAGAGCATCTTTTAACAGAAGGTTAAGTTTTTCCATATTATTGCTATCTTTGCATATTGAGGGTTTTAATTTATATATTGTCTCTAGCATGCTAGATTTGCATTAGGGCTTACATTTTTGTATTGCACTTCATATTGTTTATATGGAAATTGGAAGTCATGAATTTTGTTTTCTCTAAGCCTTCTCCTTTTATATCAAAAAATACAAATGTTAAAACCCAATTTGGTTCAACTAATTAAAACGTACAATTTTTTTCTTAATAAGGATTAACTATCCACATTTATTTTTGAGTTAACTCACAACATGTGTTTACAATTTACACACTATTTAGATTTTACTGTTAACAGCTGAAATCAGGGTCAATACAAAATACAGATACTAACTTATTCACTGATTCAAGCATGAGATTAACTTCCATTTTAACTTCCAAATGGGATTGTAATAGTGCAGAAACAACAATAGTATACAGCAGTTTGCAACTCAGTAATAAATGTACCGCTCATCAATAATGAAAGTCAAAATAAACATATTCAGGTATACATCCAATGTACAGCCAGTGCTGCACAATAGAATAATAAATAGTATACATGATTTCCTGCAGCCATTACTTTTCAGGGTGATAACGAGTACAACAATAATGCCAAAGTACAACAATACAAATGATACAATATAGCTTCCATAAAACAGCTCTTTGAATCTGCATAATAGTCATGAGTATATCTCAAAAAGGTTTTGATCCAACTATAAAGAGGGAGAGCATCATCTGGGCGCTTTACCTCCAACCATAGATCGATGGTCTCCTGCACACCTCCCCATTGGGAGTGGCCCTTCCTTTCTCAAAGGGGCAGATAATTGTGATGCGGATATCAAGAACTCATCCAGGACAATGTCTAGTACCATCACTATCACATGAAACAGTCATACAAACCTTGAAATACATCCTCTATCTAATATGACATCACACATGCATGCAAACTAGATAGTACAATGGACAAACAATGTATACAACTATAACTTTACTTTGGCTAAAGCTTTTATTAAAGTTTCAGATTTCAAATGAAGCTGGGTCTTAGTCCATTAAAGCCACACTCCCTGCTATTATGAATCCTTGTCCTTCACGCTAACCGATGATGAGTGACCCTTAGAAAAGGCTCCCTGCCTGTCACTCGTCATCCCTTAACATGAGGGACATCTATTTGCACTGCAACAATCATAAATAATCCATCAACAGTCTAATAACCTCAGTCAACATAATACTGGTTTCAAGTTCTTCATACATGAGTTATACATTTATAGATGCAAGATAACCTTCTCACCATTCTAGAGTACATGTTCACTATACATCACAGCAGGATGATCATACACGAAGGCAGCATACAATAATATAAGAAAATGTGATACTGCAATATCCAATTGTACTAGGGAAATCCCATATCAAACAAATAAACCCTCTTAGGCATTTAACGATTCAATAATTACCTAAGTTTCCAGGACACTTTGATACTCGACTACAGCATGCTACTGGTTGGCTACATGCTCTTACGGATGTCTAAAATCAGTGAAAGTAATACCCCACATCCTGTAGATCCCCCCCAAATTCCTTACAATATTATAGAGATATAAAATCCGAAGGTACATAAAGAGTTCAACCAACATCTAAACTATATGCTATTACTTTTACGTTCATACAATCCATTCAATAACTGATATATAATGATAATACACAGAATATTAGTAAATGGTCCAGGTGGGTCGTGGCTATACTATCCTTGTTCCTTGCCTTTTGTCAATCTATTCTTCTCTTGATTTTGGTTACTCCTTGCCACTTTACATTCCAAACTAGACACTTATTTATCCTATTTACTAATACTCAGAACTGCTTATCGATAAGTTACAGTCTATTCATTTGCATCTTTCATTATTCTTATTTAGACAAGATTAGATATTAATTTCAACCGGAGTTTTTATCCGCTCGATATTCTTCACTGTTATGCAGTAAATAAATATGTATTAAACCTATATGATTCTGTAACATGCACATTCACCCAGGGTGACTCTAAAGATGTGAAGATTTATGTTACTGGCTGCTCTTAAATCGCCTAACAGCAGAATAAGATCTCCTTCTAAATAAAAATGTAGAGTTTTACTCTTCAAAACTGGTTTAGCCAATATTTGGGCCTCTAGGTGGTTATTATAACTGCGTACAGGTCTAAATATAGACTTATTTCACTAAAAATCAGGCCTGCTAAAACGTCTAAATATAGCCTTATTTCATTATAAAAGTTCAGGCCTGCTAAAAACGTGATACCAGAATTCTAATGTTTTTTGCTCAAATTGACAAAATGCTATAAAAATCCACAACTCTAGCCTGGTTATGCTTTACTAACTGTCACAGTTATGAACTTGTGGGCGAGAGCAAACTCTCACCCTCACTCCCAACTTCACTAAACATTCAAGGAAACCCAACAGCCATAAATAAAAACTACATACAGCCGTTCATAAGAACAATTCATCTTTTGCAATAATGCCTTGTCATAAACAAAAACCCAGAATTTGATAGCACAACCATACAGTCCTCTATATAAAACTTAGACTCAAGAAGAAGCCCACATATTGTTTTCTACAATCCCAGGCATGTAGTTTACAACCAGGGCTTTCCATTTTAACTATCAAATAGGCAAAAATGGAAAAAAGATTTCATTAAATCATAATGACAAGAAAACCCGCAAATATTTTAACCCCAAACTTGTGGACTCAGTTGCTTGTGTGAGATGGTAGAAGACAATAGCTGATTCTCCTTGCACGTATTGCGTTTTGCAGTCTCCTTCTTTTCCTCTTTTCTTCTGTTGTATCCTTTTTTCTTCTCTCTCTCCAATGCAGTGTCTTTCTGCCTCCTTTTCCATTCTTTTTATCCACAAAACTCATTGAAACCTTTCATGCTGCCAAAATTGCTGCTGTTCCCTTAACGTTCCAGATGGCCACTCCAAATGCTAATTACATGCCTCATTCACAGGTTGAGCTCACTCCTTTTCTCCTCCAACATAATTCTATTCCAAACACATGCAAAACTTACCCTCTAAAAGTGCCATTATTCTCTCATAGTTATGTTTTTTTTACAAGTTAATGCTGCTGAAAGCTTATCTATTCGACCCATTTTGGCCTCAACAGCAAGAAACCCTAATGATTTGCCCCTTTGACCAAACCCAAGTAAAAAGTGATTTAATCATTTGACAAAACTTTAGTTAGGCAGTAGACAATCATAAGCTAATGACTCCATAAAATGCCTCAAGAATATAATGTACACCATAAGGGCTAAGTGTCCCTTTGGAGTCTAATGACCCCCAAACGGAGTCCATTTACCTCTTTCTACTATTCAAACTAACCAACCAAGTTTTTGAAATATAATGGACCTGATGTCATTTTAAAACACGCTTAAGCCACCAATATTAGTACAAAGTCAGCCATGCGAATATATATATATATATATATAATCACGCCAACATATTATGATGCACTAAAACTCAGACTCACACAAATCGTACAACTACCAAGAGACTGAGAGCTGTTATGATGCAACAAGCACAACATGAATGCAACTCAGCAAGAGATAACCAAAATAAGACTTCACACAGTAAGCAACACCTATATTAATCATGCAAGCGTAAACTATCTGAAGTGAAAACATACAACACTCGAAACATGACAAATCAGAGAATGAGACGTGAGTGTGTGATGGTTCTAGTCTTTGACTCTTTCGTTCTTTTTGTCCACAGCTGCCGTGATCTTCCGCCCTCTACCCTATGATGCTCTTCCTCTATGGTACCTAGCGAGGGGGAAACAATCTTGCATCCATTTCAGACAAGTAGACAGTAGTTAGTCCATTATTATCATTGTAATTGTGAAAAATAACTAACAATAACTAATATCAATACCATTGAATCATTTGCATCAGAATATATAAAGGTAAACCATAGTCATATGTTTTCAGTTGAATAATAATACTGAAAATCAAGATGTAAACTGACAAAATGCAGCAGTTTGCTAAACAACATATTTCTGATCTCACAAATCAACAAACTAACCAATACATAGTCCTAATATCTGATTTAAAACAAATGTTGTTTGCTAAGGAAAAGTCAGGATGTAACAAAAAATGCTAGTTAGATCTTGTGGTTGAATTGAGGTTACTGCTATTTTGTTATTGCATGTTTTAATTCCAATTATTTTTGTAAATAACATAGAGTAGAAGATATTGTGTTGGACCTGCACCCTTCCAAACCCTATAGCTACCTCCTCAGTTGGGTTTTCTAGCCAGATCACTAACCTCCAGCTGATAGTGGTGCATCCTGTCATAGTGGTGCATCACGGATTCTAGCTGTTATAGGCTATGTGAAAACCCTTGTTTGTTGATTACATGATTCTTACCCCATCTCCTTAAAGCTCTCTATAGACATCTACGTTTTACATCTACAGTATGTCTGCCTCATGTTCCTTGACTCTCATGATGATAGATCTTATTGTTTCACCAATTTAAGGGACACCACGTGAGCACTCAATAGGGTGAACATCACTCTTTTGCCAGGGTTCCAACCAATCTTTCAAGGATTTAAGAGCTTTTCTTAGCTTGTTACAAGGGAGGAATGTAGCCATAATGTTCTGGTGCTTCATGATTTTTAAAATCTCGTTGGAAATCTTTTCAATCAAAAAAAAAAAAATCTGGTTGGAGATCCCTTCAACATATGGAAGAAACAAATCTGGAACCCTTGTGGAATCAGCCAGGTTTTGACACAGCATCTAATTGTTTCTAGCTTGTTTATCTAATTGTTTCTAGCTTGTTTGAAAGCCCTAGAAATATGTTTGCTTTTATAACCTATTTTCTTAAAGACCTTAGTCAAATGTCTAATTTCCTGCTCCAAGTGCTCATCATCACAAATCTGAAGGCTATGATGGCTAGGGTCTTGAAGGTACCTGTCTTTTGTGTGGGTGGTGATGAGATGTAACATGAAATTAGAGATTTGTTGAGTACTTTTCGTATATACTTCTCGATAAAAAAGAATCATCTTCTTTTCTTGGGAGGAGATAACCTTTAGAGAGTTTCGTCTCAAATTTGTTTGGGCTCGCTAGTCATTTCCCTTCATTAGTCTAGGATATGATATTTGTATTGCTTGTGACCTGACTAGGAATGAAATTTAAAGGTATTGCCATGGAGTATGGCTAAGTGAATTCTTCAATTTTGAAACTGCTCCAAGAAACTAGGCATATAAACCAAATATAGATGCCATTAAGTTGAAATCCTCAATTTTGAAACTGCTCCAAGAAACTAGACATGTAAACCAAATATAGATGCTGGCTTTCTTTGAATGGTTAAAACTCAGTTTCCATATTCCATTTGAATTGTAGCATAAAATAATCTATGATAGAAAAACATTGCCTTTTGAGGCTATCATAGCCATGAAAATGAATCCTTAGAAATAACTTGCCTTGATGTTTTTTCTGAACATTATTTTAGGATTTTCTCATCACTGCATTTTTATTATTCGATGATCGATCCTCATTAGAGATATAAATAATTAAAGGAATTAAGATTGTTTAAAACTCTGACTTCTAACTCTGTGAGGTTCCTAAGCAGTTCCAAGAAGACTACTATTGTAAGAGCAATAGAGGAGTTCATGCCGAGGAGTTCAACATCACAAACTCTCCACATTGCCTTTGTGGCCTTCAAAAGCCTGTTCTTGGGAGAGGTGATGTTGTCAGTCTGGGATATGGTTCATGTAAGGATTGATTTTAGTTGGCATTACTCTGTGGCTTAGCAGCAATCAAGCTTAACGAATTTCTGACATTTGGAAGGTGTTGGCCACTTGAGGATGGTCTCTATGTTGCTGGGATTGGTCTTGAGTTATCCACCACCTACTACACAACCCAAGTACACCATAAGCTGATTGCTTTCGAGAGTTTCTAGTAGTTGCCTTGGATGATCTATATGCTCTTCCGAGGTTGAGATAAATACAAGAATATTATCCAAGTGTACAGTGACAAATACATCTAAAAATGGCCTAAGTACATCATTCACAACCTGATAAAATTAGTTGCTGCATTGTATAAACTTTACTAACCATTCAAAGAGACCTTGCTTTGTCATTAAGGTTGCCTTAAGTTTCCTCTTCTTTGATTCAAATGTGATGATACCCTGATCTCAAATCTAACTTTGTAAAATATTTAACATTTTGTAGTCGATCAAGTAAATCATTAATCCTAGATAGTGTACCTATTCTTGATAACGAATGCGCATTCTCCACGTGCCATCGTTTTTGGGAACATGAGCAATTGGTGAACCACATGATGAGCTATTTGGCTTAATGACTCCTTGCTCCAATAGATCTTGAAGTTGTTTCTTTATATCGTTGGATTCCAATATGGATTGCCTATATAACCCATTGTTAGGCAAAGTAGCATCCAGTTGTAATTGAATATCATGTTCCACTTCTCTTATGCATGGAAGTGCTTTTGCCTTTTGGAATACCTCTTAGAATGTAGATACAAGATCCTCAATTTTCTTCCTCTGCTCTCTGGTGTAGGTAGCTTGTGAAGACTCTACTTCTACATGACATCATCATTCTTGGCTTTCAACATTAGTAGACAAAACTTCCCAGTAGCATTGATTAATCTTTTAGCTTCATTGTACTAAAAAATAGACAACACCTGCTCACTTTTATGACCTTGAAGAATGTCTGGTTTGTTGTCTTTGATTACCCTCCATTAGTCTTTTCTTCTCATGAAGATTGCTTCTCTATCCCATAAATAGGAGTTGCCCAACACGACTCATCATACACCTATTGGTTTGGCATCACAAAGAACTTCATCTTGAAACTTGCCAATGGAAAATCGAAGCTTGAATTGTTTGGTAACCTTCATATTAGATCCCTTTTGAATCCATACCAAAGCATATGCATGTGGGCATCAAATGTTTGAAACCCATCTGTTGTACAACACTTTCAGTAGTTAGATTCTTCTGAGAATATGAATCTAGAATAGCTTGGACTTTTTACCTTGTACTTTGATCCCAATCATGAGGAGATTCTTTCTTTCTTCTTCAATTTGAGTGTCTTTGCTAGTTTCCAAGGCATTCCTTGCTTTGTTGGTACACGCTATCTTCTCTTCTTCAACTGATCTGCATACTACCTCCTCTTGTCCTTCAGCCTTTGTTGTGCAAGTCGTTATAGGCTGCTTGGTTTTTTTCTTGTTCTTTGAATGAAGATCGGGGTGCACTCTCAAACAAGAATCTATGATCTTCCATATAGTGATTGTCAAAATAATTTTTACACTCATGTAGCATTAGCATGCTTCTTCTTCCCTTTTACTTATTTGGAGCCGGCTTTTGTTGGCTGTTGGAAGACTGTTCAGTTTGCTTTTTCTTCCCCTTTTGACCTCCTTTTCCATCTCTACATACAATGCTAGTAGACTAGCCCCATTTATATCCTTGGGCTTCGATAGATAGACTTGCCTTGTCATGTGGAAGTGGAGATCTCCCAAGTACTTGATTAACAAGTCTGGGTTTCTTGAAGAGATCCCCATTATGGTGTCTTGCTTCCTTAAATTAGTTGCCTTGCCTTTGTCCAAAATAGTACCTTTGACTGACCACCTCCTTTTCATAGCCAACTGGTATTGAGCTTTAACTAGTCTCCTGAAATCTTCCCAGCTGGTTATGGGTGGTTGTCCATCAACCTTTAAGGATTATTATGTACGTGAAGCATTAGTATACTTCTTCACTTTTTCCTTGTTTGGAGCTTGCTTTTGTTGGCTGTTGGGAGCCTGATCATTTTTCTTTTTTTTTCTATTTTGACCTTCTTTTCCATCTCTACATACATGGTTGCAGGCTAACCCCATTTACATCCTTGAGTTTCAATAGACAACCTTGCCTCATTATGTGGAAATGTAGACCTCCCTATCACTCGATTATCTAGTCCTGGTTTCTTGAAGAGATTCCCATTATGGTGTCATTCTTCCTGAATTCAGTTGTGTTCTCTTGTACAGTGTGGCCATGCCTTTGTCCGAAGTAGTGCCATTGAATAACCTTCTCTTCATAGCCAACAAAAGAGCATTGAGTTTTCACAAGTCCTTATAGCGAGAGTTTCTAGTTTGACTTTTCCTGTCTTCTTACCACTTCTTATGAGCTCCAACTAAAGCAAGAACTTGGTCCGATATGGAATCTGATATGTAAATTTGTGCTAACTAAGCTAACGAATCATCACATATAAGAATTAATGACATTGAATTGTCGTAGAACTAAAAGTGAATTTGTAACAATAAAGAACTAGAAATATGCACCGACAAGAGCCAAACACACATGACAATTATTGATGATGTAGTCAATGTGCAATTTTGCATCAACCAAAAACATGTCGTATGTTTGTGTGTACTTTTAAAACTTGTCTGCAATGTCAGCATCGTCGTGCATGTTGAAGATGATCAAATAGACCAGAAAAAAAATCTCTTGAGATCTAACACTTCAAGAACATCCAGTGTAGAGGGTTTTAGTCATCAGTTACGGATCAAATCAATCCCTTTTGGACATATGACGAAACCGTTGGTTAGTGTAGGTGGCAGTTACAAAACTGTCAGCCTGCATTAACCACTAGTCTGCAAGAATCAGCAGTTTTGCTCATGGTGGTTAAACAAAATCTGTAACAAAACAAAATGATAATTTGTCAGTTGAACATTTTCAAGATGCTTGGGAGTTCGAAGAGGCACTCCAAGAGTTAGAGGTAGTCAGAATCCAAGAGTAGGGGTAGCTTTAGTTGGAGAGAGTGAGAGAGAGAGGAGCTTGATAGAAACGTTCTAGGGAGTGTGTGTTTAGAATAGAACAGAGTGTGTATCAAGTCCATTGAGTTACTGTGTTTGGGTTGTAATCTTCTTCATGTTATATTTCAATAAGCAAAGCATGTGTGTGTGTGGAGGTAAATATCTGTAACATTGCCATTGAATTCAATAAAGTGTGAAATTTTGGTTGCAAGTTTGATTTTTTTGTGTTAAAGTGTGTCCATTAGAGAGTGTGAGGCTACCCTGCAGGGAAAGGCGACCATTAATTTTGCCCCCTCTTACCCGTCCCACATAATTTGGTATTAGAGTAAGGTGTGTCTTGCTTATCTAAGTATGTGGGACTCCAATTGAATCTATTTTTGGTTGTGAAGGCATCTTGCATTGTTGAGTGTTGTTAGAAACAAAAATGGCACACAAAGGAGTACCTTTTGGAAGAGGAGGAAGAGCACCAAGAGTTGCAGACTTGGTTGAGACTTTGAGAGGAATCCGAGCTAGATTGGATGCTATGAAGACTTCACAACAAAGAGGAGTTGCTGCAGATATGAGTGAAGATGAAGGAGAAGCCGTAGAGGTTCAGCTTGAAGAGCTGGTTGATGAATAGGAGGATAGATTTTTGAAGGTCATTTCCAAGATGGAAGGCATGCCTAAGATGGCCACCCCTAGCTACTCAAGAAGTTTATGCTATAAGGATCTCATTGATTGGATCATAGAGCAAGAAAATTATTTTGACTATGAGCAAATGGAGGATTCCAAGAGAGTGAAGTTTGCCTGCACAAAGTTGAAGGGACATGCATCCGTATGGTGGGATCATGTGCAATTGGAAAGGGATAAAGAGGCAAAGAAAAAGTCAAGACTTGGGATGGGTTGGTTGCAAAGTTGAAAGTTAAGTTTTTACCTTTTGATTATCAATTGAGTTTATTTACGAAGTTGCAAAAGTTGTGGCAAAAAGACACAAGTGTAAACACACACTCTCTATTGAAGATGAGAGGATTACACAGAGGAGTTTTACAAGCTCACCATTTTGGCCGGTCATGTTGAAGATGATGAAGAAAAGTTCTTGAGGTATGTGAATGATCTTTGTATTTCCATATAATATGAATTTGGAATGATAAAGTTATGTTCATTATAAAAATCTTATCAATGTGCTTTAAAGCCTAAAGGGAAGTTGTCAAGAAGACAAAAAAGTACAACAAGAGAAGAGGAAGGTTTTGAAGAGAAATATCTCAAGCAAATACCGGGAGAGGACAACCTATTCACGAGGGAGAAGCTAGCACTTCTCACAATCATAATCATACTTGAAGAGGAAGAGGATACCCTTCAAAAGGAAGAGGTTATTGTCAAATATAAACTACCCTCCAAGTTGATTTTATTTTTTCCAGGTTCCTTTGCAAGGCTTCTTCATAGACTACAGGCTCCAAGCTAAAAAAAAGAAAGCAAATAAATCCTCATTAAAGTCTTATGGCTCAAAATTCTGCGGATGAAGTCTGCTATAAGCCAAGCTCCTAATTGTCACTTAGTGCCTCAACACCTTAGCCAATTTTGAACATTCAAAACTCACAACTATCTTCATCATGCTTTTAAATAGATATTCTCTATAGGCAGCTCACACCGTTTGATCATCTTTGATCCATTAATCAGAGCCATCCTACATGAAGGTAATCGATGTCACAACCTTGGACAACCTCACATCGTTGGTTTGCTAAGTGCTTTGTGGGCCATTTGATTTCCCTATGTTGAAAAGCTAGAAGCCATAAAGTTGCGCAAGGAAGCACCCACCAAGATATTAAAAGGAAAGAACAACACGTGGTAACTGTAGGATGGATTTGAAAGGATAACAAGGATCATAAGAGGCATCTCTTGCCATTCGATCAACACAAAGATTGACATTTTGAGGTACTTTCAAAGACTGAAGAAACAACAATAGTCAAGGACCACCTTATGCCACCGAATGATGCATGTAGTGCTGATTCCCAACCCTTGGATTGGTATATTAAGGAATGCAATAAAAAAGGAAAGGAATGGGTTGAATGTGTGCATTTAGATGGTTGTATTTGTTAAAGAAGGTAGTAATATGGCTCCTACCAATCCCAAGTAGCTTAATGGCTCAAATGCGACAGGAGGATTGCTAGAGTTTCAAAAGGACCATCGAGTTGCTTAAATTAGAAAGTGGGTGGAGTTAGAATGCATAACTTGTAAGGATGATGTAGGTCAAGATCCAACCACACAAGTAGATGCAAAGGCATAAGGATGACCATACCAAGCATTGATAAGGAGAGGCAAAGTACTTAGAGCTATAGTTTTAGGAGCTACCTAAAAATTGGCAAGTGCATAATCATATAAAAAGAGTATGCTTTGTCTACTCTTGGGACTTAGTTGTTGAGATTTTGAAACTTTTTCCTGCTTTCTTCCTTCTTCCTCATTCTATAAAAGGGTGTAGTTCCCTCATTGTAATTGGGTTGCTTCCTTGGATTTTCTAAATCTTTGAATTGTATAATTCAAGTCTAGAAGCCTCTACTGTTTTATAGGCATTATTTGATTCAAACCTCTCTTTGTAATGGAATGTATTCTATGTGAATATACTGCAATCGATGAAAGCTCATGTTGCTCTTGTTTGTCTGTCCTCCTGTTATTGTCTTGTTGCCTCTAATCCCATGCTCATATTCAGATTAGTCCTCACCTCTTGCATTTTGTTGCTTTGTTTTGTGTTCACTTTCTTTCTTGCATATTGAAATGATTCTATGTTTGTAGTGATAAGGAGCTGACCCACTTCCTTTTTGGTGCATCAATGCTAATTTTTTGGGTGCATCAATGATATGTTTAACCCTAAAATATAGATATAGGAGAATCTATGGTTAAAGGGGAAAAAGATAGCCTGGGGCACAAGGATGGTAGAGTATCTCTAAAGTAGGCCAATTATTTGCGAAACTCAGATAGAACACATATTGAATTTATTATGTTGAGATGTTAAAGATAGACAGTACAACTATGCTAGATATTGCAATGATAAAGAAAACAAGGTACGTAGCTGGTTTTGATGCTAATGAAGATCTAGATCTAGAACAAGTAGAAAGTATATTGGATTTGGATTCTGGAACAATTGTTTGATTCTTGGAATTGTGCCTCTGTAGTCGTAGACACTTGCATCAACTTGGGATGGTTGCATCAATGCTAAGATCTGACTTGGACGCATGTGTCTTATACAAAATACCTGTTGAAACTAGATGCGACCATCTAGATGCTTCTAGGTTTTGTGTCGCCTTCGCTCTAGGGCATTCAGATTTGGGTCATGGATTGCCGCTCCTTGTCAAATGAGAAAACCCTAGCTTTTCATCTTTATAGTGGCTGTGGAAAAATGGGTTAGTGGGCACATGGTGTCAAGTTGCCCCAAAGACCCCTTTGTCAATGAGTGTTATCTGCATAGCCAATACTTCGTAGAGGGCCTCAAACTTATATAGTTCTCCCTTATGTATTGGCTTGTGTGTGGATCATGCAATGTGTGATAAACAAGTGCAACAATGACCGGGCTTGTAACTTGGCAAATATAGATCTTGCTGCTCCTTCAGTACTTCAAATTTGTAAATACGTTGTCCCTATGACTGATATAGAAATAGATGAAAATAAGGAAGCTTTTCTAACTTGGGTGCTTGATAGAATGCTTTTGGCAAGTTGCCTTGTGAGTTACTAGGTGTTTTTTGGTCTTTTATAGGTGATGAATGAATGAGGGTTGATCTTATATTTATATCAATCCCTTTGGAGAATATTTTGCATTAAAACACTTAGACCGACCATAGGAATATGCTTCATTTGTAAATTGGACGATTTTAGGGCATTGAACACTTGCATTGGAATATGACACTTGTGTTGACGTAGGTGTCTGATTGGGATGCAAGTGTCTTGATAGTTGGAAAACAAGGTTAGGGCCAAGACTTGGAGAGGTGGAAGATAAGCAGGTTTATAACGTTCTGGGCATGATAAAAAGATCGAGTCATTAGAATAACATTGGTCGGACTAAAAGATAAGCAATTAGACATAGAGAGATAGTGTATGCGAGCCTTTTGGCACTGAAAAATGTCTAAAAATTGAAGGTACATTCATGATATGTATTTGCCAAGTGTACAAGATTGATGTTCTATATAATTTAGAAATAGCATCTACATTTGCCCCTTTAATTTATTAATGAAATTGCTAGTTTAAAGGAAAATAAATGTGTACTTGGGTGTGTATGATACATCTTGTCTTTGCTTAAGTCCAACTTGAGTGCTTTGTTGGTGACTGACCTACAACTAAAAGCATGTTACATTCTATAATCAGTGTATATAATCTGAAATTGAAAGTACTGAAATAATTTAAATTGAAAAAAGCAAGGTTTAGGAGTACACCTATGTATCGATACAACCGTCTTGCCTTTTGACAATTTGATTTGAAAGATATATCATTATAAATCATTGAAATTGAGATTAGAACAAATATAAATCTAAAAAGTGCATATATCTAAAAAGATAGAGAGAGATTGTAGGACACATGCCCTAACCTTGGAGAAAAGATGAGTTGTCACTCGACAATTGAGATTAGCTCAACCATGCAACCCAATCATACTTATAACTTGGTGAGTGTGAGTGAATCAAGTCAACTCACACTAAAACTGATGAGATTGGATGATGTAATTAAACCCAACTTATAAGTTTGGCAAGATTGAGTGATTTAATCACCTCAACCATACCAAAAAGTGAACCAACTACTATAGTAGATTGGCTCAATACAATTTATAAAACTCCAAACCGGTGGGTGATAATAGTCCCCAGAAGTGTTTGGACTCTATAACTGTTTTGATTTTGCAATATTAAGCGCACATTGCATAGCATATGCATCTTAAATGTCTCATGTTGAAACTATGTATAACAATGGTACCATTATATATTATTTTGGCACAAATGTGTATCTAAATCATATAACTGTGAATTTCGGCCAATTTG
This sequence comes from Torreya grandis, assembly GCA_037957365.1. NCBI lineage: Eukaryota > Viridiplantae > Streptophyta > Pinopsida > Cupressales > Taxaceae > Torreya > Torreya grandis. The sequence continues at coordinate 2,243,559 of JARHVA010000336.1, forward strand.
AAATTGTGCAAGTGTGGAGAACATGTTTTCAAAACATGCTCCCACTATAATTTGAATCTAAGAACTGGTGTAAGTGTGGAGAACATGTTTCAATAACATACCCCCACTGGATCCGAAATTGAAAATTGGTTTAAGTGTCGATGTGGAGGACATGTTTCCAAAACATGTCCCCACTATAATTTGGGTATGCTGCATATTGAATAAGTGTGAAGAACATGTTTTTGGAACATGCCCCCACTGAATCTAAATCTATAAAGCAACGTGGAAGTCATGCTTTTATGGCATGCCTACACTGATATGCCCCCCTTTTGAGGTGAGGAAAAGTAGCAATTGGCAGTTACCTTACTTCAAAAGGATGAGAAAACCATGTAAATTGTGAATGTATCATGTAGCATATAGAGGGGACATGGCTAGGTAGATATATCATTGAAGCACGAAGAATGTGATCACACAAAGTCTTAAGATGTATGATGTAGTTCGTGGCAACGTCTAGATAGTAATAGTACAAGCTCAACAAGCAATCAAACACATACACAAGAGCACTCAAAAGCAAATTAAAAGACAATGGTCCAAGGAGACCGCAAACAAAGGGCATGTTCAAATGATGCACAATCGAAGGGACATGATTAATCAAATGTCCACAAAGCAAAAAATGACATATTCAAATGCCCATACAACAAGCAATGACATATTCAAATGTCAAACATGCAAACAAAGGCACGTGGGCTACTAACAATGGAGCATATTCAAATGTTTAAACAAACAAGATAATAGCAAGACAAGACACTCAAGGAAGTGCATAAATGAAAATATAAACAATCAACATAAACATATCATATTAGTCTCTGGATATATGTGTTGACAAAAAATGTTAAGTACATAGCATATCAAGTACGTTATGAAAGATATAAGCATGGATAAAGGCATGTGTAAGTATAAAATGAGCTCAAACATGATAATGTAAAGTGATTATAGAATGATATAACCTAGATGTATTGTGATCATAGAGGTGAATTCCCCCAACATCTTGGTGATGTGAATAGAGGGAAAGCCTAACATACAAAAGTGCATAGATCATGTATCTGTCTATGCCTGAATCACATTCAAAATATGTGAAACATGTCTATATAAAAAACACTGATATGCCATATATCAACATGGAAATGATAACATATATGCCAAGGAGCTAATAGGATATGTAAATGCTGAAAATATTTTTGGGTTTTTGAAGTTTATTTTTATTTTTTTGGTATTTTTGGAATATGTAAAAGGAAAAAACTATCTCATGATCGTATTCAAAGGATGGTCATACGTATCTCCCCATTGTGAACCTGGTGTAATAAATTGGTGACATTGTCGAGGAGCATGTATAGTTGCAATATTTGTCAGTATAGTATTTGTGATGCTCTACATATGTAAAATTGGAATTTGTGGTTGTGATGCAGAAATATGAGTAAGGGTTCGTGAAACCCATCGTCGAGTGCTTTGTGATTTGTTTGGACCAACAATATTAAGAACATGTGTAGGTGCTATGTATATCTGAATATGGTGTGTAGTAGATGGGGATTCCATGGAACCCATTGTGGATCTCTGATGCAATGGTCTCTCTAGTATTGGCCGCTTGGTGAAGGGAATTGTCTGTTGCTTATCCTTTTGCGAAAGATTAACCACATGAGGTTTTATATTTAATTGCTTGGGTATAAATTTCTCTTGTTCAAGAGGATGTCCACATGGAATTCCAGAAACTGTAATTACTTGATTGGCATGAATGTATTTAACACACCCATACACTGTAGAAGGTGTTGCTTGAAATGTATGTATCCAAGGTTGATCCAATAACATATCAAAGACACCTGTGGAAGGTATAACTGAGAAGGTAGTAACTATATGGGCGGGACCCACTTGTAAAGGTAAGTCAATCTCACCAAGAACTTGTTGCGAGGTCCCATCAAATGCTCTAATTGATTTGGTCGAGGGATATAAATGATGATTTGTATAACTATAATCCATATGCGTAAGTAATGTCATGGTACAAACGTTCTCGCTTGCACCATTGTTAGTCATAATAGGGTATGCTCAAATGAATAAGGATTGAATATTTGAGTCATCATCTCTAATCTCACTGTCATCGAAAGCAATGGAGGGTCTCGGAACCAAAGGAGGTGTATGCCACGTATAAGTACCAATAATCCCATTTAATGAGTGCTTATGATGAGATGGAGGAGGGTGCACATTATATGTCATTTGCAATTCTGGATCCTTCTTTGAATGATCTTGCAAAGGATTGTTAAATATTTTGTTTTTGTTCACTAGGTTATGACCCTGATTCCTTTGGAGGATCTTCAAATGTAATCTTTTGTTCATCGATGAGGTCTTGGATTTTATGCTTCAAGGTAAAGCATTTGTTCGTAGAATACCCAGGGCTCTGGTGATGGTCACAATAAGCATTCGTATCATACCCTTTGGGTAGAGGTCTTCTCATATCAACCTATATAGGATGAGGGAGAGATATAAGATGACACTCTACAAGTTGCAGGAGTAATGAAGTGAGAGACTCAGGTAAGTGTGTAAATTGTCTCTATGGTGCATTGGATAAGATAAGCTGATTAGGTTGTTGTGACACCACATTAACCATGGTGGTTCTTTCGTTTTTAGGCTCATGAGGTTTGACCTTATAACTTGGTTTGATAGCAAACTTGGTATTGGATGTAGAAGTAGTTGGTGTATTTGCTATATATTTAAGTTTGTTCAATGAGATAGTTTCATTTTACGATCACGAACAATATGGCATAAGTCATCGCAAGATTTGAACTTTTTGAATACAATGGACTTGTGTAAATGAGCAAACAAACTTTCTTGAAAATATCTTGAAGCTCTTTATCTGCCATTGAATTGGTCATTTTAGCCAACATTGTCTTGTATTTCAAGACATTTATTAATAGGTTAATTGGTTCCTTGTTTGATCTTTGCAGTTTGGGCATAGGAAACCTTTTCAGTAATATGCTAATAGAGAAGTGTGCCAAAAATTGATCCACAAGGGGTTTGCAAGTGTTTATTGATTGAGTGGGTAAATCATAGAACCACCTTAAAGCATAGTCTTTTAAGCTTATTGGAAATAATTTGGTCAAAAGTTTATCATTAGAGGCATAATCAAGACATGCCACATAAAAATATCGGAGATGTTTAAAATCACCCTTGCCATCATAAAATTTGAACTTAAGTGCAACAAACCTAGTTGGCAAGGGGTGCAAAGATATCTTTGGTGCAAGAGGATTATGCAACACTTCTTGTGAATTAATAACATAAGGAGATTTCATAGAATTCTGTTTAATATTTGTAACCTTAGTTTGTAAAAGTTCTATAGTTTGGACAAGAGCTTGCACCTTTTGGTCTTTTAGGTTAGATATTTGAGAAGTCACCAAAGGTGTACCCATAGGTTGGGTAAATATAGGCATTGAAACTGATAATTGAGTTGAAATATTTTGGTTTCTCATGTAAGATGTTGCAATAGTAGTTTTAGGGAACAAAGGTTGGAAGACATACTCCATGCCTCCATTAGATGTAGGTTATGGAATCAGTTGTATTACCTTCTAAGGAGTCACCATCACTAGGTGATGAGGCCTTAGCTTTATCATGCTTACTAATTTCATATCTTGTAACATACAAAAATGCATCTATTAAACCCTTGTTATTGTTGAGAGGAGTGATCAATGCAACATTATTTTTCATTTGAAATCGGGTTTTTTGATTACTATTTTTCATTGCTTAGAAATGAAAAATTTCAGAATTTAAGCAACAAACTGAAACCCTAGTTGGATGAAAACCTTAGGAATGATTTTTTTTTGCATTCACACGAATCGGGTTTACTAAATGTTTAAACCTAAAATCTAGATATAGGGGAATTTAGGGTTAAAGGGGGAAGAGATAGCCTAGGGCATAAGGATGGTAGGCTATCTCTAAAGTAGGACAATTGTTTGCCAAACTTAGATAAAACATATACTGAATTTATTATACTGAGATGCCAAAGATAGAAAATACAACTATACTAGATATTGCAATGATAAAGAAAACAAGGTACTTTGTTGGTTCTAATGCTAATGCAGATATGAATGTGGAACATACAAAAAGTAGATTGGATTTGGATTCTGGAATAGTTATCTGATTCTAGGAATTGTGTCTCTGTAGCCGTGGACACTTGCATCGACTTGGGACAGTTGTGTCGACACCAATATTTGACTTGGATGCAAGTGTTATGTATGGAATACTTGTTGAAATTGGATGCATCCACATTGATGCTTTTGGGTTCTGTGTTGCCTTCTCTCTAGTGCATTCAGATCTAGGTCATGGACTATCACTCCTTGTCAAAATGAAAAAAACTTAGCTCTTCATCTTCATAGTGGTTGTGAGAAAAATGGGTTAGTGGGCACACGGTGTCGAGTTGCTCCAAAGACCCCTATGTCAATAAGCGTTGCCTACATAGCCAATACTCTGAAGAGGGCCTCATACTTATATAGTTTTTCACAGGTGTTGGCTTGTATGTGGATCATGCAATATGTGATAAACAAATACAATAGTGACCTAGCTTGTAACTTGACAAATATAACTCTTGAGTTGCTCTTTCATTACTTTAGATTTGTAGATATGTTGTCCCTATGACTGATATGGAAATAAGAGAAAAAAGGGAAGCTTTGCTCACTTGAGTGCTTGCTTTCGGTAAGTTGCCTTGTGAGTTGCTAGGTGTTTCCCAGTCTTTTCTAGGTGAAGAATGAATGAGGGTTGATTTTATATTTATATCAATCCCTTTGGGGAATATCTCGCATTAAAGTACTTAGGTCGACCATAGGAATACGTTTCATTTGCAAATTGATTGATTTTAGGGCACTTGACACTTGCATTGGAATAAGACACTTGCGTCGATGTAGGCGTCTGACTGGGATGCTCGTGTCCTAACAGTTGAAAAATAAGTTCAAGACTAGAACTTGCAGAGATGGAAGATAAGCAAGTTTATAACATTCTGGGCATGATAGAAGGTTTGAGTCATCGGAATAACATTGGTCGGGCTAAGAGATAAGCAATTAAGCCTAAATAGACTGTTTGCGAGTCTTTTGGCAGTGGGAAAGGTCTAGAAGCTGAAGTTACATCCATGATATGTATTTGCCAAGTGTACAAGACTGAGATACTATATAATCCACACAATGCTATTTTTTTGGTTTATTTATCTTTCGCTTTTCCTAGCGATCTTTTTCTTTTATACATTAGAGTAGGAAGCAAAGTTGGCTATCTTTGGGATTCTCTACAAGGAACAGTTCCACACTACGCAGAGATCCCATGTTATACTTGAAGTGCAAGTTCATTGAGCAGACATCTCAACGCATCAACAACTTTTGGCATGCCCAATGGATTCTAAAGTAAAAGCTTGCTTTCTTTAATCTTGAGGAAGATTCAAATGATTAATTTGAGATTTTTGATGAGAATTCCAGATTTATTTGCTTTTTGAAATAAGCAAGATCCCTTGGCGACTCTATTGGTCAAAGGAACATATCTTCAAGGAATGCAGACCCTACCTCCACATTTAAAATAAATTTTAAATAATTTTCAAAGAAAGCTTATTTATTGATAATTCATTGTTGTTATAGTAAAATCTATGCGTAATGGCACAATGAGGAGCTTTTCCCTTTGTTTCATGGTAATTAGGAAGTCCACTACAATTGCAACAATGGATTCCATTCCTAATTCAACACTTAAAACACTCCTTGACTTCTCTGGAGATGGCTTGATCACATCCATTGATCACATCAAAGATGTTGCCAATTTGTGCTTTGTCCGCCACATTATCATTGATTATGTTTTCATCAGGGTTTTGGCCACTTCATTTAATGGAAAAGCTTTAGATTGGTATAGATTTTTACATACAAACTCAGTTTGAACATGGGATGAGCTAGGTGAAAAGTTGTGCAATCAGTTCAAAAAATAGGTGGATACTCTACCTTTAATTGAACATTTAGCTACAATCAAGAGGGCTGCCTTGGAGCATATCATTGATTTCAACCTCCGATTCGAAAGTTCATGGAAGAGGTTATCTACAGAGGTCCATCCATTGTTTGTATGGCCCTTTTATTCTTTTTGAAAGTTTTGGACCTTGACCTTGCTGTCATGTTATAGTCATTAGGAGGGGACACTCTTTCTGAAGCTTTTGATTTTGCTATAGCGGCTGAAAATGCTCTCATACAAGTTGGGAAAATAGCTCCCCAATCTTCCCATATGCAAATTTTGAGCCCACCCGACATACCACCCAGTGCATCCTTTGATCCCAATGCAATTGCTGAGATGAAAGGCCTTATGGGAGAGTTTGCACGAGTTTGTTTCCTTCAAAAGGCAACTAGCTGTTCAATAAGCTCATAGTTTTCCTACTATCCTAAGTGATTCTTGCAGCTAGTAAGTTACCCCTAAAATCCCAATGCCTCATCAAGCAAGTATTTATCACTCCCAACCCAAACAAATACAATATGCTCCTCAAAATTGTCAAGCAAAGGTGAGGGAGACTTGTCTCAAGAATGACTCAAGTCCTCTACAATGCCTTGTGAATTCCGAGGCTATATATCCATTAGAAGTGACTACATAGCCCATGGATCTCCAACGTAGACACCATCAACACAAAGTATTCAGACAAGAGAGAGATTCACCAATAAAGACATAGTGTACTATGTATAAAATACAATGTATGTGTGCTACCAACAATGGTTGCACTATAGCAAGACTCTCTAAAAGATTACATCTCCACTAACTTAGGAGATGACTCTAAGCTCCATTACATTCCACAAGAACACAAAGGGTTTTTATGTAGAAAAAGTAAGATGTGAGTGAGAGATTATTTTTGGTGGGGTAAGAGGTGGTATCATTCCCAAGTTACACCTAACCCTTCTCACACATGTAAGGATAATCACCACATTAATTGTGCATTTAATAATTGCACATAATAAATCATACCTTGGTAACATCTATTTAAGGTGGACTTCACACCAGGTATGAATATGACACTCTAATAGGCAACTTGCTGTTCAAAATGCTCATAGTCTTCCTACTATTCCAAGTGCTTCTTGCAGCTAGTATGTTCCCAAGAGTCCTAATGCGTAATCAAGCAAGTACTCATCACTCTCAGCCCAAACGAGTACGGTAGGCTCCTCAAAATTGTCAAGCAGAGGCAAGGGAGACTTGTTGTCTCAAGAATGATTCAGTCCTCTGCAGTGCCCTGTGAATTCCAAGGCTATATATCAGCAAATGATTAAAGATTAGAGCTTTGTTAGAGGGAATAAATGGGCCAATGATGATGTGTTCTGTCAGCATGGTGCAAGATAAGATATTGATATATACTCTAGAAGAAGTGACAACAAAACCTGCTTATCCTCAGGAAAATCAATGGTGTCAGGTACTCCTTGGAGTCCTGATTTTGATTCATTCGAAAGCTTTTCTCCAGTGTGTTGTAACAAGGAGATAGAAAAAGGGGAATCCTCTTGCAAAAGGGAGGTTTCCCTACAAAGAAAGCAAGTAGAGCAATGCTTTGATGCTAGTAAGATAAAAACTGGAGGACTGTTGCCATGTATGCCAGAAGATATCATAAAGCGAATTTCAATCTTTCCCTATGGCCCCCCTATATATAGTTCTCTTGAGGAATTTGATGATGATGAGGATTCCTATATTGAGATTAGACATGAAAATGTGTATAGAAATAACACGAAGGCAGCTATCCAAACCAGTCCTATACAGAGACATGGAGAGATGAGCATGAATGAACTTATAGAGGCAGAAGATATTGATGGCTTCTTGGCTGCAATAGAAGAAACTGCTGCATATTTATCCATAGAGAATGAAGCCCTGATCCCCCATGAGGAACGAGTATGGCAGGAGATTCTTGGTGGATCATTGGAGGATGACAATGTTGGCTTATTTGCAGAGCTTCCATATTTTTCAGAGCATGATTGCATCAACACAGAAAAAGCTTTTACATTTCCCCGGAAAGAGGAGAAGGACCTGCACATAAGTGGAATAAAAGATATATTTATGGCAGAGGATTTTGGACCTAAGCTGGAGCTTCTTTTTGAAGACTCTAATGAAGACCAATACCCTATGTCGGAATGCAAAGAGTGCATAGAGAATGATTTCTCTGAATATGGAGATGTTTTTTCTAATCTTGAAGATAGGGAGGAACCCATGGATGAATTGATGCAGGGGAAGTATTTGCAGCAAAAACCACTGATGAGGAGGATTATATTCTTCTTTCTGAAAGGATGGGTACACCAACAAAAAGGCCTCAAGTTATGATTGTGATGAAGAAGAAATTGAATCCTAGGAAGGGCATATAAGTGTTTCTTTGAAAGAGGGATGACCCATCAGATTCCTAACTCCAGTAGGAATTAATGAGGAGCCACCATCTGTCACGTTCACTTTATAACATAAGAGAGAGCCTAAACTCACACACAGCCAGCTCAAGTACCAATCAGAACTAATATAGAACCAAGAAGAATGGGTACAGTTCTATAAGAGGGCTGATTATGCAAAGGAAGAACTTAAAAAGCTAAGTATTCTAGTAGTCTTTTTTCATACACTATAATGGCTGCCAAATTGATATTATGGTAATTGAAAATTAGAAAGGGTAGTAATTTCTCCATACCGATTAATGGTTTTATTTAAATTGGTTTTTATATTAATTAGGATAGGTCAGATTAGGGGTTTGACTTTGCAAAATGAAGTGCTTGGCACAACCTTGCATTAGTTCGTTTGAACTACCATATGAGTTCCAATTGTTTTTAGGGGTTGTAACCTTTGTAGAATGTGAATAATTGTGGTGGTCATGCAAATGCAAATGCAATAGATCCAAGCCTCACCACACAAGATTAGAAATTTTATAGAATGAACACGGAAAAGCATTCTATACAAGCAAACAAGGGACCTATAGGGGTCCTCACCCTTGGTATAAAACACATAACAAAAAATATATCATATATACATGTAAGACAGGGTGAATAGATACAAAGGAGAAAATTTGAACACCACTAGCAAAATTTTCACAACATGTGAAATCTGATCTATCTTTTGTGAAGAACATGGAACACAGCTGGAGAAAATGTAGGCCTAGCGTCATTGAGACCTTCTTCAAGTGCATATGATAGTAGAAAGGGTGCTCTGTCAACTAAGAATCGAACAAACGGCCTCTAGTCAGACCAGAGCCATCTGAACTCAGTTGTGGAGTGCATGGCACATGAAGGAAGCAAGTGTTCAGCCACCAGTTGAAATAGATAAAATGCTGGGCACACCATAGCAAATCGAGCAAGAAACTATCTTCAAACAATGTAAACAGGCTCCCCATGATAAACGAAAGCACCTGCACCTACAGTGTCCAAGGTACAATGAACAAATTGTTCGTCCAACTCCTGTAACTTGAAAACTGAGTGTAGTTTTTGCAAAGAAATAATTGCAACATAGGCTATAGCGGCATTAGAATTCAAGAGAGACAATTCAAATGGCGAGCGAATGAAGATCATGGAATAAAAGAAATGAGAAAGACTCGAGCTTTTATAAGAAGATGGTATGTGTGAGCAGATTGAAAGGAACGCCATCTAAAAGTTGAAAAGACTTAATTGGGCAAAGGCAAGAGTCGAGAAGTAAAGGCTGAACAATAAAAAGGAATTTAAATGTCTTATCAACATTTAATAAATTGAAAGCGATCTCAAAACCTCTAGTATGCCACTCTTCAGATGATAAAAGATGATGTAAGGGTAAGTGCGAGTGTTCCAAGGCAAGCAACATACCAATCATAATTGATGAGCATTTATGAAAGAAAAGGGGAGCAATGAATAGGAATTTAATTAATTGAATTTGAAAAGCAGCATTCAATTAAAAAAGGAATTTTTTTTTTTTTTTTTTTGGCAAATATTGAAAGATGAAACATTGACTCCATGCCCAATGAATGAGATGTCTAAGTTTGACACTTAGCAGGCAAGCTTCCTCGAGAGCTGCCAAAATGTCAAATGTAATCTGCCCTCCAAGCTGATTTTAGTTTTTCCAATTTCCTTAGTAAGGCTTCCTCATAGACTACAGGGTCCAAGCTTTAAATAAAAAACCTCATTAAAGTCTTATGGCTCTCAATTCTGTGGATGAAGGCTGCTTTAAGGCAAGCTCCTAATAATCACTCATTGCGTTAGTGCCTTAGCCAATTTCAAACATTCAAAACTCATGGCATAGAACCCCCAGAGACAGCCGGTTCTATTTATACTCTAATGCATAAAAGGAAAACATTGTTGAGAAAAAGGAAAGAGAAATAAACAAAAAAAAGGTGGTGATGCACCATAAAGGTAGAGGACTCATGGCTGCATTGAGTGGACATTTCAACACACCAACAATTACTATGATATAAGGAGAGGTGGAGGACTCATGAGTACATGCTATAAGTGTGGAGATTTTGGGCATAGAGCTTTCAAGTTCCCACAAGCACATTAAAACAGCAATAGAATAAATTAGGCTAGCAACTACATTGTAGAAGCGGATGAGGAAAGTGTTGCATCACCCAATCACATGGAAGAACCAAAACATGGAGAAGCTTTCATAATGAAGAGAGTGTTGCTAAAATTAGCCAAGGAGGATAATGAACCTGTGCAAAAAAAGTTTTTTCCGATCCATAAGCAAATTTGAAGGTAAGTGCTGCCAGGTTATTGTCAATAGTGATAGTACAAATAACTTGGTGTATAATGAGATAGTAGGAAAGCTTGGGTTGAAAAGTGTAGCGCACCCAAATACGTATAAGGTGTCGTGGTTGCAAAAAGGACAACAAATTTTAGTGAATGAACAATGGATTGTTAATTTTCAAATTGGGTCTTACAAGGATGAAGTTTTGTGTATGCAATGTATTGTTGGGTTGGCCTTGGCAATTTGATAGGAACGCTATACATGATGGTAGAGAAAATATCTATTCACTTCTGAAGGACAGAAGGAAGAATGCTTTAAGACGCCAAAAACGACACTAGCAAGGGGGATTCCAAGTAGGGAACGTTTCAAGGGCAAAACGGCTAATAGAAATGCTTTCGAAAGAGCTTCATAGTCGAGGTACGTGTTGGAAATGGCACAACCGTTTCTGACACGTCAAATGTTTGTGGGATCATTTTGAATGCAAAAAAAACTTAAAAATATAAATAAAAATCTAAAACTAACCTGACCTACCCTAAACCCAATGCCTAATCACAGTTGAACATTTCAAACACAAAACAAAAGACAAAAATCTAAATCATTTCAAATAAGTTAAAAACACAACAATTTGTTCTTTTTGCATTTCAGCCTTTTACTAGGAGTGGCGTTCATGGTGTTGCTAGTTCTACATAGGGGGTGGAGAGTGGAGCTAGTGGGAGTGGTGTTCATGGTGCTGCTGGTTCTACCTAGGGGGTGGAGAGTGGAGCTAGTGGAAGCGGCGTTCATGGTGTTGCTGATGATACTAATTTTGAGGAGAATCTAAATGATTTATTCTAGATATAATCCTCGCATTGTGAACTAATTTGGGATTTGCATTTTACATTTTGAAGTTTGAACTTGTAAAACATGATATGCCACATGAACATGTAAAATTTTATGCATGGTGAATCTTTTGAATTTTCACGAATACTATATTTTTTAAGTATTTTATCTTTTATGGAAAAAAAATGAGTATTATGCATTTTTAATAAATATTTATATTGTTTTATAATTTATTGTACATGAGTCTATGTATTGTTTCATTTCCAAGGGTTTTTGGAAAATTAGCATTTCCATGTTTTGGATCTGTATCCGTTTGCATTTCCGAGAAACTTAGTTTGAGCCCATTGAAGGACAAACAGGCAGGAGTGGACAATAGTCCTAAAGTTTTGTTGGTTTTCAGAAAATAGTTTAATAAAAAGGTAAAGAAGTAGAAGTCATGTTTTGCTTTTATTCCCAAACCCATGCAAGTTGGAACAACGTGAGTGAAATTCCATATGAAGTAAAGGATTTATTCGAGGAATATGCTTGAGATTATTTCTAAGGATTTGTCAAATTTATTACCACCTATGAGGTGCATTAACCATCACATGGATTTGATTCTCAGATCTAGTTATCCATACAAAGTAGTGTATATAGGTTGACACCTATGGAGAATGAGTAAGTGAATAGACAAGTACAAGAGTTGTTGGAAAAGGGTATAATAAAAGAAATCTTAAGCCCACAACAGTGTTAGCACACAAGAAAGGTGGGGATCGACATATGTGCATGGGTTCTAGAGCCATTGCCTCAGATGGATGACCTGGTGGATTGTTTGAGTGGAGCAAGGCACTTCACAAAGGTCAATCTTAAGAGTGGGTATCACCAAATCAGAATTAAAGGTGATGAGTGGAAGATCACGTTCAAGACAAAGGATGGTTTGTACGAGTGGCTAGTTATACCATTTAGGTCGGCAAATGTACCAAGCACATTCATTAGATTTGTGAGTGAAGTATTGAAGCTATATATTGGTAATTTTGTTATTGTATATTTAAATGATATCTTGATTTTTAGTAGAAAAAAAGAAGCATTTGAGGCTAGTGTTGCAAAAGTTGAGAGAAGAGAAGTTGTTGGTCAATTTAAATTAGTTCAATTTTATGAAGGATGAGTTGGTTTATTTGGGCTTTGTGGTTTCACAAGAGGGATTGAGAATGAGTTCGAAAAAGGCAAGAGCTAATGTTGATTGGCCATCGCCAAAGAGCATGTTTGAAGCAAAAAGTTTTCATAGATTAGCAAGTTTTTACTGTATGTTCATTAGAAACTTTACTTGAATATGTGCAACAATCATGGAAACAACGAGAGGTGATAGAAGAGAGAATTCACATTGACAATTGTAGTTAAGCATAGTTTTCTAATTTTGAAGAAGGTGCCATTACACCCAGTGTTGACATTATTGGATTTCAACAAGATATTCCAAGTTGATTGTGATGCTAGTTGGACAGAGATGGGTGTGGTTTTGAATAAAGAAGGTCAGCCCATTGCTTACTTTGGAGAGAATTTGAATGATGTTAAACGGAAGTATCTAATTTATGATCAGGAGTTCTATGGCATGGTGCAAGTTGTCAAGGAATGGAGACTTTATTTGCTTCTGAAAGAGATCGTTTTGTATACGGATCATCAAGCACTGTAGTTCATAAATAGTCAAGGTAAGTTAAACCAAAAACACATGAAGTGGATTGAATTACTTCAAAGTTATTCAATTATTTTGAATCATAGAAGCAAGATGTCAAATAGAGTTGTAGATGCATTGAATAGAAGATGTCTTGTGTTGAACAAGATGAGAATAGAGGTAGTTGGGTTTACTTGATGAAGGATTTATGTGAAGATGATTTGGGTTTTAGAGATGCTTGGGAAGCATACAAGAGCCCAATCGACATTGACAAAGAACTCCATGGTTAGATTTTATTTTGCAAGATGGATTGTTGTTTAGAGGACAAAGGTTGTGGGCACCTTAAGGGTCAATGAAGGAGAATTTGATTAGAGAAATACATAGTGGAGGACTAGCTCGTCATTTTGGTGTGGATAAAACATTAGCACAGTTGAGTGGAAGGCACTATTGGCCTAAGATGGATGCGGATTGAAGAAATCTGTGTAAAGTTGTAGAGTTTGCCAACATTCCAAGGGTAAAAGTCAAAATGCAAGTTTGTATCAACCATTGCGAGCATTGGAAAGACTGCAGGAAGCATAAGCATGGATTTTATTTTTGGGTTGCTAAGAACACAAAAATGTATTGATTCTATCTTCGTTGTTGTTGATAGATTTTCAAAGATGACACACTTCACAATGTGTGAGAAGATCAGTAATGCCAAGAACATTGCAAATTTGTTTTTCAAATTAATAAGGTTGCACGGTGTACCCAAAAGCATAGTTTTGGATAGAGATACCATATTTGTTGGTCATTTTTGGAGAACTTTGTGGAATTCATTGGGCACAAGGTTGAGTTTTAGTTCAATGTATCGTCCATAAATAGATGGACAAACAAAGATGGTTAATGGAAACCTCAGGAATTTGTTGAGATCTTTGGTGGGGAACGAGCCCAAACAATGGGATATGATTTTGACACAAGCTGAAATTTCTTACAAAAACTCAGTCATTAGGAGTACAACAAAGAGCCCATTTCATATTGTGTATAGTTGCAACCCTAGAGGTGTTACTGAGTTTAGAGATACTGTGGATTTGAATAGAAGAATTGCTGAAGTGGAGGACTACGTAGAATATATGAAGTGCATCAAGAGGTGAGAGATAAGTGCAAGAAGAGTGCCATGAACTACACGCAACGTGCAGATCTTAAGAGAAGAGAACAAGAATTCCAAGTGGATGACTTGGTTTTGGATCATTTGAGAAAAGAGAGATTTTTGAAAGGAAGATATAACAAGCTCAAGTTGAAGAAGATTGGGCAATGTAAAATTCTTAGAAGATTTGTAGTAAATGCCTATGAGATGGATCTGCTAGATGGGATTCATTTCTCTCCTATATTTGATGTAGAAGATTTGTACCCTTACTATGAGGGACAAGCAACTAATGAGCATGTAAATCTAGATTATTCAATTTTGGATTGGAGATAACAGTTACTAGAGAAGGTAAGGGAAGGGATACAGATGGTAATTGATTCCAAAACTACCAAGAGGACAAGAGGTAGTGAGTACAAAGAGTATTTGGTCAAGTGGAAGAACATAGCAGCTAAAGGTGCAACGTATGAGTGCATTTGAGATCTCTAAGTATGGAAAACTATTGGAAGAGCTCACACAAGGTTCATGAGCAGAAGCTCATGGATCATTTTACTTACACATGGTGCATGATGCAGGATTTTCTGGGTCAAAGTGCAATCTTGCATCAGCGAAAAACATATGTCGTATGTTTATGTGTGCTTGTAAAACTTGTTGATAATGTTGGCAGGGTTGTGCATGTCAAAGATGATCAGGCAGACCTGAAAAACATCTCCAGAGCTCCAACACTTCAGGAACAACTAATGTAGAGGGTTTCAGTCATCAACCAAGGATCGAATTGACCCCTTCTAGACAAATGCTAAAACTGCCGGTTAGCGCAGGCGGCCGTTATGAAACCGACGGTGTGCATTAATTGGCAGTTATGCAAACCACTAGTCTACAGGAACCGACTGTTACGCTCATGTTAGTTAAACAAGATCTGTAATGGAACGAAATGATAAATTGTCAGTTTTTAAGCGTTTTCAAAATGCTTGGGAGTTCAAAGAAGCACTCTAGGAGTCAAAGGTAGTCAGAAAGGATCTGAATCTAGCAGTAGGGGTAGCTTTAGTTGGGGAGAGCAAGTGAGAGAAGGAGGAGAGGGAGTATGTGTGTGTTAAGAACATAACAAAAAGTGTATCAAGTCCATTGAGTGACTATGTCTGGGTTGTAATCTTCTTCATGTTGCATTTCAATAAGCAAAGCATGTGTGTGGTTGTAATCCTTTGTAACACTCGTTGAATTCAATAGTGTAAAGTTTTAGTTGCAAGTCTGATTCTGCTGGTTCAAAGTGTGTGTCCATTAGAGAGAGTGAGTCTAGGCTGTGGGGAAAGGTTGTCATTAATGTAGTCCTCTCTCACCTGTCCTGCATGAATTTGCCCTGTAGAAACCAAATGTGGGAAATTCTAGCATGGAATGGTGGCGAGGCAGCTTCTTATTGATACAATGATTTGTTAGAAAGGGTCTCCATGAGCACTTGCAGCTGTGTTCATACATTCAAAACGCTATAATTATGCTCTTGCAATGCTCTTATACAAAACTTATTGCTCTCATGGACTACTACTCATGCTACAGAAATCCAAATAGTTGGTAAGAGATTCCGTCTACTCTCGTCATTCTGAAGGCAACTGTTCCTTTAATGGATTCCCTGTTTCTGGGGCTGTCAGGTCTTCTCTGTTACTTCTCTTTCTCCTTTTGACATGTTGACAGGTGCCATGTAGGAATGAAGTGAAGTGTCTTGGTGATTTGTCATGTTTGTCCAAGTAGGATGCTGAAGTAAATCATTTGGAATTAACAAGTTGCCTTACATCTTGACTATCCTAGAAAACTAATAGTGAATAATCAATTGTATGCCATCCAGCTATCCCTGATCTTGAAGTGTCCCCAAGGAGAAGACCACGCCAAGGAAGAGAAGTAAATGCTCTTTTATTTGAGATACACAACTATGTCCACACCACTTGCATTTGTATAGATAACAAAAGGTTTTGGAATATTGCATAAAGTTACAACTCTTCTGTTAGCTTCAAAAATGATTTCATTGCATTTAGGGCAATGGAACATCCTTGACTTCTTTAGCAATTTAGTTGAAGGAGTTGCAATCTGGATTAAACTAGGGACAGTTCAGTCAAAAGCTTTGCTGGCCTAAGAAAGTTCTTTTCCCTCTTGGACAGTTATAAAGTCAGAAATCTATATCAATATTTTGAGTGGAATTAGATATGATTATTAGTAAAATTCAGTGGTTGAAATTGAGGATTCATATCATCCATGGAGTTTCCTTAGCACTCATTCTAGTGATAATGTAACATTGCTCTTTGCATCAAGGTTACTAGTGATGCTAGCATATTGTCCTCAGTGTCCCTGCATATTTTCCTCAGCCCTGAACTATGGAAGGATGTCACGTTTTTTTTTCCTCAGCTCTAACCATAGAGAAAAAGATTGCATTTTAATGCAAATGGGTTTTTGAGACTCCTGATGTACAATCTATTCTCATGATTATATTGCATATTGTAGAATGGAAGAGGCATATGCCCTGACTGATGCTCAAGTAATACATTTCTAAAGAGTCAAAGACATTTTTTGCGTTCAAGCAGGAATCAAACTGGTTCAATGTAATGGATGATAATTGAAATTATGTATGTATTTTCATGCCTTTTGGCTTTGACCATGGTTTTGACTACTGGTGCACAATCTAATGTGAATAGTTTATTTCATAATGTAGAATGGAATGGGCATTTGCTCTGACTGATGTGAGTAATAAATTTCTCATGAGTAGGGACATTTTTGGGCTTAAGCTGATTCTGTATTTTGGCTTTGCCTGTGACTTTTTAATGATGCAAGTAATAACTTTTTTAAACATACATAAGAAGGTTAGTAATTCCATGTTGGATGTCTTAGGCTTTACCCACAGTGTTGGTACATTGTAAGTCTTATCTGTAGAAGTTTTGAGAATCTATTAGAATTGAATTTGAGGTCCCTGGTGAGTGTAATCACACTAACAAATTGATCAATCTTGCCTGATTAGAGAGCTTTTCTATTGTCAATTAGTTGAGATATGGTTCCAATTGCCTCTTTTGTTTTGATTGTCACCTGCCGCAGAGAGAAAATTATCTAAAAATATTAATTTGAAAATTTCCCCTTGTTTGCTGAACGTGTTATTTTCTGTCTTTCCTGGCCATGTTGAAAAATGTTTCCCTGTTCCATACAGATCATTCGATATTCTTTCTTTGGTTTGAAAGAGGCATTTGGCTATACTCCATCATGGCTTCAGTGGCTTCGGTGAGTCTCGTTTTATTGCATTTCTTGTTGCTATATGTGTGCTTGCTGGTTTCCCAATCCTGATATTCTAGTAAATTAGCAAATGTTTTTTATGCCATTGTTTATCAATTTGTTTGTGCATTTCTTGGTGGAATGGATACCCCAATCCTTGGGACTAAGCTGAAGAAGGTTAATTTATTTGTGCACTCGATACAACTGAGATGTCTATCCTTCAGTTAAAAAAAAAAAAAAAAAAAAAAAAAAAACTGTTTGTGCATTACATGGATGGATGATTTTTGTTCTTCAGGTATAGCTCCTTCTTCATAATGTACCCAACTGGCATTTCTAGTGAAGTTGGATTAATATATACAGCCTTACCATATATAAAGGTAACTTTTTGACCCGGTTATTGGATTATTTCCAATGATTTCTCGTTGTCTTTTATGGTCTGCTTTGTTCTAACATCTAATTTTGAAGTAGACAGGCATCAAATGTTCCATGAATGTTTGTTATGGTATTATTTATTCAAATTGTTTGCTTGCAGAACTCTGAATTGTATTGCTTAAGGATGCCAAACAAATTCAACTTTGGATTTGACTACTTCTATGCCTCACTTCTTGTTCTAGCTGTCTATGTTCCAGGTTTGTAAATATTCGTTTGGTTTGAACTGTTAGGGAAGTAGTTTGTCAGTGTGCTTGTGTTATGTTGTTACTGCCTTTTGTAATACTGATATTAATTTTCTCATTCCGAGCAGGAAGTCCGCATATGTATACATATATGATAGGCCAGAGAAAGAAAGCTTTATCGAAGTCTAGAAAGTCTGATTGATGCCGATTATACTTGCTGGAAAATCAGTTTGATGATAAACATTATGGAACGGTATTTTAAAAATAAGAAAGTAGGAGACATTGGTTATTGTACTGAAAATCATGCATGCTATATCGTCCTTTTGTGATGGTGGAATTCTTTCTTCTTTATGCATATATCTTCATACTTCTTTGTTCACAAAGAGAATGGAAAAGATCTAAAGTGGAAGAAAATTATGGGTGTTGTCAGAACAGTTTTGGGAGCTACAGAATTTTTGTCAGGTTGTATTCCCAAATATTGCCTCAGTTTTTTATTCATAGTTTGTTTCAATCTAGAATGATTTCTTTTTGATGGTTTCAACATTCTTAGAATTGGTTTTTAAAAAGTGCAGCTTTAGAGGGAAAATCATGGAAGTGACTGTCGTTCTCTCTTATTGTCATCTTTTAATTTTTTAGGTTTTAAGAACATAGAAGATATCTATGGATAAGCATGGATGGGCCGAGCATCCAAATGATCATTTTTTTTCCAATCAATAATCAAATAATGAAATTGCAAATAGTGCTTAAGAACTTAAGCTGCAATAGATATTATATTTTTTTCATCAAATTATTGAATCGATAAAATTATGATATGCATAATTTTGGTATGGTTTTTGTTTGTGTGCGTCCCTGCGACTATTTGTATACCATTGCAAAAAGTAGGATTTCAATGCACTTTATACATCTCTTGTCATGCATCAACTCAAGAATAAATGAGTGTATATGATGCGTATCACCATCTTTATTTTAGCAAGATGAGATCCCAATTACTTTATGGTATTTGTATAGAACATGGCATAAAATTGTTAACACAGGGACATCCCTATAGTGGTGTAATTAAAGGATTGTGAGCTTTTATAAATATAGTTAGGGGAGCTAAACGCCACCTACTTGTATTCTAGCTTTTGTTTCCACACCTTGTCATCCTTTTTCAACCATATTTCATCAAATAGACCTTTTGCAAAGTCTATTTTGACCCAAATTTTAGCAAAGGTAGCGAAATGCCTCTGAGTTTTTTCTGGAGAGCTAAAATTGAATAGACTAATGGCATTCTTAATAGAAAAGAAGGTAAGAGGATAATATACGTGAAAGGGAAGATTCACGAGTCTCACCTAGATAGGGGCAAAATAAAAATTTCCATTGAGAGGTCAAAATATGAATACTAAGGCGTCAAACAAAGCCTAGCTCCCCTCAATAACCAAAGATTGGACTTGAGAATAAGGTTTGTATCCTTAGTTGCAACACATTTCATAGTGAAAAAATCCCATTTGCACCGGGCAAATAAAGATCTTTTGATAAAGCAGGGGCTTCCAAGTGGAAGAAATCCATTTATGAAGAGTCTAATTTTTGTCAAAGATTACATAATTTACAAACAATACTTTTGAAAATAAGCTTCCTTATCAAGAACTTCATCCCCAAGCTCAATGATAAGGATGAACTCATAGAGCTCTACACAAAAAATATCGCAAAGAGGTGGGTTGAAAACTAACATAGGATAAGGAAGGAATCCCTTGAAAGATAATGGTGGTACTAGAGAATAAAAAATGAGGCCACACTCAAATCCACGTTTTAGATCTGTAGAGGGTGAAGCCAAAGAATGCTCAATAAGCGAAGAATAAGAAATAAGAGGATAAGGCATGAGTGTTGTAATAGGAGCATTGCCTAAGGTGTAAGGATAAGGCATGAATTTGAGTTACTAAGGGTTAGAAGGAAGCGTAGGAGCAAAAAATACGTGTGGGAGATGACAAGTGGAGCCGGTTTTTTATTTTGAGTCCCCTTTTTTTAGAAATGGGAGAATGGGTGTTAAAGTGAGAGCACCCTACAAAATATATCTTCTTTCCAAACAAACTAGGGTTTAACGAATTTCGAAGCTTCCCTGTTTTTCTTGATATCAAAAGCACTAACAACTTTAATTGGCACAAGAGCAATGATGAGGGTGTAATAATCAAGTCCTTTCTAAGTATCATAACCATAAGGGATGAAAGATGAATTGTAATGATTAATAAGCAACTCTTAAACATCTTTCCCCTCATGAATTTGACATACAACAAAGTTGCTCAGGGTTTCAACATATTACTTAAAGAAATAGTTATCCAACGGAGAAAGGATCTTCCAAAGGTAGCAATAACATATGTTGACACGTATTCAATCAAATATGGCCTAATAATAAATGCTACCAAGGGACAATGTACACCATTAAACATCTTTTCTTTTGTTGCTATTAGTTATGGGGTGCCATTATGATACCTATAAATATTACAGAGGTAATTTTTATATGCAATTTTTGCAGTATTATAATGGGTAAAATGTACGAGAGTAAATTGTTAGTGAATTGAGGAATAGAAGAACATATTCATGTTGATTGCCGAAGGGTTAACATAAATAACCATTGACCACCTCAATGCACCGGAAAAATAGTGTCTTAGATTGTAAAAATAACTGTAGTAATGAAAAACGGTCTAATAAAAAATAAGAGGAGTATGGTATATTTCAAAATTAAGGGTGAGGCATGTTTTGAATATGTTTTACTTTTGACCCCATTATATTTATTTGTTATGACACCAAGATGTATTGATTGATCGATTGCAAGATTTAAGTATCCTTTGAGAGCATGTCGTGGTCGAGGGAAGTAGGATGACAAACATATTTTTTTGGTAGAACAAAAGAAAGACAGCCTGCAAAGATCCATCTATTTATATAAATTGAGATGGTGTTCATGGTATATAGGCTACCAATCTTCACATTTCTTGCCACATTATCTATAGGGAATTTTGTGACCTTCGTCTTTCTCTTTCTCAACCCTACGAAAATTATCATAGTAATTAAGATTTAATTATGTTTGTTAGTGAGTTTAATCAATATGAGGAGTTGTATTATTATTCACTCTATTGACTGTTTAATTGTCATATATATTTTCATACCACTAAAATTATCAACTTTATATACCTTGTGCGGATTTGATGTAGTAGTCGGGTTGTGGGAACAGTTTAGCCAAATGTGGATGTGGAACACGAATCGTTTAGTTTTAGAAGGACATCTTAAACTGCACATAGAATCTTATGTTGTGACATGTCAATTAATGTAGAGATAATATCGTGTTGCTCGCTAAAAAAAACCATATTCTTTGAAAATACAATTTAATTATAATTGAAAAATAAAATAAAATCAAATTTGGATCATTTAATTATTAAAAGAGTTGTAGTTTAATTGGAGGTGATGGTAAATCGCATTGTCACTCCATTCATCAAATACAAATCCCATGAGATATCAAACATGGACAAATTTAGGATTGAGTCCCAATTAAATGTGGCAGAATAGATACTCCTCAATACTAAATAATAAATTAAAGGTCAATTATTCGTACCCTCATATCACTACCAAATACTAAAAAAACTATGGAAAATCAAAATAGTTATCCTTTAATAAAAAGTAAAGAGAGTTTCCAATAAATTTGAACACATACTTTCATGTAATATTAAATATATATATATATATATATATATATATAAAATTGAAAACGAATAATAATCGAAAATAGTAATTTATCATTTAATAAACTACAAAGTATAATGTTATACTTAAAAAGAGTAGTTTCATTTACTAAAATACAAAATAGTGCGAATGAAATGGTTTTTCTCCCCCAAACACCACTATACAGATTATATCCTTTCCTGGGATGTATTTTAAGTGGGTGGGCGAAGAGATATGTTAATCCCACATGTAGCGGGGAGTGGGTAAAGCAGAGACAATGCGGTATAAATACTGAGGGAAGAAATTATTGAAATCATACCTTTCTCGGCCTTTTGGCTAAGATCAAGTGTAGTATCTGTTCTTATCAGTTTAATATCTGATACGTGGCTCAATGAGCCACACGATATTAAATTTATTTCTTTAGGGGGAAGGTCCAAACGGGAGCTTGCTATCAGGTCCTTCGAGCGTCGCTTCTGTTTTGCACTACTGCAGAAGCCTGGCGCACCCCAACACCCCCAATTCAATCGTCAAATTAATATTTAAATGTATATTTTATTTGTGCTTTACTGATTAATTTAATGAACTGATAAAAACACGAATAGAGGCTGTGATGCGGGTGATGATACGACATAAATAGAAATGCTTACCAATTTATAATGGGAGGGGAATACAATACAGCAGTACGATATGCTTTCTACAGACTTGAAATTTGTATTTGTGAGCAAAAGCCATTTCTTGTTTTCCGGGGGAATTACAGATTTTTGAAGGCAAGATTAGTTAGTTGTCTTCATGTCTCTTGCAAATGATCTTGCTCAACGATGATATGAGCCTAATTAATCTTCGAAAACTTCGAAAAATAAAATATTGATATCGACACTCCAATAATTGTAGTAATTACTTAACTAGCAAACCAATGCAATACAAAGGACACTCTTCAAATGCTTGTCTGATTTCTACAAAATGCTTGTAGCTTTTTTCAAATGATTTCTAGATAACTAAATGCATTAAGATGCACTTGTAGTGATACATTAATTGAATCCAAATTGACACCCTATTGCCTCACAAACTGAGATTAAACGATCAAACGATTCATAAAGACACGATCTCAAATGGTGGATGAACTTTTATCTGAATGGGACTAAAGAAAATCCCAAAACCGTACTCATTGCATTTTTGGGTCTCAAAATTGTACTAGATATCACCACACAACAACGAAATCAATCAAGAGGGGTGAGAATAAGGGAGGATGCAATGACAAACCAAAAAATGCGTACCTTAAATTCATATGGTTTAATGACCAATAAATACATAGGGGTCGTTCTTATGTGTCAATATTTAGCTCCACGTTGATGTGTGAGAGTGTGCACACATCAAAGTAAACAAATATGGTATTGAAACAAAATTTTGTGCCCCTTAAACTCTTGAAACAAACTCCATTGTACCTATGAATCTTACAAGAATATTATTTGTTTTTCTATACACACATGGGTGAGTGCCAATAATAATATGTTGTCATCTAGAAAATTGAAAATTGAAATGCTTGATTACGCTGAAAATGTGTACAATTGGCATGTGGGATCATATCTCTAAATATGTGCTCAATCCCAAATGCTTTACCGACTACAAAGTTTAGTGATAAAAATCAAGCTAACCCAAATATGGTCTCTTAAGGTCGGGGTTTTATAACGAGACGTCATTTCCTATTTTTTATCGTCCTTAACCCCGACTTCTACATCATCTCCATCTTCTATTACATTACTTTCGTTAACTAATCCTCCTCTTTAATTATTCACTTCTTCATTATCTCCTCCTATCTCCTTGAAATTATCTTTGATACTGAGTTTTGTTTCTTCAATCTTATTAATATTTGTCATGGCTTCAATATTCTCTTTATTTTATTATTTTTTATTCTAAATTTTCTTGCATTCCACCACCTACAAATTATTCTTCATTATCATTTAATTACTTCCATTCGGTATTTCCTTTACCACTATTTCTTCTTATACTGCTTCTCTACTTTCTATTTTTTCTTGTGCTACTTCTTTTTCCTTCTTGTACACTTCATCCATTATGGGAAGTCCCTATTTCATCTTTTTGGGTTTCCAATCCTAGCATTTTGAAAAGTGTGATAGAATAATGGATTCCTTTCTACATCTCTCCCATGATTCACCTTCAACGTTGTGAAGTGCAACAACGATTTAAACCTAATTTCTTCTCACATCTCTTTTGTGTCTTCTTCCCCTAATTTCGTCAACGCTAACTATGTTGTTTTTGTTTGGTCAAAATTGCCTTGATCTTCTATGTGAGGTTTAGTTTTGGTTGATATGTTTTCTTTCTTTTATTTTCCTTTCATGATTTTTCTTAGCATTCTTTCTTAGACTCTCTTTTATCTGTATTTCTCTTTTATCTTCTAACTTAGCTTTATATTCTTCCATTCTCTTCCTCTCATCTTCTCTTTCCACTTGTACTAATTTACTTTGTTATATATTGTTTTATATTCTTGGCCTAATTTTTTGTAACCTCCTTTTGTTCATCATTCTTTTTCGTCTAATTTTTTCGCCTCTATATTGTTCTCATTTAATGCCCTCAATCATATAGACTTGATATTTTCATGAGTCACATCCCTTCAAGTTCTCACCTCTTTCCACATGCCATTCTTAAGTTTTCGGGTCCCTCAAGGAATTGCTTATTGCTTTGGGTCAATCCCTTGGCCACAAAGAGCTTGCAGATAAGAATTGGTACTCGTTTCAGGGATCTGCCTCTAGGTCCAATTAGGAATTTAGTCTTTGTGGCGTCAAAACTTGTCTCTGCTTGTTATGTCTAGATAATTATGAATGTTCATCTAGGGTAGTTTTAAACCAATATCCAAAGGCCTTTGTCCAAGTTTCATCAATTTATTCAAGTTTTTGAACTTGTTCGAAGTCCACTTGACAGGGTTATTGATCCAAAATTTACTAATTTTTTTATGTTTAGTGTCTTAGAATCTACAACCACAATGACTATGAATAATGTAATCGGTGTTACATCTCGATTCCTTGCTATGCTAATTATTTGACTATTTATAGATGATTATGGTAGATACACATGATATTGACTAAATTTTTTGATTAAGCTTGAGATTATGTTATTTCAAGATATTATATGTTGCTTAATTAAGTGATAATTCATGATTGCTTAGTATGAGTTGGTTTATGTATGCACTTTTATTTTTAAGCATATTAATGAACTGTTATAGTTACATATTGTTGATTATGATTTCACGTAATATAGTCTAACTCCCTCTGTGTTGTGAGGTGGACGTAAGAGAATTCTTCCCTCAAATGTGTCGGAAGGAAAACATCATTGGAAGGGTGGTGTACATGGAGACATCGTTGGTTGATAGAGCGCTAGCAAAACCCTGCACACACTACGATAATTAGTCATGTTAGAATGCATTTAAAAATGATTGTTTAAATTACTTATTTCTATGGTTGTTTAAGTATGTATGCAATAGGAATAAGAGTCCCTTGTGTGGTTAGTCTAATAAGTCGTTATTATTTTAAAGGCAAAAAATAATAATTAAAATAAAATTTAAATTCGGATTATTAGTTATTATCTTTCCTTTATATTGTCAAAATATGATTTTAAATGGCTAAACATGAAAATAAAATTTCATAATTAAATAAAAGGGAATTGTTTTGTTTTAAAAATAATAAAAATAGAAAAATAAATTAAAATTAGGAAAAACAAAAAAATAATTAAAATAGTCTAAAATTTATTTTAAAAAAAAAGAAAAAGAAAAAAAAAACAAAAACAAAAGGATGGAAGAGAAAATTGGCATCTTTTACTCTATTTAAGAAATGTCATGAAAGAGGTTTGACATAGCTTGGGTATTGGAGAAGAGTGAAGGAGGAGCGAGGCGTAGAAAGAAAAAGTACAAAGGTTCAATTAGTGAATTCAATGGTAAGGGATGTACTTAAAATTCATTTTGTTTACTAATATGAATGGAATCACGTTTCTAGAAAATGGATATTAACATAGAAATTGTTTTAAACGGGTTTGGTCAAATAATTGTAGATAATACCCTCTAAATTAGCAATACCCAATCTTTTTAAAAAACTCTGTACAAGTATACGATGGGAATATTTGGAGTTTTATATTTGTAGTTTGAAAATAGTAGTAAACCCCAGGTTTGGAAAGCAATAATAAATCTAGGACAGAAACTAATTAATGTTAGATTGATTTTTGGTGCCTTGGATTTCCATAATTTAGTTTGAGCTCGAGATGCTAAACCACGTAACATAAAACCTTGGTAATCTGACTAACATAGCAATTAACATGGTTTTTTTTAAGAAGCAGAGTATTTGCCAAAAATCTGGAGGTAAGATGTCATAAATATAATAATGGATACATTGTTTTACTCAAAACATAAGATTAAATTGTAAAACATTTGTCATGCTTGGACTTGTTGATTTAGACCCTGTTTAAAGCGTTGAGTTTTCAAACCTGTATGAAAATTGTAAAATTGTTTTATCCATAGCATCAAAAATCCTTGAACTCAACCAAATCTGTATTTGAGCAATTTGTTCAAAAAATGTCTTTAGACGCCTTAGATCAGGTTATAATTTCTGAAATTGAAACTATCATGTTTGTTTTAAATCCTTTGCTAGTATTTTCTTTGCCAGGGGCATTGTAGGATTAACAAGGTCAAAGAGGTCTTAGGTGTCCCATATTTACAAATTTATGTTTTGGGGAGTTGACCCATAATGATGGTTAAAAAATTAAAAATCTGCCAATATACTAGGCGTTGGTCTTGCCTTTAATTGCTGCTAGGCATCGACTTGTTTTTAAATCCTACATATGATTATTAGTGAATCGATTTTTTTTAAGAAAATTGCAAGTCCCTTTAAATTTTGGACATTTCTTTAAGGGGGTGTCAAACAAATATAGTTCTGTGTCAAAATTGGATAGGCGTTGAGATTTGAAAACCTGTATAAGATTAAAAAAAGAATTGGAAGTTTTAGAAATTTGTTTACCATATTTACGGTGTTGAATTTTTATTGAATCCCATATTAGTTGAAAATGTCGTACAAGTCTTCACAGGGCAAAAAACTAAAATTCCCAGGTTAAGACGGCTAGGTGACTCCCTGCAAAACTTACATGTTCAATTGATAGTACAGTGACATAATTCTACTACAAAAATTATTAAATGGTTAACTCTCCCAAATGCGTCGTACATATCAGCTTAACATGAGACAAATCTGATTTGGGACATCGCCCCTTCTCTATAAAGTCTTTTCTATGGAAGAAAATCCCTTATTGGAAGAAAATCCCTTATTGAGAGAAAATCCCTTATATTTGAAAGCCTATATAAGAATAAGAAAAGAATTGGAAATTTTAGAAATCTGTTTACCATATTTATGGAGTTGAATTTTTATTAAATAGTTGATTAGTTGAAAAACATCATACAATTCCTCATAGGCTAGAAAACTAAAAGTACCAAGGTAAGACAGCTAGGCAACTTCCTGCAAAACTTACCTGTTCAATCGATAGTATGATGACATAATTTTATTGCAAAAATTATTAAATGGTTAACTCTCCCAAATGCGTCGTACAGATCAGCTTAGCATGAGACAAACTTGATTTGGGGCATCACCCCTTCTCTACGGAGTCTTTTTTGTGGAAGAATTATTGGGAAAAAATCCCTTGTATTAATAAAAATATATATATATTTTACTTAAAAGTAGTTGATTGCCATCACTTTAAATGGCGGATTTGTTTGGGAATAAAATAAGTAAATTTTATCAGTCGATATCTTGTTTATAAAACTTACTTTTATATTAGTGGAATTAATTAATGTATAGTAAGGGCAAATTTAGAGAAATACGACTTAAGGTTCTAATATTGTTTTTTTTGAGTATATTGAAATGGGTTGGGTTGCCAGATTGATCTTAGAAATCATCATACAATGTATTTTTGGATTAAAAAATATATATAATTATAATATTATAATAATATTAAAAGGTTATAAAGATTATATAACCCTGAGGTTTTGAAATATGGAAAATAAAATAATAATAAATTAAGCATCATGGTAATGAAGCTCGGAAATTTCATAAACTAGTGGAATCGGTTTTCTTCTAAAAACTTCCTTATAATTACATTTATAATTAACCGATAGGCAAACTAGTATTGATAAACTTTAGTGTAAGAACATTTCTTAAAAACCAAATACCAGATATAACTATGATGGCATATTTATGTGTAGGTCAAAGTTGAACGGGATTCACTTCTTTGTCTTACAGAGTAAAACCAAGGAACTTTAAGACTCTTTAAATATGAAATACAATTAGTATAACGTTGAATTAAAGTTATGTCTATTTGAGGTTAAAATTATTTAAATTAATATTTACAGAAGTCGTATTAATTGAAAAAATGATAAATTTTGATTAATGGCTTAGTAAAGAATTGCTTATTAAAACCCAAAATAAACCAAACAAATAAACTAGACCTTTTTATGTTTTTGGGATAAAACAAAGGTTTTTATTTTCTATATTATTGATTGAAATAAATATTTTTATATTCTCTTAAAATGCTTTATGAGTTGAAATTATTAGTTACACTGGTTTGTGGTAATATGGATTATCATAGGGTGTAGAGAACTAGAAAACATTTTATTGTTAAAAATGTACACTAGATTTGCATGTTTACCCAAGTGGTATAATGATGAACATTATTTCTAGTATGGGATAGAATATAATGAAAGATTCATGCATATGTTAGACGAAACTAATATATGTTGTTATCATTCCTATTTTTAGCATGTTATGTGATGCATTTGCTAAGTGAAATGTATGTTATTGAATATTTTGGTTGAATTTTTGTTTGACCAATCTATATTGTTAATATGGAGTAAGGAGTGAGACGGACTTCACTGATTTACTGACATTACAATGTTAGATGAAGGCAATCTGATCAAATGGTGTGCATGAAATTGATAAATCTATAGATCATTTTATATTATTATTCGTAAAGCTTTGGTCAAAGTATGTTTAGTAAGACATTATCATTCATAAGTATGATTTATATGTATGCGCGATATCTTGCAATAGATCAAATTTTCTATGATACACTGCATGTTAGTTAAAAATCATACAGCACACGGGTAATAGCTAGTCTCTTTGGATTCTCGCACTATCACTATCTACCCATCCATGAGGGGAGGGCCATTTTTTGATGGGGTAGTATGGAGGATCGTTGGTCCATGGTTGATGTAAAAAAGTGTTTGGATGATGCTTTCCCTCCCCACAACAGTACTACTTATCGAGACAACACTTGAGATTGCCACAGATACTTGAAGTTTGAGAATTGAGCTCTAGGGTAGCTGAGTATCTTGTTTGTACATTGTAAAATATTGAATTGCAGAATTGTAATTTATAGTGATGCACTTATATAGAGGTTATTGTGTAAAATTAAAATGTAATTATTACTTTTTTACTAGAATATTATACACTCATGTATTTAGACACATACATTTATTGTATTATGAACTGTTATCATAATTGTACATGTTTACTTTATGTATCTTTGATAGACTCTCGGGTTGTAGTCTACTTTTGTGTATATATATATATTTTATAAAAAAAAATTCTAGTATATCCTAGCAGGGATGTTACATGTGGTATTAGAGCTACGACTCAAACTCATGGACCTAAGGAGTCAACTAACATTTTTATAACCTTCTTTTGGCATAAAGAAGGATGGTGAAAGCAAGAGTTTCAGGTGAGGGTCCTTTGAATACTGGTGACAATAACCCTCCCTTTTATTCTAGTCGATTTTTTGTCAAGCAATCAGCGAAGATGGATCGAATTGTCACGGTCATGAATGATACTAGAGATAGGATTGTGGCTCTTGAACAGGAGGTTCATGGCCATGTAGGTGAAGAACAACAAGATGAACCTGAAAAGCAACCATTTGAGCAGGAAAATCAACAAGATGTTAGAGTTCAATTTGTTGTAGAGTTGGCTCAAGATTTGAAGAAGGTGAACCCACCTAAGTTCGATGAAACTATTCTAGGTGATGGAGCGGAGGCATGGTTGATAGACATGAAAAAGTATTTCAAAATTTAAAACTACTTTGAAGTCACCAAGGCAGTATGGGGAGCATACCAGTTAACTGGTGAGGCAGCTACATGGTGGGCCAACAAAAGGTTAGAAATGAATTTGAATTTGACCACCACTACTTGGGATCAGTTTATGGTTTTGTTTAGATCACGTTGGCTCTTATAACTATATTTTGATTAGAAGCTTATAGACTTTCAAAATTTGAGGCAAAGAGACACGTCAGTGAATGAGTATTGGAAGCAATTCACCAAACTATTGAAGTATTTTCCTTAGTATCAGGGAGATGAGAGGTTTCAGATTAGGAAGTTCATCAAAGGTTTGAGGCCTTAGATTGGTGAAGTAAATGTTTACGGACCATCCACCATGGACTAGGTCTTCATGAAGGTGGTCAAGCAAGAGCAAAAATTGAAGTCTCTTTCGTAGGCTAAAGACACACTCAAAAAGAGGTTTGGCAATCCTAAGTCTAACTTCAAGAAGAATTGGAAACAGAGGAGTGTAGACTCCAAGAAATAGTTCAAGAATCAGAATGCTAAGTTCAACAATAGATCAAGGAACAAAAAGCAGGGAAATGAATCCAAGGACGGTTTCAAGGGAAACCAACAAAATTTTAGAAAAGGACCACCAGGAGGGTGTTTCATTTGTAGAGAGGATCATTATGCTCATGATTATCTTCAGGATAAGTCAAAGGGTAAAGGATCTAATAATCAACAGAGTGTTTTTATGTAGAGATCGACAATCGACAGGTCAAATATCAAACATTACCTATTGAGTTATTAGGTACTTTATTTTACCATCCAGTTTCTATTTTGATAGATACAAGAGCTACTGGATGTTTTATAGCTTCTAAGATGCTTACTAAAAAATTTTAAAGCGCTGGGGTAATGGAGTCAGTTCAATATGGGAATGATGCAAAGGTCATAGTAGATAGGTGTTTAGTTGAAGTAGAGATTAAGTTGCTTGAATTCACAACAGTTGTGAATTTATATGTAGCACCTTTAAGATCATATGATGTGATCTTGGGAGTCAACTAGCTCACAAAGCATAAAGCCAAAGTTGACTGCTACTTGAGAAAGGTGGAGTGTCTTAATGATTTTGGGAATCAGACATAAATTTAAGGTGAGAAGAGAGAGTTGAAGCTTAGACATATTTTAGGTATTGAACTTAAGAAAGCTCAACGAAAAGGGTATTAGGCATTTATCGTAAATATAAATAAAATAGAGGGATATAGGGAACCATCTCTTGAAGATTACTCAATTTTTAGAGATTATCATGATGTGTTTCTGGAAGAGTTGTTAGGTTTGCCTCCTAGACGTGAGTTCAATTTTTCTATTGATATCATACCTGGTTTGAAACCTCAGTCTAAGGCCCCATATAGGATGACAACTACATAATTGGTAGTATTAAGAATAAAGATGGTACCCTTCGACTATGCATTGACTACATAATGTTGAACAAGGCAACCATAAAAATAGTTATTTGTTACCTCGTATAGATGACTTTTTAGATCAAATGCGAGGAGCAACTATATTTTTCAAGATTGATCTTCGAGCAGGATACTATCAATTGAGGATTCAAGATGAAGACATTTCAAACATAGTGCTTAGAACATGAGACGGGCACTGTGAGTTTGTAGTGTTACCATTTGGTCTAACTAATGCTCTTAAAATATTTATGAATCTCATGAATAATATATTCAAAGATTTTATTGACCACTTTGTGTTAATTTTCCTAGATGATATTCTTATCTACTCAAAGAATGAAGAAGATCACCTTCAACATTTAGAGTTAGTTTTGTAGTGGTTGCAGAAGCACAAGCTTTATGAGAAGCTAAGTGTGCATTTTTCCAAAAATGGGTGAAGTACTTTAGACACATTATATCTGTAGATGGTATTTTTATAGATCCAAGGAAGATTAGAGCCATTATGAAATGGTCAACACTGAAGAATGTGCATAAAGTTTAAAGCGTCATGGGCTTGGCAGGTTATTATAAGTTCATACCAAATTTTTAAAAAATAGCTAACCCAATTACTTCCTTGCAACGAAAGAATTTCAAGTTTGTTTGGTCATAAAAGTTTGAGTTAGCTTTTCAAGAGTTGAAAAGAAGGCTTACGTCTGCACCAGTTTTAAGAGCTCCAAACCCTGATTGTCATTTTTCAATAGTCACGGATGCTTCAAGAGATGGCCTAGGTGGGGTCCTTATGCAAGATGGAGTAGTAGTGGATTATGAGTCATTAAAACTTAAGAAATATGAGGTGAATTATGCCCCTCATAATTTGGAGCTTACATCGATTATACACACTTTGCAAGTATGGTGGCATTATTTGTTGGGAAAATCTTTTGAGTTCAAAGCAAATAATTTGGGATTCAAGTATATTTTCACCCAATCTAATTTGAATGCACATTAGAGACGTTGGCTTGAGTTTTTGTCTAATTAAGACTTTGATATTAGTTACATCAAGAGTAAAGAGAATAGAGTAGTTAATGCTCTTAGTCACATAAGGTATATTGCAGCTTTAGCTACTATCAGGAGTAGCTTTAGGGATCAGGTGATTAAGTTCTTTCTAGGAGATGAATTTTATGATCAAGTTAGGAAAGCATTGTCAGAGAATGCTTAGAATACTTGGTATAAAGGATTCAATTTGGAAAATGATGGTCTTTTGCATTACAATAGACAGATGTATGTCCCAGATTGAGAGAATCTATAGATCGCAATACTTAAGGATTTGCATGATGCACCTTACTCAAGATACCCAGGTGTAACCAAGCTCATGGTAGAACTTAGACCAATGTCTTTTTGTAAAAGAATCAAGAAAAATGTAGATTATGTGTCACATTATCTAGAGTGCCAATGAGTGAAAGTTGAGTATGTAAATCCGACTGGGTTGTTATATCCTCGTGATATTTTGGAATGAAAATGACAGGTGATTAGTATGGACTTTGTCCAAGGATTATCAATGTCACATAACATAAATGATATGATCTTGATAGTTGTTGACAAACTAACCAAGGTAGCTCACTTCATATCAGGTAATTTGACAGATGATGTACATACCTTTATGAAGAGATTCATGGAGTGTATAGGTTGCATGGTTTTCTAGAGAAGATCATTTCAGATCATGATTTGAAGATGACATCGAGGTTTTGGATGACTCTAAATTTAGCTCTGGATATGCAACTTAACTTTAGTACAGCTTATCACCCAAATATTGACGGTCATACTGAGAGAGTCAATCAGGTGCTTGAGGATCTACTTCGAATGTATTACATGGATCAACAGTACAAGTGAAAAAATTATCTTCCATTAGTTGAGTTTGCATATAACAACTCATATCAGTCAGCATTGAAGATGGCACCATTCGAGGCACTTTACGGGAGAAGTGCAAGACACCCATTAGTTGGAACATGTTAGAAGATAGGGTAGTTTTCAGACCCGAGATGCTCTTAGAGATGGAAGAGCAAGTTAGAGTGATTAGGCAAAGATTGGTTGAGGCCAAAGAGAGATAAAAGAGTTATGCAGATCTAAAAAAAATAAAGAGGCACTTTGCAATTAGTGATAAAGTGTTTTTATGAGTAAAACTACAAAATAGTTCAATTAAATTTGAGAAGTCTAAAAAATTGTCTCGAAGATATGTGGGATACTTTGAGGTGTTAGAAGTGGTCAATCATGTTACATATAGGCTTGTGTTACCACCAACCTTAGCTCTTTTACATAATATTTTCCAGGTATCTTATCTTAAGAAATATATAGTTGATCTTACGCATATATTGGATTGGAATGCTTTGCAGATTCTGGATACTAGGGTGGTCACAGTAGAACCAATTAGGATAATTGACACACGTAAACTTTGTTTACATAACAAAGAGATGTCACAGTGCAAGGTCCAATGGGACCAATACTGTGAGGATAGTACTATATGAGAAGACTATGATGAGTTCTTCAAGAGATTTTCACATATATTTGCTTGATCAAAAACTATTATGTTATTTTATTTCAGTTGAAAAATACTTTATATCAGATCATATGTTTGAATAACAATCATCCGGAGAGATGATTAGCTTTAGGGGGAAGGATGTTATATCTTGATTCCTCACTAAGCTAATTATTTGACTACTTATAAATGATTATGGTAGATACACATGATATTAACTATATTTTTTGATTAAGTTTGATATTATGCTATTTTGGGATATATTATGTTGCTTAATTAAGTGATAATTCATGATTGCTTAGTATGAGTTGGTTTATGTATGTACTTTTATTTTTAAGCATATCAATGAATTGTTATACTTACATATTTTTTATTATGATTATCATGTGATATAGCCTAACTACTTGTGTGTTGTGAGGTGGATGAAGGAGAATTTTTCTCTTGAACGTGTCGGAGAGAGAACATCATCAGAGAGGGTGGTATAGATGGAGACATTGTTGACCGATAAAACGCTAGCGAAACCTTACACACACCACAATAATTAGTCATGTTAGAATGCATTTAAAAATGATTGTTTAAATTACTTATTTCTATGGTTGCTTAAGTATGTATGAAATAGGAATAAGAGTCCCTTATGTAGTTAGCCTAACAAGTCATTATTATTCTAGAGGCAAAAATTAATTAAAGTAAAATTTAAATTTGGATTATTAGTTATTATTTTCCTTTAAATTATCAAAATATGATTTTAAATGACTAAACATGAAAATAGAATTTCATAATTAAATAAAATGGAATTGTTTTGCTTTAAAAACAATAAAAATAGAAAAATAAATTAAAATTAGGAAAAACAAGAAAATAATTAAAATAGCCTAAAATTAATGACAAAACATAAAACAAAAAGATGCAAGAGAAAATTGACATCTTTTACTCTATTTAAGAAATGTCATGATTGAGGTTTGACATAGCTTGGGTATTGGAGAAGAGTGAAGGAGGAGCGAGGTGTGGAAAGAAGTACATAGGTTCAACTAGTGAATTCAATGGTAAGGGATGTACTTAAAATTCTTTTTTTTTGTTAATATGAAAGGAATCATGTTTCTAGAAAACGGATATTAACATAAAAATTGTTTAAAACAAGTTTGGTCAAACAATTATAGGTAATACCCTCTAAATTAGCAATACCCAATCCTTCTAGAAAACTTTGTACAAGTATACGATGAGAATATCTGGAGTTTAATATTTGTATTTTGAAAATAGTAGTAAACCCCAAGTTTGGAAAGAAGTAATAAATCTAGGATAGAAACTAATTAATGTTAGATTGATTTCAGGTGCTTTGGATTTTCATAATTTGGCTTGAGCTTGGGATGTTAAACCACATAACATAAAAACATAGTAATTTGACTAGCATAGTAATTAACATGGTTTTTTTATGAAGCAGAGTATCTGCCAAAAATCTGGAGGTAAGGCATCATAAATATAATAACAAATACATTGTTTTGCTCAAAACATAAGAATAAATTGTAAAACATTTGTCATGCTTAGACTAGCTAATTTAGAAACTACTTAAAGTGTTGAGATTTCAAACCTGTATGAAAATTGTAAAATTGTTTTATCCATAGCATCAAAAATCCTTGAACTCAACCAAATCTGTATTTGAATGATTTGTTCAAGATTTTTCTTTAGACGCCTAAGATTAGGGTATAATTTCTAAAATTGAAACTATCATGTTTGTTATAAATCCTTTGCTAATATTTTCTTTGCCAGGAGCACTATAGGAGTTAAAAAGGTTAGACAGGACTTAGGCATCCCATATTTACAAATTTATGTGTTTGGGTGTCGACCCATAGTGATGGTTAGAAAATCAAAAATCTGTCAATATATTAGTCATTGGTCTTGCGTTTAATTTTTGTTAGACGTCAACTTGTTTTTAAATCTTGCATATGATTATTAGTGAATCAATTTTTTTTGAGAAATTTGTAAGTCTGTTTAAAATATGGACATTTCTTTGAGGAGGTGTCAAACAAATATAGTTATGCATCAAACATGGATAGGCGTTGAGATTTGAAAGCCTGTATAAGAATAAGAAAATAATTGGAAATTTTAGAAATTTGTTTACCATATTTATGGAGTTGAATTTTTATTAAATAGCAAATTAGTTGAAAAATGTTGTACACGTCCTCATAGGCTAGAAAACTAAAATTACCAGGTTAAGATAGCTAGGCGACTTCCTATAAAACTTACATGTTCAATTGATAGTACGATGACATAATTCTACTACAAAAATTATTAAATGGTTAACTCTCCCAAATGCATCATACGGATCAGCATACAATGAGACAAATCTAATTTGGGGCGTTGCTCTTTCTCTACAGAGTCTTTTTTGTGGAAGAATTATTGGGAGAAAATCCTTTATATTAATAAAAATATATTTATTTTACTTAAAAGTAGTTGATTGCCATCACTTTAAATGGCAGATTTGTAGTAAACCCCAAGTTTGAAAAGAAGTAATAAATCTATGATAGAAACTAATTAATGTTAGATTGATTTCTAGTGCTTTGAATTTTCATAATTTGGTTTGAGCTTGGGATGTTAAAACACATAACATAGAAACTTAGCAATCTGACTAGCATAGCAATTAACAAGGTTTTTTTATGAAGTAGAGTATCTGCCAAAAATCTGGAGGTAAGGCATCATAAATATAATAACGGATAAATTGTTTTACTCAAAATATAAGAATAAATTGTAAAACATTTGTCATGCTTGGACTAGCTGATTTAGAACCTATTTAAAGTGTTGAGTTTTCAAACCTGTATGAAAATTGTAAAATTGTTTTATCCATAGCATCAAAAATCCTTGAACTCAACCAAATCTATATTTGAATGATTTGTTCAAGATTTTTCTTTAGATGCCTAAGATCAGGTTATAATTTCTGAAATTGAAACTATCATGTTTGTTTTAAATCCTTTGCAAGTATTTTCTTTGTCAGGAACATTGTAGGAGTTAAAAAGGTTAGACATGTCTTAGGCATCCCATATTTACAAATTTATGTGTTGGGGCGTTGACCCATAGTGATGATTAGAAAATTAAAAATTAGCCAATACGTTAGGTGTTGGTCTTGCCTTTAATTGTTGTTAGGCGTCGGCTTGTTTTTAAATCCTGCATATGATTATTAGTGAATCAATTATTTTTTTTAAATTTGTAAGTTTGTTTAAAATATAGACATTTCTTTGAGGTGTCAAACAAATATAGTTATGCGTCAAACTTGGATAGGAGTTGACATTTGAAAGCCTGTATAAGAATAAGAAAAGAATTGGAAATTTTAGAAATTTGTTTACCATATTTGTGGAGTTAAATTTTTATTAAATAGAAAATTAGTTGAAAAATGTTGTACAAGTCCTCATAGGCCAGAAAACCAAAATTATCTGGTTAAGAGAGCTAGGTGACTTCGTGCAAAACTTACTTGTTTAATTGATAGTATGACGACATAATTTTGCCACAAAAATTATTAAATGGTTAACTCTCCCAAATGCATCGTACGTATCAGCATAGCATGAGACAAATCTGATTTGGGGCATCGCCCTTTCTCTATCGAGTCTTTTTTGTGGAAGAATTATTGGGAGAAAATCCCTTATACTAATAAAAATGTATTTATTTTACTTAAAAGTAGTTGATTGCCATCACTTTAAATGCCGGATTTGTATGGGGATAAAATAAGTAAATTTATCAGTTGGTATCTTGTTTATAAGACTTACTCTTATATTAGCAAAATTAATTAATGTAGAGTAAGGGCAATTTTAGAAAAATACGATTTAAGGTTCTAATATTATTTTTTGAGTATATTTAAATGGGTTGGGTTGCCAGATTGATCTCAGAAATCGTCATACAATGTATTCTCATATATATATATAATCTGAAATGGCTATAAAGATTATATAACCATGAGGTTTTGAAATATGAAAAAAAAATTAAGCATCATGGTAGCAAAGCTCGAGAGTTTCATAAACTAGTGGAATTGGTTTTCCTCTAAAAACTTCCCTACAATTACATTTATAAGTAATCGATAGGCAAACCAGTATTGATAAACTTTAGTGTAAGAACAATGCTTCAAAACTAGATACTAGATATAACTATGATGATATATTTATGTGTAGGTCGAAATTGAACGGGGTTCACTTCTTTGTCTTGTGAAATAAAACCAAAAGAACTTTTAGACTCTTTAAATATGAAATACAACCAGTAGAATATTGAATTAAAGTTATGTCTACCTGGGGTTAAAATTATTTGACTTAATATTCACATAAGTCATATTAATTGGAAAATGAGAAAATTTGAATAATGGCTTAGTAAAGAATTGCTTATTAAAACTCAAAATAAACCAAACAGGGAAAGTAGACCTTTTTATGTTTTCAGAAGAAAACAAAGGTTTTTATTTTCTAGATTATTCATTGAAATGAATGTTTCTATATTCTCTTAAAATGCTTTATGAGTTGAAATTATTAGTTATACTGGTATGTGGTAATATGGGTTGCCATAGGGTGTAGAGAACTGCAAAACATTTTGTTGTTAAAAATATACACTAAATTTGCATGTTTACCCAGGTGGTATAATGATGAACATTATTT
This sequence comes from Torreya grandis, assembly GCA_037957365.1. Taxonomy (NCBI): domain Eukaryota; kingdom Viridiplantae; phylum Streptophyta; class Pinopsida; order Cupressales; family Taxaceae; genus Torreya; species Torreya grandis. Next base: position 2,282,017 of record JARHVA010000336.1, read on the forward strand.
CTAGTATGGGATAGAATATAATGAAAGATTCATGCATATGTTAGATGGAATTAATATATGTTGTTATCATTCGTATTATTAGCATGTCGTATGATGCATTTGTTAAGTGGAATGTATATTATTAAATCTTATGGTTGAATTTATGTTTGACCAATCTGCATTGTTAATGTGGGGTAAGGAGTGAGATGAACTTCACTGGTTTACTAGCATTACAATGTTAGATGAAGGCAATCTAATCAAGTGGTGTGCATGAAATTGATAGATCTATAGATCATTTTATATTACTATTCTTAAAGCTTTGGCCAAAGTATGTTTAGTGAGACATTATCATTCATAAGTATGATTTACATGTATGTGCGATATCTTGCAATAGATCAAGCTTTCTATGATACACTGCATATTAGTTAGTTAAAAATCATACAACACACAGATAGTAGCTAGTCTCTCTGGATTTCCACTTCGTCACTATCTACTCATCCATGAGGGGAGGGCCATTTCTTAATGGGATAGTGCAAGAAATCGTTGGTCCATGGTTGGTGTGGAAAAGTGCTAAGATGATGCTCTCCCTCCCCACAACATTATTACTTATCGAGATGACACTTGAGATTGCCACAAATACTTGAAGTTTGAGAACTGAGCTCCAGAGTAGCCTAGTTTCTTGTTTGTACATTGTAAAATATTGAATTGAAGAATTATAATTTACAATGATGCACTTTTACAGAGGTTATTGTGTAATATTAAAATGTAATTATTAATCTCTTTACTAGAATATTATACACATGTATTTAGACACATGTAACTTTATTGTATTATCAACTGTTATCATAATTGTACATGTTTACTTTATTTATCTTTGATAGACTCTCGGGTTGTAGTCTACTTTTGTATATATGTTTTTTGTTTTTTTTTTAAATACGTTTTTCTAGTATATCCCAACCAGGATGTTATAATCCAAAATTATTTTTCTTCTGATTTAAATACTTTTTCTTCTATCAATGGAAAAGATTCACCAATCCTTTTGATTCTACGTGAAAAACAACCCTAAGTTATCCCACCATATGATTTATCTTCGTTAGCACAGGTTATCGAAATAGGAGTGTTGTAGACACTCATATTTGGTAGTAGATAATTATGTCAAAATTGATCAATATTTAACATACTTGAATTATGCATGCATACATGACTCGTGCTCACATTCTTTCTTAGCCATTCATCCATAAATGGGCTTCACCTTCTCAAATTGTCATTATTGTTACATAGGATTTCCCTTGTCTTTATCTAAATAACTTAATATTATTCTTAGACTACCACTTGATCTCAAATCAATATTCTTGTTCTCTAGATAGGTTAATGCCTTCTCACATAGTGTTGCACTATGAAACTATCCACAAGGATCTGATTTGTTTGTGTGCCCTTTAACAATCATTTTACCACCTTCAAATTCTCCATATAGTTAAGTTCATACATATTGCATGTCAATTTAGAGGAAATTACTTAAATATTCAGCTATATAAACACATCAAGCCTAAGCTTATTCATACCTAACACTTGTCTATTAAAAAAAAACACTGCACATAAGAGGAACTACACTAAAGTTTTCAAATCTAAAATACCTCAAAAGAGAAAGCCTTGAACTAAGTTTAAATACCATTGCAATAAAAAATTACAAGTTGTCAAGTGTTGAAAATTCATACATATGATTGCATTAAATGTTAGTATTCCACTAATTACACAAACTCAATTAGATGGGAGAACTATGTTCACTTTGACTTCACACTTGAGATTATATGATACATAGGCAATGCCTAACCATAGGGTGTGGCTGAGGTCAACTCAACCCATCCATTTCACCTACTTTCCCCATTCACAATGATTTAATCGTACAATATAAAGAGCTAGGGTTTCAAAACACGAAGAAGGAAAATATAATTGTTTATGCTAGATCACAGATCTCTACATATACAGGATTTACTGGAAGACAAGCACAATGAGTGAAATAATTAGAGAATCAACAAAGTCAACATGGATTGTTCTGCACTCTAGCAAATGATTCTGCATTATCATATATGTGCAGGAAGTGTAGATAGTCCTAGTAAATGCAAACACTATATTTCTAGATACCATCATTCTTAGGCCCTTTATTGATATCTATTGAGATTGTACTTGATCACAACCCTACACATTCTAGAAACAAGCTAGCACCCAATTACTTTTGTATTTCCATAAATATTTAGTTGTGATAAATCAATAAAACTCTACTAGTTACACTCATAATTGTATGTGAATGTTATAACACATGCAATCTTATTTATCCTCAATTTTATCCTATTAAGTGCACTTAAGAAATAAACCCTTATTGGTGTTTTTGTTCATTGTCCTGAGCACAACAAACTGTAGATTCCTTAGGGTTTCCTTTTTATTTCTCGACGTTTCAAAATTTTGTATTTATCTCTAATTTTTAGACATGATTTTTTATTTTCCCTTATCGAAACATGGTTGTAAAGGATTTGCACGGAGTATATTTTTTTATTCAATCTATGATGAGCGTAATTACATGTTACTTTCCTATAATTTTTCATATATTTAACAAATATATAATAAAGAGTTCCATGTCATTTTTTTATCATTCTAAGGTTGCAACTAATCATGAATAATCTTTAATATGCATTAGTACTCTAAGTGTGGCTTATTTTGTCTCTCAAAATTGTGATAGCTGTCATCCCTCGCAAGTGGTCCATGTTATCAATATTATAAGAGGAAGAGTGATCCATTATCTACTACAAAGTGGAGGTCATCAAAATGGTCCTCCTTATCCCCCTCCACCTATTGCCAATCATCTTACTAGACATTGTATGCATATTCAATCCAAACAACCTAGGGTTTTTGCTTGTGAATCCTTGCTAGATAAAATAGTAGATATGAGGGAGTACATAGAGGATTTCCTAGATTAAATATGTTTAAAGGTTATATGAATTGATGATAATATTGACTATCTAAAGCATCTTAAATACACTAGCATAAATTGTATCTTTGCCTCTACATTCAAGAATTTTGTACCACTAAATATTTCATCTCAATAATGGGTTAAGAAGTAATGAGATTCTAAAACGAATGAATCAATAAGTTTGCATAAGCATCGTAAGAATCCATGTGAAACTCTAAGGGACATGTTTTGAAATTAGTTAATCATCTTTTCTCCTATACATCCTCTTAAGATATATCATAGAATGCATGGACATCATATAGATAATTATTGGGATTTGAAGAGAAAAATAAAAAATATGATTAATAGTGGTGATCCTACATTGGATGAATATATTTAAGCATCACCAAATTTAAGTGCACCTCCTATAAGTTAGTAACCTACTAAAATTGTGGTTACATCTTCTAAGGAACAACTAAACAAAGAATAGTTGCATAAAGAAAAATTACGTAAGGAACAATTCAACAAAGAATAGTTACATAAAGAACAATTGAATAAAAAATGATTGAAAACTGAAAGGTTATAACAAGAAAAAACTAAAACAATGAAAAATTACTAAAATACAAGTTACAAAAATAAGCGTAAGATAAAGAACAAATTGTACTTATGAAAGCGCAAATTAACAAATCAAATATGGCTAAGAAGGAAGTTCAAAATCAAGAGGTACTTTAAAATACTAATGTCACAATATTTATTTCTAATGGGATGACTTATAAATATTCCTCATATCTTGATGCTTTGAATCTTAGCCCTTACAAAGATTACATAAAATGGGCCAATGCTAAGATTACAAACTTTTTTGAAATCAATATATGTAGCATGACATTTCTCCAATACCATGGGTATGCCATTCAACATTTGGATAAGATTACTAAACCCAAGCAATGAATCATTTCCATTGAGTTTCCTGTAACTTTTGGTCTCAAAACATGTTCCATTAGATTTGACAATGACCCTATTTTGGTTTACTATAATGCAATACTAGGAAATTCATGGCTGAAGACAATGGGGGCAACACTTGGTAAGAATCATGATTATGTTATATTTGATCATAAAGGAAAGACTATTTCCATTCCAAGAGAGGGAACATTTTCAGAGCAAGATTAGAAAACAAAAATCATTCCTCCAACTAATACTCAAGAAAGACATCTAATATAATCACAACATAGTCAAATGATACTATTAGCAAAAAATATCTTGAATAGCAATAGAGATCAAATAGACCAATTTCATTATATGATGTTTGTCAGGGTCCTACTCCTTAAGAGTACACTTGATTACCTTTGTATAAGCAACTAAACACGGAATTTAACCAGAAGTAATATGTAACTAGAATTCAGAAACAACACAGAATATGAGAGACAATACAATCTTGTATTAACACTCTTCCAAAGGAAATACAATGAAGAAATCACACTCTTCCCACACCTCTTGGGTGTACAATAATTCTCCCTCAAGAGTTCTCTCTCTCTCAATTACAACCACAACTCAAACACAAAGTTGTTCCCTCCACCAGTAAGTGACAATCAACTCAACCGTTGTTGCATACTTTCAGTCCACCAAGTACTCCAAGTACTCCAAGTAGATCTTCTTGATCTTGCACACTTGCAGATCTAACTGATCTTACTTACCATGTAGATCTCCCTGATCTTGCTACCTGTAGATCAACTGATCGTACAATTGGAAGGATCTCTTCCTTGTCATTGAGTCCTTAATTACAATACAGCCCCATGGGTCTCTTAAATAGATCCCATACAAACAATAATTAGACTTCCCAATTACAATAATTAGAAATGCAGACTCAAAACTAAAATTAGTCTTTACATGCAAACTGACTGTTTGTCTAAAATTAGACCAGTTCTGAAAACACACAGGTGACCGACGTCGGTTCCTGTCTGACCGATGTCGGCCAACCCCTAACTGATGTCGATTACTGTGTACACTGAATATGACCAACGTTAGTTGATCAGACTGACGTCAATTGATCAAACCGACGTCAGTTACTTTAACACTCAGCAACCTCCACCATTTGCATCAGTGAAGCTTTTAGCTCTACAACTTAACAATCTCCCACTTGGAGATAAACAGCTGCATCTGTACATGTACCTGTACATCCTCTAATTTGTTTTTGGCTTATATTCCACATCTTCAAGTTTAGTCTTGAAGACCAACAGAAGTTGAATGAAGATTTAACTTCTCCTTTGTTCCCAGCTTTGTTAACATTTCCGTAGGGTTCTTATCCTTGCTAGCCACCGTGACTGCAACTCTGAAATCTAGCTAACCGTCGTTCCACCAACAGTGAACACATATCCTGTGGTGCTTCTCCTATCATCCAAGTCACCTGCTATATCTGAATCTGCATACCTATGTAGAGAAGTGCTTAACCCTGCATAACATGAATACCTGTTGCTGGTCCCTCTCAGATATCTTAGAATCCACTGAACTGCTTTCCAGTGCTTTTTTCCTGAATTGGCCATAAACTTGCTGACAACTCCCACTGCTTGGGCAACATCAGGTCTAGTACTCATGTACTCAACCTCATCATGTGATTTAGGACACTATTCTGTGAACTGTCCAACCATAGGTGTGCTAACTGGTTCTGCATCCTGCATATTGAACCTCTCCACTACCTTATTCACATAATCCTATGGAGACAAAATCAACCTATGACTTTCCCTATCTTTAGAAATACTCATGCTAAGGATTTTATTTTCTCCTCCTAAATCCTTCCTGGCACATGTCTGAGATACTTTTACCTTTAGCTCAGCAAATCCCTGCATGTGTGACCCTGCAACAAGCATATACACTACATATTGTAACAGGATAATGTAATGACCATTATCCAACCTGGTAAAATAAACACAATGGTTACATTGACATTGACTAAAGCCATGCTTTGTCATACACCTGTCAAACCTCAAATACCACTGTCTTGAAGCTTGCTCAAGACCATATAACCTGGCCTTCTATCTCACATGTCCATTCTCTCCTTTCTTTAACCTGTGAATCCATTCGTCTTTCAGTGCTTTCTTTTCAGCTGACAACTCTACCAAATCCCACATTTGGTTCTCTTCTAAGGAATCAATTTCCTCATTCATGCCATGCTCCCACTGTTTCTTGGATTCTACCTGCATTGCCTCTTTAAAACTTCCTGGCTTTCCACCATCAGTGAGCAACAAGTAGTATAAAGTAGGGGAATAACGAATTTGAGGCTTACTTACCCTTTCAATCCTCCACATGGGCATTTGAGACTCCTTGACAGCTTGTTGTTCGCCCAACATTCGTTCTAACAATGACCGATCTCGGTCATCTCTCAGTCTGCACCTGACCGATGTCGGTTCCATGCGACTAGCCTAACTGTCGATGTCAGTTCCCTGATCGACATCAGTGTTCACCTACCTGACATCACCAAATTTGGTCTGCACATGACCGACGTCAGTTCTTGCCTGTTCGACGTCGGTTCTCACCTGACTGACGTCGATAACTATGTTTTCCTGTGAGTGATGATTTTTACCCGTGAGCTCATTTTGGATCATAACCTTGTCTAAATCAACATTGCCCTGCTCATAATTATTTAGCCTCTTGAGCTGATCTCTATCCATCATCTTCTCCTTGAAAACCAAGGCTTTCTAGTTCTTAACATTTGACTTAAGAACATGCTTTCCCTTCTCACTCATGTGACCAAGCCTACAGAGCCACATCTTTGCATTTACATCTGAAGTAGATAAAATAGAAGGAGAATTAGTAATATAAATAGATAGATAAAGTGTACCTACTTTCTTACCTCTTGCTAATACAAGTGCACCCTTGGAAACTTTCTAAGAATCCGCTGTGAGAGTTACTATACAACCCTCATCACCCAACTTTCCTGCAGAAATCAAATTTTGCTTCAGGACCGGGACATGCATGACATCCTTCAACACCTATGTGTTGTCCGTCTGCAATTTCAACCGCACTTCCCCTTTGCCAACAATTTGACAAGGCTCACCAACCCCTAAATAAACTTTTCCAAAGTCTCTATGGACATAATCATGAAAAAATTCTCTATTTGGGGTTGCATGGAAAGAGGCACCAAAATCTAAAACCCAAGATTCTATTTTATCTAAGGAACATATAAGAGCATCCCGTGCAACAATACCTGCATCATTTGCTTCTTTATTTCCTTCATGTTGATCTTCTACCAACCAACAATCTTTCTTTACGTGTTGTTTCTTTCCACAATTCCGTAATTGATAATTCTTGCCATTGAATTTCTCTATTTTTAATGTACTTTCTTCTACCATTGCTTTACTCTCACTCAATCAGAAACCCCTGAGAGTGACCTATAATCAAAAAACACTAACACGATCTGATACCACTTGTTAGTGAACCAAGCTCTGATACCAACTGTCAGGATCCTACTCCTTAAGAGCACACTTGATTACCTTTGTATAAGCAACTAAACATGAAATTTAACCAGAAGTAATATGTAACTAGAATTCAGAAACAACACAAAATATGAGAGACAATACAATCTTGTATTAACACTCTTTCAAAGGAAATACAATGAAGAAATCACACTCTTCCCACACCTCTTGGGTGTACAGTAATTCTCCCTCAAGAGTTCTCTCTCTCTCTCTCAATTACAACCACAACTCAAATACAGAGTTGTTCCCTCCACCAGTAAGTGACAATCAACTCAACCATTTTTGCCTACTTCCAGTCCACCAAGTACTCCAAGTAGATCTCTTTGATCTTGCACACTTACAGATCTAACTGATCTTACTTACCATGTAGATCTCCCTGATCTTGCTACCTACAGATCAACTGATCTTACAATTGGAAGGATCTCTTCCTTGTCCTTGAGTCCTTAATTACAATATAGCCCCATGGGTCTCTTAAATAGATCCCATACAAACAATAACTAGACTTCTCAATTACAATAATTAGAAATGTAGACTCAAGACTAAAATTAGTCTTTACATGCAAACTGACTGTCTGTTTAAAATTAGACCAGTTTTGGAAACACACAGGTGACCGACGTCAGTTCCTGTCTGATCGATGTCGGTCGACCCCTAACCGATGTCAGTTACTATGTACACTGAGTATGACCGACGTCGGTTGATTAGACCAACGCCGGTTACTTTAACACTCAGCAACCTCTACCATTTGCATCAGTGAAGCTTTTAGCTCCACAACTTAACAATGTTGTTGGTTTTACATGTCCTACTGCAGATATAATACATGATTAGATATATCTAAATTACAAAATGATTATGGAAATTATGACAGATATGATACAAGGAGTACATATGAGGAGCCCTTTGATGGAATCTTTGACTAGAAGGAATATAATCTATTGTACATAACTTATACATATTTTATAGCTTACTTAACCCCTCTATTTTTTATTTGAACACACATGCGCACATATACTTTTGCATTGAACATTATTTTATCCCTTTGAATTTTTTTCACATGGCTTTTGCATTTTAATTGTTTATCCTAATCTAAAAATCCGTGAAATTTATCTTATGATGATACACCTTTTACAACATATTCATCTCAGTGCATGTTCTTTGTAACATACTACTTTCTCAACCTTATATATCAATTATTTATACTTTCTATGGCACACTTAGGAACCACTATCACATATTATGACATGAGCACATACGTTGATTCTCGCCCATTAGGGGCATGTCTACTATTATTTTCACATATACTTTTGAGCTATGATGTTGTAAATCAAATTTATAATGGGGACTTATTGCTTGCCTTCACTTTATCCTCATTGCCCTATTTTTACATTTGGTGCACATTATTCCTTGTTATATGTTATGGATTATTTGGATCCCTCCTCCCATTCTTATATTTTTGAAGTTTTGATACTTGGCCTTCCTTGACTATATTTGTGTATGTTGAAACTCCAAATATCTCAAAATATTAAAATAAATAATATATGACATGAACACACATATGCGAGACATTATTACACCTAGGTGCTACCTTCCTTCATAGTGGTCTTGTTTTTATTGGAAGCATCTTCCTACTTTACACAAGTTTTATCCTTTTTTAACTATTTCTATTTATCCTATTGAGATACTTTACACCAATTATACATGACTTGCTCTAAATCATAATACTTAGACTACTATTTCTAGATATCTAAATATGGTCACATGTACATGATGATGTTAATTCTTGACACATCTTGGACCACTTGAATTACAATCAAATACATGACTCTTCAAAGAGATAGTATTTCCACAGTCCATGAAGCAATGCCAAGATATTTTTAGTTAGGACCATGTAAGAATTTTTAACTCAATATTTTCGGTCACACTCTATGAATAATCATCAATAATAGAGCATAGAATGATGATGATTCTATTCTCTATTCATGATGATGGTTCACGGAGAGTGACCCAGAACATCAAGTTAAAAATTCTCACATAGTTCTAACCAACAATCTCCTGGCATTACATGACTCTTATTCTCCATTCTTCTAGTCATTTTTCTATATGTCAGCTTTATCCCTTTGTTCACCATCACTACTACATAAAAAATTCCATCTCATGTTGCTTCCAACCTTAGGACATATGTCCCTACTTTTCTGGGATAGGTCCACTTTAGGTAGATAGATCCATTGTCATGAACATGTCTACCTAGTGTGACCTTGTCCCCATACCATTTAATGACTAGTTTCTAAATTTGAAATATTCAGTTGGGCCATCTCACATGTTTTTCAAGGTTGAGTAAAGGTGTTTTCAAAACATTCACTATATAAGCAAATCAAAATCTCATTTCTAAGAGAATGGATATCTATTAGGCATCTATATATTACACTACTACAAATTAAATATTGACCTATTCTTCCCAATTTAAATATCAATCATTAAGAGATATCACAAATCAAGTCTGAAGCATTCCAAATCAAGTCAAGATCTAAAATTTTCAAGTATCAAGACCATATTTCTAGCTGCATAAATATAGTCAAGAAGCACGATTTCACAATCACTCTAGGTGGGTAAACTACATTTGGCTTGATTCCATCCTCGAATTATTTGGATATTTAGGCAACAGTAAATCATCCAAGTGGGTGATTGGGGTCATCTCAACCCATTATACTTCTCATTATTTTTTACAAGTTTTTAGCTCTCACAAGTGCACCTAGGGTTTCCAAATTAAAGAGAAGGAAAACAAAGATTTTTGCACGCTTGTAACATAATTGAAATATCTTAGCCTGTTGAACAAAAACTTGCACAACTAGAAAAATATTTAAAATTTCATCAAAGTGAAAGTAGATAAGTCCATATTCAATGGACATGACCACACTCTATTGTCTTTTAGGGAGCTCAGACTTGTACAGATGCAGTCACATACTTTGATTTCAATTTTGAGTTGGCATAGTCTTGTCTTATCTTATTTTTGTCTTATCATGTTTCTTAGTGTTAGATACCTACTATAGTCAACTAAAAATTAAAAATTTAAGTATCTTATATTTGGTTATGTAGACACTTCATTTTCATCAGTCTCATTTCAAAATTTTAATCAGAATTGATTTCTTGCTATAATGAATAAATCACTGAAGCACTGAAATACCTAAATTTGCCTACACACTTGATGTGCATATTATAAAATGTATTATGGGATCCCTGATTGAAAAATTGTACCTTATGCAATCATCAACTTTACTTAATTCATCCTAAGTCAAATTACAACTGTGAAAGAGACGTTTTAGATTAATTAAGTTAAACGGTTCTTCGACTTTCAAAAGTCATATCATTTTGCATTAAGTTAATTAACCTATCTTAATTGACCTAATATTTTTCTAAAGGTAAATTACATATTTTGTGGAAAATCCTATTTTATAAATCTATTAATTGGATTTATTCTTCAATTCTCCTGGCAAGTGGCCAAGTGGTTGGTGACATCATCATGACATCATAGGCAAATATTAGGGATCATGACATCATCATGTATGTTAACAAGCATTTAAAAAATATCAATCAAATATTAAAATTTGTAAGCCATGTTTAATCAATGAAAACTCAACCACAATTATTAATGGCATAAGTTATCTAATAATGATTGATTCTCATCCACTCATCTTGATCATCATTTGATGATTAAAACCAATTCGGATAATCTATAAATCCAAGGGCCATTTTCCATTATTCACAAGTCTTGAAGATACAATGAAAAGCAACCATATTTATTAGCCTTTCAAACACTAAGACTATAACCGTTTCTTCCATTTTTCTCTAATTGATCAATTATTCAAAAGTGCAAGGGGAGATGTCATCGAAAAGCTCAAAGTGACATTGATAAATACTCCTATCTCTACAATCTAGGCACAAAAGACCTGAATCTAGCTTAGCAGTGACATCCATGAGGAAGGTAATCATCTTGATGTAATTTCTATTTATTTGTATCTCTTAGGCCTTGCCCAACCCAGTGGATTATCCTTGAGGTGTTGTGTTTTTTAGTTTATTGTTTTGAATGAACTAACCCCTCTTATAATCATAATCTATGTTTGGCATGCTTGATGAGACCCATGCATCCCAAAATATCCTTTGGAACATTGAAGCACCTTATAAATCTTTAAAATATCATTTTGACCTTTTTCACTTCTTTTTCACTGATTTTTTTGTGTTTTCATTTTCTGCTAATTGGCAAGAATGCTCTACATTTTGACAGGATCATTTCCCATAATCAGTGGAATCACTTTGCAAAAGCACATTATCATTCAACTAATCATTGGGATTGTTTTCCAATTTATTTTCTAGTTTTCTATGTTTTTCACGGAAATAGTGGGATCACTCTACAAAATGGTGGTATCACTCTTCTAATCGATGGGATCATTTTCTTTACTTTTTTTAATTTTTAGAAAAATGGTAGGATCGCTCTACTAAATGATGAGATCGTGACCAAAATAGGACCAAAATGACAAATTGGCTCCGTAAAATGGTGAATTTGCTCTATTAAAAGGTGAGGTTACTTTGGGAAAAAATTCCAACTTTAGGAGGGTTCACTTTCCAAATACCACATTTCAAACTCCTAACTTGTTTGTCACAGGTTTTGCTAGCTAAAAAAGTGGATTTAGTGCCAAACAAAGCAAGTTTTCACTCACAATTTGATTTAATGCTTAAGAAAAGAACCCATGCTTCATTTTAGTGTTGTTAAAATATCTGTTTCCTTTACACTTACTTTATTCACATCATTTAAAGTTTGCATCTCTTAAGTTTTATTTTAGGTTGCTTATTTTGTGGATAACTTATTTGTGTATACTCTTCTCTTGCCCATTTTTGGCATCTTGAGAATCATAAACACTTTGGTTATCATTATATTTTTCTAAAATAATGTTATAAAATGCTCTTATATTTCCCATCCATGGGGTCTTAAGAATCAAAAATAATAATTCTTTCCTTTTATTTTGTCTGCATAGGGTGAATTTCATCTCCTTCTTGTGAGTCCTTAGGGTATGAAGATTGGGATTTCATTCCCCAATACACGTACCAACCTCATACATTCAATGGGGTATATAATTGGAGGTTGTATTCAATCATTATTGGTTGAGTGCTTACATGTATTAAGCACATCCATGAAGTGGTAGGGCTTTCATGCTCCAACACAAACCTCAGACTATATCCCTTGATGCCTAAATATTTGGGTAGTAGAAGTGACATCCTTAGTTATAGTGTGTATTCAATTTTATTTTGGAAAAGTTCTAGATTGAAAGAGGTCCAACAAAGTGAAATTTATTTATGATTTTGTAAATTTAGAAATGGATTTGATGGTTGGATAAGTGGTTAACGTAGAAGACAATGGAGTTTCAGCATAAGAAGTCGAGGGTAGAATATTACCAAATTAATGTAGAGAGGAGGATATTAGAGTACTTGAAGGAAAGGAAGGTACAAAAGAGAAAAAAGAGATTAGTTAGGAGTTGGTAGCCTACTTAAAATTCATCATAATATATAAAAAATATAAACACTTGAAAAGGCATGGCCTTTCATTTAGGTGTCTCAAAATGACACACACGTATTCATTTAGGTGACTATTAACATATGGATAGGAATTTATATTATTTGTAATAAAAGAGAGAATAATTGTATTTATGTCAAAAAGGGAGTCAAAAAGTCATTCGATAAGAAGAAATGTTTTAAAAGGGAAAAATCCATCTTGGGCTTATAAATGAATGAAGATGCAAAGAAAGGAGTGAGTAAGCAATTAAGCAAGAAGAAAGCCATTGTAATCCATTGTTCAAATAGATTTGTATCCCATGGCCTCTTGGCACAAGAGTAATGAAGAGGGTGTAATAATCAAGACCATTCTAAGCAATGCAACCATAAGGGATGAAAGATGAATTACAATTCTTGAGATTAAACTTTTAAACCTCTTACCCATCGATATTTTAAGTAATTTGATTGGCAGACAAAGTTAAACTTGGATCTTAATGTCAATGAGGACCACACATCTAATTTATTTAGGGTAATAACATATATCCTAAGAATATTATGTGAAAAACTTGTTTTGTTTCACATTTGAGCCCAATGAGTTTTTTTTGGATAAAAAGGGTAAAAATATATTAATAAAAGAACAAGAGCATTACAAGAAGAATGGGGGACCGAAATCCCCAAAGGAAAACAACAAGCGCAGAAAAACTAGGGACGAACCCACCTATATGTTGATATGAGCCTTCCTATGTTCCTCCAAAATACATTTTAGATTAAAGCGAAGCTCTGGGGAGAGAGACTCCCAATCCTCAAAATTACCACCATCTAAATGCTCAGACACCCATTTTGCCAAACAATCCGCTACTCTATTCCATTCACGGGGAATATGAATAAACCTAATTGTATCCATGAGCGCGCTAATCCTCAAAATCTATTGCACAATCCCAGCCAATTGCCAATTGACATCCAGCACTTTCCTCTTAACAAGCAGGTTGATCACGACTTGAGAATCCGATTCACAAATGATCCTATGCCAACCCAATGCCTCAGCCTTCTCAAAAGCATAGAGAATAGCCTGGCCTTCCATCATGTTGTTGGTTTGCATCCCCTCATGGATCGCAAAGAGAAAAATCACCATACCTTCAGAGTCTCTACCTATCCCACCAATACTCGCAAGGCCGAGATTGCCCCTGGAAGAGTCATCTATATTGATCTTGAGAAACCCATTGGGAGGGTACTGCCATTGACCATCCCTATGAATATTCTCTTTGCCCTGTCGACCTCTCCTAACACAAGCCGAATTACCTACAAATCACTAGAATCCTAGGCGCGCCACCACCTCAGCGTCCTATTTAGATAAAGGGAGACAAACCTCACTCTTGGCCTGCACAGTCTCCTGAATCATCCCTACAACTTTTTGCCATACTTGTTGCACCATAATTCTCTTATTCCATAATATCCACCTATTTCTCTCCAACCATAGTTGCCATAGTAAAAAGATGGGCCCCCCTAACCAAATATTCTACAGAAAATCCATCCTTGAGGGGGGTTCTCCCACGCCATTCCAAAAATCAACCAAGGATGAAACATGGAGACAGGGGCGCTGCCATACATCCCTCCAATAATGCTAGAGTTGTAAAGCAAATGAGCAATGAAAAAATAGGTGAGCAGAATCCTCCTCAGCCGCTCCGCACATAACACAAATGGATGGGCCTTGGAAGCCTCTTTTCCAGAGATTGTCCCTGGTCAAGCACCTGCTCCAAGCCAACAACCAAATAAAGCAGTTGCATTTTGGCCATGAGAATTTATTCAAGACCTGTCTCCACCATTGCACTTCTCCCTTGCCCAATCTCTGAGATAATAAAGCCTGATATCCAGAAGCAACTGTGTAATTTCCTTTAGGATTAGGAGACCAAGCAAGCTCATCTTCCTCCTGGAGGGAGCCACATCGGCGTCTGGAAAGGAGGTTCAGTAGCTCATCATGCTCCTCCTGCAATCCAACAACCGGCTAAGTCTCAGGCGCTTTCCATTTTGCCACCTCCAGCTGTCTACAAGAAATGTATGATTTAAAGTCACTCACCTAAGACCAACCAGCATCATGGAATCTCTGGAAAAGGTTCGACAAATTAGGGAATTAAGAAATAATGGGAGGGTTACCATCCCAAGAATTAGTCCAAAAGAGAGCCTTAGATCCCCGCTTACAAATCCAGAATAAGCCTTCCTTAATAAGAGTAGCCCCTTTTTTGAGAATCCTCCATATCGCTGAGCCTTTCCAATGAGTGGATAACGAGGAATATCACTCTGAGTGGCCCTCGAATAGTAATTTTGGAGAGAATTTTGGCCCAGGCCTTATGTTGTTCATTGCACCAGTGCCAATAAAGCTTAGCTGCCAAAGCAACTCCATTTAAGTCCGTCTGCCTTAGGCCAAGCCCCCCATGTTGTTTGGGGCTACAGACCATCTCCCATCTAACTAAGCTCCATTTTGAGTTCATCAAAGTACCAGCCCATAAAAATTGCCTAGTAACCGAGTCAAATTCCTTAACAATTCCCACCGGGGCAACCTGAAGCATACATCTGTAAATGGGCAAATCATGCACCACAAATTGAATTAATTGAACATGGCCCATAAAAGAAATCCACCTGTGAGTCTAATGATTCACCTTCACCTGAAATTTATCCAAAATATTCTGTCAGGATTCTTTGCGTATACAGCCAGCTATAATAGGAATACCTAGATAAATCAAGGGGAGTGTCTCAATCTGGAAATGAATAGTCCAAGCAATTCATTGATATATGGGAGCTAGTGTATTAAAGAAGAAGATGGATGACTTATCGTTGTTGCCCTTTTGCCTTGAGGCCGTCAGATAAACATCCAACACCTTGCACAAATTGGCAGCTTCACTCATTGTGGCCATGCCCATCAGAATAGTGTCATCAGCAAATTACAAGTGAGAATGCGCCAACAGTTCACCCCCCCATCGCCAACCTTGAATATGCCCATCCTCTCTGTTCCTTCTGATCAACCTCCCCAAGCCTTCAGCAAGAAGAAGAAAGAGATACGGAGACAATGGATCTCCTTGTTGCAGCCCCCTAGAAGCACCAAATAACTCCTTATGTTCCCCATTGATAAGCACCGAAAAGGAAACCGAGGAAATGCAACTCATGACCCATTGGGTCCATTCATCCGCAAAACCAAAATCTTTGAGAACCTTCCACAGGAATGACCATCTGATCCTATCAAAAGCCTTGGCCATATCCAGCTTAATAAACATTGCCTTATCCTTGGAGCTGGCCATGGAGTGAATGGACTCAACCGCTATGACAATACCATCAAGAATTTGCCTGTCTTCCACAAAACCACTCTATTCTTCAAAAATCACATCGCTGAACCTAGTTTTTAACCTTTCTGCAATGATTTTAGATATGATTTTATAAACAACATTACAAAGAGATATAGGGCAAAACTGACTTAGCCTATCAAC
Source organism: Torreya grandis (assembly GCA_037957365.1). Taxonomy (NCBI): domain Eukaryota; kingdom Viridiplantae; phylum Streptophyta; class Pinopsida; order Cupressales; family Taxaceae; genus Torreya; species Torreya grandis. Next base: position 2,298,420 of record JARHVA010000336.1, read on the forward strand.
TCCTTCGCATTTCAGTATGAGGGCGAGATAAGTCACATTTGAAGCCTTAAGCATTTTCTTATTCCGTTGAGATTCTTGAACAATAGCTAAAAGATCCAATTTGATAATATCCCAAAATTCTTGATAGAATTCAGTCGGGAAGCCGTCGAGACTAGTCGCTTTCCCCTTTTTCATCTGGGAAATAGTCACCTCAAGCTCCCCAAGTGTGATATCCTTCATTAAATTCTCATTTATTTCATGTGTCATTAGGGGTAGAATGCAGTAGAGAACCTTTGCTTCTTTTGATAATTCCTCATTCGCATCTTCCCTAAAAAGAGTAGAGAAATACTGCACCACCTCCTTTGACATTGCAGGAAAGGAATTAAGCCGCTCACCTCTTTCATTGACCAGGACTGAGATAGAGTTGCCGTGCCTCCTGGCTTTGGACGATTGAAAGAAAAAAGAAGTATTTCTATCACCTTCTTGGAGCCATTCTATCCGATCTTTCTGCTTCTAAAACACTTCCTCCCGTAGCTCACATTCCTCCAGGTCTTTCACAGCCTGAGCTTCATCTTGAAGTAAGATTTCAGTCAATCCTTCCTCCCTAATTGTTCTCATGATACCATCAAGCTTAGCCTGTGCATCGGCCTTAGCATGAAAAATATTCCCAAAGCTTTGATGATTCCACTGTTTAAGCTTATACTTCACAAACTGCAGTGATTTAGCAAAAATATACATCATCGTACCATGGGCAGGCCTGCCCCACCTCCACCAATTGGCCACACATTCGAACAATGATTGATCTCGTAGCCACATGAGTTGGAATTTGAAGGAAGCAGAGCGAGGATGGTGCTTTAAAACACTGTTTAGCTTAATACGCCAATGATTCGATCCTCTCCAGTCCAAAATTGTAGACCCTATAGACCACATACCCCCGACCCAGTAGCCAGAAACTAAAAAATGATCCAGTCTCTCAGCAATGCAATGTTGGCCAGTCCTCCGATTGTTCCAAGTAAATTATCCGTTGTTGGGCCGAATGTCGACTAAATTCAAAACTTCAATGTAATTTTTCATAAGCAAAGCAGAGGGGTCAAGCTTTGTCATACAACCACATTTTTCAGTCAAATCCAAAATAGCGTTAAAATCTCTAGCCATAATCCAAGGTTGGAGGGGAGCCAAGCTGCAAACAAAACTAATGTGGCCCCATAGGGATTGTTTACCCCACCAGTTAGTAGGGGCATAGACATTAGATAGAAGAATGACTTCCCTCGTCTCAAAGCTAGAAGCCATCATAGTCAAGGAAAACTTAGAGGACAACCATCCTATGAGGCCAATCTTGCGGGGGTTCCCAAGGCAAGCTAATCCTCCTAAAGATCTGGTAGCCCCAATGCATTGGCAGTCCCCTTGTCTCCACAACTTAGGCGCTAATCTAGACATAGCATCTAATGAAAGCTTAGTCTCCTGCAACAAAAGGACATCAAGTCTTTGACTTCTAATCAAGTTTTGAACATCATTTTGTCTAGGCCTGCTGTTCAAACCCCTTACATTCCAGGATAGTACAATCATTTCAAAGGATTTAGAAACTGAGCATCTAGAGTCTTCATTGACCCCGACTCCACCAAAGTCTCTCCCATTAGTTTCATCTTTTCCAGGTCTTTTTCCTGCCAAGCTTGACTAATTTCTCCACCCCCACCCTTCTTAAGGTCTTTTTGCAAAAGTCCCAAGTGAGGAGAAGATTTACTACTCCTTATTGCTCCTAATTCTCTGGATTTCCTTGTTAAAGATAAATTCCCATCTTCTTTATAGGGAACAACTGAGGAAGTCAAAACATCCGATATCAACATCTATTGGTCCATATCCATGTGCCCATCCCCAACATCCTGTGATTCAATTAAATCAACTGAAACATTATTCTCCTGGGCTGGGCCCTCAATCTGCTGATCCAAAATCATCAACCCTGGGTTCACCTCCTGTTGGTTAAGGTCATCTAGAATTTCAAATCTGTTAAGGGAGTCATCTACCTATCTTTCCTTCAAAGACAGTTTGTAACCCCTACTTTTATATCGCCCTTTAATCGGGATAAAACCATCAGTTTCTGGTGCCTCCCCTAGAATCGAGCCCTTCCCTTTGTCAGTTCCAGGTGGATTACGAGCAAGTTGAGCAGGCTGAGATTCAAAGGTTTTAGATTTGGGACACCATCATTGCAAGTGACCATAAGCATGGCAAAGATGATAGCGAAAGGGAAGAGTTTCATAATCTAATTGTTATACCCAGGAAAAGGGTTCTTCACTCATTTCAACAGCATCAGGTATTGCCTTACTAAGATCAATTTCAACACAAATGTGGGCATAAGTCATTACCTTTTTCCCAAGGATTGACATTGATGAACCAACTGGCTTTCCCAGGAGGGATGCAAGCAATTGCAGGGTATCTTCACGATAGCATTCCACTAGAAAGTGAGGTAGCCGCACCCACACCAAAACATGGTTTGGAAATTCCTCTGAAGGTATAAAACCAACATGCCATAACTTGATAAACAGCCCCACCCAATTGTGAAAGTATGGACCTCTAGCAAATACTTTGCTACAGTCAGTGAAACAAGTAAAAGTGACCATAAAATTATTGTTGGCTAACATTGTGATATCCATTTCTCCTTCCAGAGCCCATGTCCTCTGAGCCCACGCTTCCAAGAACTGGAACGAAGTCTTGAGCCCTAAAAACTTGCAATACAGAGAATGATTTATTTAATATTCGATATCCTCAGCAATCATGTCCATAGGTATGACCAATTTGGGCCTCTCCTTGCATCTTTCCAGGCATCCATTGACCTTGGGAAGTCTCATGCCAATTGGCTCTTCAGCATCACATGGACCTAGAAATAGTGGGGGGAAAACCATTCCAGCACTCCTCAGGCTCTGGACTGACTGTTGCACTCCCAATGCTGCCCTATAGCTGCGACCTGTGCTCTCCCCCTTCGTGCCCTCCTTCCCTCATGCGCCTTCCTTCTCTCTTTCCGCCATTTTCATCACAGTCCAAGATAACATAGATCCTTTGAGCCCAATGAGTTCATCAAGGAGGTTTTCTTACATTTTTTATGTAAGTTTAGATGGTGTTGATGATAAGAAACAAACATGCATTCTTAAAGAGGATTTGAATAGAATGAACAAAACTAGGTCTGAACCAAAGAGCTTTCACCATGGCAAGGATGAAGTACTCCACAATAAATTTAAAAGTTGAATCTTGTAAAAGTGTGTCTACAAAAAGTATTAATAAGACTTATGAAGATATTAAAATGTAAATTATTAAAAAGGATTTGAAAAAAATGAATAAAGTTTAGTCTGAAATAAATATATTTTGTTTGACAAGGATGAAGGACTCCACGATGAATTTTAAAATTAAATCTTATAGAGACATGTTTGTGATAGGCATTAAGAAGACTTGTGAAGATATAAAAGTATAAGTTACTAATAATTTATTAGCAAACTACTTTAAAATTTAGTTTGGATTATTTGTAATTAAAATGAGAAGGAAATCACTCTAAGGCATTGCCAACCAAAGTATAATTTATGTTGGCATTGATTGGGGCTAGGCATAAGCCCTGCAAGAATTTGACATAGTAATAGGCTTGTTGGGACACTTTAGCCAAATGTGGACATGGAATAAGAATCCTTTAGTTTTATAAAAACATCTTAAATCACATGTAGAATTTTATGTCGTAGTGACATGTCAATTAATGTAGATATTATATCATGTTGCTCATAAAAAAACACATTCTTTGAGAATACAACTCACTTTTAATTGAAAAATAAAATGAAATAAAATCTTGACAATTTAATTGTCGTAATCTAATCAGTGTAGATGATGGTAAAACACATTATCACTCCATCCACCAAGTACAAATCCCATGAAATACCAAACATGGATGAGGTTAGGTTTGAGTCCCAATTGAATTTGACGGAATGGATACCCCTCAATCCTAAGCTACATCTAATTAAAAAACATAAATTTAAAATGGATAATAATAAAAATAATAAGTGTTCATTCACTAAACTATAATGTATTTAAAAAATAATTTCATTTAGTAAAATACAAAATATAATGTGCTTAAAATAGTAGTTTTCATTTACCAAACTACAAATTAGAATGTATTTAAAATAGTAGTTTCATTTACTAGAATAAAAGACAAACTACTAGTTTGGCAATGAAAAGGTTTTCCTCTGAAAAACATTATGAAACACCATGAATTATATCTTTTTCCTTGTATGGCATTAGAGTGGAGTAAAGATACATGTTTATCCCACATGTAGTCGACATTGGGTAAAACAAAAATAATATCGTATACATAGTGAGGGGAGAGGTTGAAGAAAACATACCTTTCTCGACCCTTTGGCTAAGATCGAGTGTAGTATCTATTTTTATCAATTTAATATCTGATACATGGTTCAATGAAATACAAGATATTAAATTAATTTCTTCACAGGGAGGGTCCAAAAAATAGCTTGCTTTTAGGGCCTTTGCATGTCACTTTTGTTTTGCATTATTGTAGAGGCCCGATACACCCCAATACCCCCATATCAAATATTACGTTAATATTTAATGTCTACCAATTGTTGTGATGTTGTGTGTCATAAATAAAGTTTCTTTTGAATCTTTAAATTTGAAAATATGCTTCATTTAATTTTTAAAAAAATGAATATAAAATTGAAAATGAATAATAAGCGAAAATAGTAAGCTGTGATTTAGTAAACTACAAAGTATAATGTATTTAAAATAATAGTTTCATGTAGAAAAATAAAATACAAACTAGTAGTTTGCCAATAAAATGGTTTTGCTTCATAAAACAATATCAAACACAATGAATTATATCCTTTTCCTCATATATTAGGTAGTTAGCAGAGTGAAGAGAGATGTGTATCCCACATGTATCAAAGGCTCCATGATGGCAAGGATGAAGGACTCCATGATCAATTTAAAAGTTGAATCTTATAAAGACATGTCTGCAAAAAGTAATTTAGATAAGTATGGTTTTGATGGGACCCTTACCCTATATTAATATGGAAAATACACAACAAACCAGGTTAGAAACACCATGGCCCAAAAGAAACAAATACAAAGAACAACCCAAAGGCAAAGAGTAACCAAACAACAAGCCTACCTACTACCCAAAAACTAGTATCAAACATCAGCTTGTGGGATAGTAATATAAAACATTATCAATCTTTCCTTTGTTTTTCCTTTTTTCTTTTTAACTTCCTACAACATTTCATGCTCAGAATTCACTACAACTAATTGTTTATCAGAGTTCTGTGTTTCTAAGTTTCTATTTTAAGGGAGATCCTTGTCTAAGTTTGTGTGTTCAGATTCATGTCCTATTTTCACTCCCCCTACTAGCTACTTCAAAGGGGGATTTTGAACAAAATCTATAAAATATTTATTGGGCACTTCTTCTTTAGCAGGTGCAAATTTTTCTCCTTTCTTGTTATCTCCCAATTCTATATCTTCTTGTGTTTTTTGTTATCTCCCAAGGAAGGTACAATGTACACCATTAAACATCTTTTCTTTCATTTCTATTTGTTATGGGGTGCCATTAGGATGCCTATAAATATTATAGAGGTATTTTTTATATGCAATTTTTACAATATTATAATAGGAAAAATGTATGAGAGTAATTGTTAGTGAGTTGAGGAATATAAGAATATATTCTTGTTTATTGCCCAAGGGTTAACTTAAATAACCATTGACCACCTCAATACACTAGAAAAATAGTGTCCTCTCGTAGAAATAACTATAGTAATGAAAAATAGTCTAAAAAGTAAGAGGAATGTGGTATATTTAAAAATTAAGGATAAGGCATGTGTTTAATATGTTTTAATTTTGACCCCATTCTATTCATTTGTTATGACACCAAGATGTATTGATTGAATGATTGATTTCAAGATTTAAGTATACTTTGAGAGCATGATGTGGTCATGGAGGGAAGCAGAATTACAAACATATTTTTTGTGCAGAACAAAGGAAGGAAAGTCTTGCACAGATTTATCTATTTCTATAAATTGGGATGGCGTTCATGGTACATAGGTTACCAATCATGACATTTCTGGCCACATTATCTATATGGAATTATATGACCCTCCTCTTCCTCTTTCTAAACCCTGTTAAAATTCTCATAGTAATTGAGATTTGATTATGTTTGTTTGTGAGCATAATAAATAGATTTATATTATCATATCAATATAGTTATCATATTTATTTATATACCATTAGAATTATCAAATTTATATACCCTGCATGGATTTGACATAGTATTAAGCTTATTGGGACAATTTAGCGAGACGTGGATGTGGAATAAGAATCCTTAGTTTTAGAAGGACATCTTAAACTACATGTAGAATCTTATGTCGTGGTGACATGTCAATTAATACATAGATATAATATGGTGTTGCTGGATAAAAAAACATATTTTTTGAAAAAACAACTCAGTTGTAATTTAAAAATAAAACAAAATCTAGACCATTTAATAATCAAAAGAGTTGTAGTCTAATTGGTGTAGGGGATGGTACAATGCATTGTCACTCCATCCACCAAATACAAATCCCACAAGATATCAAATAGGGACAAGGTCGGGTTCGAGTCCCAATTGAATTTAGTGAAATAGATACTCCTCAATATTAGGCAATAAATTGAAGAAGGTTAATTATTCATAACCTGATACTGATAGATGCTAAAAAAGACACTAAAAATTTAAGATCATTATTGTTTAATATAAAAAAGAGAGTATCCATTGAATTTGAAAATATGCTTCATCCCGTTTTTAAAAAATGACTATAAAATTAAAAATGAATATTAACTGAAAATGGTAACTTTTTATTTACTAAACTACAAACTATAATGTATTTAAAATAGTAGTTTGTGAATGAAATGGTTTTCCTTAGCAAACACCATGGATTATATCTTTTCCGACATGCTTTTTTCTATTCCAAGAATATCACTTAACTAGACAAACCAATGTAATACAAAGAACTCTCTCCAAATGCTTGTTTGATTTCTAAAAAAATTTTGTGGTTTTTTTCAAATGATCTTTATATAACTAAGTGCATTAAGATGCATGCGTAGTGATAGATTAATTGAATTCAAATTGACACCCTATTTCCCCAAAAACTACCATTAAATGACTAAATGATTCATAACGACACGACCTCAAATGATGGGTGAACACTAACTGAATGGGACTAAAGAAAATCCCAAAACTGTATTGATTGCATTTTTGGGTCCCAAAATTATACTAGATACTATTCCAAGAATATCACCACACAACAATGAAATAAAGGGGGGATAGAAAAAGGGAGGACGCAATGCCAAACCAAAAAAATGCATCAATAATGCTTATATTAGAAAAATAATCCAAAAATACATAAGTATCTTAAAATCATATGATTTAATGACTAATAAATATGTAGGGGCCATTTTTATGTATCAATATTTAGCTCCACATTGATGTGTGAGAGTGTGCATACATATCAAAGTAAATAAACATGGTATGGATACAAAATTTTGTACCTTTTAAACTCTTGAAACAAACTCCATTGTACCTATGAATCACACAAGAATATTATTTATTTTTTTATACACACATGGGTGAGTGCCAATATTAATATGTTGTCATCTAGAAAATTGAATAACAAAATGCTTGATTACACTAAAAATGTGTACAATTTTCATGTGATATCATGTCTCTAAATATGCATACAGTCCCAAATGCTTTACTGACTACAATTTTTAGTGATAAAAATCAAGCTAAACCAAATTTATGAATACTAAAAAAATAATCCTAAATAATTGTGATGTAATATCGATGTGACATGGAATTGGAAACCCTTTCTAAATATGGGCATTTGTATCTAAATAAATTTTAAAGATTCATTTCCTCATGTGGTCTCTTAAGTCTAGGGTTTTATAATGAGGCATCATTTCCTATCTCATTTTCCTATTTTTTATCATCCTTAACCCCTACTTCTACATCTCCTTCATCTTCTACTACATTAGTTTAATTAACTAATCCTCATCCTCTTTGATTATTCACTTCATCATTTTCTCCTTCTATCTCCTCAAATTTATCTATTATATTGAGTTTTGTTTCTTCAATCTTATCAATATTTGTCGTGGCTTCAATATTCTATTTATTTCATTATTTTTTATACTAAATTCTCTTCCATTCCACCACCCACAATTTATTCTTCATTATCATATAATTACTTCCATTCAATATTTTATTCTACCACTATTTCTTCTTATATTGCTTCTCTACTTTCTTCTTTTTCTTGTACTACTTCTTTTTACGTCTTCTACACTTCGTCCACTATGGGAAGTATATGTTTCATCTTTCTAGGTTTCCACTCCTAGAGTTTTGAAAAGTGTAATAGAATCATGCATTCATTTCCGCATCTCTCCCATGATTCATCTTTAGCACTGTGAAGTGCAACATTTATTCAAACCCAATTTATTCTCTCATCTCTTTTGTGTCTTCTTCCCCTAATGTTGTCAATGCTAACTATGTTATTTTTGTTTGGTCAAAATTGCCTTGATCTTCTATGTGAGGTTTAGTTTTGGTTGATGTGTTTTCTTTATTTTATTTTTATTTCATGATTTTTTTTAGCCTTCTTTCTTCTCTCTTTTATCTGTATTTCTCTCTTATCATCTAATTTACCTTTATATTCTTCCATTCTCTTTCTTTATTTTCTCTTTCCACTTGTGCTAACTTACTTTGTTTTATATTCTTGACCTATTTTTTGTAACCTCCTTTTGTTCATCTCTCTCTCTCTCTCTATTTTCACCTAATTTTATCACCTCTATATTATTCTTATTTAATGTCCTCAATCATATAGAATTGATATTTCCATCAGTCACATCCCTTCAGGTTCTCACCTCTTTCCACATGCCATTATTAAGTCTTCAAGTCCATAAAGGAATTGCTTATTGCTTCCGGTCAATCCCTTGGCCACAAAGAGCTTGCAGATAAGATTTGGTACTCATTTCAGGCATATGCCTCTAGGTCCAATTAGGAATTTAGTCTGTGTGGCATCAAAACTTGTCCATGCTTGTTAAGTATAGATAATTATGAACGTTCATATAGGGTAGTATTAAACCAATATCCAATGACCCTTGTCCAAGTTTCATCAATTTCTTCAAGTTTTTGAACTTGTCTAAAGTCCACTTGATAGGTTTATTGATCCAAAATTTACTAATTTTTGTATGTTTGGTGTGTCTTAGAATCTATGACCATAGTAACTATGAATAATGTAATCAAAAACTATTTTTATTGTGTTTTAAATTTTTTTTATTCTATCAATTACAAATCTTTTATAATACTTTTTGCTTATGCACGAAAAATAATCCTAAGTAAGTTATCCAACCATATGCTTCATCTTCGTTAGCATAGGCTTCCAAAATAGGAGTGTTGTAGACACTCATATTTGGTAGTAGACACTTAATGATGTAAAAATTGATCAATATTTAGCATACTTGAATTATGCATGCATACATGACTCGTGCTCACATTCTTTCTTAGCCATTCATCCATAAATGGGCTTAACCTTCTCAAATTGTCATTAATGTTACATAATATTTCCCTTATCTATAACTTAATATTATTCTTAGACTACGACCTCATCTCAAATCACTATTCTTGTTCTTTAGATAGGTCAACACCTTGTCACATAGTTTTACACTATGAATCTATCCTCAAAGATCTGATCCATCTGCGCACCCTTTAATGATCATTTCCCACCTTCAAATTCTCCACATGGTTTAGTTTGTACATATTGCATGTTGATTTGGAGGAAATTTCCTAAAGATTCAGCTATATAAAGACATCAAGCCTAAGCCTATTCATACCTAGCACTTATATATGAATAAATATCACTCTGCACATTAAGAGGAACTACACTAAAGTTTTCAAATCTAAAACATCTTAAAAGAGAAAGCCTTGAGAAAAGTTTAAATACCATTGCAAGAAAAAATTACAAGTTGTCAAGTGTTAAAAATCAGTACATATGACTGCACTAAATGTTAGTGTTACACTAATTACACACACTCAACTAGGTGGGAGAACTATGTTCAATTGGACTTCACTCTTGAGATTATATGATACATAGGCAATGCTTAGCCATAAGGTGTGTTTGAGGTCAACTCAACCCATCCCTTTCACTTGCTTTCCACATTCACAATGATTTCATCGTACAATGTAAAGAGCTAGGGTTTCGAAGCATGGAGAAGGAAAATATAATTATTTGTGCTAGATCACAAATATCTACATATACATGAAGTACTGGAAGGAAAACATAATGAGTGAAATAATTAGAGAATTAACAAAGTCAACATGGATTTTTTTGCACTCTAGCAAATAATTTCACATTATCATATATGTGCAGGAAGTATAGACTAGTCCATGTAAATGCAAGCACTCTATTTCTAGATACCATTATTCATAAGCTCCTTTTTTATCTCTATCGATATTTTACTTGATCATAACCCTACACATTTTAAAAGTAAGCTAGCACCCAATTCCTTTAGTATTTCCATAAATAGTAATTTGTGATAAATCAATAAAATTCTACTAGTTACACACATAATTGTATGTGAATGTTATAACATATACAATCTTATTTATCCTCAATTTTATCCTATTAAGTGCACTTAAGCAACATACCCTTATTGGTGTCTTTGTTCATTGTCTTGAGCACAAAAAACCCTAGATTCATTTGGGTTTCCTTTTTATTTCCAAGGGTTTTACAATTATGTATTTATCTCTAATTTTTAGACATGATTTTTTATTTTCCCTTATCAAAATGTGGTTGTAAAGGATTTACACGGTGTAAATTTTTTCTATTCAATTTATGATGAGCATAATTACATGTTACTTTCATATAATGTTTAATATATTTAACAATTATATAATAAAGAGGGCCTTATCCTTTTTTATCATTCTAAGGTTGCAACTAATCATGAAGAATATTTAATATGCATTAGTACTCCAAGTGCAACTTATTTTGTCCCTCAAAATTTTGATAGCCACCATCCCTCCCAGTTGATCCATGTTATCTCTATTATAAGAGGAAGAGTTATCCATCCTCTCCTACAAAGTGGAGGTCATCAAAATGGTCCTCCTTATCCCCCTCCACCTCCTGCAAATCATCCTACTAGACATTGTATGTATATTCAATCCAAACAACCTAGGGTTTTTTATTGCAAATCCTTGCTAGATAAAATAGTAGATATGAGGGAGTTCACAGAGTAAATATGTTTAAAGGTTACATTACTTGATGATAATATTGACTATTTAAATCATCCTCCATATACTAGTGTAAATTGCATATTTTCCTCTACATTCAAAAAATTTATACTAATAAATATTTGATCTCAATTATGGGTTAAGAAGCAATGAGATTCTAAAACTACCAAATCAAGAAGTTTTCATAAGCATCATAAGAATCCATGTGAAAATCTAATGGACATGCTTTGAAATTAGTTAATCATCTTGCTTCCTATACATCCTCTTAAGAGATATCATAGAATGCATGGACATCATATAGACAATTATTGGGATATGAAGAGAGAAATAAAAAATATTATTAATAGTGGTGATGCTACATTGGATTAATCTATTTAAGCATCACCAAATTTAAGCACACCTCCTATAAATTAGCAACCTACTGAAATTGTGGTTACATCTTCTAAAGAACAACTAGACAAAGAACAATTACATAAAGAAGAATTGCGTAAGGAGCAATTCAACAAAGAATAGTTACATAAAGAACAACTACATAAAAAATAATTGAAAACTAGAAGGTTATAACAATACAAAGCTACAATAATGAGAAAATACTAAAAGAAAGTTACAAAAATAAGCAGAGGATAAAAAACAAAGTGTACCTATGAAAGCACAAATTAACAAATCAAATATGGCTAAGAAGGAAGTTCAAAAGCAAGAGGTACTTTAAAAGACTAATGTCACAAATTGATTTCTAAAGGGATGACTAATAAATATTCCTCATAACTTGATCCTTTGACTTTTAACCCTTACATAGATGACATGAAATGTGCCAATGTTGAGATTACAAACTTTCTTGAAATCAATATATGTAGCATCACATGTCTCCAATATCTTGGGTATGACATTCAACATTTGGATAAGATTACTAAACCCAAGCAATGAATCATTTCCATTGAGTTTCCTATAACTCTTGGTCTCAAAACATGTTCCATTATATTTTACAATGACCCTACTTTGGTTTAGTACAATGCAATACCAGGAAATTCATGGTTGAAGACAATGGGGGCAACACTTGGTAAGAATCATGATAATATTATAATTGATCATAAAGGCAAGACTATTTCCATTCCAAGAGAGGGAGAATTTTTAGAGCAAGAATATAAAGCAAAAATCATTCCTCCAACATATACTCAAGAAAGACATCTAATGTAATCACAACATAGTCAAATTATACTATTAGTAAAAAATGTATGGAAGAGCAATAGAGATCAAATAGACCAATTGCGCAATATGATGCAGTTGGTTTTACATATCCTATTACAAATATAATACATATTAGACATATCTAAATTACAAGATGAATATGGAAATTTGGACACATATGATACAAGGAGTACATATGAGCATCCCTTTGATGGAATATTTGACTAGAAGGGATATAATCTATTATACATAGCTTATTCATATTTTATATCTTACTTATTCCCTCTATTCAAAATCTTAACACACATGCACACATATACTTTTGCATTGAACATTATTTTGTCCCTTTGAATTATTTTCACTTGGCCTTTGCATTTTAATTGTTTATCCTAATCTAAAAATTCATGAAATTAATATGATGATGATACACCTTTTACAACATATTCATCCCAGTGCATGCTCTTTAAAACATACTACTTTCTCACCCTTACATATCAATTATCTATACTTTCTATGGCATACTTGGGTACCACTATCACATATTATGACATGAGCACATACATTGATTCTCACCCATTAGGGGCATGTCTTCTATTATTTTCACATTTGCTTTTGAAATATGATGTTGTGATTCAAATTTACAGTCGGGGCACATTGCTTGCCTTCACTTTCTCCTCATTGCCTTGTTATTACATTTGGTGCACATTATGTGTTGTTATATGGTATGGATTATTTAGATCCCTCTTCCCATTCTTTGATTTTTGAAGCTTTGCTACTTGGCCTTCTTTGACTATATTGATGTATGTTGAAACTCCAAATATCTCAAAATATTAAAAATATTAAAATATTAAAAAAATATAGAAACCATGACCTATGTATGACATGTATTATGTGTTTATATGATCGCTTTATAATTTATCAAATATACTACGTTATATATTTAATTTTTTATATACACGTGCATTTTATAATATATTTTAGTGATATGCAAGACATATAGATAATATATGACATGAACACACATATGCGATACATTCTTACACCCAGGTATTACCTTCCTTCATAGTGGTCATGGTTTTATTGGAAGCATCTTGCTACTTTACACAAGTTTTATCCTTTTTGACTATTTCTATTGATCATATTGAGCTACTTTACACCAATTATACATGATTTGCTCTGAATCATAATAATTAGACTACTATTTGTAGATATCTAAATATGATCACATGTACATGATGATGTTAATTCTTGACACATCTTGAACCACTTGAATTACAATCAAACACATGACACTTCAAATAAATAGTATTTCCACGATCCATGAAGTAATGCCAAGATATTTTTTGTTAGAACCATGTAAGAAAATTTAACTCAACATTTTAGGTCACACTCTATGAACCATCATCAAGAATAGATTATAGAATGATGATGATTCTATTCTCTATCCTTGATGATGGTTCATGGAGAGTGACCTAAAACATCAAGTTAAAAATTATTACACAGTTCTAACCATAAATCTCTTTTTATTACATGATTCTTATTCTCCATTCGTCTAGTCATTTCTCTATATATCAGGCTTATTCCTTTTTTCACCATCACCACTACACAAAAATTTCCATCTCATATTGCTTCCAACCTCAAAACATATGTCCCTACTTTTCTGGGATAGGTTTGCTTTTTTGGAATAGGTCCACTTTAGGTAGATAGATCCATTGTCACAAACTTGTCTACCTAGTGCGACCTTGTCCCCATGTCATTTAAAGACTAGTTTCTAAATTTAAAATATTTATTTGGGCCATCTCACATGTTTTTTAGGTTTGACTAAAGGTTTTCTTCAAAATAATCACTATATAAGAAAATCAAAATCTCATTTCAAAGAGAATGGGTATCTATTTGGCATCTATATATTACACTACTAGTAGCACACAAAAAAATTGACCTATTCTTCCCAGTTTCAGTATCACAAATCAAGTCTGAAGCATTCCAAATCAGGTCAAGATCTAACATTTTCAAGTATCAAAACATATTTCTAGTGGCATAAATATAGTCAAAAATCACAATTTCACAATCACTCTATGTGGGTGAACTACGTTTGGCTTGATTCCATCCTCGAATTATTTGGATATGTAGGCAATAGTTAATCATCCTAGCGGGTGATTGGGGTTAGATCAACCCATTATACTTCTCATTATTTTTTACAATTTTATAGCTCTCACAAGTGCACTTAGGGTTTCCAAAACAAAGAGAAGGAAAACAAATATTTTTGAATGTTATTAACAAAATTAAAATATCTCAACTTGCTTAACAAACACTTGCAAAGTTTGAAAAATATTTATAATTTCATGAAAGTGAAAGTAGACAAGTCCATAGTCAATGGACATGATTGCACTCTATTTTCATCAAGGGAGCTCAGACTCATATAGATACAGTCACATACTTTGATTTCAGTTTTGAGTTGTCATAGTCTTGTCTTATCCTATTTTTGTCTTCTCATGTTTCTTAGTGTTAGAGACCTACTACAGTGAAATAAAAATACAAAAGTTAAGTATCTTGTATTTGGTTGTGTAGACACTTCATTTTCATCACTCTCATTTCAAAATTTTATAATCAAAATCAATTTCTTGCAATAATGCATAAATCACTGAAACACCTAAATTTGCCCGCACACTTGATGTGCATCTTATGAAACATATTGGGGGATACATAACTATGAAAATGTACCATACACATTCATCAACATTACTTAATTCATCCTAAGTCAAGTTACAACTATGAAAAATACATTTTGGATTAACTATGTTGAAAGGTTCTTTGACTTTCAAAAGTCATATCATTTTGCATTAAGTTAATTAACCTATCTTAATAGACCTAATCTTATTTTAATGTTAAATTCCATAAATTTTGGAAACACCTATTTTATAAATCCATTAATTGAATTTATTCCTCAATTCCCCTAGCAAGTGGCCAAGTGGTTGGTGACATCATAGGCAAATATTAGGGATCATGACATCATCATGAAAGTTGTCAAGCATTTAAAAAATATAAAACAAATATTAAAATACAAACTCAACCATAATTATTAATGGCATAAGTTTTCCAATATTGATTGATTCTCATCCACTCATCTCGATCATCATCCAATGATCAAAACCAATTTGGATAATCTATAAATATAAGGGCCATTTTCCATTATTCTCAAATCTTGAAGATACAATGAAGTGCTACCATTTTTAGTAGCCTTTGACCATTTTTTCCATTTTTCTCTAATTGATTAATTATTCCAAAGTGTAAGGGGAGACGTCATCAAGAAGTTGAAAGTGACATTGATAAATACTTCGATCTCTACAATTCAAGCACAAAAAACCATAATTTAGCTTAGAAGTGACATCCATGAGTAAGGTAATCATCTAGATGTACCTTCTATTTATTTCTCTCTTAGACCTTCCCCAATCCAAGGGATTATGCCTAAGGTGTTCTGTTTATCAGTTTGTTATTTTGAATGAACTAACCCCTCTTGTAATTGTAATCTATGTTTGGCGTGCTCAGTGGGACCCATGCATCTCACAATCTCCTTGAGAACATTCAAGCACCTTGTAAATTTTTAAAATATCATTTTGACCTTTTTCACTTATTTTTTATTGATTTTTTCATGTTTTCATTTTCTAATAATTGGTGAGAACACTCTACATTTTGATGGGATAACTTCCCATAATCGACGAGATCACTCTGTAAAAGGACATTATCATTCTACTAATTAGCGGGATTGTTTTCCAATTTATTTTCTAGTTTTTTGTGTTTTTCAAGAAAATAGTGGGATCACTCTACAAAATGGTGGCATCACTCTTCTAATCAATGGGATCATTTTCTTTAATTTCTTATGGTTTTTAGAAAAATGGCAAGATCGCTCTACTAAATGACATGATCGTGCCCAAAATAGGACTAAAATGATGAATTTGTTGCGCAAAATAGGGAATTTGCTCTACTAAATGGTGAGGTTACTTTGAAAAAACTACCTAACTTCAAGAGGGTTCACTTTCCATAGACCACATTTCAAACTCCTAACTTGTTTATCATAGGTTTCACTAGCTAAAGAAGTGGATTGAATGCTAAACAAAGTAAGTTTTTACTCACATTTTTATTTAGTGCTTAAGCAAAGAACCCACACTTCATTTTAGTGCTCTTAAAACATTTGTTTTCTTTTCACTTTATTTATTCACATCTTTTAAATTTTGCATCGCTTAAGTTTTATTTTAGGTTGCTTGTTTTGTGAATAGCTTATTTGTGTATACTCTTCTCTTGCCCATTTGTGGGGTCATAAATACTTAGGTTATCATTGTATTTTTCTAAAAGAATGTTAGAATATGTTCTTATCTTGCCTATTCATGGGGTATTGAAAATCCAAAATAACAATTGTTTCCTTTTATTTTACCTATATAGGTTAGATTTCATCTCCTTCTTGTGAGCCTTTAAGGCACGAGGATTGGGAATTCATTCCCAAATGCACGTACCAACCTCATACATTTGATGGGGTATATAAATGGAAGTTATATTCAGTCATTATTGGTTTTGTGGTTGCATGTTTTAAGCACATCCATGAAGTGGCAGCGCTTTTATGCTCCAATATAAACCTCAGAATGTACCCTTCGATGCCTAAATATTTTGGTACCAGAAGTGACATCCTTGTTTATAGTGTGTGATTTAATTTTATTTTGGAAAAGTTCTAGATTGAAAGAGGTCCAACAAAGTGAAAGGTATTTGTGATTTTTTAAATTTAGAAATGGATTTGATGGTCAAATAAATGGTTAATGTAGAAGACAATGGAGTTTTAGCATGAGAAGTCAAGGGTAGTAGATTACAAAATTAATATAGAGAGGGGGATATTAGAATACCCAAAGGAAAGGAAGGTACCAAAGAGAACAAATAGATTCATTAGGAGTAGGTAGCATACTTCAAATGCATCATAATGGATCAAAATTATAAACACTTGAAAAGATATGGCCTTTCATTTAGGTGTCTCGGGATGAGACACCTGTATTCATTTGGGTAATTGTTAACATACAGATAGTACTTTGTATTATTTGTAATAAATGTGAGAAGAATTGCATTTGTGTCAAAAAGGGAGTCAAAAAGTCATTCGAGAAGAAGAAAAATTTTAAAAGGAAAAAATCCATCTTGGGCTTAAATGAATGAAGATGCTAAGAAAGGAGTAAGCAAGCAATTAAGCAAGAAGAAAGCCATTGTAATCCATTATTCAAATATATTTGTATCCCATGGCCTCTTGGCCATGTGAGAAAGCTCCTGAAGTTTATTGATGGATATTTCCTTTATTTATTGTGGTTGGTTGTTGAGTGTTATAGTTTTCTCCTTCATGTATTTGAGTTTCATATTTGTTCTAGGATGAAATCATTCATATTCCATAATATGTTCAATGTAACATTTATATCTATGTGTGTGTGTGTGTGTACATATATACATACATACATACATACATATATATATATATATATATATATATATATATATATATATATATATGTATATGTATATATATGTATATATATATATATGTATATATATATATATGTATATATGTATATACATATACATATATATATATATATATATATATATATATATATATATATATATATATATATATGTATATACATACATGTATAGACATATATATATACATGTATATATCTATATATGTGTCAATATACATGTGTGTGTGTGTGTGTTTGTGTATGTATATATATATATATATATATATATATATATATATATATATATATATATATATATATATATATATATATATATATATGTATATGTATATGTATATATATATATGTGTGTGTGTATACATATGTATATGTGTATATATATGTATATGTATATGTATATGTATATGTATATGTATATGCATATGTATATGTATATATATGTATATGTGTGTATATATATATATATGTGTGTGTGTGTGTGTGTGTGTGTGTGTGTGTGTGTGTGTGTGTATGTATATGTATATGTATATATATATGTGTGTGTGTGTGTATATATGTATATATATGTATATATATGTATGTATATATATATACATATATACACACACATATATATTTATATACATATACATATATATATACATATACATATATACATATATATATATATATATATATATATACACACATGTATATATCTATATATATGTCTATACACACACACACACACACATGTACATGTATACATGTACATGTGTGTGTGTGTGTGTGTGTGTGTGTGTGTGTACACACATACACATATATTTTAACAAGCATTGAAAATAGTAGCTTCATTTCTTAAAATATGAAGTACTTGGAATCAAATGGTTTTCCTCCAAAAAAACATTACTAAATAATTTTGAATTCATAATGAAGTACAAGAGTATAAACTATGGGTGGGAGACAACTATTGGAACCCATTTTGATTTCTAAGTCCTCTTTTTGAGAACTGGGAGAATGCATGTTAACTGAGAGCACAAAAAAAAAAAAATCCAAAAAAGCTAGGCTTTAATGGATCCCCAAGCTTTCATGTTTATCTTGATAATAAAATTTATAACTACTTTAATAGGCACAAGAACAATGAGGAGGGTGTATTAATCAAGACCATTCTAAGCAATGCAACCATTGAAAGATGAATTACAATGCTTGAGAATAAACTTTTAAACCTCTTACCCCTTGATAGTTTGAGGAATTTGCTTGGCAAACAAAGCTAACCTTGCATCTTAATGTCAATGAGGACCATGTATCCGACTTCTTTAGGGTAGTAACATATATCCCAAGAACATTATGTGGAAACCTTATTTTGCTTCACATTTGAGCCCAATAAATTCATCAAGGAGGTTTTCTTACATTTTGTATGTAAGTTTAGATGGTGTTGATGATAAGAAACAAACATGCATCCTTAAAGAGTATTTGAATAAAATGAACAAACCTAGGTCTAAACCAAAGAGCTTTCCCCATGGCAAGGATGAAGGACTCCACAATGAATTTAAAAGTTGAATCTTATAGAAGTGTATGTACGAAAAGTATTAATAAGACTTATGAAGATATTAAAGTGAACATTATTAAAGAGGATTTGGACTAAATGAACAAATTTTGGTCTGAAATAAATATATTTTGCTTGAAAAGGATGATGGACTCCACGATGAATTTTAAAATTGAATCTTATATATACATGTTTATGATAGGCATTAATAAGACTTATGAAGACATAAAAGTATAAGTTACTAGTAATTTATTATCAAACTACTTTAAAATTTAGTTTGGATTGTTTGTAACTAAAATAGGAAGGAAATCACTCTGAGGCATTGTCAAACCATCTACCAAATTGTAATTTATGTTGGCACTGATTGGGGTTAGGCATAAGCACTGCGCGAATTTGATGTAGTCGTAGGTTTGTTGGGATAATTTAGCCAAACGTGGACATGGAATGAGAATCCTTTAATTTTAGGACATCTTAAACCACATGTATAATTTTATGTCATAGTGACATGTCAATTACTGTAGAGACAATATCATGTTGCTCGATAAAAAACACATTCTTTGAGAATATAACTCACTTGTAATTGGAAACTTGAATGAAATAAAATCTCAACCATTTAATTTTCATAATCTAATTAGTGAAAATTATGTTAAAAAACATTTTCACTCCATCCACCAAGTACAATTCCCATGAAATACCAAACATGGACAAGGTTAGGTTTGAGTGCCAATTGAATTTCATGGAATGGATACCCCTCAATCCTAAGCTACATCTTTAAATTTGATTATAGGGTGCATCTAATTAAAAAAACATAAATTTAAAGTGAATAATAACATAAAATAATAAGTGTTCATTCACTAAACTACAAACTATAATGTATTTAAAAAAATAGTTTCATTTAGTAAAACACAAACTATATTATGCTTAAAATAGTAGTTTTCATTTACCAAACTACAAAATAGAATGTATTTGAAATAGTAGTTTCATTTACTAGAATAAAATACAAACTAATAGTTTGGTAATGAAAACGTTTTCCTCTAAAAAACATTATGAAAAAACATGAATATATCCTTTTCCTCGTATGTCATTAGAGCAGAGTGAAGAGACATGTAATATCTATTCTTATCAAGTGTTGTATATATTCTTATCAATTTAATATCTGATGTGTGGTTCAATGAACCACATGATATTAAATTAATTTCTTCAGGGGGAGGGTGCAAACAATAACTTGCTATTAGGGCCTTCACATGTCACTTTTGTTTTGCATTACTGCAGAGGCCTAACACAACCCAACACCCCTATATCAAATATTATGTTAATATTTAAAATACATCAATTGTTGTGATGTTGTGTGTCATAAATAAAAGTATATTTTAAATCTTTAAATTTTAAAATATGCTTCATCTAATTTTAAAAAAAATTAGTATAAAATTGAAAACGAATAATAAGCTAAAATAGTAAGTTGTGATTTAGTAAACTACAAAGTATAATGTGTTTAAGATAATAGTTTCATGTAGAAAAACAAAATACAAACTAGTAGTTTGCTAATAAAATGGTTTTTCTTCATAAAATATTAATGAAACACCATGGATTATATCATTTTCCTCGTGTATTGGGTAGTTAGCATAGTGAAGAGAGATGTTTATCCCACATGTAGTAAAAACTCCACGATGGCAAGGATGAAGGACTCCATGATGAATTTAAAAGTTGAATATTATAAAGACATGTCTGTGAAAAGTATTAATAAGACTTATGAAGATATAAAAGTGTAAATTATTAAAGAGGATTTGAACATAATGATCAAATTTGGTTCTAAACCAAAGAGCTTTCACCATGGCAAGAAAGGACTCCACAATGAATTTAAAATTTGAATCTTATAGAGACGAGTCTATGAAAAGTATTAATAAGTCTTATAAGGATATAAAAGTGGAAATTATTAAATAGGATTTGAACATAATGCATAAACTTGGGTCTAAACCATAGAGCTTTCACCATGGAAAAAAGGATGAAGGACTCCAAGATGAATTTAAAAGTTGAATCTTATAGAGATGTGTCTGCAAAAAGTATTTATAAGACTAATGAAGATATAAAAGCATAGATTATTGAAGATGATTTGAAAAAAATTAACAAACTTGGGTCTAAACAAAAGAGCTTTCACCATGGCAAGGATGAATGACTCCACGATGAATTCAAAAGTTGAATCTTAAAGAGACATGTCTACGAAAAGTATTAATAAGACTTACATTCGGTATTTTATTCTACACTATTTCTTCTTATATTGCTTCTCTACTTTCTTATTTTTTTTGTGCTACTTATTTTCTTTCTTCTACACTTCATCCATTATGGGAAGTGCATGTTTCATCTTTTTGGGTTTCCACTCCCAGAGTTTTGAAAAGTGTGATAGAATCATGCATTCCTTTCCACATCTCTCCCATGATTCACCTTCAATGATGTGAAGGAAAAAATTTATTAAAACCTAATTTCCTCTGCCATCTCTTTTGTGTCTTCTTCCCCTAATGTCGTGAACGCTAACTATGTTGTTTTTGTTTGGTCGAAACTGCCTTGATCTTCTATGTGAGGTTTAGTTTTGGTTGATGCATTTTCTTTGTTTTATTTTTCTTTCATGATTTTTTTAACACTATTTCTTCTCTCTTTTATCTGTATTTCTCTTTTCTCTTCTAGCTTAGCTTTATAGCCTTCCATTCTCTTCCTCTCATCTTCTCTTTCCACTTGTACTAACTTACTTTATTTTATATTCTTAACCTATTTTTTGTAACCTCCTTATTCTCATCTCATTTTATGTTTTTACCAAATGTTATCACCTCTATATTATTATTATTTTATGCCCTCAATCATTAGACTTGATATTTCCTTGATTCAAATCCCTTCAGGTTCTCATCTCTTTTCACATGCCATTCTTAAGTCTTCAGGTCCCTAAAGGAATGGTTTACTATTTCGGGACAATCTTTTGGCCACAAAGAGCTTGTAAATAAGAATTGGTACTCATTTCATGAATTTGCCTCTAGGTCCATTTAGGAATTTAGTCTTTGTGTCATCAAAACTTGTCCATGATTGTTATGTCCAAATAATTATGAATGTTCATCTAGAGTAGTCTTAAACCGATATCCAATGGCCCTTATCCAATGTTTGTCAATTTCTTCAAGTTTTTGAAATTGTCCATAGTCCACTTGATAGGTTTATTGATCCAAAATTTACTAATTTTTGTATGTTTATTATGTCTTAAAATCTACGACCATAGTAATTGTGAAAATGTAATTAAAAATTATTTTTCTTGTTCTTTAAATAATCTTTATTCTATTAATGACTAAATTTTGACAAAGGTAATGAAATGCCTCTAAGTTTTTTTTTGAGAACTAAAATTGAATAGACTAATGGCATTCTTAATAGAAAAGAAGGTAAGAGGATACTATACATGAAGGGGAAGATTCATGAGTCTCACCTAGATAGGCGAAAAATAAATAATTTCCATTGAGGGATCAAAAGATGAATATTGGGGCTTCAAGCAAAGCTTAGCTCCCCTCTAGAACCAAAGATTGGACTTGAGAATAAGGTTTATATCCTTAGTTGTAACACATTTCATAGTAAAAAATACCATTCGCATAGGGGAAAATAAGAATCTCTTAATAAAGTAGGGACTTCCAAGTGGAAGAAATCCATTTATGAAGAGTCACTAATTTTTGTCAAAAATTTTAGAATCTACAAACAATATTTTTGAAAATAAGCTTCCTTATAAAGAACTTCATCCCCAAGCTCGATGATACGGATGAACTCAAAGAGCTTCACACAAAAAAAATTGCAAAGAGGTGGGTTGAAAACTAACATAGGATAGGAAAGAATCCCTTGAAAGATAATGGTGGTACTAGAGAATCAAAAATAAGGCCACACCCATATTCACACTTAGATCCATATAGGGTGAAGCCAAAAAATGCTCGCGAAATGATGAGGATCAATGTAATGATTATTCACCTGGAAATGCACATCCCCCCAACCCAAATTTTTTCAACATAGTAAGAGTCTCATAGAATGTTTGGAAGACAACAAGTGGCAAGGACTAGTGACTAAAGAAGTCCATAACAAAACAAGGAAAATATTAGAGAAAACATATAACCAGGTAGTGCAAGGGTTTGCAAGAGAACAATAGAGAGGCATAAAGGCCTTAGCATTGACTCAAACCGATCTAAATGTTCTTGAATAACTAATTAAGTGGATTTCACAAATACAATTCCTATAAGAAGAAGAAGGGAATAATTTAGACTCTTCTTCGTCATCAAATCCAAATCAAATACAATAGATAGAGAAGTCCTTGCCAAAAGCAACACCAACAACACCGATGAAACCTACTATTTTTTAGACACCTCTAATCCAACCACAGAGTTTCACAGTTGTGACAAATCCCAATATGGAATTGAAGTTGGGTACCTTTATCCATCTCACATAGTATGATGGGTCTGTAGACCCTAAACAATACCTATTGACTTATTATATGAATTAGCAAGCCAAAGGAGTCACTGATGAGGTAGTAAATAAATATGAATTGATTGGTGATTTGTCAAGATGAACCTCAAAATTTATGTTTCACAAATACACAACCCTATCAAGTCTACAAGATGTGAAGAATTGGCTTATTATAGAGATCAAAATAAAGAGAAGTACTAGCCAGACTATCCAAGACCTCAAAGAAATTTGGTAAGGAGCAAGAGAGACTATTAATGACTACAATCATAGATTTTTTGATGTATTAAACAAATTTAAATTTGCAGCCAAGGATAAATTTATTTGGTTCGTAGAAGGTCTGTGACCGAAAATAAGGTTTGTCATTGCACAAACACAGTATCCTACAGAAGTAGAGGCAAGGATAGTTGTGATCTATGTAACATAGATTGAATATTACAAAGAAGCTGCAGCTCCAAGCTCGTAGATGGATAATACACTACAGGTTAGAACAACCACATGATAGAAGAAAAAGGCTGAGATTCGATCTATGGTGTATGGAGTGTGGCAAAGAAGGACACCACAAAAATGAGTGTCCTTCTTTTATTCTTTGATCCTACCAAATAAGGGACAATGTACACCATTAAACATCTTTTCTTTTTTTGTTATTAGTTATGGGGTGCCATTAAGATACCTATAAATATTAGAAGTATTTTTTATATGCAATTTTTTCAGTATTATAACGAGAAAAATATACGAGAGTAAATTGTTAGTGAGTTGAGGAATAAAAGAACATATTCTTGTTGATTGCCCAAGGGTTAACATAAATAACCATTGACCACCTCAATGCACCAGAAAAATAGTATCTTCTTATAAAAATAACTGTAGTAATGAAAAATAGTATAAAAAATAAGAGAAGCATGTTATATTTAAAAATTAAGAATAAGGCATGTGTTGAATATGTTTTACTTTTGACCCCATTCTATTCATTTATTATGACACCAAGATGTATTGATTGATTTCAAGATTTAAGTATCTTTTAAGATCATGTTGTGGTCATGGAGTGAAGTAGGATTACAAACATATTTTTTTATAGAGCAAAGGAAGGAAGGCCCAACAAAGATCTATCTATTTATATAAAATGGGATGGCGTTCATGGTACATAGGTTACCAATCATCACATTTCTTGCCATGTAATCTATAGGGAATTCTTTGACCCTCCTCTTCCTCTTTCTCAACCCTATTAAAAATCTCATAGTAATTGAGATTTAATTATGTTTATTTGTGAGCTTAATCAATAGAGGAGTTGTATTATCATTCACTCTATTATGCGTTTAATTGTCATATTTATTTGGATACCATTAGAATTATCAACTTTATATACCCTACATGGATTTGACGTAGTAGTAAGCTTGTTGGGATAATTTAATGTCATATCCCCTCTCTAGTACGACATGACACGTTACGTGGATTTGCCTATTCCAGACTCTCGTAGGCAGATGGTGGTGATGAGAGAGTCATTTTTGCATTTATTTGGCGATTGGATGGCTCATTATGCTCTTAGAGACATTATATTTATTTATTACTTTTTATGTGGGGCCAAAATGTTATATTTTTAAATTGAGGTGCACTCTTATTTTATAAAGTTACTTTTTATTTAAAAAGTAAAATGAGGTTTTACAAGATGTATTACGGATACTTCTAGAAGTTTCCAAAAAGTGCATAAATAGACCCCATGGGTCTCTCATTTGGCATCAAAGTCTATTTACTCATTTGAGTCTTCTTGAGCATTTGTGGGGCGTGATAGTCTGCAAATATTCAGCATAATCCTTGAGAACGATACCTCTCAAGAGATTGCATAACTGAGGAAGTGGAAGATCTTCTGAAGGGTTGCACATTGGAAGTGGTATTCAGCCATTTCATGTTGAGTTTCATTGGGTATTCAGGTGTAGTTTGAGAGTTAAACAATTTTGGAATCATCTGGCAAGGAGATTACATCATCATCCAATTGAAGGGGCTGCCCAAGGAAATAAAATTATACATATTTTATACAGTCCGTATAGGTACGACCTGTACCTATAGTAAGGTATGGCAGGGTTTGCACTCCAGCATACTATGATTTCTTGTATTTGGCTGGAAGATTAAATTTTATATGATGGCCCAGCCTAGGCGTCCATGATCAAGGCAGTATCGACACTTTCCAGTAAAGACAAAATTTAATATTGAAATCGTGCTAGTCAGTAGTGTACGGACAGCGTACAGACAGTATTCTGGGCATGTGTACAGATAGCAGTCTTGGCGTAACAAGCAAACCAGGTTTTTGCCATTAGTGAATAGGGTTCTATTTACATCTGCATATCTTTGAATAAAGATTCAATTTTTGTGCCAAATCCTTTGTATGTTGTTCATGATAGAAGAAGATATTATTCTGTCCATGTTTTGTTGAAATCTGAAAATTGTAAACTATTGTAAAAGGATCTATATCTCTCTTGAATAAATATATTGGCACTAATTTTTGAATCATTGAGTTAAGTAGATTTGTTCCATATTCAGTTTACAATACAGCAGTATAGATTAATTGTTTGCCAACCATTTGACAAAAGTCCATAACTCAATTTTAGTATTTTTTTTGTAATCCTACCAACTGTTTGACAAAATTCCATAGCGCAATATCAATGTTTTAGTGATCCTACTAGTGAGGGTCATTATAGTGGTATCAGAGCCATCATCCTGCCATCCTGTGATCAGTTAAATAGCAGATGAGTGAGAGAGAAATCAGATATTATATCAGGGAACAGCGGAGACAACCAAATCAAAATCCTCAGGTCAAAGGAGATACATTGTTAGAGGCATTAAGAGACACCGGCAAATCAGTTCAAAATATGGTAGAGGAAGATAGAGATGCAAGTACTGAAAGAAAATTTGATAATATGCTTGATATGATGTCACGCTTATTAGGAAAATTGGATCAACAAGCCATTCCAAATCAAAATCATCAACACACAGCTAAACATAGTGGAGTTAATGAGGAAAGGTCAATACAACGTGCTGGAAACACTAGAGGATCAGCCTCTAGGCCTCTTTTTCCCACCTTTACACCAAGAGAAGAACAATTACATGCTGCTCTAGCTACTCCATTTGGAGAAGAAGCTAGACATGCCTACTTGGAGTATACCAGTCTCCCTCCTGATATGAGAGAAATATGGACATTTTATCAATTTATGAATCAAAGAAATAAGAGAGGAGGAAGAAATGATTGCTATGCTCCAAGGAATGATTATCAACAAGTACTTGGTAAGATTTCCATGCCTTACTATGATGGAAGTAACAAATGCACAACTAGGTCTTGGATTCAAATGCTTGATAATTATCTTTCTTTGAGACCAATGCCTGAAGAGGATACCATAAGATTTGCCACACTACATCTTGAAGGAGCTGCTCACAAGTGGTGGTATCATGGGTTAGTCACTCTTGGACACAACCTTATCACTACATATGAGGAGTTTACCAACAGGCTGATTGAAAGATTTGATGTCAAAGATCTTGAGGTGAGTTTCCATGAATTAACACAATTAAAACAGCATGGTTCCCTTGATGCTTATATTAATGACTTCCAGAAGCTAGCAGCAATGGTACCTAATATTTTAGAGTGGAGGCTAGTCATGTTATTTACAAAAGGGTTGACTGAACCACTCAAGGGGTGGGTTAATGCCTTTAATCCTCTCACATTTCAAGAAGCCATGAAGAAAAGCCATAGTATGGAACTTGCAGCGCCAACAAACATGTTCGGTTCAAAGGGCTCTTCATCATATAGAGATAATAAAGAGGGATTCAACAAAGATAAAGAGAAGGATGATGACACGAAAGGAAAGTCAGCCTACACCCTTGGATAAGGAGATGCTTAATGACCTGCGTAAGAAGAAGTTATGCTTCTATTGCAAGGGTCCCTATGAGTTTGGACATGACTATCCTATGAAGCCTAAGGGAAAGGCCAACAGGGTAATGTGGGCTTATTATGAGGGCTCAGATTCAGACAGCTCAGAGTACCATGATCCTGATGATGCAAAGCAGGAACATGAGGTAGATAATGTTGAACAAAAGGAGGAACCAGAGTTACATTTATAGGAGGCACGTCTATCTAGTATTCAGAGAGAGGGTGCTTTCAGACTTAGAGGTGTCTTGGTAGGACAAAAGGTTATTACACTCATGGATACAAGTGCCACGCACAACTTTATTGATGCACGCTTCATTGAGAGGCGTGGACTCACCACTGAGGAGTTTGAGGGACTAAAAGTTAAGGTGGCTGATGGATATACTCTTCGATGTGGCAAGATGGTACGTGATCTACCTCTACGCCCGAACAACTATGAGTTTAAGGCAGATTATTATGTGGTCAACATGGGTGACATAGACATAGTGTTTGGGATGTAGTGGCTACATTCGTTGGAGGAGATTACCCTGAGACTTAAGGATATGGAGATGTGGTTCGAGGTAGATGGCAGAACACATGTGCTGAAGGCTATTCGTAATAGTGATGTTAGGACTATTACACTTAAGAGGATGGAGAGGCTAACCAGGCATAATGATATAGAGTGGGCAACTATTTGTACCTTGATGCCTACACATGAGGAGCAACACAAGGCTAAATATCATCTTGATGAGAAGGCATACATCAAGATTCCACCAGGCAGACCGCCAGATAGAGTGCATAATGTATTCCATGTATCATGCCTCAAGAAGGCGTTGGGTCATAGTGTAGTGCCTTATGCAGTGTTACCTCCCTTGGATGATGAGGGGAAGTTGATCTTGGTTCTAGAATCCATCTTGGATAGCAGAGAGAAGCAGCTTCGCAGGCGGGTAATCAGAGAGTACCTAATTAAGTGGAAGGATCTACCCGTTGAGGATGCTACTTGGGAGGGTGAGGCCATTTTGTAGCATCCGGCATTGAGATTGCTTGAGGCCAAGCAATCTTAGGAGGGGCGAACTGTCATGTCCCCTCTTTAGTACGACATGACACTTTACGTGGATTTGCCTATTCCAGACTCTCGTAGGCAGATGGTGGTGATGAAAGAGCCATTTTTGCATTTATTTAGCGATTGGATGGCTCATTATGCTCTTGGAGACATTATATTTATTTATTACTTTTTATATGGGGCCAAAATGTTACATTTTTAAATTAAGGTGCACTTTTATTTTATAAAGTTACTTTTTATTTAAAAAGTACAATGAGGTTTTACAAGATTTATTACAGATACTTCTAGAAGTTTCCAAAAAGTGCATAAATAGACCCCATGGGTATCTCATTTGGCATCAAAGTCTATTTTCTCATTTGAGTCTTCTTGAGCATTTGTGGGGCATGATAGTCTGCAAATCTTCAGCATAATCCTTGAGAACGATACCTCTCAAGAGATTGCATAACTGAGGAAGTGGAAGATCTTCTGAAGGGTTGAACATTGGAAGTGGTATTCAGCCATTTCATGTTGAGTTTCATTGGGTATTCAGGTGTAGTTCGAGAGTTAAACAATTTTGGAATCATCTGGCAAGGAGATTGCATCATTGTCCAATTGAAGGGGCTACCGAAGGAAATAAAATTATACATATTTTATACAGTCTGTATAGGTACGGCCTGTACCTGTAGTAAGGTACGATAGGGTTTGCGCTCTAGCATACTGCGATTTCTCATATTTGGCTGGAAGATTAAATTTTATATGATGGCCCAGCGTAGGCGTCCATGATCAGGGTAGTATCGGCACTTGCCATTAAAGACAATTTAATATTGAAATCGCGCCAGTCAGCAGTGTACGGACATCGTACGAACAATATTTTGGGCATGTGTATGGATAACAGTCTTGGCGCAATAAGCAGACCAGGTTTTTGTCATCAGCGAATAAGGTTCTATTTACATTTGCATATCTTTGAATAAAGATTCAATTTTTGTACCAAATCCTTTGTATGATGTTCATGATAGAAGAAGATATTATTCTATCCATGTTTTGTTGAAATATAAAAATCACAAACTATTGTAAAAGGATATATATCTCTCTTGAATATATATATATTGGCACTAATTTTTGAATCATTGAGTTAAGTAGATTTGTTCCATATTCAATTTACAATACAGCAGTATAGATTAATTGTTTGCCAACCGTTTGACAAAAGTCCATAACGCAATTTTAGTATTTTTTTTGTAATCCTACCAACTGTTTGACAAAATTCCATAGCACAATATTAGTGTTTTAGTGATCCTACTAGTGAGAGTCATTACATTTAACCAAGCATGGATGTGGAACAAGAATCATTTAGTTTTATAAGATATAAAATTGTAAATTATTAAAGAGGATTTGAACAAAATGAACAAACTTGGGTCTAAACCAAAGAGCATTCACCATGGCAAGGATGAATGACTCCACAATGAATTTAAAAGTTGAATCTTAATGAGACATGTCTGCAAAAAGTATTATTAAGACTTACATCCAATATTTTATTCTACACTATTTCTTCTTATATTGCTTCTCTACTTTCTTCTTTTTCTTGTGCTACTTATTTTCTTTCTTCTATGCTTTGTCCACTATGGGAAGTGCTTGTTTCCTCTTTTTGGGTTTCCACTTCTTGAGTTTTGAAAAGTGTGATAAAATCATGCATTCCTTTTCGCATCTCTCCCATGATTCACCTCCAATGCTATAAAGTGCAACATTTATTCAAACCTAATTTATTTTATCATCATTTTTGTGTCTTCTTCCCCTAATGTCATCAATGCTAACTATGTTGTTTTTGTTTGGTTGAAACTGCCTTGATCTTCTATGTGAGGTTTAGTTTTGGTTGATGCATTTTCTTTATTTTATTTTTCTTTCATGATTTTTTTAGCATTATATCTTCTCTCTTTTCTCTTCTAACTTGGCTTTATATCCTTCCATTCTCTTCTTCTCATCTTCTCTTTCCACTTGTACTAACTGACTTTATTTAATATCCTTAACCTATTTATGTAACCTCCTTATTCTCATCTCTTTCTCTTTTTTTCATATGATTTTATAGACTCTATATTATTCTTATTTAATGCCCTCAATCGTTCAAACTTGATATTTCCATAATTCAGATCCCTTCAGGTCTCATCTCTTTCCATGTGTCATTTTTAAGTCTTTGGGTCTATAAAGGAATTGTTTACTATTTCGGGTCAATCGTTTGGCCACAAAGAGCTTGAAAATAAAAACTGGTACTTGTTTTAGGAATTTGCCTCCAGGTCCATTTAGGAATTTAGTCTTTGGGTCATAAAAACTTATCCATGCTTGTTATGTCTAGATAATTATGAATGTTCATCTAGAGTAGTCTTAAATCGATATCCAATGGCCTTTGTCCAAGGTTCATCAATTTCTTCAAGTTTTTGAACTTGTCCGTAGTCCACTTGATAGGTTTATTGATCCAAAATTTATTATTTTTTGTATGTTTAGTGTGTCTTAGAATCTACGACCATAATAATTGTGAAAATGTAATAAAAAATTATTATTCTCGTGCTTTAAATAATTTTTCTTCTATCAATAACTAAATTTTGGCCAAGGTAGTGAAAT
The DNA here is from genome assembly GCA_037957365.1 of Torreya grandis. NCBI lineage: Eukaryota > Viridiplantae > Streptophyta > Pinopsida > Cupressales > Taxaceae > Torreya > Torreya grandis. The sequence continues at coordinate 2,329,914 of JARHVA010000336.1, forward strand.
GCTTGTGATTTTTTTCTGGAGAACTAAAATTAAATAGACTAATGGCATTCTTAATAGAAAAGAAGGTAAGAGGATACTATACGTGAAGGGGAAGATTTTGACTCTCGCCCAGATAGGGGTAAAATAAATAATTTCCATTGAGGGGTCAAAAGATGAATACCAAGGATTCAAACAAAGCCTAACTCCCCTCAAGAACCAAAGATTGGATTTGAGAGTAAGGTTTATATACTTAGTTGCAACACATTTTATAGTAAAAAAATCCCACTTGGCGGCATGTCTACTATTATTTTCACATATGATTTTGAGATACGATGTTGTGATTCAAATTTACACTGGGGGCACATTGCTTGCCTTCACTTTCTCCTCATTGCCTTGTTATTATATTTGGTGCACATTATGCCTTGTTATATGGTATGGATTATTTATATCCCTCCTCCTATTCTTTGATTTTTGAAGCTTTACCACTTGGCCTTCTTTGACTATATTGATGTATGTTGAAACTCCAAATATCTCAAAATATTAAAAATATTAAAAAAATTTAGAAACCATGACCTATGTATGACATGTATTATGTGTTTATATGATCACTTTATACTTTATCAAATATAGTACATTGTATATTTAATTTTTTATATGCACGTGCATTTTATAATATATTTTAGTGATATGCAAGACATAGATAATAAATGACATGAACACACATATGTGAGACATTCTTACACCCAGGTATTACCTTCCTTTGTAGTGGTCATGGTTTTATTGGAAGCATCTTTCTACTTTACACAAGTTTTATCCTTTTTGACTATTTCTATTGATCATATTGAGCTACTTTACACCAATTATACATGATTTGCTCTGAATCATAATAATTAGACTACTATTTGTAGATATCTAATTATGATCACATGTACATGATGATGTTAATTCTTGACACATCTTGAACCACTTGAATTACAATATATTACATGACTCTTCAAATAAATAGTATTTCCACAGTCCATGAAGTAATGCCAAGATATTTTTTGTTAGAACCAGGTAATAATTTTTAACTCGACATTTTGGGTCACACTCTGTGAACCATCATCAGGAATAGATTATAGAATGATGATGATTCTATTCTCTATTCCTGATGATGGTTCATGGAGTGTGACCCGAAACGTCAAGTTAAAAATTCTTACACAGTTCTAACCATAAATCTCTTTTTATTACATGATTCTTATTCTCCATTCTTCTAGTCATTTCTCTATATATCAAGTTTATCCTTTTTTCACCATCACCACTACATAAAAATTTCCATCTCATATTGCTTCCAACCTTAGAACATATGTCCCTACTTTTCTGGGATAGGTTTGCTTTTTTGGAATAGGTCCACTTTAGGTAGATAGATCCATTGTCACAAACTTGTCTACCTAGTGCGACCTTGTCCCCATGTCATTTAAAGACTAGTTTCTAAATTTAAAATATTCATTTGGGCCATCTCACATGTTTTTCATGTTTGACTAAAGGCTTTTGTCAAAATAATCACTATATAAGAAAATTAAAATCTCATTTCAAAGAGAATGGGTATCTATTTGGCATCTATATATTACACTATTGCACACAAAAAAATTGACCTATTCTTCCCAGTTTCAATATCAATCATTAGTAGAAATCACAAATCAAGTCTGAAACATTCCAAATCAAGTCAAGATCTAACATTTTAAAGTATCAAAACCATATTTCTAGTGGCATAAATATAGTCAAAAATCACAATTTCACAATCACTCTATGTGGGTGAACTACGTTTGGCTTGATTCCATTCTCGAATTATTTGGATATGTAGGCAATAGTTAATCATCCTAGCGGGTGATTGGGGTTAGGTCAACCCATTATACTTCTCATTATTTTTTACAATTTTATAGCTCTCACAAGTGCACTTAGGGTTTCCAAATCAAAGAGAAGGAAAACAAATATTTTTGAATGCTATTAACAAAATTAAAATATCTCAACTTGCTCAACAAACACTTGCAAAGTTGGAAATATATTTAGAATTTCATGAAAGTGAAAGTAGACAAGTCCATAGTCAATGGACATGATTCAACTCTGTTGTCATCAAGGGAGCTCAGACTTATATAGATACAGTCACATACTTTGATTTTAGTTTTGAGTTGTCATAGTCTTGTCTTATCCTATCTTTGTCTTATCATGTTTCTTAGTGTTAGAGACCTACTACAGTGAACTAAAAATATAAAAGTTAAGAATCTTGTATTTGGTTGTGTAGACACTTCATTTTCATCACTCTCATTTCAAAATTTTAATCAAAATTGATTTCTTGCAATAATGCAGAAATCACTGAAACACCTAAATTTGCCTACACACTTGATGTGCATCTTATGAAACATATTGGGGGATACTTAATTTGGAAAATGTACCATACATAGTCATCATCATTACTTAATTCATCCTAAGTCAAGTTACAACTGTGAAATATACATTTTGGATTAACTAGGTTGAAAGGTTCTTTGACTTTCAAAAGTCATATCATTTTGCATTAAGTTAATTAACCTATCTTAATTGACTTAATCTTATTTTAATGTTAAATTCCATAAATTTTGGAAACACCTATTTTATAAATCCATTAATTGGATTTATTCCTCAATTCTCCTGACAAGTGGCCAAGTGGTTGGTGATATCATAGGCAAATATTAGGCATCATGACATCATCATGAAAGTTGTCAAACATTTAAAAAATATCAAATAAATATTAAAATTTGTAAGTCATGCGTAATCAATGCAAACTCAACCATAATTATTAATGGCATAAGTTTTCCAATATTGATTGATTCTCACCCACTCATCTTGATCATCATCCAATGATCAAAACCAATTTGGATAATCTATAAATATAAGGGCCATTTTTCATTATTCACAAATCTTGAAGATACAATGAAGTCCTACCAGTTATAGTAGCCTTTGACCATTTTTTCCATTTTTCTCTAATTGATTAATTATTCCAAAGTGTAAAGGGATATGTTTGATAAATACTTTGATCTCTAAAATTCAAGCACAAAAAACCATAATTTAGCTTAGAAGTGGCATCCATGAGTAAGGTAATCATCTAGATATACCTTCTATTTATTTGTCTCTCTTAGACCTTCCCCAATCCAAGGGATTATGCCTATGGTGTTATGTTTATCAGTTTGTTGCTTTGAATGAACTAACCCCTCTTATAATTATAATCTATGTTTAGCATGCTCAGTGGGACCCATGCATCTTACAATCTCCTTGAAAACATTCAAGCACCTTGTAAATTTTTAAAATATCATTTTGAACTTTTTCACTTATTTTTTATTGATTTTTTCATGTTTTCATTTTTTTCTAATTGGCGAGAACACTCTACATTTTGATGGGATAACTTCCCATAATCGATGGGATCACTTTGTAAAAGGACATTATCATTCTACTGATTAGTGGGATTATTTTCCAATTTATTTTCTAGTTTTTTGTGTTTTTCAAGAAAATAGTGGGATCACTCTACAAAATGGTGGCATCACTCTTCTAATCAATGGGATCATTTTCTTTAATTTTTTATGGTTTTTAGAAAAATGGCAAGATCGCTCTACTAAACGACATGATCGTGCCCAAAATAGGACCAAAATGATGAATTTGCTGTGCAAAATGGGGAATTCGCTCTACTAAATGGTGAGGTTACTCTGAAAAAACTACCTAACTTCAGGAGGGTTCACTTTCTAAAGTCCACATTTCAAACTCCTAACTTGTTTATCATAGATTTCACTAGCTAAAGAAGTGGATTGAATGCTAAACAAAGTAAGTTTTTACTCACATTTTTATTTAGTGCTTGAGCAAAGAACCCATGCTTCATTTTAGTGCTCTTAAAACATTTGTTTTCATTTCACTTGCTTATTCACATCATTTAAATTTTGCATCGCTTAAGTTTTATTTTAGGTTGCTTGTTTTGTGAATAGCTTATTTGTGTATACTCTTCTCTTGCCCATTTGTGGGGTCATAAATACTTAGGTTATCATTATATTTTTCTAAAAGAATGTTCAAATATGCTCTTATCTTGCCCATTCGTGGGGTATTGAAAATCCAAAATAACAATTATTTCCTTTTATTTTACTTGTATAGGGTGGATTTCATCTCCTTCCTATGAGCCTTTAAGGCACTATGATTGGGACTTCATTCCCAAATGCACAAAGCAACCTCATACATTCGATGGGGTATATAAATGGAAGTTATATTCAGTCATTATTGGTTGAGTGGTTGCATGTTTTAAGCACATCCATGAAGTGGCAGGGTTTTTATGCTCCAACATAAACCTCAGATCGTACCCTTCGATGCCTAAATATTTTGGTACCAGAAGTGACATCCTTGTTTATAGTGTGTGATTCAATTTTATTTTGGAAAAGTTATAGATTGAAAGAGGTCTAACAAAGTGAAAGGTGTTTGCAATTTTGTAAATTTAGAAATGGATTTGATGGTCAAATAAATGGTTAACGTAGAAAACAATAGAGTTTTATCATGAGAAGTCAAGGGTAGTAGATTACAAAATTAATATAGAGAGGGGGATATTAGAATACCCGAAGGAAAGGAAGGTACCAAAGAGAACAAATAGATTGATTAGGAGTAGGTAGCATACTTCAAATGCATCATAATGGATCAAAATTATAAACACTTCAAAAAGTCATTCGAGAAGAAGAAAAATTTTAAAAGGAAAAAATCCATCATGGGCTTAAATGAATGAAGATGCTAAGAAAGGAGTAAGCAAGCAATAAGCAAGAAGAAAGCCATTGTTATCCATTAGTCAAATATATTTGTATCCCATGGCCTCTTGGCCATGTGAGAAAGCTCCTGAAGTTTATTGACGGATATTTCCTTTATTAATTGTGGTTGGTTGTTGAGTGTTATAGTTTTCTCCTTCATGTATTTGAGTTTCATATTTATTCTAGGATGAAATCATTCATATTCAATAATATGTTCAATGTAACATTTATATGTGTGTGTGTGTGTGTGTGTGTGTGTGTGTGTGTGTGTGTGTACACACACACACACACATATTAACAAGCATTGAAAATATTAGCTTCATTTCCTAAAATATGAAGTACTTGGAATCAAATGGTATTCCTCCAAAAAAATATTACTAAATAATTTTGAATTCATAATGAAGTGCAAGAGTGTAAACTATGGGTGGGAGACAACTATTGAAACCCATTTTGATTTCTAAGTCCTCTTTTTGAGAACTGGGAGAATGCATGTTAACTGAGAGCACCAAAAAAAAAAATCCAAAAAAGCTAGGGTTTAATGAAAAATATCATTTTGCTCGATAAAAAACACATTCTTTGAGAATATAACTCACTTGTAATTAAAAAATTGAATGAAATAAAATCTCAACCATTTAATTTTCATAATTTAATTAGTGCCAATTATGTTAAAACACATTTTCACTCCATCCAATAAGTACAAATCCCATGAAATACCAAACATGGACAAGGTTAGGTTTGAGTGCCAATCGAATTTGATGGAATGGATACCCCTCAATCCTAAGCTACATCTTTAAATTTGATTATAGGGTGCATCTAATTAAAAAAACATAAATTTAAAGTGAATAATAACATAAAATAATAAGTGTTCATTCACTAAACTACAAACTATAATGTATTTAAAAAGATAGTTTCATTTAGTAAAACACAAACTATATTATGCTTAAAATAGTAGTTTTCATTTACCAAACTACAAATTAGAATGTATTTGAAATAGTAGTTTCATTTACTAGAATAAAATACAAACTGCTAGTTTGTTAATGAAAAGGTTTTCCTCTAAAAAACATTATGAAAAATCATGAATTATATCCTTTTCCTCATATGTCATTAGAGCGGAGTGAAGAGACATGTAGTATCTATTCTTATCAAGTGTAGTATATATTCTTATCAATTTAATATCTGATGTGTGGTTCAATGAACCACATGATATTAAATGAATTTCTTCAAGGGGAGGGTGCAAACAATAACTTGCTATCAGGGCCTTCACATGTCACTTTTGTTTTGCATTACTGCAGAGGCCTAACACACCCCAACACCCCCATATAAAATATTACGTTAATATTCAAAATACATCAATTGTTGTGATGTTGTGTGTCATAAATAAAAGTTTATTTTAAATATTTAAAATTTTAAAATATGCTTCATCTAATTTTTAAAAAAATTAGTACAAAATTGAAAACGAATAATAAGCGAAAATAGTAAGTTGTGATTTAGTAACTACAAAGTATAATGTGTTTAAGATAATAGTTTCATGTAGAAAAATAAAATACAAACTAGTAGTTTGCTAATAAAATGGTTTTTCTTCATAAAACATTAATGAAACACCAAGGACTATATCATTTTCCTTGTGTATTGGGTAGTTAGCAGAGTGAAGAGAGATGTTTATCCCACATGTATTAAAGACTCCACGATGGCAAGGATGAAGGACTCCATGATGAATTTAAAAGTTGAATATTATAAAGACATGTCTGTGAAAAGTATTAATAAGACTTATGAAGATATAAAATTGTAAATTATTAAAGAGGATTTGAACATAATGATCAAATTTGGTTCTAAACCAAAGAGCTTTCACCATGGCAAGAAAGAAGGACTCTATAGACACCGAAATCGTGTCTACTCCTTGGTCGACTCTCCCTTGGTCCCCTTAGTCCCGTTCCACTTCTAACCATGCCTAACCTATGTCATATTAATTTAAAATAATCATCTATTTTAAATTAATAATTCCCTCTCTCTCTCATGACACCTCACCCCTCCTAGGATACCTCTCCTTGGATGCCCTCCACTACCCCATGCCAAGTCTTAAATGACTTAAGACCCCATTTCATTCTCCCACTCATCCTCTCGTGCTCATTTAACTCGCCTTCGACCATTTTCTCACCACCAGCTGACCTCGACAAAAGGAAGAACGGACAAAAGGCTATTTTTAGCCCTTTTTCCTATTCTTTGGCTGCCGACGTCGGTCAGTAGTCGGCTGACGTCGACGATATTACCGGTGTCGGTTGCCTTTAAAACTATGTTCTGCATCTAGAATGCAGATCTGCCAATCTTTGAATCTTCAATCTTTTTCCAATCAACCAATCCTTCAATCCTTCAATCTGCCAATCTTTCAATCTGACCTCTCTCTCTCCCTCTCTCCCAGACGCACAACTAGCATCACAGGGTACAGGTACTCTGCATCAGTCACTCTACCTTGCAAGAAGTCTTCTACACCAACAGCATCAACAACAGGTTTTCTACACCAGCAGCATCAACAACCAGTCTGCTACACTCTTTCTTCAGCAAGCCACAACTAAGTATTTCTTCTGTGTTTTCATTATGTTTTCTAATTACTGCTTCTAAGTAATATCACCACCCAGACCCAGCTATCAACCAGACCAGACCCGAATCCTTATCCTCCCTTTTCACCCCAATCCTTTGTCTGGTCCCTCTTTCAGCCCATATTTTCTACCCTACACAGACCTCCAAACAGACTCTCAAACACCTCAAGCCATCTTGCTGACCACAAACAGACCATAAACTTGTCCAGACCCTGTCTAAGACCATTGCCCCGACCGACACCGGCCACCAGGCCCATTACCCTTACCGACGTCGGTGACCTTGACCAATCGATGTCGACAGACTAACCGACGTTGGTGACTGTGGAAGACAGATTGCCACATACAGGTACGCATTTGTTTCCATTTCTAATGATTCAGTGTTTTATCATTTTTGTTTCTGGCAACATTCTATTTTTTATCAACCAGTGGACTATCACCCCTCCAAGAAGTCTTTGCACTTCTGGGATCAAGCTTTGCTTGGCAGTCTACTGTCTATCTATCTAACAACTTCTTTGTTTGAGTCTCTTTCTTCTACAGGTGTCATCCTCCACAGCCAAAGAGGAGCCCCTACAACGTCTGGATAACGGTGCACAAACTTCATCCGAGTATCAACTAACCCTAGACCATTATCTCTAGTTTCTTATTCCTTTTAAATGTGAAAAAGCGAAAAACTTGTTAGAAACATTCTGGCACGCCCGGTGGGACCCTAGGAATTCTCCTTGGGTTCATACTTTTTCTTCTGAAACAAACTTTTCATATAGGAGCATTAGGTCTCTCCTTACATCTCTTTCTTCTATCTCTTCCAAAAGACACCATTAACAAGGTTAAAAAGAACCCTTCTTTTTTTCTTGCATCTTAGACTAGTCAAAGTCATACTCTTCAACCTTTTCTCTATTTGTCTGCATCCGAACACACATTTCTATTTGGGCTTAAAATACATTGCATTTCATTTCTTCCTGAATGCATATTTAGTCCACACATCTAGTAATTAAAATCGCATCATGAATAAATCATAGCACACTCATGTTACACGACCAAACCACTTGCACAAACTCAAACATCTAAACTTACCTGAGACAAGGTCTGACTAAGATTTCATCACCTAGCGGATACCTTACCCGTCCCGGCAATCCCACTTAGACTTCACTACCAAGGGAAAAGCCCACTCTGTTCTCTGGCAGAGGATAATCTCTAGGGAAAGTATATACTGGCTAAGCGAGACCAGCTTATCACTGGGCTTGTGAAGTGAGGGGAGCTTACTCCTTAGCACCAGGCCACGTACAAAACCTAACACAGACTCTTGAGCACCGAAACTAACCTGAAACCAATCTTAGACTACCTCTTCTAGGACCCATTCTACAAGCCAACTTCCCAAACACACTCTAAGGCATAAGCCAACATGATTCTAAAAGTTGATTCTTAGAATTTAATGCTTAGGGTCTGCCTGTCTCTGTCTTCTTTTCTGTCTTTATCTAGTTTTTTGAGCTAGTGAGGATGTTTTCTTCTTTTTTTCTAAAAACTTTCAAATTTTTTGAGTTTCTGAAAAACACAGTAATCGACTTCGGTTTTTCCACCGACGTCGGCACCTTTCTTCGCCGGCATCGGTTATCTGACCGACATCGGCAATCTAGTTCACCGACATCAATTTTTCAACCGACGTTAGTCACTGTCCAAAACTTTTCTTCTAAAAAATAGTGAGCTTAAAAACTTGACTTTCTTGCTGTCTAGCATCCATTCTGAGTTTCTAAAATTGAAAAAACACAGTTTTTAAAACCTAAACCTCTTGCCTTGAATGGTTTTGACACGTAGTCAAACCAAGACTCTTGTCGACCATGCGAGGCAACAACCACTTCCGTCTTCGCCTTCCATGACTAGTCCTTTAATGGAGTATCATTCAGGGACCGAATGAACTCCTACCCGACCAACCCCGACCCAACCATCTATTGTCCCCGAAGGGGACCAAAACTTTGAAAGGTTCCTTGACCTCAATGTCAAGGCCCTTCAACATTATCTCACAAAAATTCGAACATGAGACTCCTTAGGCAACCCAATTTATGGAATGCCAACTTCCTTAACTGAAGCGGCAACGATATCGACATCGTCCGCTACCCAACCCATGACCACTCTAGCCTTTGCTTCGACCATCAACCTGACCACGACTAATCTTCAAAGTGTGGCTTCTCCTTCTATTTCTGGGCCCACTTCCATCGAGGTTTTGACCCCCCATCAACCATAGACTATTCAACAAAATTCTACCTCTTTCTAAAATTTAGTTGTCTCCTTCCCGCCTACTCTTGCCCCCATCAACACAAGAGTAACTACCTACCCTTCAACCAGTGCTGCCACCCCTCAACCACCTTTGGCTGCCTTTATTCAATTTATGCCCTCTAACTCCATGGCACAACCACCCCTAGCTCCCACATCTATCCCAATGACTAGTTATCAATATGTTGCACCTATACAAGCGTAACCGACTACGTCATATGCCTCTTCTAGCACCTTCTAAGCACCTTACAACCTAGGGGGCACCCCATCTGCCAATCCATCAGCCGATCTCATCAAAATACTGATGGACAAAATGTCTAATCTTGAGGCTTCCATTTTTGGTTCAAGCAATGTCCTTTCGTATGACTAAATTTGCAACGAACCCATCCATCCCTCCGTCCTAATCTGACCGTATCCCAGTCAGTGGGAGCTTCCTATGTTTACTCACTTCCAGAGTAAGAAAGACCCTCAATAGCATCTACGAGCATTCAGACATGCTTGTTATCTTATAGCCCATGATGATGCGTTATTGCTACGCACATTCCCCATGTCGCTTTTTGGCCCTGCCCTTGATTGGTATAGCTCTCTTACCAGTCACTCTCTCTTTTCATTCACTCAACTCGCCCAATTATTTCTCGACCACTTTTCGATCAATATCACCAAAAAAGTCTCAATCACAGACCTCTATTCTATAAGGCAATTCGATGACAAATCCATAGCCGATTTCATCGCCCGTTAGAGAGGCCTAATCAACCAACTCTCCTTATCTTTACCTCAACTCGAGCTCATTAAGCTCTTCTCTCAAGCATGTGCCATGCACATCTCATCCACCTTGCGAGTTCAAACATTCCACACTTTTGACGAAGCTTTCACCATGGCTTGAAAGCTTAAACTCTGCGCTATTAAAGAGAATAAGGTCAAATTGCGTAATACCAATGCAAGAGCTAATGACCCTTCTTCTTTCAGACCTTCTTCTTCTGCCAATTTCAAGTCCAAAGGAGTGGCCAACACTGTGGTCGTTAGATCACCATCTTCAACAATAATCGACCAATCTCAACCTTCAACATCTCAAAGCATCACAAAACAATTCCAACAACGCTACATACAGCGTCAATACACTCCAATTAGAGAGTCATACGCTTCCGTGTTGGAAAAACTCATCAAGCAGGGGGTCCTCAATCTCCCTCCAATCTGACCACCTCAATTCGACTCTTCAAAAGCCATCCCTACATGGTATAGGGAAAATGACTTCTGTCACTATCACCGTGTCTAAGGCCATGACATAAACAATTACCGAACCTTCAAGAACATTGTCCAAGACATGATAGATAAGGAAGATCTTGTTTTGGATAACCCAAACGTGCCACCCAATCAAAACATCGCTATCTTCAAACAACCTTTTCCTAACCATCCTCCTAGCCAAAACAATGTCTAGACCATGGCTGATAGCTCCTAATAGCATGATATACGCACGGTCAACACGGTCTCACCTCTTGTCCCTGACCAACCTCCTCCACAAGTAGAAGAGCCTTCTTTTCCTATTCGTCTATCACAGGTAGAAGAGCCTTCTTCTCATGTTAGTTCTCCATCGACCTCTCTTATATTGGAGGACGCTTCGACCATACCAATGCCATTAGCCCCACCTTCATCTTTCCTCCTACTAATGGAGGATCATACCCTTCCTACTCCTCAACCAAAAGTAGAAGGCACGATCATCCCTGCCCTCTACCCTCTTGAGGAGCCACATTCTCCAATTTCTTTTCCACTAAGAAAAGACCCTATCTCTTCACCCACTTCAATCGAGGAAGACCCAGTGACAGTTTTTTCTTGCCTTTTGCTTGAGATCACTACATCTCACTCACCCCATCCATATCAGAACCCAAACCCGTGCAGGCGTCCATCATGCCCAAAGAGATTAAATCTCTCGACATTCAGCCTACATCAAACCTCACTCACCCACAAGTAATGGTAGACTCTAACCTTGCCTCACACAATAATGGCCCTCAAACCAAACCAAAGAAGGCTACTAAACCACGTCAGAGAACTCCTCCCCCACCTTCATCATTACCCTCTATTTTGGGCCCACATGCATCCACCTTAATAGGAGTGCTTCCTACTCCAACATCTCATAGAGGCAAATTACCTCCATTATCCCCTTTACCCATTAAACATATATTTCCTCCAAAATAACCAATGCCTCTTACGCCTCCAAAACAAAAGTCATCAACCCCTACTGCAACAAAACACGTAGACCCATTGGCGGGTTCTTATGCCTTGCTGTTACGACAATTGTTGTAGTCTTCTCGCATCAGTCTTCCACCTCTTAAACCATACCAATCTCTTAGACCAAAACTGCCCTGGTTCGATGACACTACAGTTTGTGCATATCATCGCACACCAGGACATGACATTGAGCATTGTTGTGTCCTCAAAGTTGTTATTTGTCAATGCTTGGAGAAAGACACCCTTCTTCTTGACCATATTATCAACAAACCTTCAACATCATCCCATGCTTCTCATACCTCCTCACCTTCACACTCACCAACTCTCGGATCAAGACCATCTTGGTTTGACAACACTAAATTTTGTCACGATCATCGCACACCGAGACATGACACTGAGCGTTATTGCACTCTTAAAGCTGTCATTCGTCAACACCAGAAAAAATATACCCTTCTCATCAAGGATCCTCTTGACTACCCCTTTGCCAAATCTTTGACACCATCACATGCCTCACAAACATCATCACCTAAATCAGGATCTCAACACCAAACTATGGTCCCTCCACCGCCTTTAACCCCATTATTCTAAATCAACACAGTCAACTTGACCACCAACCCACCAACCCAAAAAAATAAAGGGAAAAGGCATGTTTCTATCCCTTGGACATCCCCATCTACCAAGCCTTCACCACAACCAAAACTCAAGATTATTGTTTTGGGCACATCTCGACCAGCATCCTCAAAGACAATCCCTGACTCCGTGGTGAAACAACCTCACCACATGACCCCTGTGAAGATGCCTTTGTATGATCTTATACAAAGCTCTCCATAGCATCATGAAACCTTGATCAAAGCCTTACAATCAATGGAGGTCCAACCCGATGACCCCTAACCACTGGCCACTTTAATCAAATCATTACCAACCATTTCCTCTATCACCATTCATGATTTTGAGATTCTTGCCTCCAACCTTGCAGATCAAGATCTCGCCTTCTCAAACTAAATCTGTTAAACATTTTCCCTAGCAACTAGGGAAATTTGACCTTATTCTGACTATCGTAACATCGACCAAGCATCGACCAAATAATCAACCAAACATCAAACATCAAATAACCAAATATCAACCAACCTTTTAATCTTGACCTCGACCAACTTCGACCAAACATTGACCAAATATCAATCGACCTCGACCAAGCCTCGACCAAACATCAACCAGCCAAACATGCCAACAACATATCAACCAAACCTCGACCAAACATTCAACCGACCATTGACCAAATATCAACCAACTTCTTAATCATCTTTAACATGTGATCAATTTGGAAAGAAGTAAACGAGGTAAGTTTGCTCCTAATTGGCTCAGACCTTACATCATGACGCACAAGCATGGATCAGGGGCTTATTGTCTGTCTTCTCTTGAAGGCCGACCAGAACCTGAGCCCCTTAATGCCTTGCATCTGCGACCATTCTACTGTTAGTCGAGTACTCGTTCACTTGACATTTAACTTGAGCTCGTCCCTTGAGCAAATCTCAGTCCTCTTAATCCTCATTCCTTTCAACCCTATTCCCCTAAACAAACCCTATGTAACCTTTTTATAAAATATGAATGCTTTGTCTTAATAAAAGGGAGCCCTTACACTTCTATAGTCTTGTCCATGATTCAAAATTCTATCAAAAATAAATAAATGTCAAAATATCAAAAGGTCATAAACTCTAACGATAGACTGCTCCCTAGAAAGACAGATGTATCATCATTGTTGTAGCTAATAGACTACTCCCTCGAAGGACAGCTATTCAAAACCCTTAAATATATATATAAAGCAAAAATATAGACCACTCCCTTGAAGGAAGGCTATGCTTAAAATCTTGCTACAAACAGCACTCTCTTAGAAGCTTCCCGCATCGATCAGCTTCACAAATGACCACCAAGCAAAACGACATCTCTATGTAGACTTCCCGCATTGATCAGTCTTCTAAAAAAAAAAGGGGTCATGGACTTGGCTTGTAGTCATCTCAGGGTCTCCTATAAAAAGGGGCAAAGTTATCCCTACTCAAAAGGGTTACCTATCCTCATATATCATATCACCTGCTCAAGGGATTTCGAACTCATTTTAATCTCAAAGTGATTCGATTACCTCTCTAACACAACCAATGGTCAACGACGTGATGCATGAATGAGGCTTTTGGATCTAACAACCCCTGCCTATGCTATCATTATGGTCCTTGACAATGAAAGAGCAATGCGCCTTTCACTTCTTACATGCTTTTGGTCACATTCAACCAAATCATTTGCCAACAAACCAAAATATTTTCAGACCACCAACATGACATAGTCCATTTCACATAGTTTCTATGGAAACCAATACACATGAAAACTATCGACCACACAATTTATGTTAAGCATAAACCATTACTTGCTGAAGCATAAACATACTCAATTCATTTTTAGCATACATCCATCACTAATATGAAAAATTGCTAAGGATGAAAGACCACTCAACCAATGTTACAGAATACACCATCACATAATATGGAAAAGGTTGTAACATCATTTGACCCTCATCACCCTTAACCATGACCAAAACCAATCATCAACCACTTTGACCACTCATCTGAACTACATTAGCCTAAGGCCCTAATGACTGGGGCTATGTAGGCAGCACTCAGATGACATGACGTCTTTTGGGGTTAGCTCGGCCACCTCTGTTTGTTCGTCTACCTGATGGACAAATCATATTACCTTTGACCATGACATGACCTCGACCAAAACAATCCATAACTTTGACCCTTCCTCCCTTTTAGGGAGAACTACATCGGCTGAGGCCCTTCCAACAAGGGCTATGTAGGCAACACTCAGATGACATGACGTCTTCTGGGGTTAGCTCGGCCACCTCTGTTTGTTCATCTACCTGATGGACAAACTATCTTACCTTTGACCATGACTTAACCTCAACCAAATTAATCCATAACTTTGACCCTTCCTCCCTTTTGGGAGAACTACATTGGCCTGAGGCCCTTCCAACAAGGGCTATGTAGGTAGCACTCAGTTGACATGGGGTCTTTTGAGGTTAGCTTGGCCATTCCTTCGTCCGTCCATCTAACGGACCAACTATCTATCTCAGCCTCGACTCGACCAATGACCTTGGAGATCGCAACTATCTCCTCTGACCACGACCACTTTTGAGACAACCCTGCCTTGGTTGTTTTGATTGCATGTATGCTACCTCATGAATGGTTAGCAAAATTATTCGCAACCCATATTTTAACCCTCACAAGTATAAGATCGCGATCAAGTTGATCCCCACTACTTGTGACATTTTCGTGTTTTTCAGGAGCACTTCCTGAGCCCAAGATACCTAGAACACGATGACCATTAGAGCTACAACTTAGATCGAATAACCCAATCAGTTACGACTAAATGCTAGGGATCGATTATTTCGATTTTGGCACTCCTCGACCTTGACTTGCGATAATTTGACTTGACAATCTCGTGAAGTGGTATACGCGTAATTACAACTTTTGCAGCGTTCACACTCACACTTTCACCCTTTCCATCCACTCTGTCAAATTGGCACCCAATTTTAGGTTCCCTTCCCTCGACTCCCACTTTGAGGGGGAATACCTCATCCCACATCTGGTGCAACCAACTCCTCTTATTTTTGTCTTGTAGTTCATTTGAACAACCAACAGGACAGAAACAACCTTATCCTATACCTAGGGCAACCTACTCTTGTTTTTGTCTTGCAGTTCGTCAAGAACAATCAATAAGACAAAAAAGGGCAAATGTAGACACTGAAATCGTGTCTACTCCTTGGTCGACTCTCCCTTGGTCCCCTTCATCTCGTTCCACTTCTAACCATGCCTAACTTATGTAATATTAATTTAAAATAATCATCTATTTTAAATTAATAATTCCCTCTCTCTCTCATGACACCTCACCCCTCCTAGGATACCTCTCCTTGGATGCCCTCCACTACCCCATGCCAAGTATTAAATGACTTAAGACCCCATTTCATTCTCCCACTCATCCTCTCGTGCTCATTTAACCTGCCTTCGACCATTTTCCCACGACCAACTGACCTCGACAGAAGGAAGAACGGACAAAAGGCTATTTTTAGCCCTTTTCCCTATTCTTTGGCTGCCGACGTCAGTCAATAGTTGGCTGACGTTGGCGGTATTACCGGTGTTGGTTGCCTTTAAAACTGTGTTCTGCATCCAGAATGCGGATCTGCCAATCTTTGAATCTTCAATCTTTTTCCAATCAGCGAATCCTTCAATTCTTCAATCTGTTAATCTTTCAATCCACCAATCTTTCAATCTGACCTCTCTCTCTCCCTCTCCCAGACACACATCAAGCATCATAGGGTACAGTTACTCTACATCAATCACTCTACCTTGCAAGAAGTCTTCTACACCAGCAGCATCATCAACGGGTTTTCTACACCAGCAGCATCAACAACCAGTCTGCTACACTCTTTCTTTAGCAAGCCACAACTAAGTATTTCTTCTGTGTTTTCATTATGTTTTTTAGTTACTGCTTCTAAGTAATATCACCACCCAAACCCGGCTATCAACCAGACCAGACTCGAATCTTTATCCTCCCTTTTCACCCCAATCCTTTGTCTGGTCCCTCTTTCAGACCATACTTTCTACCCTGCACAGACCTCCAAATAGACTCTCAGACACCTCAAGCCATCTTGCTGACCACAAACAGACCATAAACTCGTCCAGACCCTGTCCAAGACCATTGCCCCGACCGACACCGGCCGCCAGGCCCATTGCCCTTACCGACGTCGGTAGACTAACCAACGTCGGTGACTTTGACCAACCGACACCGATAGACTAACCGACATCGGTGACTGTGGAAGACAGATTGCCACATACAGGTATGCATTTGTTTCTATTTCTTTTGATTTAGTGTTTTATCATTTCTGTTTTTGGAAACATTTTGTTTTTTATCAACCAGTGGACTGTCACCCCTCCAGGAAGTTTTTGCACTTCTGGGATCAAGCTTTGCTTGGCAGTCTACTGTTTATCTATCTAACAACTTTGTTTGAGTCTCTTTCTTCTACATGTGTCATCCTCCACAGCCAAAGAGGAGTCCCTACAACGTTTGGATAACGGTGCACAAACTTGATCCGGGTATCAACTAACCCTAGACCATTATCTCTAGTTTTTTATTCCTTTTGAATGTGGAAAAGCGAAAAACTTGTTAGAAACAGACTCCACAATGAATTTAAAATTTGAATCTTATAGAGACGAGTCTGTGAAAAGTATTAATAAGTCTTATAAGGATATAAAAGTGGAAATTATTAAATAGGATTTGAACATAATGCATAAACTTGGGTCTAAACCATAGAGCTTTCACCATGGAAAAAAGGATGAAGGACTCCAAGATGAATTTAAAAGTTGAATCTTATAGAGACGTGTCTGCAAAAAGTATTTATAAGACTAATGAAGATATAAAAGTATAGATTATTAAAGATGATTTGAAGAAAATGAACAAAATTGGGTCTAAACAAAAGAGCTTTCACCATGGCAAGGATGAATGACTCCATGATGAATTCAAAAGTTGAATTTTAAAGAGACATGTCTACGAAAAGTATTAATAAGACTTACATTCGATATTTTATTCTACACTATTTCTTCTTATATAGCTTCTCTACTTTCTTATTTTTCTTGTGCTACTTATTTTCTTTCTTCTACGCTTCATCCATTATGGGAAGTGCACATTTCATCTTTTTGGGTTTCCACTCCCAGAGTTTTGAAAAGTGTGATAGAATCATGCATTCCTTTCCACATCTCTCCCATGATTCACCTTCAATGATGTGAAGGGAAAAAATTATTAAAACCTAATTTCCTCTGCCATCTCTTTTGTGTCTTCTTCCCCTAATGTTGTGAACGCTAACTGTGTTGTTTTTGTTTGGTCGAAACTTCCTTGATCTTCTATGTGAGGTTTAGTTTTGGTTGATGCATTTTCTTTGTTTTATTTTTCTTTCATGATTTTTTTAACATTATTTCTTCTCTCTTTTATCTGTATTTCTCTTTTCTTTTCTGGCTTAGCTTTATATCCTTCCATTCTCTTCCTCTCATCTTCGCTTTCCACTTGTACTAACTTACTTTGTTTTATATTCTTAACCTATTTTTTGTAACCTCCTTATTCTCATCTCATTTTATGTTTTCACCAAATGTTATCACCTCTATATTATTATTATTTAATACCCTCAATCATTAGACTTGATATTTCCTTGATTCAGATCCCTTCAGGTTTTCATCTGTTTTCACATGCCATTCTTAAGTCTTCAGGTCCCTAAAGGAATGGTTTACTATTTCGGGACAATCTTTTGGCCAAAAAGAGCTTGTAAATAAGAATTGGTACTCATTTCACGAATTTGCCTCTAGGTCCATTTAGGAATTTAGTCTTTGTGTCATCAAAACGTGTCCATGATTGTTATGTCCAGATAATTATGAATGTTCATCTAGAGTGGTCTTAAACCGATATCCAATGGCCCTTATCCAATGTTTGTCAATTTCTTCAAGTTTTTGAAATTGTCCATAGTCCACTTGATAGGTTTATTGATCCAAAATTTACTAATTTTTGTATGTTTATTATGTCTTAAAATCTACGACCATAGTAATTGTGAAAATGTAATAAAAAATTATTTTTCTTGTTCTTTAAATAATCTTTATTCTATTAATGACTAAATTTTGACAAAGGTAGTGAAATGCCTCTAAGTTTTTTTTTGAGAGCTAAAATTGAATATATTAATGGCATTCTTAATAGAAAAGAAGGTAAGAGGATACTATACATGAAGGGGAAGATTCATGAGTCTCACCTAGATAGGCGAAAAATAAATAATTTCTATTGAGGGGTCAAAAGATGAATACTGGGGCTTCAAGCAAAGCTTAGCTCCCCTCTAGAACCAAAGATTGGACTTGAGAATAAGGTTTATATCCTTAGTTATAACACATTTCATAGTAAAAAATACCATTTGCATAGGGGAAAATAAGGATCTCTTAATAAAGTAGGGACTTCCAAGTGGAAGAAATCCATTTATGAAGAGTCACTAATTTTTGTCAAAGATTTTAGAATCTACAAACAATATTTTTGAAAATAAGCTTCCTTATCAAGAACTTCATCCCCAAGCTCGATGATACGGATGAACTCAAAGAGCTTCACACAAAAAAGATCGCAAAGAGGTGGGTTGAAAACTAACATAGGATAGGAAAGAAACCCTTGAAAGATAATGGTGGTACTAGAGAATCAAAAATAAGGCCACACCCATATTCACACGTAGATCCATATAGGGTGAAGCCAAAAAATGCTCGCGAAATGATAAGGATCAATGTAATGATTATTCACCTGGAAATGCACATCTCCCCAACCCAAATTTTTTCAACATATTAAGAGTCTCATAGAATGTTTGGAAGACAACGAGTGGTAAGGACTAGTGACTAAGGAAGTCCATAACAAAACAAGGAAAATTTTAGAGAAAACATATAATGAGGTAGTGCAAGGGTTTGCAAGAGAACAATAGAGAGGCATAAAGGCCTTAGCATTGATTCAAACCGATCGAAATGTTCTTGAATAACTAATTAAGTGGATTTCACAAATACAATTCCTATAAGAAGAAGAAGGGAATAATTTAGACTCTTCTTCGTCATCAAATCCAAATCAAATACAATAGATAGAGAAGTCCTTGCCAAAAGCAACACCAACAACACCGATGAGACCTACTATTTTTTAGACACCTCTAATCCAACCACAGAGTTTCACAGTTGTGACAAATCCCAATATGGAATTGAAGTTGGGTACCTTTATCCATCTCACATAGTATGATGGGTCTGTAGACCCTAAACAATACCTATTGACTTATTATATGAATTAGCAATCCAAAGGAGTCACTGATGAGGTAGTAAAGAAATATGGATTGATTGGTGATTTGTCAAGATGAACCTTAAAATTTATGTTTCACAAAGACACAACCCTATCAAGTCTACAAGATGTGAAGAATTGGCTTATCATAGAGATCAAAATAAAGAGAAGTACTAGCCATACTATCCAAGACCTCAAAGAAATTTGGTAAGGAGCAAGAGAGACTGTTAATGACTACAATCATAGATTTTTTGATGTATTAAACAAATTTAAATTGGCAGCCAAGGATAAATTTATTTGGTTCGTAGAAGGTCTATGACCGAAAATAAGGTTTGTCATTGCACAAACACAGTATCCTACAGAAGTAGAGGCAAGGATAGTTGTGATATGTGTAACATAGATTGAATATTACAAAGAAGCTGTAGCTCCAAGTTCGTAGATGGATAATACACTACAGGTTAGAACAACCACATGATAGAAGAAAAAGGCTGAGATTCAATATATGGTGTATGGAGTGTGGCAAAGAAGGACACCACAAAAATGAGTGTCCTTATTTTATTCTTTGATCCTACCAAATAAGGGACAATGTACACCATTAAACATCTTTTCTTTTTTTGTTATTAGTTATGGGGTGCCATTAAGATACCTATAAATATTAGAAGTATTTTTTATATGCAATTTTTTCAGTATTATAACGAGAAAAATATACGAGAGTAAATTGTTAGTGAGTTGAGGAATAAAAGAACATATTCTTGTTGATTGCCCAAGGGTTAACATAAATAACCGTTGACCACCTCAATGCACCGGAAAAATAGTGTCTTCTTATAAAAATAACTGTAGTAATGAAAAATAGTATAAAAACTAAGAGGAGCATGTTATATTTCAAAATTAAGGATACGACATGTGTTGAATATGTTTTACTTTTGACCCCATTCTTTTCATTTATTATGACACCAAGATGTATTGATTGATTGATTTTGAGATTTAAGTATCTTTTAAGATCATTTTGTGGTCATGGAGTGAAGTAGGATTACAAACATATTTTTTTATAGAGCAAAGGAAGGAAGGCCCAACGAAGATCTATCTATTTATATAAAATAGGATGGCGTTCATGGTACATAGGTTACCAATCATCACATTTCTTGCCATGTAATCTATAGGGAATTCTTTGACCCTCCTCTTCCTCTTTCTCAACCCTATTAAAAATCTCATAGTAATTGAGATTTAATTATGTTTATTTGTGAGCTTAATCAATAGAGAAGTTGTATTATCATTCACTCTATTATGCGTTTAATTGTCATATTTATTTGGATACCATTAGAATTATCAACTTTATATACCCTACATGGATTTGACGTAGTAGTAAGCTTGTTGGGATAATTTAACCAAGCATGGATGTGGAACAAGAATCATTTAGTTTTAGAAGATATAAAATTGTAAATTATTAAAGAGGATTTGAACAAAATGAACAAACTTGGGTTTAAACCAAAGAGCATTCACCATGGCAAGGATGAATGACTCCACGATGAATTTAAAAGTTGAATCTTAATGAGACATGTCTACAAAAAGTATTAATAAGACTTACATCCAATATTTTATTCTACACTATTTCTTCTTATATTGCTTCTCTACTTTCTTCTTTTTCTTGTGCTACTTATTTTCTTTCTTCTATGCTTTGTCCACTATGGGAAGTGCCTGTTTCCTCTTTTTGGGTTTCCACTTCTTGAGTTTTGAAAAGTGTGATAGAATCATGCATTCCTTTTCGCATCTCTCCCATGATTCACCTCCAATGCTATAAAGTGCAACATTTATTCAAACCTAATTTATTTTGTCATCGCTTTTGTGTCTTCTTCCCCTAATGTCATCAATGCTAACTATGTTGTTTTTGTTTGGTCGAAACTGCCTTGATCTTCTATGTGAGGTTTAGTTTTGGTTGATGCATTTTCTTTATTTTATTTTTCTTTCATGATTTTTTTAGCATTATATCTTCTCTCTTTTCTCTTCTAACTTGGCTTTATATCCTTCCATTCTCTTCCTCTCATCTTCTCTTTCCACTTGTACTAACTTACTTTATTTTATATCCTTAACCTATTTTTTGTAACCTCCTTATTCTCATCTCTTTCTCATTTTTTCACCTAATTTTATAGACTCTATATTATTCTTATTTAATGCCCTCAATCGTTCAAACTTGATATTTCCATGATTCAGATCACTTCAGGTTCTCATCTCTTTCCACGTGCCATTTTTAAGTCTTTGGGTCCATAAAGGAATTGTTTACTATTTCGAGTCAATCGCTTGGCCACAAAGAGCTTGAAAATAAGAACTGGTACTTATTTTAGGATTTTGCCTCCAAGTCCATTTAGGAATTTAGTCTTTGTGTCATCAAAACTTATCCATGCTTGTTATGTCTAGATAATTATGAATGTTCATCTAGAGTAGTCTTAAACTGATGTCCAATGGCCCTTGTCCAAGGTTCATCAATTTCTTCAAGTTTTTGAACTTGTCTGTAGTCCACTTGATAGGTTTATTGATCCAAAATTTACTATTTTTTGTATGTTTAGTGTGTCTTAGAATCTACAACCATAATAATTGTGAAAATGTAATCGAAAATTGTTATTCTCGTGCTTTAAATAAATTTTCTTCTATCAATGATTAAATTTTGGCAAAGGTAGTGAAATGCTTGTGAGTTTTTTTTCTGGATAACTAAAATTAAATAGACTAATGGCATTCTTAATAGGAAAGAATGTTAGAGGATACTATACGTGAAGGGGAAGATTTTGACTCTCACCAAAATAGGGGTAAAATAAATAATTTCCATTGAGGGGTCAAAAGATGAATACTAAGGATTCAAACAAAGCCTAACTCCCCTCAAGAACCAAAGATTGGATTTGAGAGTAAGGTTTATATACTTAGTTGCAACACATTTTATAGTAAAAAAATCCCACTTGCAGAGGGGCAAATAAAGATCTCCTGATAAAGAAGGGGCTTCTAAGTGGAAGTAACCCATTTATGAAGAATTGTTAATTTTTGTTAAAGATTACATAAACTACAAACAATACTTTTGAAAATAAGCTTCCTTATCAAGAACTTAATCACCAAGATCAATGATAGGGATGAACTCAGAGAGCTCAACACAAAAAAGATCGCAAAGAGGTGGGTTGAAAATTAACATAGGATGAGGAAGGAATCCCTTGAAAGTAAATGGTGGTACTATAGATTCAAAAACAAGGCCACACTAAGATTCACGCTTAGATCCATGGAGGGTGAAGCAAAAGAATGCTCAGGAGCATTGCCTAAGGTGTAAGGATAAACATGAATCCGAGTTACTAAGGGATGGAAGGAAACATAGGAGCAAAAACTACGTGTGGGAGTTGACAGGTGGAACCCATTTTGAATTCTAAGTCCTCTTTTCTGATAAATGGGAGAATGGGTGTTAAAGTGAGAGCACCCTACAAAATATATCTTCTTTCCAAACAAACTAGGGTTTAATGAATTTTGAAGCTTTATTATTTTTCTTGATATCAAATGCGCTAACAACTTTAATTGGCACAAGAGCAATGAGGAGGGTGTAATAATCAAGTCCTTTCTAAGCAACATAACCATAAGGGATGAAAGATGAATTGTAATGAATAATAAACAACTCTTATACATCTTTCCCCTCATGAATTTCACATACAACTAGGTTGCTCAGGTTTTCAACAACTTACTTAAGGAAATTGTTATCAAAGGGAGAAAGGATCTTTCAAAGGTAGCAATAACATATGTTGACACATATTCAATCAAATATGGCCCAGTAATAAATGCTACCAAGGAAGGTACAATGTACACCATTAAACATATATATTTATTGTTTCTATTAGTTATGGGGTGCCATTAGGATGCCTGTAAATATTACAGAGGTATGTTTTATATGCAATGTTTGTAGTATTATAACGGGAAAAATGTACAAGAGTAAATTGTTAGTGAGTTGAGGAACATAAGAACAAATTCTCGAAAGGTCAGAAAAATAAGAGGAGCATGGTATATTTCAAAATTAAGGATAAGGCATGTTTTGAATATGTTTTACTTCTGACTCCATCCTATTTATTTGTTATGACACTAAGATGTATTGATTGATTGATTGCAGGATTTAAGTATCCTTTGAGAGCATGTTGTGATCATGGAGGCAAGTAGGATTACGAACATATTTTTTTTGCGGAACAAAGGAAAGAAAGTCTTGCAAAGATCCATCTATTTATATAAATTGGGATGGCGTTCATGGTACGTAGGCTACAAATGATCACATTTCTTGCCACATTATCTATAGATAATTCTGAGACCCTCCTCTTCCTCTTTCTCAACCGTGTTAAAATTCTCATAGTAATTGAGATTTAATTATGTTTGTTTACGAGCTTAATCAAAAGAGGAGTTGTATTATCGTATCATTATAATTATCATGTTTATTTGCATATCATTAGAATTATCAACTTTAAGTACCCTGCATGGATTTGACGTAGTAGTAAGCTCGTTGGGACAATTTAGCCAAACATGGACATGGAACAAGAATCGTTTAGTTTTAGAAGGACATCTTAAACAACATGTAGAATCTTATGTCGTGGTGACATGTCAATTAATACATAGAGATAATATCGTGTTGCTGGCTAAAAAAACATATTATTTGAAAATACAATTCAATAGCAATTGAAAAATAAAATAAAATCCGGACCATTTAATTATCGAAAGAGTTGTAGTCTAATTGGTGCAGGGGATGGAACAACGCATTGTCACTCCAGCCACCAAATACAAATCCCACGAGATATCAAACATGGATGAGGTCATGTTCGAGTCCCAATTGAATTTGGGAGAATAGATACTCCTCAATATCAGGGAATAAATTTAAAAAGGTCAATTATTCGTAACTTGATATCGACAGATGCTAAAAAGACAGTGAAAAATCAAAGTGGTTATCCTTAAATATAAAAAAGAGAGTTTCCGATGAATTTGAACATATGGTTCATATAATAATTTAAAAAAGAAAAAAGAATATAAAATTGAAAACGAAAAGCAATCGAAAATAGTAATTTGTCATTTACTAAACTACAAAGTATAATGGAGTTAAAAGAGTAGTTTCATTTCCTAAAATAAAACACAAGTTTGGCAATGAAATGGTTTTTCTCCCCCAAACACCACTACGGATTATATCCTTTCCTGGGATGTATTTTAAGTGGGTGGGCGAAGAGATATGTTAATCCCACATGTAGCGGGGAGTGGGTAAAGCAGAGACAATGCGGTATAAATACTGAGGGAAGAAATAATTCATATCATACCTTTCTCGGCCTTTTGGCTAAGATCAAGTGTAGTATCTGTTCTTATCAGTTTAATATCTGATACGTGGCTCAATGAGCCACACGATATTAAATTTATTTCTTTAGGGGGAAGGTCCAAACGGTAGCTTGCTATCAGGACCTTCGAGCGTCGCTTCTGTTTTGCACTACTGCAGAAGCCTGGCGCACCCCAACACCCCCCAATTCAATCGTCAAATTAATATTTAAATTCATACTGTGATGCGCGAGGATGATAGCATAATGCCTGCAATTCGTAATTGGAGAGGAATACGATATGCTTCTTTCGACGAACTTGAATTTTATAGTTGTGAGATATAGACGTTTCTTGTTTTTCTGGGGAAGGCAAGATTTAGTTAGTTGTCTTGATGTCTCTTGCAAATGATCATCCCCTTGCCGTTGGCTCTTCTCTCGCTGAATGCTTTGTCTTTAGTGTTTATGATAATATTTTTCTTCCTTTTCAAATCAATTGTCTCACTATAACAGCCGGCTTAGCAATCTTCGCTTTTGGGTTTTCCCTCAACTTTGGTTGGTGTATTATGCCATACGAAATTGTTGAATCATGACATTAAAATATTGACACACACACTAATAATTGTAGTAATTACCTAACTAGTCACAAACCAATGCAATACGAAGACCACTTTCCAAATGCTCCTCTGATTTCTACAAAATGCTTGTAGCTTTTTTCAAACGATCTCTAGATATCTAAATACATTAAGATGCACATGTAGTGATACATTAATTGAATTCAAATTGACACCTTATTGCCCCGCAAATTGATATTAAACGACTAAACGATTCATAAAAACACGACCTCAAATGATGGGTAAATTCTAACTTAATGGGATTTAAAGAAAATCCCCAAATCGTACTCGTTGCATTTTTTGGGTCCCAAAATTGTACTAGATATCACCACACAACAATGAAATCAAGGGGAGAGAGAATAAAGGACGATGCAATGACAAAACAAAAAATGCGCCAATAATGTCTATATTAGAAAAATAATCCAAAAATACGCAAGCACCTTAAAATCGTATGATTTAATGACTAATAAATACTTAGGGGCTGTTTTTCTGTGTCAAGATTTAGCTCCACGTTGATGTGTGAGAGTGTGCATACATATCAAAGTAAATAAGCATGATATGGATACAAAATTTTATGCCCCTTAAACTCTTGAAACAAACTCTATTGCACTTACGAATCTCATAAAAATATTATTTGTTTTTCTATGCACACATGGGTGAGTGCCAATAATAATATGTTGTCATCTTGAAAATTGAAAAACCAAATGTTTGATTATGCTGAAAATGTGTACAACTTACATGTGAGATCATGTCTCTAAATATGTGCTCAATCCTAAATGCTTTACTGACTACAATTTTTACTAATAAAAATCAAGCTAAACCAAATTTATGAACACTACAAAAAGAATGCTATTCTGATGTAATATCAATGTGAGGTGGAGTTAGAAACCCTTTCTAAATATGGGCATCGGTATCTAAATAGAATTTATTTAAAGCTTCGTTTCCTCATGTGGTCTCTTAAGGTTGGGGTTTTATAACGAGTCATCATTTCTTATCTCATTTTCCAAATTTTAATCGTCCTTAACTCCTACTTCTACATCTCCTCAATCTTCTACTACATTAATTTTTTTAACTAACTCTCCTCTTTAATTATTCACTTCATCATTATCTCCTTCTATCACCTCTAGATTATCTTCGATGTTGTCAATTCTGCGTCTATAACCTTATCAATATTTGTCGCGGCTTCAATATTCTCTTTGTTTTATTATTTTTTATTCTAAATTCTTTTTGATTCCACTATGTACAATTTCTTCTTCATCATCATCTAATTACTTCCATTCAGTGTTTCCTTCTATCACTATTTCCTCATATATTGCTTCTTTACTTTATTCTTTTTCTTGTGCTACTTCGTTTCATGCTTCTACGCTTCGTCCACCATGGGAAGTGTCTGTTTCATCTTTCTGAGTTTCCACTCCCAGAGTTTTCAAAAGTGTGATAAAACCATGCATTCCTTTCCGCATCTCTCCCATGATTCATCTTCAGCGCTTTGAAGTGCAACATTTATTCAAACCCAATTTATTCTCTCATCTCTTTTGTGTCTTCTTCCCCTAATGTTGTCAATGCTAACCATGTTGTTTTTGTTTGGTTGAAATTGCGTTGATCTTCTATGTGGGGTTTAGTTTTGGTTGATGTGTTTTCTTTGTTTTATTTTTCTTTCATAAATTTTCATAGGATTCTTTCTTCTCTCTTTTATCTGTATTTCTGTTTTATGTTCTAATTTAGCTTTATATTCTTCCATTCTCTTCCTCTCATATTCTCTTTCCAATTGTACTAACTTACTTTGTTTTATATTATTGACCTATTTTCCGTAACCTTCTTATGTTCGTCTCTCTCTATTTTTCACCTAATTTTATCGCCTCTATATCATTCTTATTTAATGCCCTCAATCATATAAACTTCATATTTCCATGAGTCACATCCCTTAAGGGTCTCACCTCTTTCCACATGCCATTCTTATGTTTTCGGGTCCCTAAAGGAATTGCTTATTGCTTTGGGTCAATCCATTGGCCACAAAGAGCTTGTAGATAAGAATTGGTACTCGTTTCAGGAATCTGCCTTTAGGTCTATTTAGGAATTTAGTCTTTGTGGCGTCAAAACTTGTCCATGCTTGTTATGTCTAGATAATTATGAATGTTCATCTAGGGTAGTCTTAAAACCAATATCCAATGGCCCTTGTCCAAGTTTCATCAATTTCTTCAAGTTTTTACACTTGTTTGAAGTCCACTTGATAGGTTTATTGATCCAAAATTTACTAATTTTTGTATGTTCACTGTGTTTTAGAATCGACGACGATAGTAACTGTGAATAATGTAATAAAAATTTATATTTCTTGTGCTTTAAATATTTTTTCTTCTATCAATGGCAAAGCTTCACCAATCCTTTTTGCTTCTGCGTGAAAAACAATCCTAAGTAAGTTATCCCACCATATGCTTCATCTCCGTTAGCGCAGTGTTCCAAAATAAGAGTGTTGTAGACACTCATATTTTGTAGTAAACATTTAATGATGTTAAAATTGATCAATATTTAACATACTTGAATTATGCATGCATACATGACTCGTGCTCACATTTTTTCTTAGCCATTCATCCATAAATAGGCTTGACCTTCTCAAATTGTCGTTGCTATTACATAGGATTTCCCTTGTCTTTGTCTAAACAACTTAATATTATTTTTAAACTACCACCTAATCTCAAATCACTATTCTTGCTCTCTAGATAAGTCAACACCTTCTCACATAGTGTTGCACTACAAATCTATCCACAAGGATCTGATATGTCTTCATGCCCTTTAACGATCATTTTCCCATCTTCAAATTCTTCATATGGTTCTGTTCGTACATATTGCATGTCAATTTGGAGGAAATTACCTTATGATTCAACTATATAAACACATCAAGCCTAAGCCTATTTATATCTAGCACTTATCTATCAATAAAAATCACTTTGCACATTAAGAGGAACTACACTAAAGTTTTCAAATCTAAAACACTTCAAAAGAGAAAGCCTGGAGCTAAGTTTAAATACCATTGCAAGAAAAAATTACAAGTTGTCAAGTGTTGAAAAGCCATACGTATGATTTCACTAAATGTTAGTATTACACTGATTACACAAACTCAACTAGGTGGGAGAACTATGTTTGCTTTGACTTGACTCTTCAGATTATATGATACATAGGAAATGCATAGACATAGGGTATGGTTGAGGTCAATTCAACCCATGCTTTTCACCTGCTTTCCTTATTCACAATGATTTCATCGTACAATGTAAAGAGCTAAGGTTTTCAAGCATAGAGAAGGAAAATATAATTGTTTATGCTAGATCAAATATCTCTACATATGCATGATGTACTGGAAGATAGGAACAATGAGAGAAATAATCAAAGAATTAACAAAGTCAACATGGATTGTTCTGCACTCTTGCAAATGATTCCACATTATCAGATATGTGCAAGAAGTGCAGACTAGTCCTAGTAAATGCAAGCATTCTATTTCTAGATATCATCATTCAAAGGCCCCTTCTTGATTTTTGTTGAGATTTTACCTGATCATAACCCTACACATTCTAGAAACAAGCTAGCACCCAATTTCTTTAGTATTTTCATAAATAGTAAGTTGCGATAAATCAATAAAACTCTACTAGTTACACTCATAATTGTATGTGAATGTTATAACATATGCAATCTTATTTAGCCTCAATTTTATCCTATTGAGTGCACTTAAGCAAAAAATAGATAAAACATACTAGTGTTCTTGTTCATTGTCATGAACACAACTAACCCTAGATTCTTTAGGGTTTCCTTTTTATTTCCTAGGGTTTTAAAATTATGTATTTATCTTTGATTTTCAGTCATGAATTTTTATTTTCCATTATTAAAGCATGGCCATAAAGGATTTGTTAGTGTAGGATATTATTTTCTTTGTATTTATTATTATAGATTATTTTTACACATATTTTTAGCTCGCTTAGGTGTTATTTTGAGGTCACTTATGTGTCATAAATGAGATAATTAAGGTGCACATGTACATGTGAAAATTGTAATCAAATTGGTGGGTAAGGATTCCCTTACCCACCAATATTTACATATGGAGCACCCAAACTATTTGACAAATATCTTGTGTTCACATTGTTAAATATCTTAAATTTATGCCTCTATTGTACTTATAAATACGCCTCTCATCTAAGCTATTTTTAATGAGTTATAAATGCAATATTATTATAATTTTGCTCTATTTTGATTTCAGTCTCAACAATGTAGTTCTGCTTCTATTTGCTTTACATTTATAGTTCATGTGTTTGATTCTATCAATTAGATCTTGGACAATTTCGTCATGGTATTAGAGCTCTTTTCTGGTAAAAAACACCATTTTTTTTTTAATTTATTGAAATCTTGAGTAGTTTTGATTTTGTATTCTAACAGAGATTATAAAGGAGAAACCTATAGATTTGTGTATTATCTACAGTGATTTTTTCTCTAATTGATGAACTTCATCAGTGTTTGTAATTATTTTAACTGTATTGGACATATAAGTAACCTTTTATATATCTGAAAGGAGGATTCAAATTAGTTGGACAACAGACTAAATTATTTTTTTATAAGGAGGCAATATTTACAAGTTGTTTTGTAAATCCATTTTTTTATTAAAAATAACTGTTATTTTGCTAACTGAGAAAAAATGGTAAACAATCACTCAAAAAAATTTGTGGATTTTATGCGCCTTGGTTTCATCTTTCTGGATCAGTTTGAAATTTGTAATTTCATTAAGAATTGTGAAAGTTATCATAGTTTTATTGACTATGTTACTATTCAAAAAATTGCAAAATAAAATTACATTTTTTATGATGGAGAAAATTTAAGGAGCTTTTTTTAATTGTTTTTTTTTTAAACAATATTTTATGGGAAATCATATTGTAAAGAGTTATTTATCATTGTTTTGTAACATTTTATTCTATTTCACGAAGATGAAGGGTCAGCTCTGGTTTTGGCAGGCGGTTAAACCCCCTCACAAGCAAAACAAAATTTATTTTCTCCTTTGATTGACTTGTTAAGTTGTGGAGCTAAAAGCTTCACCAGGATGCTAATCAGGAGGTTGTTGAGTTCAACCAGTAACCGGCATCGGCAGTATTGCCGACGTCGGTTAGGCGGGGACCAGGGATCGACCGACGTCGGTCACCTGTGTGTGTGCATGCATTTCCAGAATGCGTTTCCAGAATTAGACTTGTCTAATTTTAAGAGGTTCAATTGTTTGCATGTGAAGACTAATTTAAGTCTTGGGTCTGTGTTTCTAATTATTGTAATTAAAAGTCTAATTATTGTATGCTTTGGATCCTATTTAAGAGACCTATGAGGCATGTATTGTAATAGAAGGCAAGTAAAGCATTGAAGCAAAAAAGCAAGGTCAAAGGAGATCTGTAAAGTGTAAGGTCAAGGAGATTAGCTGAAGCTATCAAGGAGGGGATAACAACTCAGGTGTTTGAGTTAGTTGTGGTTGAGAAAGAGAGAGAGAACTCTTGAGAGAAATACTGTACACCCAAGAGGTGTGAAGAGGAGAGTGAGATTTCTTTATTGTATTCTGGAAGAGTGTTAATACAGATAGTATTATTTCTCATATTCTTTGTTGTTTCAAGTTTCTAGTTACTTAATCATTCTGGTTCAATTTCGTGTTTAAATTGCTTATAGAAAAGTAATCAATTGTGCTTCCACGTTCCTAACAAAGTGGTATCAGAACTTTATGTTCTAAATCCCTGACAAGTGGTATCAGAGCAAGGTTGCAGGGAGCAGGTTATTGTTTGATACAGGTCATTCTCAGGGGTTTCTGATTGAGTGGGAGTACATCAATGGCAGAAGAAAGTAAGCTACGAATGGAAAAGTTTAACAACAAGAATTATCAACTGTGGAGGATGTAGATAGAAGATTATCTGTATCAAAAAGATTTGTACTTGCCGTTGGGTGGGGTTGCATGCAAGCCCACAAATATGAAGGATGAAGAATGGAATGTTCTTGATCAGAAGGCTCTGGGATCCATAAGGTTGAGCCTTGCATCGTCTGTGATTTCTAACTTATCACAGTGTAAGACAACGGGAGAGTTGATAGAATCTTTGGCAAATTTATATGAAAAGCCCTCAGCTTCAAATAAGGTATTTCTTATGAAGCAATTATTTACTTTGCAAATGCAGGAAGGTGGATCTGTATATAGTCATCTTAGTGATTTCCATGGTTTGGTAAACCAGTTAGCTTCAGTCAATATTGTTTTTGATGATGAAATGAAGGCTCTCTTAATCTTCTGCTCATTACCTGAAAGTTGGGATAGTTTGGTAATGGCAATAAGTAATACTGCGTCTACTTCTAAAATCTTAAAAGTTGATGATGTTGTTAGTGTAATCTTGAATGAAGATATTCGTAGGAAAAGCATAGGTGAATCATCAGGGAATGCTTTAAGTGCTGAAAGCAGGGGAAGGCAAAGAGAGAAGGTCGAGCAAGGAAAATCAAGGTCAAAGATGGGAAAGAGATCCAAATCCAGAAATGGAGGTATCACCTACTGGAATTATGGAAAGAGAGGACACACAAAGAAAGACTGTTGGTTGAAGGATAAAAAAATCAACATGAAGGTAATGAAGAATCAAAAGATGCAGGTATTGTTGCACAGGATGCTCTCATACTTTCTTTGGATAGTCAGGTAGAATCATGGGTTTTAAATTCTGGTGCTTCTTCTCATGCAACCTCAAATAGAGAATTGTTCCATGAGTATGTCCAGGGAGACTTTAGAGAGCTTTATTTAGGGGATGGTACGCCTTGTCAAATGGTTGGCAAAAGAAAAGTGCAGCTGGAATTGCAGATGGGCAACACATGGGTGTTGAAGAAGGTTATGCATGTCCCAGTCCTGAAGCAGAGTTTGGTTTCTGTAGGAAAGTTGGGTGATGAGGGATGCACATTAACTCTCACAGCAGATTCTTGGAAGGTTTCCAAGAGTGCACTTGTTTTAG
The DNA here is from genome assembly GCA_037957365.1 of Torreya grandis. NCBI lineage: Eukaryota > Viridiplantae > Streptophyta > Pinopsida > Cupressales > Taxaceae > Torreya > Torreya grandis. The sequence continues at coordinate 2,362,522 of JARHVA010000336.1, forward strand.
CAAGAGGTAAGAAAGTAGGTACTCTTTATCTATCTACTTGTATTACTGATTCTCCTTCTAGTTTATCTACTTCAGCTATAGATTTGAAGATGTGGCCTAGTAGGCTTGGTCACATGAATAAGAAGGAAATAGATGTTCTTGAGTCAAAAAATATGAGTTTAGATTCGGAGGGCATAGATCGTGTTCATTACAAGAAATAGAAATTTGATGTTTTTAAAAAGAACAGGGAAGCCTTAGTGTTTATGGAGGAGATGATGGATAGAGATCAGTCACAGGGGTTGAATAATTCTGAGCAGGGCAATTTGGATAGAGTTTTGATCTAAGATGAGCTCACTGGTGAAAAAGTCATCACTTACAGGAAAACATAGGTACCGATGTCAGTCAGGTGGAACCGACATCGATCAGGTAGGTACCGACGTCTGTCATGTGTAGACCAACAAAGTCAGTAGTGTCAGGCAGGTGGAATTGATGTCGATCAGGTAGAAACTGATGTCGACAGACAGTTCAGTCGCATGGAATTGATGTCAGTCAGGTGCAGACTGAGAGATGGCTGAGATCGGTCACTAGAACAGATGTTGGGCGGACAACAAGTTGTCAAGGAGTCTTAAACACCCATGTGGAGGACTGAAAGGGTAAATGAACCTCATATTCATTGTTCACCTTCTTTATATTACTTGTTGCTCACTGATGGTCAAGAACCAGGAAGATATGAAGAGGCAATGTAAGTAGAATCCAAAAAATAGTGGGAGCATGGCATGAATTCTTTGGAAGAGAACCAAGCGGGAGTTTTGGTAGAGTTGCCAGCCGAGATAAAAACACTGATAGATGAATGGATTCCTAGGTTAGAGAAGAGAGTGGATGGACACGTGAGACAGAAGGCCAGGGTATATGGTCTTGAGCAAGCTGCAGGACAATGAAGGTTTAACCATTGTGTTTTTCTTTACCAGGTTGGATAATATTAGCTACATTATCCTGTTATTGTATGTAGTGTGTATGTTTGTTGCAGGGTGACACATGTAGGGAATTGCTGAGCTAAAGGTAAAGTTAGTTTAGATGGGTGTCATGAAGAATTTGGGAACAGCAAGATTTTTTGGCATAAGTATGTCTAGAGACAGAGAAGATCACAGGTTGATGTTGTCTCAGGATGATTATGTGAATAAGGCAGTGGCGAGGTTCAAGATGTAGGATGCAGAATAGGTTAGCACACCTATGGATGGACAGTTCACAGAACAATGTCCCAATTCACATGATGAGGTTAAGTACATGAGTACTAGACCTAAGTTTTCCCAAGCAGTGGGAGTTGTCAAAAAGTTCAGTAGATTCTTAGGTATCTGAGAGGGAACAGCAGTAGGTATTTATGTTATGCAGGGTCAAGCTCTTCTCTACATGGGTATGTAGGTTCAGATGTGGCAGGGGACTTGGATGACATGCGTAGCATCACAGGATATGTGGTGGTTGGTCTTCGAGATTGAGTTTGAAGATGGAGGTGCCTGAGATGATTAGTGGATGTTGTTGTACAGGTGCAACTATTTATCTCCAAGTGGGAGATTGTTAAGTTGTGGAGCTAAAAGCTTCACCAGGATGCTAATCAGGAGGTTGCTAAGTTCAACCAGTAACTGGCATCGGCAGTATTACTGACGTCGGTCAGGCAGGGACTAGGGATCGACTGACGTCAGTCATAGACAGACCGACAGCAACCGATGTCGGTCACCTATGCGTGTGCATGCATTTTCAAAATTAGACTCGTCTAATTTTAAGAGGTCTGACTGTTTGCATGTGAAGACTAATTTAAGTCTTGGGTCTGTGTTTCTAATTATTATAATTAGAAGTCTAATTATTGTATGCTTTGGATCCTATTTAAGAGACCCATGAGGCATGTATTGTAATAGAAGGCAAGTAAAGCATTGAAGCAAGAAAGCAAGGTCAAAGGAGATTTGCAAAGTGCAAGGTCAAGGAGATTAGCTGAAGCTATCAAAGAGGGGATAACAACTCAGGTGTTTGAGTTAGTTGTGGTTGAGAAAGAGAGAGAGAAGTCTTGAGAGAAATACTGTACACCTAAGAGGTGTGAAGAGGAGAGTGAGATTTTTTTATTATATTCTGGAAGAGTGTTAATATAGATAGTATTGTTTCTCATATTCTTTGTTGTTTCAAGTTTCTAGTTACTTAATCATTCTGGTTCAATTCTGTGTTTAAATTGCTTATAGAAAAGTAATCAATTATGCTTCGATGTTCCTAACAAAGTGGTATCAAAAGTTTATGTTCTAGATCCCTAACATGACTCACAATTTCAATCTTTTTGTTATCTTCATGGATGCATTTTCAGCTGAACTTGTGGTTCATTTATATGATCTTGCACTGTCACTTATGTAATCATTGCACGGATTGCTCATTTGTGGATGCATTCTCGACTGAGTTCAACATCTATTTTTTATGAAAGTGCATTGTTATTTATGCTTTTAATGCAAAACTTTCACTCTTTTTTATGCCAACCACATTGTTAACTGTGTATTACACGATAGTAAATACTACACTGTACTATGCATTCAACAACCTCAAATAGTCATCTTATTGCTATGTGTATTGCATGATGGTGGATACTACATCAAATCATGCACTTTAACTACATCAACTATATCTATGTGATTTACTATTAAGATTTGTACCTAAAGTTCATTGTATCTGATTGTAGATCTACTATGTAGTACCTTATTTGCACTGTATCCATCATCTCTCTTTGTTACATGTGTTGAAGCTGCATGAATCAACTCTATACTCGTCCTTACGGTGGTCTTTGGACCTGCACAATATTTTAAGATTTGATGGGCTTTATTGTGCAAAAATTTGGTACCCATTATATACACACTAAAGTGCTAATTGTATAAGCACTAAAACATAAAGTGTCAATTGTATATGCACTAAAGTGCTGATTGTATATGCACTAAAGCATAAAGTGCCAAACATTTGTAATTTGGGAGGGTTCTTTCTGATAGTTTTAGGGGGGGTTGTTTTGTGCCTTTCCTTCTTTGTCACTCATTCAATTTTTGTGGTTACACTTCTCACTCCATTTAATTATCATGACTGAAAATCTAAAGTGTAATTTTTTCTAAAAAGCAAAGGTTTACATATGATAAACCATGCATATAGAAATTGAACTAGAACATGGTGCAAATAAAATTAAATGGTATAATAGGTGTGATGAAGCATATGGTCTTTTATGTTTATCTATTTCTCTTGACTTACTCTTTCATATTGAATATGCTCAATCACCACATAAGATTTGGAACACCTTGAAACAACTCTTTGGGAAACGGGATGTAATGACAGGTCATGAGCTAGAGAGTGAGCTCATTAGTTTGAATCGAGGCAACTTTGACACTATATAAGACTTCTTCACCAAACTTAAATCACTTAGATTGCAATTAAAATTGTGTGGCATAGAGAAAAAAGATGAACAATTGATCCTATCTATCATTTCCAAGTTAGGTCTTGACTACTTAGTTTTTGTCTCTACCTTTTATGCTACAAAATGTGCCCTAAGAACTGCATGGAGTATACCATCCTTAGATGATTTTGCTAAAGAATTAACTAGGAAGCAAGATAAGCTCATCCAAATGGTACATTGAAGTCCTCCAAATCACATGCTTTGTTGAGTCATGACAAATTGAAGACTTCAATTAATAAGGAGAAGAAACAAAACAAGGACCAAGAGCAATGAAGGGGTCAAAAATCCTATACTAAGCCAAAAATATCATATGAGTCCTCCTCTTTAGGTGAGAAACCCAAGAAAGAGAGGATCACATGTACTTATTGTAAGAGAATTGGGCATGATGAAACAAAATGCATGAAGAAACAGATTGATCAACTAACAAAGATGCTTGAGAAAAACAACATCAATGTCCTTGATACAGTCAAATCAAACTCATCAGCACAGGAATTTTCTAAGGCAAAAGATAATAGTAAGGGCAAAGGTAAGGGCAAGGCCCTTGTTGCTTAATTAAGTGATAATTCATGATTGCTTAATATGAGTTGATTTATGTATGCACTTTTGTTTTAAAGCATATCAATAAATTGTTATAGTTACATATTGTTAATTATGATTATCATGTGATATAGCCTAACTACTTGTGTGTTGTGAGGTGGACGTAGGAGAATTTTTGTCTTGAACGTGGTGAAGGGAGAACATCATCAGAGAGAGTGGTGTAGATGGAGACATTGTTGGTCGACAGAACGCTAGCAAAACCCTACACACACCAGTATAATTAGTCATGTTAGAATGCATTTAAAAATGATTGTTTAAATTAATTATTTATATGGTTGTTTAAGTATGTATGTAATAGGAATAAGAGTCCCTTGTGTGGTTAGCCTAATAAGTCATTATTATTCTAGAAGCAAAAAAAATTAATTAAAGTAAAATTTAAATTCGGATTATTAGTTATTATTTTCCCTTTAAATTGTCAAAATATGATTTTAAATGGTTAAACATGAAAATAGAATTTCATAATTAAATAAAAGGGAATTGTTTTGCTTTAAAAACAATAAAAATAGAAAAATAAATTAAATTAAAAATTAGGAAAAACAAGAAAACAATTAAAATAGCTTAAAATTTTAAAAAAAAAACATAAAATAAAAAGGAAAAAAACACAAGGATGGAAGAAAAAATTGACATCTTTCACTCTATTTAAGAAATGTCATGAAAGAGGTTTGACATAGCTTGGGTATTGGAGAAGAGTGAAGGAGGAGCGAGGCACGAAAAGAAGTACAGAGGCTCAACTAGCAAATTCAACGATAAGGGATGTACTTAAAATTCATTTTTTTAAAAATTTGAATGGAATCACATTTTTAAAAAATAGATATTAACATAGAAATTATTTAAAACAAGTTTGGTCAAACAATTATAGGTAATACCCTCTAAATGAGCAATACCCAATCCTTCTTGGAAACTCTGTACAAGTATATGATGGGAATATCCATAGTTTAATATTTGTAGTTTGAAAACAATAGTAAACCTCAGGTTTGGAAAGAAGTAGTAAATTTAGGATAGAAACTAATTAATGTTAGATCGATTTCTGGTGCCTTGGATTTCCATAATTTGGTTTGAGCTCGAGATGCTAAACCACATAACATAAAAACTTAGTAATCTGACTAACATAGCAATTAACATGATTTTTTTATGAAATAAAGTATCTACCAAAAATCCGAAGATAAGGCATCATAAATATAATAGCGGATACATTGTTTTACTCAAAAAATAAGAATAAATTGTAAAACATTTGTCATACTTGGACTAGCTGATTTAGAACATGTTTAAAGCATTGAGTTTTCAAACTTGTATGATAATTATAAAATTGTTTTATCCATAGCATCAAAAATCCTTGAACTCAACCAAATCTATATTTGAGTGAATTGTTCAAGATTTTTCTTTAGACGCCTTAGATTAGGTTATAATTTCTGAAATTGAAACTATCATGTTTGTTTTAAATCCTTTGCTAGTATTTTCTTTGCCAAGAGCACTATAGGAGTTAACAAGGTCAGATAGGTCTTAGGCATCCCATATTTACAAATTTATGTGTTGGGGTGTCAACCCATAATGATGGTTAAAAAATTAAAAATTTGCCAATATACTAGGCATTGGTCTTGCCTTTAATTGCTGCTAGGCATTCACTTGTTTTTAAACCCTGCATATGATTTTTAGTGAATCCATTTTTTTAAACAAAATTGTAAGTCCTTTTAAAATTTGGACATTTCTTTAAGGAGGTGTCAAACAAGTATAGTTCTATGTCAAACTCGGATAGGCGTTGAGATTTGAAACCTTGTATAAGATTAAGAAAATAATTGGAAATTTTAGAAATTTGTTTACCATATTTATGGAGTTGAATTTTTATTAAATAGCAGATTATATGAAAAACTTCGTTCAAGTCTTCATAGGCCAAAAAACTAAAATTACCAGGGTAAGACACCTAGTGACTTCTTGTAAAATTTGGACGTTCAATTGATAGTACGACAATATAATTTTGTTGTAAAAATTATTAAATGGTTAACTCTCCCAAATACATCATATGGATCAGCTTAGCATGAGACAAATCTGATTTGGGTGTCGCCCCTTCTCTACAGAGTCTTTTTATGGGAGAGAATCCCTTATATTAATAAAAATATATTTATTTTACTGAAAAGTAATTGATTGCCATCACTTTAAATGGCAAATTTGTTTGGGGATAAAATAAGTAAATTTTATCAGTTGGTATCTTGTTTATAAGACTTACTCTTATATTAGGAGAATTAATTAATGTAGAGTAATGGCAAATTTAGGGAAATATGACTTAAGGTTTTAATATTGTTTTTCTGAGTATACTAAAATGGGTCAGGTTGCCAAATTGATCTTAGAAATCATCATACAATGTATTTAGGCCCCCCCAACCCATTAACAACAACCAAGAACCAAATACAACCAACTGACAACAAACCAAAACAACAAAAAAGCAAACTTATGGCTACAACAGCCCGATGACACCCAATAACATACTAAAATCAGATGGTCAAAAATGATACCGACCCAAAAACTTTTAATATAGTGACAAAAGACAATAGCCTTTTCAATAGATACCCACACCAACTTCTTCTTATGAATCCATAACATAGATGACTTCGCCACCCCTGGGTTTAACCACCTCTTCCCTAGGGAAGATTTCAGCATTAACATTTTTTCGAGAGCCTTCCTCACATGCAATCAAAGTCACATAAAGGATTGAATTTCTCAAGAAAAGGATTCTAAAAACCTCTTCCCATGGTTTATTACACTAGGGAAATGCTATGACTTCCCTCCACTGAACCCATTTCATCAACTTTTTGACAGCTACCACTCTATGCTTCCCATACCTGATGCTCATGCATCTTCATCAACTCAGGGATTTGAGCCTTAAGATACTCTAAAATAGGCATGGAAATGAACTGACCCTCCTTAGAACCAAGCTTCCAAACTTTCCTTTGTAATTCCTCCACAAAATCACGAAGCACATATCTAATGCCTAGAAAGCTGAGGATGAAACCACACCTAAGTCATCTCTGCCTAAGAAGGGAAGATTGGTCTAAAGTGATAGGTCATGAATTAAAAATTTCTTTATCGGCCCCACCCTCACTTCTAGATGCACACAAAAAACCATCATTTGAGCAACCACTTTCACTTCTGAGACCAATGCCATAAGATTGGAAGCAAACATCACAATAATTTATGAATTTACCTGGCTACTTGCACTTTGAAGCAAAAACTTGAACCCAAAAACATCCAAGATTGCCTCAAAGAGATCCTCTGATGGGAGCCAAAAGAGATACGACATGCAAGCTTATGAGATTTGGCCTTCGAAGGCCAATTCATGTGCTTTACTTCCCCCATTAATTCACGGAGTCATCAAGGCAATTTTTGTTACATCATCCATTCTGCCGACCTTTTTCCACCAGTTTTGCTAACACCTATAAGCATTACCAATAACTAGTACACCATCCCCAACTTGCATAAAAACCCAAGAATGACATGATGATTTGAAATCCTATCCTCGAAGCCCCCACTTGCGAAAGGTGATCACCATTTTGGCAAATGATGTCCACTTGCATTCATTTATGCCAACCCACAAGAAGTATTCCCCTATGTGCGAGGAGGAACCATGTAATAATGAGTTAGACAACCAACATAAAAGGACCCAAAACTAGCTCACCACCTTTCTAGTTACAAGAAAGGCCCCCACTAAGTTTAGCGGAAGGCTTTAGCTCCGTTTCATAGATCAAGCAAAACCCAAAGCCTAAAGCAAACATTAACCAAACTCAATCAAATAAATAGTTGGTAAATATTTCAATGCTACTCTCACATTATCCATTCTACACATCTCCTTTTGGTCGATACTGTAATTAGCCAAGAAGTTTACAGTTGAATTCACCTCTCGGAAGTAGTGTCTAGAATCCACCTTAGAGAATAACTCTAGATTTTTCCAAGTGTTTGACAAAATATTTTCAAGATGTCAGGGTCTAGCCTCTTTCCTTTTTAGTGCTAAAATCATAACCTAGGAATCTCCTTTTGTCAATAACTTAGGGATCCCACATTGGAGAGCCATTTCAATACCCGATACAAGTGCTTGCACCTCCACTTCATTATTCATGCCATCCTGAAGTTTCCTAGACATAACAGGAATTAAGGAACCACTGTAATCCCTAATAACACATCATGGTCTCGAGGGTCCCAGATTTCCCTGAGAAGCTCCATCAAAATTGAGCTTGAACCATCCTCTTGGAGGGGGAATCCAATTTTGCTTTGCTTTTTTGATCTTTTCTACCAATTACGATTGACCCATTAACGGGGAGAATATAAAATTAATTATATTTTTCCGCCATCATCATATCCCATCTTGACATAAGTCCTTTCTTCCTATTCACCTGAGCAAAGATAACCTTTGCAATTACGATTTCAATTTACTGGATCACTTTAGAGGCCACTTTCTCTTGATCTTCAAAAATGCACTTATTCCATTCCTTCCACAACTACCAAATCACAATAGCAGGGCTGACTCTCCTTAAGCCATAAAGAGCATTTTTACAATCACCAAATAGTCATGTTGATAAAGCTATGATTAGAGAGGGAGGCCATGCCCACAACCATTTCATCCGTTAACACAACCAATTCCAGCAATGGTTCACAAAGGGATAAAGGAAGAGAAGATGATTAGCACCTTCCTCACTATTTTTGCAAAGAGGGCACCTCGAGGGTCCTAGGAAACCCAACTTAAAAAATCTATCATGAGTTAGGATATGATCCTGCACTACCATCCACGTAAAATCCATAGTGTTTTGCAAACCGTCTTTGTCCCAGTGTAAAACACATGCCTAAGACATCAACTCATCGATAGCCTCTCCCATTTGATACCCTAGATTAACTCTGTAGTGTCCCATTTTAGCTCCAATCTAATGGAAAGAATCCTCTTTGTCATTGGGAAAAACCTTCCTTAATTTTAGACATTTGACGAGCATCACCACTTGATCCCTTTGAATGTCCAGACCTTCAATGTTTTTTAAACCCCACGATCTCAGACCAGAAATGAACTTGGGTTTCAAATAATCTGCTACTGAGAGCCCCCAAGCCAAAGAAAGAATATGTTTAGCTTCCCCCAATGATTGATTTTTGTCAAGGGATTTATGACCATTCCAAGATTCCTCCCAAAACGTGGATTTCTTACCATTATTAATGATCCAAGACACATGATCTAAGATAATATTTCTGTAGCCTAAGATGAAGTTCCATACATGAGATCTTTTAGGAGGATCAACGATCGAAATGATGCTAAGAGGATCCTCTAGATCAAGCTACTGCACAAAACTTTTACCCCAAGAGCCTCTGAGTTAATTAACATAATCCAGACAAGCTTGGCTCCCTGTGATCAATTTTGCAATTCTAAATTTTTAATTCTAGCACCACCCATTTTATTAAATCTACAAACCCTTTCCCACCGCATTAGTGGGACTTTATGTTTACCCTAAACTCATTTCCAAAGGAAGTATTTCATAATTTTATTAATCTAATTAATAAATTTTTTAGGGGGTTACAGGACAAAGAGACAATAAGTAGGTAAAGCACTAAGAACTGATTTGATAAGGGTAATGTGACTTGCTAAAGACAACCACTTACCTTGCCAAAAAGCCAAAGGCTTCCTGAACACCTGAATTAGAGGCATGGGAGGTTCCATAAAAAAGAGGGACACCCAAATATTTTGAGGGAAGTTTACTAATATTAAAACCCAACACTAGAGAGATTGTTTGTTGGAATTATTTCGAGCAATTGATAAAGAAGATTTATAATTTGCACACATTCACCATTTGATCTGAAGCTGCCTCATAACTAGAAAAGATTTATTTGAAGGTTTGCACCTCCCTGATTAAGGCTTGACCAAACAAAAATGTGTCATTTGCAAATTGATGATGCATCGAATTCTCCAAACCATTAGCCACCTGAATACCCCATAGCAAATTAGCTTCCTTAGCCACAGACACTGCTCTGCCTAGGTCTTATGCCACTAAAATGAAAAGGAAATGAGATCATGGGTCTCCTTGATGAAGGCCCCTAGAATCTTGGAAGAAACCAACCAAGATACCATTAACCAGAATAGAGAATTTTAGACTAGAAATATAACCAAAAATCCAATTATACCAAGTTTTACTAAATCCAAACTTCTCCAAAACTTTAAGCAGAAAGTGCCAATTTACCCTATCATATGCTTTACTAATATCGATTTTCAATAGTATTCCTTTTGGATGTGACATCTTAAGAGAATGAATGACTTCATGGGCTACTATGATCCCTTCTTGGATATTTCTACCTGGGATAAAACCTTCTTATTCCTCAGAGATTAAGAAAGGAAGGATCTTCTGTAGCCTTCGTACCATGGCTTTAGCAATAATCTTATTAACTGTATTACATAAGGAAATAGTCCTGAAGTCCCTAAAGTATTTTTGGGTTTTTCCTTTTGGGAAGACAGAAATAAAAGTGACATTAAGATCCATCAATATTTTAGATTTTTTCCTCAATTCTTCCACCATTTATAGAACATCCTCACCCATAATTTTCCAAAAAGCCTGGAAAAAGTCTGTCAAGAACTCATCCAGACTTGGAGCCTTGTCTTTTTCCATCAAAAATATATCATCTCTAACTTCCTGTAGGGAAAAGGGTGCCAATTTTTTTTCATTTTTCTCCAATGACACCTTACTTGGGATGAAAGATAGATTAGAAGTATGAGCTTGTATATCTGAAAAGATAGTGCCATTGAGGAGATCCAAGAAAAAAAGTACTACCTCATTCCTGATGTCTTTCAGTTTAGATAAGTGCTTTCCGTCAATCGATAGAATTTATGATATATGAGTGAAATTTATTTTGAGCTTGACCGATTGATGAAAGAAAGGTGAGTTCTTATCCCCTTCTTTTAACCAATAATTTCTAGATTTTTGCCTCTAGAACACTTCTTCCCTAAGCAACAATTCTTCTTATTCTGCTAGGAGTGCCTTTTCTAACTTATAAGACTCTTGATTCATACTATTCATTCTACACTTATAACATCTAAAGGGAAAGTTTTCAATGTCCATCATTTGACTCCAAACTCTACCTTGTGATTTAATCATGATGTTATCTAGAATGGGATCTAACATGTTAACTAGAACCCTAACCCTAGCATAAGATACTAGACAACCTTCCTATGACTTCAGATCTATCTCCATACAGGATCTTATAAGGTTTCCCGAAGCTTTAAGACAATATTTTCTCCAATATTCCATAGGGAGATTATAAAGACAAATCTAGAGGGCCATCATTTTGGATGGGAAATTGTGGCTTCAAAGTTGGGTTTCCAAGGTTGGAGCCATAACCTAGCTCTATTCAGATCCCAACAAGGGTTTTTAAGCATCGTATCTTGACTCCCTTGATAGGAGAAGACCACCAAGAAAAACCATTTGGGTATAATTTATGTTTCCAAACTTTTACCCCAATTTGTTGTAATTCAGGCTTCTACTTTCCCTATCACTGGCCATTTACTATCAAACCTGCCAATAAGAGCTTGAGCCTCTAAATGGGAGATTTCTTGAGTGAGCTCCATAGTCTCCCAAACTATCTCTTTATCTACCCCTAATCTCAGATCCATTCATTTAGGAAAGCCTTCTAACTCTGACCTGCTCCAACAAGGCCTCTCAGGATCCTTCTATTATGGAACCTCAGATCTAGTAGGGATATACGCACCACCCTGACTAGGGGGATTTGAAGGCAAAAGAGGATCCTATTATAACATCACTGACCTCTCCTCTTCAGAACAATCCTCCTCCCCTTTTTTAGTCTCAACCGCTGACGAAAAACCAATCCATTTTTCCATGAGTTGCACATCCAGCACTGATATCCAGCTCTAGGATGACGGCGACCTAGACCCACTGAGAAGGATAGGGTTTTTGGTTTTTTCTTCATACATCCTCTCCCTCTCCTCATAAACTCTTATTCTTATCTAGCAGGCATAAGATATTAAAACTACCAATATTAGAATAATATTAAAAGGCTATAAAGATTATATAACCATGAGGTTTTGAAATATGGAAAATAAAATAATAAAAAATTAAGCATCATGGTAACGAAGCTCGGGAGTTTCATAAACTAGTGGAATCAATTTTTCTCTAAAAAATTCCCTATAATTACATTTATAAGTAACCGATAGGCAAACCAATATTGATAAAATTTAGTGGAAGAACATTGCTTAAAACCCAAATACTAGATATAACTATGATGACATATTTATTTGTAGGACAAAGTTGAACGAGATTTACTTCTTTGTCTTGTAAAATAAAATGAAAGGAACTTTTAGACTCTAAATATGAAATACAACTAGTAGAATGTTGAATTAAAAGTTATGTCTACCTGGGGTTAAAATTATTTAAATTAATATTCATGGAAGTTATATTAATTAGAAAATCAGAAAATTTGATTAATGGCTTAGTAAAGATTCACCTATTAAAACCCGAAATAAACCAAACAGATAAACTAGACCTTTTTATATTTTTGAGATAAAATAAAGGTTTTTATTTTCTAGATTATTGGTTGAAATGAATGTTTATATATTCTCTTAAAATGCTTTATGAGTTGAAATTATTAGTTACACTAGTTTGTGGTAATATGGGTTGCCATAGGGTGTAAAAAACTGGAAAACATTTTGTTGTTAAAAATGTACACTAGATTTACATGTTTACCTAGGTGGTATAATGATGAACATTATTTCTAATATGGGATAGAATATAATGAAAGATTCATGCATATGTTCGACGAAATTAGTATATGATGTTATCATTCCTATATTTAGCATGTCGTGTGATGCATTTGCTAAGTGGAATGTATGTTATTGAATCTTATGGTTTAATTTGTGTTTGAACAATCTACATTGTTAATGCAGAGTAAGGAGTGAGACAAACTTCACTGGCTTACTGGCACTACAATGTTAGATGAAAACAATTTGATCAAGTGGTGTGCAGGAAATTGATAGATCTATAAATCATTTTATATTATTATTTATAAAGCTTCGGCCAAAGTATGTTTAGTGAGACAGTATCATTCATAAGTATGATTTACATGTATGTGTGATATCTTGCAATAGATTGAGTTTTATATGATACATTGCATGTTAGTTAAAAATCATACATCATATGGGTACTAGCTAGTCTCTCTGGATTCCCGTGTTGTCACTATCTACCCATCCGTGAGGGAAGGGCCATTTTTTGATGGGATAGTATGGAGGATTGTTGGTTTGTGGTTGGTGTATAAAAGCATTCAAATGATTCTCTCCCTCCCAAAAATAGTAATACTTATCGAGATGACATTTGACATTGTCACAAATACTTGAAGTTTGGGAACTGAGCTCTAGGGTAGCCGAGTATCTTGTTTGTACATTATAAAATATTGAATGAAGAATTGTAATTTACATTGATGCACTTATGTAGAGGTTATTATGTAAGATTAAAATGTAATTATTGCTTTCTTTACTAGAATATTATACACTCATATATTTAGACACATGTACCTTTATTGTATTATGAACTGTTATCATAATTGTACATGTTTATTTTATTTATCTTTGATAGACTCATGGGTTGTAGTCTACTTTTGTATATATGTTTTCTGTTAAAAAAAATATTTTTCTAGTAGATCCCAACGGGGATGTTACATGTGGTATCAAAGCTATGGTTCAAAATCTTGGACCTAATGAGTCCACTGATATTTTCATAACTTTATTTTGACAGAAAAAAGATGGTGAAAGCAAGTGTTTTAGGAAAGGGTCTTTCAAATACTAGTGACAGTAACCCTCCCTTTGATTCTAGCCGATTTGCTACAGAGCAATCAGTGAAGATGGATCAACTTCTTGTGGTCATGAATGATACTAGAGATAGGATTCTTGCTCTTGAACAAGAGGTTCATGGCTATGCAGGTGCAGAACAACATGATGAACCTGAAGAGCAACTAGTTGAGCAAGAAAATTAGAAGGATGTTAGATCTCAAGTTGTAGAGTTGGCTTGGGATATGAAGAAGGTGAACCCACCTACGTTTGATGGAAATATTCTAGGTGATGAAGTGGAGGCATGGTTGATAGAAATGGAAAAGTATTTCAAAATTTGAAACTAATCCAAAGTCGCCAAGGCAGTATGGGGAGCATACCAGTTGGTTGGTGAGGCAGCTACATGGTGGGCCAATAAAAAGTCAGAAATGAATCTAAATTTTACCACCACTACTTGGGATTAGATTATGTTTATGTTTAGATCATGTTGTCTCCCATAACTATATTTTGATCAAAATCTTATAGACTTTCAAAATTTGAGGCAAGAAGACATGTCAGTGAATGAGTATTCAGAGAAGTTCACCAAACTACTGAAGCATGTTACTCTAATCAGGGAGATGAGAGGTTTTGCATTAGGAAGTTCATCATAGGTTTGAGGCCCTATATTAGTGGAGAATTAGATCTTTATGGACCATCCAACATGGACCAGGTCTTTGAGAAGGCGATTAAGCAAGAGCAAAAGCTGAAGTCTCTTTTGAAAGCTAAAGACACACTCAAGAAGAGGTTTGGCAATCATCAGTGTAACTTCAAGAAGAATTGGAAATAGAGGAGTGGAGACTCCAAGAAATAATTCAAGAATTAGAATGCTAAGCTCAACAATGGATCAGGTAATAAGAAGCAGGGAAATGAATCTAGGGATGGTTTCAAGGAAAACCAACAAAATTTTTGAAAAGGACCACCAGGAAGGTGCTTCAGTTGTAGAGAGGATCATTATGATCATGATTGTACTCAAGATAAGTCAAAGGGCAAAGGCCCTAATAATCAATAGGCTGGTTTCCAGCAGTAGATTCATGTAGTAGTTGACAATCAATAGGTACTTTATTTGATCATCTAGTTTCCATTTTGATAGATACAAGAGCCACTAGATGTTTTATAGCTCCTAAGATGCTTAATAAAGAGTTAGGGTAATGGAAAATTCATGGTCAGTTCAATATGAAAATGACGCAATGGTCATGGTAGATAGATGTTTAGTTGAAGCAGAGATTAAGTTCCCTGAATTCACAACAGTTGTGAATTTTAATGTAACACCTATAGGATCATATGATGTGATCTTGGGAGTCAACTAGCTCACAAAGCATAAAGCCAAAGTTGACTGATACTTGAAAAAGGTGGAGTGACTTGATGATTTTTGGAATCAGATACAAATCCAAGGTGAGAAGAGAGTTGAAGCTTAGGTAGATTTCAACTATGTAGGTTTAAAAAAATCAAGGAAAAACGTGTCAATAATTTGTCATAGAGATAAGTAAAATGGAGGAATCTAGGGAACCATCTCTTGACGATTACCCATTTCTTAGAGATTATCATGATGTGTTTTCAGAAGAGTTGTCAGGTTTTCCTCCTAGACGTGAGTTCAATTTTTTTTATAGATATCATACCTGATTCAGAACCTTAGTCTAAGACACCATATAAGATGACAACCATATAATTGGTAGAACTAAAGACTCAACTTCAGGAGTTGTTGGCTAAAGGGTTGATTATGCAAAGTGTGTTATCATGGGGTGCACCAGTTATCTTTGTCAAGAAGAAGAATGGTACCCTTCGACTATGCATTGACTACAAAATGTTGAACAAGGCAACTATAAAAAATAGGTATCCATTACCTCATATAGATGACCTTCTCGATCAAGTGCGAAGAACAACTATATTTTCCAAGATTGATCTTTGAGCAAGATACCATCAATTGAGGATTCAAGATGAGGACATTTCAAAAATAGCATTCAAAACATGATACTGGCACTATGAGTTTACAATGTTACCATTTGGTCTAACTAATGATCCTACAACATTTATGAATCTCATGAATAGTGTATTTAGAGATTTTTTTGACCACTTTGTGTTCGTTTTCATGGATGACATTCTTATCTACTCAAAGAATGAAGAAGAGCACCTTCAACATTTGGAGTTAGTTTTGCAATGGTTGCAGAAGCACAAGCTTTATGGGAAGCTATCTAAGTGTGCATTTTTTTCAAAAATGGGTGTAGTAATTTGGAAACATTATCTCTACAGATGGTATTTCTATAGATCTAGGGAAGATTAGAGCCATTATGGAATGGTCTACATCGAATAATGTGCATGAAGTTCAAATCTTCATGGGGTTGGCAGGTTATTACAAGAAGTTCATACCAAAGTTTGCAAAAATAGCTAACCTATTTTCTTCCTTACAGTGGAATAATAACAAGTTTGTTTGGTCATAAAAGTGTGAGTTAACTTTTCAAGAGTTGAAAAGAAGGCTTACATCTACACCGGTTTTGAGAGTTTCAGGCCCTAATGGTCATTTTTCAATAGTCACAGATGCTTTAGGAGATGGCCTAGGTGGGGTCATTATGCAAGATAGAGTAGTAGTGGCTTATGAGTCATGAAAGATTAAGAAATATGAGGTGAATTATGCCCCTCATGATTTGGAGCTTGAAATGATTGTGTAGGCTTTGTAAGTATGGTGGCATTATTTGTTGGAAAAACCTTTTGAGCTCAAGGCAGATAATTTGGGACTCAAGTATATTTTCACCCAACCTAATTTGAATGCGCGTCAGAGACATTGGCATGAGTTTTTGTCTGAATATGACTTTGATATCAATTACATCAAGGGTAAAGAGAATAGAGTAGCTGATGTTCTTAGTCATAGAAGGTATATTGTAGATTTAACTACTATTAGGAGTACCTTTAAGGATCAGGTGATTGAGTTCTCTCCAAGAGATGAATTTTATGATCAAGTTTGGAAAGTGTTGTTAGAGAATACTTAGAATCCTCGGTATAAAGGATTTAGTTTGGAGAATGATGGTCTTTTGCATTAGAATAGATATATATATATGTGTGCAAGATTGATAAAATATATAGATCACAGTACTTAAGGATTTGCATGATGCACCTTACTCAAGATATCCAGGGGTAGCCAAGCTCATGGTAGAAATTAGACCATTGTATTTCTAAAAAGAAATCAAGAAAGATGTAACAAATTATGTGTCACATTGTCTGGAGTGTCAGTGAGTGAATGTTGAGCATATACATCTGACTGGATTGTTATATCCTCATGATATTCTAGAATGGAAATGGTAGGTGATTACTATGGACTTTGTTCAATGATTACCAATGTCATAGAATAGGCATGATATGATCTTGGTAGTTATTGACAAACTAATCAAGGTAGCTCACTTCATAATAGGTAATTTGATATATGATGTACCTATCCTTGTGAAGAGATTCATGAAGTGTATAAGTTGCATGGTTTTTCAAAGAACATTTCAGATAGTGATCTGAAGATGACATTGAGGTCTTGGATGACTCTAAATTTAGCTTTGGGTACGCAACTTAACTTTAGTACAGCTTATCACCAAGATATTGATAATTAGACTGAGAGTGTCAATCAGGTTCTTGAGGATCTACTTCAAATATATTACATGAATCAACAGTACAAGTGGGAAGATTATCTTTTATTAGTTGAGTTTGCATATAATAACTCATATTAGTCTGCATTGAATATGACACCATTTGAGACACTTTATAAGAGAAAGTGCAAGACACCCATTAGTTGGGACATGATAGAAGATAGAGTAATTTTTGGACTTGAGATGCTCTTAGAGATGGAAGAGTAAGTTAGATTGATTAGGCAAAGATTGGCCAAGGCCAATGATAGACAAAAGAATTATGCAAATCTAAAGAGAATAGAGAGACACTTCGTAGTTGGTGATAAAGTGTTTTTATGGGTAAAACTACAAAAAAGATCGATTAAATTTGGAAAGTCTACAAAATTGTCTCCATGATATGTGGGAACCTTCAAGGTGGTCGAAGTGGTCAATCTTGTTTCATATAGGCTTGCATTGCCCCCAGCCTTAGCTCATTTACATAATGTCTTTCATGTATCTTATCTTAAGAAATATATAGTTGATCTTATGCATGTGATAGATTGGAATGCTTTGTAGGTTCTATATCTCAAAGTGGTCATAGGAGAACCAATCAAGGTAATTAACACATGCAAACTTCATTTACGTAACAGAGAGATGTCACAATGCAAGGTCTAGTGGGACCAATACTATGAGAATAGTGCTACATGGGAGGACTATGATGAGTTCTTCAAGATATTTTCATATTTATTTGCTTGATTAGATACTATTATGTTATTTTATTTCAATTTAACAATACTTTATATTAGATCATATGTTTGAATAACATTCATCTGAGGCGATGACTAGTTTTAGGGGGGAAGGATGTTACATCATGATTCCTCGCTAAGCTAATTATTTGACTATTTATAGATGATTATGATAGATACACATGATATTGACTATATTTTTTGATTAAGATTGAGATTATGCTATTTTAGGATATTAGTATGTTGCTTAATTAAGTGATAATTCATGATTGCTTAGTATAAGTTGGTTTATTTATGCACTTTCATTTTTAAGCATATTAATAAATTGTAATAGTTACATATTGTTTATTATGATTATCATGTGATATAGCCTAACTACCTGTGTGTTGTGAGGTGAACGCATGATAATTCTTCTCTTGAACATGCTGGAGGGAGAGCATCATTAGAGAAGGTGGTGTAGATGGAGACATTGCTAGTTGACAGAATGCTAGCGAAACCCTGCACACACCATGATAATTAGTCATGTTATAATACATTTAAAAATGATTGTTTACATTCCTTATTTCCACGGTTGCTTAAGTATGTGTGCAAAAAGAATAAGAGTCCCTTGTGTGGTTAGCCTAATAAGTAATTATTATTCTAGAGGCAAAAAAAATTAAAGTAAAATTTAAATTTAGATTATTAGTTATTATTTTATTATTTGTCCTTTAAATTACCAAAATATGATTTTAAATGGCTAAATATGAAAATAGAATTTCATAATTAAATAAAAGGGAATTGTTTTGTTTTAAAAATAATAAAAATAGAAAAATAAATAAAAAATTAGGAAAAACAAGAAAATAATTAAAATAACCTAAAATTAACAAAAAAAACCATAAAACAAAAAGAAAAAAAAACAAAAGGATGGAAGAGAAAATTGGCATCTTTTACTCTATTGAAGAAATGTCATGAAAGAGGTTTGACATAGCTTGGGTATTGGAGAAGAGTGAAGGAGGAGCGAGATACGGAAAGAAGAAGTACAGAGATTCAACTAGCAAATTTGACGGTAAGGGATGTACTTAAAATTCATTTTTTTTGTTAATATGAATGGAATCAATTTTTTTGGAAAATGGATATTAATATATGAATTGTTTAAAATGGGTTTGGTCAAACAATTATAGGTAATACCCTCTAAATTAGCAATACCCAATCCTTCTAGAAAACTCTATACAAGTATACGATGTAAATATTTGGAGTTTAATATTTGTAGTTTAAAAACAGTAGTAAACCCCAAGTTTGGAAAGAATTAATAAATCTATGATAGAAACTAATTATTGTTAGATCGATTTCTAGTGCCATGGATTTCCTTTATTTGGTTTGAGCTTGGGATGCTAAACCACATAACATAAAAACTTAGAAATCTGACTAGCATAGCAATTAACATGGTTTTTTTATGAAGTAGAGTATCTGCCAAAAATCTGGAGGTAAGGCTTCATAAATATAATAGCAGATACATTATTTTACTCAAACAAGAATAAATTATAAAATATTTGTAATGCTTGGACTAGTTGATTTACACCCTGTTTAAAGCGTTGAGTTTTTAAACCTGTATGAAAATTGTAAAATTATTTTATCCATAGCATCAAAAATCCTTGAACTCAACCAAATATGTACTTGAATGATTTGTTCAAGATTTTTTTTTAGTCTTAGATCAAGTTATAATTTTTGAAATTAAAACCATCATCTTTGTTTTAACTACTTTTCTAGTATTTTATTTACTAGGAGCATTGTAGGAGTTAACAAGGTCAAACAGGTATTAGGCGCCCCATATTTAAAAATTTATGTGTTGGGGGGTCGACCCATAGTGATGGTTAGAAATTTACAAATCTACCAATACACTAGGCATTGGTCTTGCCTTTAATTGTTGCTAGGCGTCGACTTATTTTTAAATCCTGCATATGATTATTAGTGAATCGATTTTTTTTAAGAAATTTGTAAGTCCCTTTAAAATCTGGATATTTATTTAAGGAGGTGTCAAATAAAATATAGTTTTTCATCAAACTTGGATAGACGTTTATATAGTTTTTCATCAAATATGGTTAACTCTGCCAAATGCGTCATACGGATCGGCTTAGCATGAGACAAACTTGATTTGGGGCATCACAGCTTCTCTACGGAGTCTTTTTTGTGGAAGAATTATTGGGAAAAAATCCCTTGTATTAATAAAAAAAAAAAAAATTTACTTAGAAGTGGTTGATTTCTATCACTTTAAATGGCATATTTGTTTGGGGATAAAATAAGTGAATTTTACTAGTTGGTAGCTTGTTTATAAGACTTAATCTTATATTAGTGGAATTAATTAATGTAGAGTAAGGGTAATTTTAGAGAAATATGACTTTAGTGTTAAGTTGTGGAGCTAAAAGCTTCACTGTTATGCAAACATGGAGGAGGTGCTGAGTGCCACAGTAACTGACGTCGGTCAGGCCAATCGACGTCGGTTAAAGGTGGACAAGAAGCTGCCGACATCGGTCATGGATCAGCCGACGTCGGTCATCTCCAGACAGACAGCGACCGACGTCGGTCCCCTGTGCGGTTCTAGAACTGTTAATTACACGAAAAGTTTGTTTAACGAACTGGTTGTTTGCATGTAAAGACTAATTTTAGTCTTGAAGCTGCGGTTCTGATTATTGTAATTAGAAGTCTAATTATTATTTGTATGGGATCTATTTAAGAGACCCATAGGCTGTATTGTAAAGTGGTAGACTCTCAAGGATTCTTGTAGAATCGATTCTGTAGAATCAGAGTTCTATTCGTGGAGAATCATAAGGACTTGGTGAGGTAAGGACAAGGGTTCTTCATGTGTGTATGATCTAGGTTGGCAAGTGTGCAAGGCCAGGTTGATCTGCGGTATAAGAAGATCAGGTTAGATCTACATGGTAAGTAAGGTCGATTGATCTGCAGGTGTGTGTGTGTGTGAGATCTAGGTTTGCAGGTGTGCAAAACTAGATTGATTTGCAGGTGACATCAAGATCAGAGAGATCAACAACACAAAAGGTAGCAAGATCAGGTGAGATCTACTTAAAGTACGTGGAGTACTTGGTGGATTAGAAGTAGGTAACAATGATTGAGTTGATTGTCACTTATTGGTGGACTGGCATTATTGTTACTGACTAGAGGAGGTGAACAACAATTTTGTGTTTGAGTTATTTGTTGTGATCGTAATTGAGAGAGTGAACTCTTGAAGGAGAATATTTGTATGCCCTAGAGGTGTGGAAAGCCCTAGAGGTGTGAGAAGAGTGTGGCATCTCTTCATTGTATTTCCTTCTGGAAGAGTATTAATACAATTGGGTATTGTCTCTCATATTCTGTGTTGTTTCTAATTTCTAGTTACTTATTACTTTTAGTTAAATTTCGTGTTTAGTTGCATATGCAAGGTAATCAATTGTGCTCTTAATCCTGACAAAGTGGTATCAGAGCTGTTTGTTGTTCTAAATTCTTGACAAGTGGTATTAGAGCTAAGGTTGCAGGTTCACAGAGCTTGGTTCAGAGCAAGTTTTTGTTTGATTACAGGTCACTCTCAAGGGTTTTTGATTGAGTGAGATTATAGCAATGACAGAAAAAGGTACACTAAAAATAGAAGAATTCAAGAGCAAGAATGATCAATTACAGAGTTATGAAAAGAAAGAGCAGGTAAAGAAAGATTGTTGGTTGGTAGAAGATCAGCATGAAGGAAATGAAGAAGTAGATGTTGCAGGTATTGTTACACATGATGCTCTTGTATGTTTCTTGGATAAAGTAGAATCTTGGTTTATAGATTTTGTTGCCTCTTTTCATGCAACTCAAAATAGAGTATTTTTCCATGTTAATGTCCTTGGAGACTTTGAAAAGATTTATTTAGGGGTTGGTGAGCTTTGTCAAATTATTGGCAAAAGGGAAGTGCAGCTAAAATTGTAGACGGCCAACACATGGGTGTTGATGGATGTCATGCAGGTCCTAGTCTTGAAGAAGAGTCTAATTGCTTCAAAAAAGTTGAGTGATGAGAGATGCACAGTAACTCTCACAGTGGATGCACTTGAATTAGCATGTGGTAAGAAAGTAGGTACTCTTTATCTACCTACTTATATTATTGATTCTCCTTCTGTTGCAAATATATGACTTTGTAGGCTTGGTCACATGAGTAAGAAGGGGATGCATGTTCTTAAGAGAAAGTTAGATGTCTTTGACAAACTTAAGAACTAGAAAGTCTTAGTTTTCATGGAGGAAATGATGGACAGAGAGCATCTGAGTGAGCTGAATAACTCTGAGTAGGGCAGTTTAGATAGGGTTTTGATCTAAGGTGAGCTCGCAGATAAAAAGTTATCACTCATAGAAAAACACAATTACCGACGTCGGTTAGGTAGAACTGACGTCGAATAGGCAGGTACCGACATCGGTCATGTGCAGACCAGAGTCGATGGTGTCGGGCAAGTGGCGACTGATGTCGATCAGGGAATCAACATTGGTGACTAGGTGGACACTGACGTCAGTCAGGAAATCGGTGTTGATGATCAAGTGGAATCAACATCGGTCGGGTGTAGACCAGGGTCAGCCAGGAAACAAAATTTGGGTAGATAGCATGTTGTCAAGGAGTCTCAAACGCCCATATAGAGGACTAAAAGTGTAATTAAGTCTCAAATTCGTTATTCACCTTCTTTATACTATTTGAACTTATTGCTCACTGATGGTCAAGAACCAAGAAGTTTTGAAGAGACAATGTAGATAGAATCCAGGAAACAGTGGGAGCATGGCATGAATTCTTTGGAAGAGAACCAAACATGAGATTTGGTAGAGTTACCAGTCAGAAAGAAAGCACTAAAAATGAATGGATTCCTTGGTTAAAGAAGAGAGAGAATGGACACATGAGATAGAAGGCCAGGTCATATGGTCTTGAGTAAGCTCTAAGACAGTGATACAAGTTTGACAGGTTTATGACAAAGCATGGCTTTAGTCAATGTCAATATAATCACTGTGTTTACTTTACCAAGTTGGCTAATAATTACAACATTATCATGTTACTGTATGTAGTGGAGTCACACATGCAGGGTTTTGCTGACCTAAAAGTAAAGTTAGTTCAGAGGTGTGTCAAGAAGGATTTAGAAGGATCAAAAATCTTTGACATGAGTTTTTCTAGAGACAGAAAAGATCACAGGTTGATGTTGTCTCAAGATGATTGTGTGAATAAGGTAGTGGCGTGGTTCAACATGTAAGATGCAGAACCAGTTAGCACACCTATAGATGGACAATTCATAAAATAGTGTCCTAATTCACATGATGAAGTTAAGTACATGTGTACTAGACCTGTTATTACCCTAATAGTGGGTGTTGTTAGCGAGTTTGTGGCTAATCCAAAAAAGAAGCACTGGAGAGCAGTTCAGTGGATTCTCAGGTATTTGAGAGGGACCAGCAACAGGGATTCATGTTATGCATGGTCAGGGATTTCTCTACATAGGTATGTAGATTTGATATGGTAGTTTACTTGGATGATAAGAGTAGCATCACAGGTTGTGTGGTGGTTAGTCTTCAAGATTGAGCTTGAAGAGAGATACAAGTCAAGAAACAAATTAGATAATGTACAGGTACAGGTGCAGCTATTTATCTCTAAGTGGGAGATTGTTAGGTTGTGGAGCTAAAAGCTTCACTGTTATGCAAACATGGAGGAGGTGTTGAGTGTCACAGTAATCGGCGTCGGTCAGGCTAACCAACATGGGTCAGAGATGGACAAGAAGCTACCAACATCGATCATACATCAGCTGACGCCGGCCATATCTAGATAGACAGTGATTCCATGCGATTCCAAAATTGTTAGTTACACGAACAGTTTGTTTAACGAACCAATTGTTTGCATGTAAAGACTAATTTTAGTCTTGGAGCTGCGGTTTCAATTATTGTAATTAGAAGTCTAATTATTGTTTGTATGGGATCTATTTAAGAGACCTATGGACTGTATTGTAGAGTGGTAGACTCAAAGATTCTTGTAGAATCGGTTCTGTAGAATCAGATTTTTATTAATGAAGAATCATAAGGACTTGGTGAGGCAAAGACAAGGGTTCTTCATGTGTGTATGATCTAGGTCAGCAAGTGTGTAAGGCCAGGTTGATCTATGGTATAGCAAGATCAAGTTAGATCTACATGGTAAGTAAGGTCAGTTGATCTGTAGGTGTGTGTGTGTGTGAGATCTAGGTTTGTAAGTGTGCAAAACCAGGTTGATCTACAAGTGGAAGTAAGATCAGGGAGATCAGCAACACAAAAGGTAGTAAGATTAAGTGAGATCTACTTGGAGTAGGTGGTGTACTCAAACTTAGAGTACGTGGAGTACTTGGTGGATTGGAAGTAGGTAAGAACAGTTGAGTTGATTGTCACTTACTGGTGGACTGACAGTATTGTTACTAACTGGTGGAGGTGAACAACAACTCTGTGTTTGAGTTGTTTATTGTGACCGTAATTGAGAGAGTGAACTCTTGAAGGAGAATATTTGTATGTCTTAGAGGTGTGGGAAGCCCTGGAGGTGTGGGAAGAGTGTGGCATCTCTTCATTGTATTTTTTTTAGAAGAGTATTAATACAATTGGGTATTGTCTCTCATATTTTGTGTTGTTTTTGATTTCTAGTTACTTATTACTTTTAGTTAAATTTTGTATTTAGTTGCTTATACAAGGTAATCAATTGTGCTCATAATCCTGACAAAGTGGTATCAAAGCTGTTTGTTGTTCTAAATTCTTGACAAGTGGTATTAGAGCTAAGGTTGCAGGTTCACAGAGCTTGGTTCAAAGCAAGTTTGTGTTTGATTACAGGTCACTCTCAGGGGTTTCTGATTGAGTGAGAGTATAGTAATGGCAAAAGAAAGTACACTAAGAATGGAGGAATTCAAGAGCAAAAATGATCAATTACGAAGTTATGAAAAGAAAGAACAGGTAAAGAAAGATTGTTGGTTGGTAGAAGATCAGCATGAAAGAAATGAAGAAGTAGATGTTGCAAGTATTGTTGCACATGATGCTCTTGTATGTTCCTTAGATAAAGTAGAATCTTGGTTTATAGATTATGTTGCCTCTTTCCATGCAGACCGAAATAGAGTATTTTTCTATGTTAATGTCTTTGGAGACTTTGGAAAGATTTATTTAGGGGTTGGTAAGCCTTATCAAATTGTTGGCAAAGGAAAAGTGCAGCTGAAATTGTAGACAACCAACACATGGGTGTTGATGGATATCATGCAGGTCCCAGTCTTGAAGAGGAGTCTAATCACTTCAAGAAAGTTGGGTGATAAGAGATGCACAGTAACTCTCACAGCGAATGCACTTGAATTAGTATGTGATAAGAAAGTAGGTACTCTTTATCTACCTACTTGTATTACTGATTCTCCTTCTAATGTAAAGATGTGGCTTTGTAGGCTTGGTCACATGAGTAAAAAGGGGATGCATGTTTTTAAGAGGAAGTCAGATGTCTTTGACAAACTTAAGAACTAGAAAGTCTTAGTTTTCATGGAGGAGATGATGGACAGAGAGCAGCTAAGTGGGTTGAATAACTCTGAGCAAGGCAGTTTTGATAGGGTTTTGATCCAAGGTAAGCTCACAGATAAAAAGTTATCACTCACAAGAAAACATAGTTATCGACGTCGATTAGGTAGAACTAATGTCAAACAGATAGGTACCAATGTCGGTTATGTGTAGACTAGAGTCAGTGGTGTCAGGCAAGTGGTGACCAATGTTGGTCAGGGAATCAGCGTCGATGACCAGGTGGACACTGATGTCGGTCAGGGAATCGATGTCAGTGATCAGGTGAAATCTACATCGGTCAGGTGTAGACCAAGGTCGGCCAAAAAATAAATTTTGGGTGGACAACAAGTTGTCAAGGAGTCTCAAATGCCCATATGGAAGACTAAAAGTGTAAGTAAGCCTCAAATTCGTTATTCATCTTCTTTATACTACTTGAACTTATTGCTCACTGATGGTCAAGAACCAAGAAGTTTTGAAGAGACAATGCAGGTAGAATCTAAGAAACAGTGGGAGCATGGCATAAATTGTTTAGAAGAGAACTAAATAAGAGATTTGGTAGAGTTGCCAGTCGAAAAGAAAGCACTGAAAGAGGAATAGATTCATTGGTTAAAAAAGAGAGAAAATGGACACGTGAGATAGAAGGCCAGGTCATATGGTCTTGAGCAAGCTCCAGAACAGTGGTACAAGTTTGATGGGTTTATGACAAAGCATGGCTTTAGTCAATGTCAATGTAATCACTGTATTTACTTTACCAGGTTGGATAATGATTGCAATATTACCCTGTTAATATATGTAGTGGGGTCACACATGCAGGGTTTTGCTGAGCTAAGGGTAAAGTTAGTTCAGAGGTGTGCCAGGAAGGATTTAGAAAGAGCAAAAATCTTTGGCATGAGTTTTTCTAGAGACAGAGAAGATCACAAGTTGATGTTGTCTCAAGATGATTGTGTGAATAAGGTAGTGGCGTGGTTCAACGTGTAGGATGCAGAACCAGTTAGCACACTTATGGATGGACAGTTCACAGAACAGTGTCCTAATTCACATGATGAGGTTAAGTACATATGTACTAGACTTGTTATTGTCTCAGTAGTGGGTGTTGTCAACGAGTTTGTGGCTAATCCAAGAAAGAAGCACTGGAGAGCAGTTCAGTGGATTCTCAGATATCTGAGTGGGACTAGTAGCAAGGATTCATGCTATGCATGGTCAGAGACTTCTCTACATGGGTATGTAGATTCGGATATGGCAGCTTACTTGAATGACAAAAGTAGCATCACAGATTGTGCGGTGGTTGGTCTTCAAGATTAAACTTGAAGATGGATACAAGCCAAAAAATAAATTAGATGATGTACAAGTATAGGTACAGGTGTAACTATTTATCTCCAAATGGGAGATTGTTAGGTTGTGGAGCTAAAAGCTTCACTATTATGCAAACATGGAGGAGGTGCTGAGTGTCATAATAACCGACGTCGGTCAGGCCAATAGACATTGGTCAGAGGTGGATAGGAAGCTGCCGACATCGATCATGGATCAGCCGATGTCGGTCATCTCTAGACAGACAATGACTGACGTTGGTCGCCTGTGCCGTCTCAGAACTATTATTTACATGAATAGTTTGTTTAACGAATCGATTGTTTGCATGTAAAGACTAATTTTAGTCTTGGAGCTACAGTTTTAATTATTGTAATTATAAGTCTAATTATTATTTATATGGGATCTATTTAAGAGACCCATGGGCTGTATTGTAAAGTGGTAGACTCTCAAAGATTCTTGTAAAATTGATTTTATAAAATCAAAGTTCTATCTGTGGAGAATCATAAAGACTTGGTGAGGCAAGGACAAGGGTTATTTATGTGTGTATGATCTAGGTCGGTAAGTGTGCAAGGCCAAGTTGATCTATGATATAGCAAGATCAGGTTAGATCTACATGGTAAGTAAGGGCGATTGATCTGCAAGTGTGTGTGTGTGTGTGTATGAGATCTAGGTTTGCAGGTGTGCAAAACCAAGTTGATCTGCAGGTGGCAGCAAAATCAGAGAGATTAGTAACACAATAAATAGCAAGATCGGGTGAGATGTACTTGGAGTACGTAGTGTACTCAAACTTGGAGTACATGGAGTACTTGGTGGACTAGAAGTAGGCAATAACGATTGAGTTGATTATCACTTATTGGTGGACTGACAGTATTGTTACTGACTGGTGGAGGTGAACAACAACTCTGTGTTTGAGTTGTTTGTTGTGACCGTAATTGAAAGAGTGAACTCTTGAAGGAGAATATTTATATGTCTTAGAGGTGTGGGAAGCCTTAGAGGTGTGGGAAGAGTGTGGCATCTCTTCATTGTATTTTATTTTAGAAGAGTATTAATACAATTGAGTATTGTCTCTCATATTCTGTGTTGTTTCTTATTTCTAGTTACTTATTACTTCTAGTTAAATTCTATGTTTAGTTGCTTATACAAGGTAATCAATTGTGCTCCTAATCCTGACAAAGTGGTATCAGAGCTGTTTGTTGTTCTAAAATCCTGACAAGTGGTATCAGAGCTAAGGTTGCAAGTTCACAGAGCCTAGTTTGAAGTAGGTTTGTGTTTGATTACAGGTCACTCTCAGGGGTTTCTGATTGAGTGGGAGTATAGCAATGGTAGAAAAAAATATACTAAGAATGGAGGAATTTAAGAGTAAGAATGATCAATTACAGAGTTATGGAAAGAAAGAGCAGATAAAGAAAGATTGTTGGTTGGTAGAAGATCAGCATGAAGGAAATGAAAAAGCAGATGTTGCAGATATTGTTGCACAAGATGCTCTTGTATGTTCTTTGGATAAAGTAGAATCTTGGTTTATAGATTCTGTTGCTTCTTTCCATGCAGCCTGAAATAGAGTATTTTTCCATGTTAATGTCTTTGGAGACTTTGAAAAGATTTATTTAGGGGTTGGTGAGCCTTGTCAAATTGTTGGCAAAGGGGAAGTGCAGCTGAAATTACAGATGGCCAACAGATGGGTGTTGATGGATGTCATGCAGGTCTCAGTCTTGAAGAGGAGTCTAATTGCTTCAAAAAATTTGGGTGATGAGAGATGCACAGTAACTCTCATAGCGGATGCACTTGAATTAGCATGTGGTAAGAAAGTAAGTACTCTTTATCTACTTACTTATATTACTGATTCTCTTTCTATTACAAAGATGTGGCTTTGTAAGCTTGGTCACATGAGTAAGAAGGGGATACATGTTCTTAAGAGGAAGTCAGATGTCTTTGAAAAACTTAAGAACTGGAAAGCTTTAGTTTTTATGGAGGAGATGATGGATAGAGAGCAGTTGAGTGGGCTGAATAACTCTGAGCAGGGCAGTTTGGACAAGGTTTTGATTCAAGTCCCCTGCCATCTCTGAAGTGCTTGACCCTGCATAACATGTTAACCTACTATTGGTCCCTCTCAGATACTTGAGAATCCACTGAACTGCTTTCCAGTGCTTTTTTCTGAATTGGCCATGAACTCGCTAATAACACCCACTACTTAGGCAAACTCAGGTCTAGTACACATGTACTTAACATCATCATGTGAATTGAGACACTGTTCTGTGAACTGTCCATCCATAAGTGTGCTAATTGGTTCTGCATCTTGCATGTTGAACCACACCACTACCTTATTCACACAATCATCCTGAGACAACATCAACCTGTGATCTTTTTTGTCTCTAGAAAAACTCATGCCAAAGATTTTTGCTCCTCCTAAATCCTTCTTGGCACACCTCTGAACTAACTTTACCCTTAGCTCAGCAAAACCCTGCATGTGTGACCCCACTACATACAGTAATAAGATAATGTTGTAATTATTATCCAACCTGGTAAACACAGTGATTACATTGACATTGACTAAAGCCATGCTTTGTCATAAACCCTTCAAACCTGTACCACTGTCTTGAAGCTTACTCAAGACCATATGACCTAACATTCTGTTTCACGTGTCCATTCTCTCTCTTCTTTAACCAAGAAATCCATTCATCTTTTAGTGCTTTCTTTCTAGCTGGCAACTCTACCAAATCTCTCGTTTGGTTCTCTTTTAAAGAATTCATGTCATACTCTTACTGTTTCTTGAATTCTATCTGCATTGCCTCTTCAAAACTTCGTAGTTCTTGACCATCAGTGAGTAATAAGTTCAGGTAGTATAAAGAAGGCGAATAATGAATTTGAGGCTTACTTACACTTTCAATCCTCTATATGGGTGTTTGAGACTCTTTGACAACTTGTTGTCCTCCCAAAATTTGTTTCCTGACTGACCCTGGTCTACACCTGACCGATGTCAATTCCACTTGATCATCGACACCGATTTCTTGACCAATGTCAATGTAAACCTAGTCGTCGACGCTGGTTCTCTGACTGACATCGGTCATCACCTGCCTGACACCACCGACTCTGGTCTACACATGATCGACGTCGATACCTGCCTGTTCGATGTTGGTTCTACCTGATTGATGCTGGTAATTGTGTTTTCTTATGAGTGATAACTTTTTACCTACGAGCTCACCTTGGATCAAAACCCTGTCCAAATTGCCCTGCTCAGAGTTATTCAGCCCACTCAGCTGCTCTTTGTCCATCATCTCCTCCATGAAAACCAAGGCTTTCTAGTTCTTAAGTTTGTTAAAGACATCTGACTTCCTCTTGAGAACATGCATCCCCTTCTTACTCATGTGACCAAGCCTATAAAGCCACATCTTTGCAATAGAAAGAGAATCAGTAATACAAGTAGGTAGATAAAGAGTACCTACTTTCTTACCATATGTTAATTCAAGTGCATCCACTGTGAGAGTTATTGTGCATCTCTCATCACCCAACTTTCTTGAAGCAATTAGACTCCTCTTCAAGACTGGGACCTGCATGACATCCATCAACACCCATATGTTGGTTGTCTCTAATTTCAGCCACACTTCTCCTTTGCCAACAATTTGACAAGGCTCACCAACCCCTAAATAAATCTTGCCAAAGTGTCCAAGGACATTAACATGGAAAAATACTTTATTTCAGGCTGCATGAAAAGAGGCAACAAAATCTATAAACCAAGATTCTACTTTATCCAAAGAACATACAAGAGCATTTTATGCAACAATATCTGCAACATCTGCTTCTTCATTTCCTTCATGCTGATCTTCTACCAACCAACAATCTTTCTTTACCTGCTCTTTCTTTCCATAACTCCATAATTGATCATTCTTTCTCTTGAATTCCTCCATTCTTAGTGTACTTTCTTCTTGCATTGCTATACTCTCACTCAATCAAAAACCCCTGAGAGTGACCTGTAATCAAACACAAACTTGCTTTGAACTAGGCTCTGTGAACCTACAACCTTAGCTCTGATACCACTTGTCAGGATCTAGAACAAATACAGCTCTGATACCACTTTGTCAGGAATCTAAAACAACAAATAGCTTTGATTTCACTGTCAGAATTAGGAGCACAATTGATTACCTTTGTATAAGCAATTAAACATGGAATTTAACTAGAAGTAACAAGTAACTAGAAATCAGAAACAACACAAAATTTGAGAGACAATACAAACTTGTATTCAACTCATCCAGAAATAAAATACAATAAAGAAGATGCCACACTCTTCCCACACCTCTGAGGCTTCTCACACCTCTAGGGCTCCCAGTAATTCTCTTTCAAGAGTTTTCTCTCTCAATTATGGTCACAATAAACAACTCAAACACAGAGTTGTTCACCTCCACCATTCAGTAATAATACTACCAGTAC
Source organism: Torreya grandis (assembly GCA_037957365.1). Classification (NCBI taxonomy): domain Eukaryota; kingdom Viridiplantae; phylum Streptophyta; class Pinopsida; order Cupressales; family Taxaceae; genus Torreya; species Torreya grandis. Next base: position 2,393,950 of record JARHVA010000336.1, read on the forward strand.
ATAAGTACTCAAAGTACTCCAAGTAGATCTCCCTTGAACTTGCAACAACCTACAAATCAAATGATCTTACTTACCATGTAAATCTACCCTGATCTTGCAACACCTGCAGATCAACCTGGTTTTGCACACCTACAAATCTAGATCTTACAATCGAAAGGATCTCTTCCTTGTCCTTGATTACAATATATCCCCATGAGTCTATTATATAGATCCCATGCAAACAATAATTAGACTTATAATTACAATAATTAGACATGTAGCTCCAAGACTAAAATTAATCTTTACATGCAAACAACCAGTTCGTTAAACAAACTATTCATGAAACTAGCAGTTTTGAACCGCACAAGAGACCGACGTCGGTCGCTATTTGTCTGTAGATGACTGACGTCGACCGATCCATGACCGATGTCGACAGCTTCTTGTCCACCCCTGATCGACGTCGGTGACTGTGGCACTCAGCAACCTCCTCCATGTTTGCATATAGTGAAGCTTTTAGCTCCACAACCTTTTAGTTGGTAGCTTGTTTATTAGACTTACTCTTATATTAGTGGAATTTATTAATGTAGAGTAAGGGTAATTTTAGAGAAATATGACTTTAGGTTCTAATATTATTTTTTTGAGCATATTGAAATGGGTTGGGTTGCCAAATTGATCTCAAAAATCGTCATACAATATATATATATATATATATATATATATATATATATATATATATATATATATATATATATATACTAGAATAATCTTAAATGGCTATAAGTATTATATAACCATGAGGTTTTGAAATATGGAAAATAAAATAATAATACATTAAGCATCATGGTAACGAAGCTCGAGAGTTTCATAAACTATTGGAATCGGTTTTCCTCTTAAAAATTCCCTATAATTACATTTATAAGTAATCGATAGGCAAACCAATATTTATGTGTAGGTCGAAGTTGAACAAGATTCACTTCTTTATCTTGCGAAATCAAACCAAAAGAACTTTTAGACTCTTTAAATATGAAATAAAACTAGTAGAACATTGAATTAAAGTTACGTCTACCTGGGGTTAAAATTATTTAAATTAATATTCACAGAAATTATAATAATTAGAAAATGAGAAAATTTGATTAATGGCTTAGTAAAGAATTGCTTATTAAAACCCAAAATAAAGTAGACCTTTTTATGTTTCCAGAATAAAATAAAGGTTTTTATTTTCTAGATTATTGGTTGAAATGAATGTTTCTATATTCTCTTAAAATGCTTTATGAGTTGAAATTATTAGTTACATTGGTTTGTGGTAATATGGGTTGTCATAGGGTGTAGAGAACTGGAAAACATTTTGTTGTTAAAAATGTACACTAAATTTGCATGTTTACCCAGGTGGTATAATGATGAACATTATCTCTAGTATGAGATAGAATATAATAAAAGATTCATGCATATGTTAGATGGAATTAGTATATGTTGTTATCATTCCTATTTTTAGCATGTCATGTGATGCATTTGATAAGTGGAATGTATGTTATTGACTCTTATGGTTGAATTTGTGTTTGACCAATCTACATTGTTAATGCAGAGTAAAAACTGAGATGGACTTCACTGGCTCACTTATATTACAATGTTAGATGAAGGCAATCTGATCAAGTGGTGTACATGAAATTGATAGATCTATAAATCATTTTATATTACTATTCATAAAGCTTTGGCCAAAGTATATTTAGTGAGGCATTATCATTCATAAGTATGGTTTACATGTATGTGGGATATCTTGCAATAGATTGAGCTTTATATGATACACTGCATGTTAGTTAGTTAAAAATCATATAGCACAAGGGTAGTAGCTAGTCTCTCTGGATTCCAATGTCGTCACTATCTACCCGTCTGTGAGAAGAGGGCCATTTCTTGATGGGATAGTGTGGGAGATCGTTGGTCCATGGTTGGTGTGAAAAAGTGCTCAGATGATGCTTTTCCTCCCCACAATAATACTACTTATTGAGACGACATTTAATATTGCCACAAATACTTGAAGTTTGGGAACTGAGCTTCAGGGTAGCCGAGTATCTTGTTTGCACATTGTAAAATATTGAATTGAAGAATTTTAATTTACATTGATGCACTTTTACAGAAGTTATTGTGTACGATTAAAATGTAATTACTACTTTATTTACTCAAATATTATACACTCATGTATTTAGACACATGTACCTTTATTGTATTATGAACTGTTATCATACTTGTACATGTTTACTTTATTTATCTTTGATAGACTCTCAGGTTGTAGTCTACTTTTCTATATACGTTTTCTATTTATTTATTTTTAAATATTTTTCTAGTAGATCCTAGTGGGGAAGTTATAATCATAAATTATTTTTCTTGTGATATAAATATTTTTTCTTCTATCAATGGAAAAGCTTCACCAATCCTTTTTGCTTCTGTGTGGAAAATAATCCTAAGTAAGCTATCCCACCATATGCTTCATCTTTGTTAGCACAGGTTTTCAAAATAGGAGTGTTGTAGACACTCATATTTGGTAGTAGACAATTATGTCAAAATTGATCAATATTTAACATACTTGAATTATGCATGCATACATGACTCATGCTCACATTCTTTCTTAGCCATTCATCCATAAGTGGGCATAACCTTCTCAAATTGTCATTATTGTTACCTAGGATTTCCTTTGTCTTTATCTAAACAACTTAATATTATTATTAGACTACCACTTGATCTCAAATCATTATTCTTGTTCTCTAGATAGGTCAATGCCTTCTCACATAGTGTTGCGCTATGAAACTATCCACAAGGATCGATTTATCTGTGTGCCCTTTAACGATCATTTTACCACCTTCAAATTCTCCATATGGTTCAGTTCATACATATTGCATGTCAATTTAGAGGAAATTACCTAAATATTCAAGTATATAAACACATCAAGCCTAAGCCTATTCATACCTAGCACTTGTCTATTAATAAAAAACATTGCACATTAATAGGAACTACACTAAAGTTTTCAAATCTAAAAGACCTCAAAAGAGAAAGCCTTAAACTAAGTTTAAATACCATTGCAATAAAATATTACAATTTGTCAAGTGTTGAAAAGTCATACATATGCTTGCATTAAATGTTAGTATTACACTAATTACACTGACTCAATTAGGTGGGAGAACTATGTTCACTGTGACTTCACACTTGAGATTATATGATACATAGGCAATGCCTAACCATAGGGTGTAGCTGAGGTCAACTCAACCCATCCATTTCACCTACTTTCCCCATTCACAATGATTTCATCATAAAATATAAAGAGCTAGGGTTTCCAAACACGGAGAAGGAAAATATAATTATTTGTGCTAGATCACAGATCTCTACATAAACACGAGTTACTGGAAGACAAGCACAATGAGTGAAATAATCATAGAATCAACAAAGTCAACATGGATTGTTCTGCACTCTAGCAAATGATTCTGCATTATCATATATGTGCAGGAAGTGCAGATACTCCTAGTAAATGCAAACACTCTATTTCTAGATACCATCATTTTTAGGCCCTTTCTTGATCTCTGTTGAGATTGCACTTGATCACAACCCTACACATTCTAGAAACAAGCTAGCACCCAATTCCTTTTGTATTTCCATAAATATTAAGTTGTGATAAATCAATAAAACTCTACTAGTTACACTCATAATTGTATGTGAATGTTATAACATATGCAATCTTATTTATCCTCAATTTTATCCTATTAAGTGCACTTAAGAAATAAACCCTTATTGGTGTCTTTCTTCATTGTTCTGAGCACAACAAACCCTAGATTCCTTAGGCTTTCCTTTTTATTTCCCAGGGTTTTAGAATTTTGTATTTATCTCTAATTTTTAGACATGATTTTTTATTTTCCCTTATCGAAACATCTTTGTAAAGGATTTGCACAGTGTATATTTTTTTAATTCAATTTATGATGAGCATAATTACATGTTACTTTCTTATAATTTTTAATATATTTAACAACTATATAATAAAGAGTGACATATCATTTTTTTATCATTCTAAGGTTGCAACTAATCATGAAGAATCTTTAATATGCATTAGTACTCTAAGTGTGGCTTATTTTGTTTCTCAAAATTGTGATAACTGCCATCCCTCGCAAGTGGTCCATGCTATCACTATTATAAGAGGAAGAGTGATTCATTATCTGCTACAAAGTGGAGGTCATCAAAATGGTCCTCATTATCCCCCTCCACCTCTTGCCAATCATCTTGCTAGACATTGTATGCATATTCAATCCAAATAACCTAGGGTTTTTGCTTGTGAACCCTTGCTAGATAAAATAGTAGATATGAGGGAGTAAATAGAGGAGTTCCTAGATTAAATATGTTTAAATGTTACATGAATTGATTATAATATTGACTATCTAAAGCATCCTAAATACACTAGTGTAAATTGTATCTTTGCCTCTACATTCAAGAATTTTGTACCACTAAATATTTCATCTCAATTATGGGTTAAGAAGTAATGAGATTCTAAAACTACTGAATCAATAAGTTTGCATAATCATCGTAAGAATCCATGTGAAACTATAAGGGACATGTTTTGAAATTAGTTAATCATCTTGTCTCCTATACATCCTCTTAAGATATATCATAGAATGCATGGACATCATATAGATAGTTATTGGGATTTGAAGAGAAGAATAAAAAATATGATTAATAGTAGTGATCCTACATTGGATGAATATATTTAAGCATCACCAAATTTAAGCACACCTCCTATAAGTTAGTAACCTACTAAAATTGTGGTTACATCTTCTAAGGAACAACTAAACAAAGAATAGTTACATAAAGAAAAATTGCGTAAGGAACAATCCAACAAAGAATAGTTACATAAAGAAAAACTGAATAAAAATTGATTGAAAACTGAAAGGTTATAACAAGAAAAAACTACAACAATGAAAAATTACTAAAATAAAAGTTATAAAAATAAGCGTAAGATAAAGAACAAAGTGTACTTATGAAAGCACAAATTAACAAATCAAAAATGGTGAATTTGCTCCATTAAATGGTGAGGTTGCTTTGCAAAAAAATTCCAACTTTAGGAGGGTTCACTTTCCAAATACCAAATTTCAAACTCCTAACTTGTTTGTCATAGGTTTCGCTAACTATATAAGTGGATTTAGTGCCAAACAAAGCAAGTTTTCACTCACATTTTGATTTAATGCTTAAGCAAAGAACCCATGCTTCATTTTAGTGTTGTTAAAATATTTGTTTCCTTTGCAGTTACTTTATTCACATCATTTAAAGTTTGCATCTCTTAAGTTTTATTTTAGGTTGCTTGTTTTGTGGATAACTTATTTGTGTATACTCTTCTCTTGCCCATTTGTGGCATCTTGAGAATCATAAACACTTTGGTTATCATTCTATTTTTCTAAAATAATGTTAGAAAATGCTCTTATATTTCCCATCCATGGGGTCTTAAGAATAAAAAATAATAATTCTTTCATTTTATTTTGTTTGCATAGGGTGAATTTCATCTCCTTCCTGTGAGTCCTTAGGGCACGAAGATTGGGACTTCATTCCCCAATGCATGTACCAACCTCATACATTCAATGGGGCATATAATTGGAGGTTGTATTCAATCATTATTTGTTGAGTGGTTTCATTTATTAAGCACATCCATGAAGTGGTAGGGCTTTCATGCTCCAACACAAACCTCAAACTGTATCCCTCGATGCCTAAATATTTTGGTAGTAGAAGTGACATCCTTATTTATAGTGTGTGATTCAATTTTATTTTTGAAAATTTCTAGATTGAAAGAGGTCCAACAAAGTGAAAGTTATTTATGATTTTGTAAATTTATAAACGGATTTGATGGTTGGATAAATGGTTAATGTAGAAGACAATGGAGTTTCAACATGAGAAGTCGAGGGTAGAAGATTACCAAATTAATGTAGAGAGGGGGATATTAGAATACTTGAAGGAAAGGAAGGTACAAAAAAGAACAAAGAGATTAGTTAGGAGTAGGTAGCCTACTTCAAATGCATCATAATATAGAAAAAATATAAACACTTGAAAAGACATGGCCTTTTGTTTAGGTATCTCAAAATGAGACACAAGTATTCATTTAGGTGACTATTAACATATGGATAGGAATTTTTATTATTTGTAATAAAAGAGAGAATAATTGTATTTATGTCAAAAAGGGAGTCAAAAAGTCATTCGATAAGAAGAAATGTTTTAAAAGGCAAAAATCCATCTTGGGCTTATAAATGAATGAAGATGCTAAGAAAGGAGTGAGTGAGCAATTAAGCAAGAAGAAATCTATTGTAATCCATTGTTCAAATAGATTTGTATCCCATGGCCTCTTGGCATAAGAGCAATGAAGAGGGTGTAATAATCAAGACCATTCTAAGCAATGCAACCATAAGGGATAAAAGATTAATTACAATTCTTGAGATTAAACTTTTAAACCTCTTACCCATCAATAGTTTACGTAATTTGATTGGCAAACAAAGTTAAACTTGGATCTTAATGTCAATGAGGACCACACATCTTATTTATTTAGGGTAGTAACATATATCCTAAGAATATAATGTGAAAAACTTGTTTTGCTTCACATTTGAGCCCAATAAGTTCATCAGAAGGTTTCCTTACATTTTTATGTAAGTTAAGATGGTGTTGATGATAAGAAACAAACATGCATTCTTAAAGAGGATTTGAATATAATGAACAAACCTGGGTCTGAACCAAAGAGCTTTCACCATGGCAAGGATGAAGTACTCCACAATGAATTTAAAAGTTGAATCTTGTAGAAGCGTGTCTACGAAAAGTATTAATAAGACTTATGAAGATATTAAAATGTAAATTATTAAAAAGGATTTGAAAGAAATGAATAAATTTTAGTCTGAACTAAATATATTTTGTTTGACAAGGATGAAGGACTCCACGATGAATTTTAAAATTAAATCTTATAGGACATGTTTGTGATAGGCATTAATAAGACTTGTGAAGATATAAAAGTATAAGTTACTAATAATTTATTAGCAAACTACTTTAAAATTTAGTTTGGATTATATGTAATTAAAATAGGAAGGAAATCACTCTAAGGCATTGCCAACCAAAGTATAATTTATGTTGGCATTGATTGGGGCTAGGCATAAGCCCTACATGAATTTGATGTAGTAATAGGCTTGTTGGGACACTTTAGCCAAACGTGGACATGGAATAATAATCCTTTAGTTTTATAAAGACATCTTAAAGCACGTGTAGAATTTTATGTCATAGTGACATGTCAATTAATGTAGATATAATATCATGTTGCTCATAAAAAAACACATTCTTTGAGAATACAACTCACTTTTAATTGAAAAATAAAATGAAATAAAATCTTGACCATTTAATTGTCATAATCTAATTAGTGTAGATGATGGTAAAACACATTATCACTCCATCCACCAAGTACAAATCCCATGAAATACCAAACATGGATGAGGTTAGGTTCGAGTCCCTATTGAATTTGATGGAATGGATACCCCTCAATCCGAAGCTACATCTAGTTAAAAAACATAAATTTAAAATGGATAATAATAAAAATAATAAGTGCTCATTCACTAAACTATAATGTATTTAAAAAATATTTTCATTTATTAAAATACAAAATATAATGTGCTTAAAATAGTAGTTTTCATTCACCAAACTACAAATTAGAATGTATTTAAAATAGTAGTTTCATGTACTAGAATAAAATACAAACTACTAGTTTGGCAATGAAAAGGTTTTCCTCTGAAAAACATTATGAAACACCATGAATTATATCCTTTTCCTTGTATTGCATTAGAGTGGAGTAAAGATACATGTTTATCCCACATGTATTCGACATTGGGTAAAACAAAAATAATATCGTATAAATAGTGAGGGGAGAGGTTGAAGAAAACATACCTTTCTCGACCCTTTGGCTAAGATCAAGTGTAGTATCTATTCTTATCAATTTAATATCTGATACATGGTTCAATGAAATACAAGATATTAAATTAATTTCCCCACAGGGAGGGTCCAAAAAATAGCTCGCTTTTAGGGCCTTTGCATGTCACTTTTGTTTTGCATTATTGTAGAGGCCCGATACACCCCAATACCCCCATATCAAATATTATGTTAATATTTAATGTCTACCAATTGTTGTGATGTTGTGTGTCATAAATAAAGTTTCTTTTGAATCTTTAAATTTGAAAATATGCTTCATCTAAATTTTAAAAAAATGAATATAAAATTGAAAATGAATAATAAGTGAAAATAGTAAGTTGTGATTTAGCAAACTGCAAAGTATAATGTATTTAAAATAATAGTTTCATGTAGAAAAATAAAGTACAACTAGTAGTTTACCAATAAAATGGTTTTCCTTTGTAAAACAATATGAAACACAACGAAGTATATCCTTTTCCTCATATATTAGGTAGTTAGCAGAGTGAAGAGAGATGTGTATATCACATATATCAAAGACTCCATGATGGCAAGGATGAAGGCCTCCACAATGAATTTAAAAGTTGAATCTTATAAAGACGTGTCTGCAAAAAGTATTTTAGATATGTATGGTTTTGATGGGACCTTTACCCTATATTAATATGGAAAATACATAACATACCAGGTTAGAAACACCATGGCCCAGAAGAAACGAATACAAAGAACCTAAAGGCAAAGAGTAACCAAACAACAAGCCTACCTACTACCCAAAAACTAGTATCAAACATCAACTTGTGGGATAGTAATCTAAAACATTATCAATCTTGCCTTTTTTTTCCTTTTTTATTTTTAACTTCCTACAACATTTCATGCTCAAAATTCACTACAACTAATTGTTTATCAGAGTTATGTGTTTCAAAGTTTTTATTTTAAGGGAGATCCTTGTCTAAGTTTGTGTGTTTAGATTCATGTCCTATTTTCACTCCCCCTACTAGCTACTTCAAAGGGGGATTTTGAACAAAATCTATAAAATCTTTATTGGGCACTTCTTCTTTAGCGTGCGCAGCTTTTTCTCCTTTCTTGTTATCTCCCAATTCTATATCTTCTTGTGTTTCTTGTTATCTCCCAAGGAAGGTACAATGTACACCATTAAACATCTTTTATTTTGTTTCTATTAGTTATGGGGTGCCATTAGGATGCCTATAAATATTAGAGAGGTATTTTTTATATGCAATTTTTGCAATATTATAATAGGAAAAATGTGTGAGAGTAAATTGTTAGTGAGTTGAGGAATATAAGAATATATTCTTGTTTATTGCCCAAGGGTTAACTTAAATAACCATTGACCACCTCAATGCACTATAAAAATAGTGTCCTCTCGTAGAAATAACTGTAGTAATGAAAAATAGTCTAAAAAATAAGAGGAATGTGGTATATTTAAAAATTAAAGATAAGGCATGTGTTTAATATGTTTTAACTTTGACCCCATTCTATTCGTTTGTTATGACACCAAGATGTATTGATTGAATGATTGATTTCAATATTTAAGTATCTTTTTAGAGCAAGATGTGGTCATAGAGGGAAGCATGATTACAAACATATTTTTTGTGCAGAACAAAGGAAGGAAAGTCTTGTAAAGATTTATCTATTTCTATAAATTGGGTTGGCGTTCATGGTACATAGGTTACTAATCATGACATTTCTTGCCACATTATCTATAGGGAATTCTATGACCCTCCTCTTCCTCTTTCTAAACCCTGTAAAAATTCGCATAGTAATTGAGATCTAATTATGTTTGTTTGTGAGCTTAATAAATAGAGTTGAATTATCATATCAATATAATTATCATATTGATTTATATATCATTAGAATTATCAAATTTATATACCCTGCATGGATTTGACATAGTATCAAGCTTATTGGGATAATTTAGCTAGACGTGGATGTGGAATAAGAATCCTTAGTTTTAGAAGGACATCTTAAACTACATGTAGAATCTTATGTAGTGGTGACATGTCAATTAATACATAGATATAATATCGTGTTGCTGGCTAAAAAACATATTTTTTGAAAATACAACTCAATTATAATTAAAAAATAAAACAAAATCTGGACCATTTAATAATTAAAAGAGTTGTACTCTAATTGGTGTAGGGGATGGTACAATGCCTTATCACTCCATCCACTAAATAAAAATCCCACAAGATATCAAATAGGGACAAGGTCAGGTTCGAGTCCCAACTGAATTTAGCGAAATAGATACTCCTCAATATTAGGCAATAAATTGAAGAAGGTCAATTATTTGTAACCTGATACTGATAGATGCTAAAAAATACACTAAAAAATCAAGATCGTTATCATTCCATATAAAAAAGAGAGTTTCTATTAAATTTGAAAATATGATTCATCCCATTTTTAAAAAATGAATATAAAATTGAAAATGAATATTAACTGAAAAATGGTAACTTTTTATTTACTAAAGTACAAACTATAATGTATTTAAAATAGTAGTTTGTGAATGAAATGGTTTTCCTTAGCAAACACCATGGATTATATCTTTTTCGACATGCTTTTTACTATTCCAATAATATCACTTAACTAGACAAACCAATGTAATACAAAGAACTCTCTCCAAATGCTTGTCTGATTTCTTAAAAAAGTTTGTGGTTTTTTTCAAATGATCTCTATATAAGTAAGTGCATTGAGATGCATGTGTAGTGATAGATTAATTGAACTCAAATTGACACCCTATTGCCCAGAAAACTACCATTAAATGACTAAATGATTCATAATGACACGACCTCAAATGATGGGTGAACACTAACTGAATGGGACTAAAGAAAATCCCAAAACTGTATTGATTGCATTTTTGGGTCCCAAAATTATACTAGATACTATTCCAAGAATATCACCACACAATAATGAAATAAAGGGGGGAGAGAAAAAGGGAGGACACAATGCCAAACCAAAAAAATGCATCAATAATGCTTATATTAGAAAAATAATCCAAAAATACATAAGTATCTTAAAATCATATGATTTAATGACTAATAAATATGTAGGGGCCATTTTTATGTATCAAGATTTAGCTCCACATTGATGTGTGAGAGTGTGCATACATATCAAAGTAAATAAACATGGTATGGATAAAAAAAATTGTGCCCTTTAAACTCTTGAAACAAACTCCGTTGTACCTATGAATCACACAAGAATATTATTTATTTTTCTATACACACATGGGTGAGTGCCAATATTAATATGTTGTCATCTAGAAAATTGAATAAAAAAATGCTTGATTATGCTAAAAATGTGTACAATTTGCATGTGATATCATGTCTCTAAATATGCATTCAATCCCAAATGCTTTACTGACTACAATTTTCAGTGATAAAAATCAAGCTAAACCAAATTTATGAATACTACAAAAAGAATGCTATTCTGATGTAATGTCAATGTGAGGTGGAGTTAGAAACCCTTTCTAAATATGGGCATATATATCTAAAGATAATTTATTTAAAGCTTCATTTCCTCATGTGGTCTCTTAAGGTTGGGGTTTTATAACGAGGCATCATTCCATTCCACCACCCACCCACACCACCCACAATTCTCTTCCATTCCACCACCCACAATTTATTCTTCATTATCATATAATTACTTTCATTCAATATTTTATTCTACCACTATTTATTCTTATATTGCTTCTCTACTTTCTTATTTTTCTTGTACTACTTCTTTTTACTTCGTCTACACTTCATCCACTATGGGAAGTATATGTTTCATCTTTCTAGGTTTCCACTCCCAGAGTTTTGAAAAGTGTGATAGAATAATGCATTCATTTCCACATCTCTCCCATTATTCATCTTTAGCATTGTGAAGTGCAACATTTATTCAAACCCAATTTATTATCTCATCTCTTTTGTGTCTTCTTCCCCCAATGTTGTCAATGCTAACTATGTTATTTTTGTTTGGTCAAAATTGCCTTGATCTTCTATGTGAGGTTTAGTTTTGGTTGATGTGTTTTCTCTGTTTTATTTTTCTTTCATGATTTTTCTTAGCATTATTTCTTCTCTCTTTTATCTGTATTTCTCTTTTATCATCTAATTTAGCTTTATATTCTTCCATTCTCTTTCTTTGTCTTCTCTTTCTATTTGTGCTAACTTACTTTGTTTTATATTCTTGACCTATTTTTTGTAACCTCCTTTTCTTCATCTCTCTCTCTCTCTCTCTCTCTCTCTCTCTCTCTCTCTCTCTCTCTCTCTCTCTCTCTCTCTCTCTCTCTCTCTCTCTCTCTCTCTCTCTCTCTCTCTCTCTCTCTCTCTCTCTCTCTCTCTCTCTCTCTCTCTCTCTCTCTCTCTCTCTCTCTCTTTTCACCTAATTTTATCACCTCTATATTATTCTTATTTAATGCCCTCAATCACATCGAATTGATATTTCCATCAGTCACATTCCTTCAGGTTCTCACCTCTTTCCACATGCCATTATTAAGTCTTTTAGTCCCTAAAGGAATTGTTTATTTCTTTGGGTCAATCCCTTGGCCACAAAGAGCTTGCAAATAAGATTTGGTACTCATTTTAGGCATATGCCTCTAGGTCCAATTAGGAATTTAGTCTATGCAGCATCAAAACTTGTCCATGCTTGTTAAGTCTAGATAATTATGAATGTTCATCTAGGGTAGTATTAAACCAATATCCAATGGCCCTTGTCCAAGTTTCATCAATTTCTTCAAGTTTTTTAAATTGTCTGAAGTCCACTTGATAGGTTTATTGATCCAAAATTTACTAATATTTGTATGTTTGGTGTGTCTTAGAATCTATGACCATAGTAATTGTGAATAATGTAATCAAAAACTATTTTTTATTGTGCTTAAATTTTTTTTTATTATATCAATTACAAAGCTTTTATAATCCTTTTTGTTAATGCATTAAAAACAATCCTAAGTAAGTTATCCAACCATATGCTTCATCTTCATTAGCATAGGCTTCCAAAATAGGAGTGTTGTAGACACTCATATTTGGTAGTAGACAATTAATGATGTAAAAATTGATCAATATTTAGCATACTTGAATTATGCATGCATACATGACTCGTGCTCACATTCTTTCTTAGCCATTCATTCATAAATGGGCTTAACCTTCTCAAATTGTCATTAATGTTACATAAGATTTCCCTTATCTTTCTTTAAATAACTTAATATTATTCTTAGACTACGACCTCATCTCAAATCACTATTCTTGTTCTTTAGATAGGTCAACACCTTCTCACATAGTTTTACACTATGAATCTATCCTCAAATATCTAATCTATCTACACACCCTTTAATGATCATTTCCCACCTTCAAATTCTCCACATGGTTTAGTTTGTACCTATTGCATGTCGATTTGGAGGAAATTACCTAAAGATTCAGCTATATAAAGACATCAAGCCTAAGCCTATTCATACCTAGCACTTATATATGAATAAAGATCACTCTGCACATTAAGAGGAACTACACTAAAGTTTTTAAATCTAAAACACCTTAAAATAGAAAGCCTTGAGCAAAGTTTAAATACCATTGCAAGAAAAAATTACAAGTTGTCAAGTGTTAAAAATTAGTACATACGAATGCACTAAATGTTAGTGTTACACTAATTACACACACTCAACTAGGTGGGAAAACTATGTTCAATTTGACTTCACTCTTGAGATTATATGATACATAGGCAATGCTTAGCCATAAGGTATGGTTGAGGTCAACTCAACCCATCCCTTTCACCTGTTTTCCCCATTCACAATGATTTCATTGTATAATGTAAAGAGATAGGGTTTCGAAGCATGGAGAAGGAAAATATAATTATTTCTACTAGATCACAAATATCTACATATACATGAATTACTGGAAGGCAAGCACAATGAGTGAAATAATTAGAGAATTAACAAAGTCAACATGGATGTTTTTGCACTCTAGCAAATAAATTCACATTATCATATATGTGCAGGAAGTACAAACTAGTGCATGTAAATGCAAGCACTCTATTTCTAGATACCATCATTCATAAGCTCCTTTTTTATCTCTATCGATATTGTACCTGATCATAACCCTACACATTTTAGAAATAAGTTAGCACCCAATTCCTTTAGTATTTCTATAAATAGTAAGTTGTGATAAATAAATAAAATTCTACTAGATACACACATAATTGTATGTGAATGTTATAACATATACAATCTTATTTATCCTCAATTTTATCCTATTTAGTGCACTTAAGCAACATACCCTTATTGGTGTCTTTGTTCATTGTCTTGAGCACAATAAACCCTAGATTCCTTTGGGTTTCCTTTTTATTTCCTAGGGTTATAGAATTATATATTTATCTCTAATTTTTAGACATGATTTTTTATTTTCCCTTATCAAAATGTGGTTGTAAAGGATTTACACGGTGTAAATTTTTTCTATTCAATTTATGATGAGCATAGTTACATGTTACTTTCCTATAATTTTTAATATATTTAATAATTATATAATAAAGAGGGCCTTATCATTTTTTATCATTCTAAGGTTGCAACTAATCATGAAATATCTTTAATATGCATTAGTACTCCAACTGCAACTTATTTTGTCCCTCAAATTTTTTATAACTACCATCCCTACCAGTTGGTCCATGTTATCTCTATTATAAGAGGAAGAGTGATCTATCCACTCCTACAAAGTGGAGGTCATCATAATGGTCCTCCTTATCCCCCTCCACCTCCTGCAAATCATCCTACTAGACATTGTGTGTTTATTCAATCCGAACAACCTAGGGTTTTTGATTGCAAACCCTTGCTAGATAAAATAGTAGATATGAGGGAGTCCATAGAGGAGTTCCTAGAGTAAATATGTTTAAAGGTTACATGACTTGATGATAATATTGACTATCTAAAGCATCTTCCATAAACTAGTGTAAATTTCATATTTTCCTCTACATTCAAAAAAATTATACCGCTAAATATTTGATCTCAATTATGGGTTAAGAAGCAACGAGATTCTAAAACTACCAAATGAAGAAGTTTTCATAAGCATCGTAAGAATACATGTGAAAATCTAATGGGACATGCTTTGAAATTAGTTAATCATCTTGCCTCCTATACATCCTCTTAAGAGATATCATAGAATTCATGGACATCATACAGATAATTATTGGGCTATGAAGAGAGAAATAAAAAATATTATTAATAGTGGTGATGATACATTGGATGAATCTATTTAAGCATCACCAAATATAAAGCACACCTCCTATAAGTTAGCAACCTACTGAAATTGTGGTTACATCTTCTAAAGAACAATTAGACCAAAAACAATTACATAAAGAAGAATCGCGTAAGGAGCGATTCAACAAAGAATAGTTACATAAAGAACAACTACATAAAAAACAATTGAAAACTAAAAGGTTATAACAATAAAAAGCTATAATAATGAGAAAATACTAAAAGAAAGTTACAAAAATAAGCATAGGATAAAGAACAAAGTGTACCTAAGAAAGCACAAATTAACAAATCAAATATGGCTAAGAAGGAAGTTCAAAAGCAAGAGGTACTTTAAAAGACTAATGTCACAATATTGATTTCTAAAGGGATGACTAATAAAGATTCCTCATATCTTGATCCTTTGACTTTTAATCCTTACATAGATGACATGAAATGTGCTAATTTTGAGATTACAAACTTTCTTGAAATCAATAAATGTAGCATCACATTTCTCCAATATCTTGGGTATGACATTCAACATTTGGATAAGATTACTAAACCCAAACAATGAATCATTTCCATTGAGTCTCCTATAACTCTTGGTCTAAAAACATGTTCTATTATATTTTACAATGACCCTACTTTGGTTTAGTACAATGCAATACCAAGAAATTCATGGTTGAAGACAATGGGGGCAACACTTGGTAAGAATCATGATAATATTATACTTGATCATAAAGGCAAGAATATTTCCATTCCAAGAGCCCTATAACATTTTTAGAGCAAAAATATAAAGCAAAAATCATTCCTCCAACTAATACTCAAGAAAGACATCTAATATAATCACAACATAGTCAAATGATACTATTAGTAAAAAAACATATGGAAGAGCAATAGAGATCAAATAGACCAATTGTGCAATATGATGCAGTTGGTTTTACATATCCTACTACAAATATAATACATATTAGACATATTCAAATTACAAGATGAATATGTAAATTTTGACACATATGATACAAGGAGTACATATGAGCATCCCTTTGATGGAATCTTTGACTAGAAGGGATATAATCTATTATACATGGCTTATTCATATTTTAAATCTTACTTATTCCCTCTATTCTTTTATCTTAACACACATGCACACATATACTTTTGCATTGAACATTATTTTGTCCCTTTGAATTCTTTTCACTTGGCCTTTGCATTTTAATTGTTTATCCTAATATAACAATTCATGAAATTAATCAGATGTTGATACACTTTTACAACATATTCATCCCAGTGCATGCTCTTTGCAACATACTACTTTATTACCCTTACATATCAATTATCTATACTTTCTATGGCACACTCAAGTACCACTATCACATATTATGAGATGAGCACATACATTGATTCTCACCCATTGGGGGCATGTCTACTATTATTTTCACATATGCTTTTGAGATACGATGTTGTGATTCAAATTTCAAGTGGGGGCACATTGCTTGCCTTCACTTTGACTATATTGATGTATGTTGAAACTCCAAATATCTCAAAATATCAAAAATATTAAAATATTAAAAAATATATAGAAACCATGACCTATGTATGACACGTATTATGTGTCTATATGATCACTTTATGATTTATCAAATATAGAACATTGTATATTTAATTATTTATATGCATGTGCATTTTATAATATATTTTAGTGATATGCAAGACATATAGATAATATATGACATGAACACACATATGCGAGACATTCTTACACCCAGGTATTACCTTCCTTCATAGTGGTCATGGTTTTATTGGAAGCATCTTGCTACTTTACACAAGTTTTATCCTTTTTGACTATTTCTATTGATCATATTGAGCTACTTTACACTAATTATACATGACTTGCTCTGAATCATAATAATTAGACTACTATTTGTAGATATCTAAATATGATCACATGTACATGATGATGTTAATTCTTGACACATATTGAACCACTTGAATTACAATATATTACATGACTCTTCAAATAAATAGTATTTCCACAGTCCATGAAGTAATGCCAAGATATTTTTTGTTGGAACCGGGTAATAATTTTTAACTCGACATTTTGGGTCACACTCTGTGAACCATCATCAGGAATAGATTATAGAATGATGATGATTCTATTCTCTGTTCCTGATGATGGTTCATAGAGTGTGCCCCGAAACATCAAGTTAAAAATTCTTACACAGTTCTAACCATAAATCTATTTTTATTACATGATTCTTATTCTCCATTCTTCTAGTCATTTCTCTATATATCAGGGTTATTCCTTTTTTCACCATCACCACTACATAAAAATTTCCATCTCATATTGCTTCCAACCTCAGAACATATGTCCCTACTTTTCTAGGATAGGTTTGATTTTTTGGAATAGGTCCACTTTAGGTAGATAGATCCATTTTCACAAACTTGTGTACCTAGTGCGACCTTGTCCTCATGTCATTTAAAGACTAGTTTCTAAATTTAAAATATTCATTTGGGCCATCTCACATGTTTTTCATGTTTGAATAAAGGTTTTTTTCAAAATAATCACTATATAAGAAAATTAAAATCTCATTTCAAAGAGAATGGGTATCTATTTGGCATCTATATATTACACTACTGCACACAAAAAAATTGACCTATTCTTCCCAGTTTCAATATCAATCATTAGTAGAAATCACAAATCAAGTCTGAAACATTCCAAATCAAGTCAAGATCTAACATTTTCAAGTATCAAAACCATATTTCTAGTGGCATAAATATAGTCAAAAATCGCAATTTCACAATCACTCTATGTGGGTGAGCTACGTTTGGCTTGATTCCATCCTCCAATTATTTGGATATGTAGGCAACAATTACTCATCCTAGCAGGTGATTGGGGTTAGATCAAACCATTATACTTCTCATTATTTTTTACAATTTTATAGCTCTCACAAGTGCACTTAGGGTTTCCAAATCAAAGAGAAGGAAAACAAATATTTTTGAATGATATTAACAAAATTAAAATATCTCAACTTGGTCAACAAACACTTGCAAAGTCAGAAAAATATTTAGAATTTCATGAAAGAGAAACTAGACAAGTCCATGGTCAATGGACATGATTTCACTCTATTGTCATCAAGGGAGCTCAGACTTATATAGATACAGTCACATACTTTGATTTTAGTTTTGAGTTGTCATAGTCTTGTCTTATCCTATTTTTGTCTTATCATGTTTCTTAGTGTTAGAGACCTACTATAGTGAACTAAAAATATAAAAGTTAAGTATCTTGTATTTGGTTGTGTAGACACTTCATTTTCATCACTCTCATTTCAAAATTTTAATCAAAATCGATTTCTTGCAATAATGCATAAATCACTGAAACACCTAAATTTGCCTACACACTTGATGTGCATCTTATGAA